>OZ038455.1:9700601-9854591 GCA_964036195.1 Sphaerolaimus hirsutus | reverse complement strand
TACATTATGTACATATTTACATGCTATACATGCATATCTTATCTTGTTTAGTTTAACTGAATTCATGTGCATTCCGAAAATGTGTTCAACCACTTCGCTGAAAAAAACTCAAAAAACTTTTCTGTGTTTCTGTGTCTCTGTGTTCTCCCAAAAAAACTCATTTGAGTTTTGAGTTTTTCAAAATTTGTGAGTTTCCGTGTTTCTGTGTAAAACAATAGTCCAACATCGTTCCGAAAATAAATACATTGGCCACACTCCGGCCACGGAACTTTCACTTCGAAAGTGTCTATCACCAAAAAAAAGTTTCGTTCCAAAAGTACATCCGTGTTCGTGAAAAGCCTGCAGAATTCCCATACAAAATCGGAGTTTCATTCCAAAAGTACATCCATGCATTTCCAAATGTACCCAGAGCTAAAGCTTGAATGCGGATGTTTTCATACATATAAAAATTTAGGTCTGGGTATTTTTTGACATGGGCTTTTTCAATGGTTCAGTTGGTTTTGTCCTAGGTCGCATCATTCAGAAGTTGTTTTACTTTCAATTGAAGATTGGCTGTTTTGTACCTGAAAAAAATCGGCATTGTGAAATGGGCTGGAAAAATTTGTACATACCGTATTACCTCGGATTAACCCCGCCCCTTGCATAACCCCCCACCCCCTTGAATAACCCCCCCCCCCCTCGAAATACCCCCCTAAAATTTGACTGAGGATGTAATAACCCCCCCCCACCTCGAAATACCCCCCCCCCTAAAATTGAGTGTAAAGAGAACATACATGACAAATACCGTAGTTTGTGATCTGTACAATGCAGAACACACATTAAAACCGATGATTGAGTGACGTTAGGGAAGGGATTATGTGTACATACAGTTATATATGCCTATAAACCCATATACATCTGTGTAATTGTTTGATTTTTCTAAGTCTGAGTATGGGGAATTTCCAAAAATTTCTGCCGAAATAATAGCCCCCCCCCCTCGAATAACCCCCCTCGAATTATCCCCCCTCAAATTTTGCTGGCGAAATAATAAACCCCCTGGGGTTATTTCGAGGTAATACGGTAACCTGTACGGGCCAAAAATTCATTCATACAAAAAATGTAGACAATACTTTTAGTTATCTGAAAGTTCGAGGCAAGCTTCGTCACTCGTTGAACGTTCAACTCATTCGTCAACATGTTCAAAATTGTACAATTTTCTCAGATATATACGAATTGTATGGGGGTGGTACCGGGTGCTTCAGTAATAATTCAGACAGCATTAATATATTGTATGATGGGTCTGAACTCACAGTGGATAGATGCAAGCATTTGGCAGCGGAGGCGGGGCGGAACAATTTCGGTGGGACTGTTGAAATTCTTGAAATCGGATAGTTTGTGGCTAAATATGCACTCATATAAAGCAAGCATTAAGGGGCCTGTGCCATGACGCATGTAAACCCATCACACATATTTCCTCGAAATAACCCCCCCCCCTCGAAATACCCCCGTCTCGAAATGCCCCCCCTCAAAATGGGCACTATGAACTTGTAAACCCCCCACCTCGAAATACCCCCCCCCCAATTTTAGTGTATAGAGAACGTAATGCGGCTTGTGATCCGGGAAACTCTGAACACATGTTAAAAACAATGACTGTGTTATGTTAGAGCCACTTATATACTGTCTATGTACATATATAAGTCCATAGAGTGTTATAAATGGCGGTTTTTGTTGCATTTTTCGATGTTTGTGTACGTTTCAAACAACATTTAGTACTAAAATTTGGAACAATTTCTGGCGAAATAATAATCCCCCCTCGAAATACCCCCCTCGTTTAACCCCCTCAAAATTTCCACCCTGAAAAAATAAACCCCCCAAGGGGTAATTCGAGGAAATACGGTATACCTGGCATACTGAAAATAGGCAATAAAACACATGATCTAGTGATTTTGAAGGTGAAAATTTATAAAATCTATTAAAATTATCGATTTTGGGTGAAAATTAGGGTCAAATTGCTCAAAAGCGCTCCAGATAGCTAGGCTAGATAGCTGGGCAATTTGCGGGGGGGGGGGGGGTGTTCAGGAGGAAGATGCTAAAACAAATTCCTTTGGGATAAATAGGTAGATAGCTGGGCGGGTTGGAGTGTGGTTATCCGTACGTTTGTTACTATTCAACCCCCCTCCCCCCCCCCCCCTCTGGGACGTTTTTGGGTAGGTTCCAAGCACTTGTCACTGAGGAGTTCTGGTGCTTGGTTAGAAATCCTGGTCTGACAAAAAGAACGAAACCAGGTTATAAGCCTACTTTTATGCTATTTTTATTAAGGGTTTCGCTCCCTCCTGTTCATTTAATTCTTCACAATTTGTTGCCAGCTCGCAGATTTGTTTTCATCGAACAGAGTTGAGTGAAACAGGTGATATGCATGATAGATCATTCATTTTTATTATCCGCCCCCCTTTCTTACCCCTGCGGGTATAATGTGTCTATAACGGGTCTACATGCGTGATGGGTTTACATGCGCAATAGGCTTGACCCACACTAAGTGTCAAACTGACAAAGTCCTGTCGATCACACTAACTATGGATGAATACAGCTGTGCTCAAATTCAATTTGTGTGCACATTATTTTTTTGTAAACTGCTGGTATTTTTTTGTAAAATCTGAGTAGCGTGGTATTTTTATGTAGTGTATATTCACAGAAAAGGGAAAAAAACAAATTTTCATAGCAAATTATCAAATAAATTTTTCATTAGCATGCCGTGCCAGAATCACAGTCCCGAATTTCCATTTCATACATTTGATACCTGAATATTTTCACCAAAAACATGCGCAGTTTTAATGAACAGTACACAATGTGGCTTCATGTCATCGTATCTGGACTTCGACGGGGTGCGAGAGCAGACGGAATGTGAACTACCGTGTTCCGGAAACACAGCTGACCGATGCGGCGGTAACGAGGCATATTCAGGATATTGGCTAACTAATGCCACGAAAGAAGGTCTGCTCTGCATTTTGATCATATTTTAGTGTGTACTTTGTAATTAGAATGCGTGCTGCTAGTGGTGATTGATAGGCACAACGGAAGGGCACCGGTGCCCTTTTTCAAGGGTGCCCTGCTGCCCTGCCGGTACCGGTGCCATTTTTTGAGAATGGACACGGTGCCTGTGAGGTGCGGTGCCCTTTTTCGAGGGTGCCTTCAAGTGCTTGAGCACAAATTTAGGTCAAAACCCTATGTGCCACGCCATCTACAGTTTGAAAAAATTGCATTTGCTTTTCAGATAGCAGTGACCGATGCATTAACTATACCCAATGCAACCCAGGGGCAGTCACAGACCCTGTAAAAGACCCTGTAAAATGTCATGTGTCATGTAAAAGAATCGGTAAAGTGTCATGAGTATCCAAATCTTAATCTATAGTATCCAAATCTTATGTTTTTTGTATCCAAATCTTATGTAGGTTTTGATACAAAACACAAAATTTGGATACTATAGACTAAGATTTGATATACACATTACAGGGTCTTTACATTACCCTTTTCAGGGTCTTTTACATGACACATTGCATTTTACAGGGTCATTTACAGTGTCTGGGACTGGCACTAGGGTACTGTGTGCAGCAGTATTTTCAGAGTGAATGCCATTGCCCTGCAGGAACAATGCAAGCAACAGATACTATTGGCCCCTACTGTCTAGGTTACCTTTATAAGATTTTAGGGAGCATAAGTCTCAACTAAGTGACGTTTTCTGGTGGAAAAGTTCTAGAATAAGCAGTACAGGTAATCTGTACCAGAGTTGTTTTAATTACTGAATTTTTTCAAAGTATATTTACCATATTTACTCAAAATGCCCTGCGGGTAATTATTTCTTCTATCATTCATTCCGATCTTTATACTCATTTCGGGTGGGGTTTCATCAAATTCAAGGAAGGGGGTATTTTTTCATAGGCTCGCTCAGTCATGGCGATTTTTCCAGGGGAGTATTTTCAAGGAAAATGAGCTGTGCTCATGTACACATTTTTGGCTATTTTTAGTTTTTTTTTCGCCATTTTCCCTTCTATGTCTTGAAAAAGCCTTTATAACTAGGGTGTCAAATTTCCGTTTTCCGTTTTCCGTTTCCGTTTTCCGCAGGCAAATTTTTTCCGTTTTCCGTTCCGTTTTCTGGCTGCTGAAATTTTTTTTCCGTTTTCCGTTCCGTTTTCCGTCAACTTTTTTTTTCGTTTCCGTTTTTCTGGCTCATTTTCCGTTTTCCGGCTAAATTTTCAGTTTTTCCGCCTTTTTTCCGTTTTCCACCTCAATTTCCAGTTTTTCTGCCTTTTTTCCATTTTCCGCCTCAATTTTCCATTTTTCCGCCTCATTTTACCTTTTTCTGGCCAAACTTTCTGTTTTCTGATCAGCCAAACTGGTAAAAATTCATGCAGATTGTCAATGATGTGAAAAATTTTCTGTTTCCAGCAAAATTACCGCAAATTTTTTCCACTTCCAGCAAAATTTCAGCAAATTTTATCCATTTTCCAGCAAAATTTTGGCAAGTTTTTCCATTTCCGTGCTAATTTGATTTTTCCGTTTCCGTTTTTCCTGCCTCTTTTTCCGTTTTCCGGCTGCTGAAAATTTTTTTCCGTTTCTGTTTTCCGCCAAGTGCAAATTTTTTCCGTTTTCTGTTCCGTTTTCCGGCCACTAAAAACTTTTTTCCGTTTCCGTTTTTCGTAGAAAATTTTTTTTGACACCCTATTTATAACGGCCTATCTGAAATATATTTCCTGTACTCTAGACCTCAAGTACATATTTTTGAGTAGGTCAATATAAATACGTTTTAACAACTGTGCTCTGTACTCTGTACAAAATGTTTTTAAAATCACAATCATTTTGACATTTCTACTACCAATTAGTTTTTAATCCTTTCCAGACATAAATGAGTGCGCTTCATCACCATGCCCCAATTTTGAAGTATGTATCCAGCCCTTGTATAACATGTTTCAATGTGAATGTCCAACTCTATTTGTTCAGAATATATGTCAAGGTTTGTGCAACGCTCTTCAAGTATACCTAAAATCTATTGATATGTACAGTGTCTCAGAATTTTTACGTTTTCCCTAGTACTCGGTATTTCGGTCAGGAAAACGTAAAAACAAAACGTAATGGTATTTTCTGAAAAGTAAACGTCAATGTAAGCATAAATACCAAAATACCCGGGTATTTCGGGTAAAAATAAATACGTTTTGCAGCACTGTCGGTCAGTGAATGTTGGTTAACTAATGTGACTGTATACAACAAATGTTGCTCTATTTTGATGGATAGACACAAATAAAACTATATATTGTGCACCTTACTGGTGGACAAACCCCCCTAAAATGTCACCCCCGATTCCAGCTATGGGTCTGCTGTGGATGCAATTTCAACATTGTTTGACGGGGGTTTTTTCCGTTGTTACACTTTTTCAGTCGCACCGCATATCAATTGTCGATTCATTTAGCACATGGAACTTAAGAATGTGTTTTGTGGCCTTAAATTCCCTGAAAAATTTAGAGAAGTATTTTCGAACTTTTGAATTTTCGATTTTTTTTGTGAAAAAAAATCGATTTTAAGTGTTTTATCCAGGGGCATAATAAAAATTCGAAAAGTCTGAATAAATTCAAAAATTCAAAAACGTTTTCGAATTTTCAAATCTTTTTTCCCATCGTTAGGGTTGGCGGCATGCCTCACATGCTAGCCAGAAAATCAAAACAATTCATTGTCTTCAAAGTTCATTAACGATCTTTTTTTTCAGAAACTCTATGCTTGGCGCAACCGTGTAACTATTCGGATGATAAAGCTAATTGCACAGAGGATCTAGAGAATTTTGGTTACATCTGTACATGTAGTGATATATTTACTGGCCCGAATTGTCTGTTGAGTAAGTGTTGTAAAAGCTTGTCATTCTGACGCTGCTGATTCGGTTAATATTATTAGTAGGTATTTTGAAATTTGACCTTTAAAACCTGTAGATAAATCAATGGAGGGTCCAATTACCGAGAGGCTGAATGCATTGGAAATCAACCCATCGGTTATGCATATTTACTTGTTGAAACGTATTTACGTTTACTCAATAAATACGTATACTCGAGTACAAAGTACATACGTTTTCGTTTCTTCCTTAAAGAACACTGGTACTCACTTACGCATGTCCAATGAAAGTACGCGAGTACAGAAAACGTATTTCAGATAGGCTTTTATATAGGCCCTTTTCAAGGCATAGAGGGGGAAAAGGGAGAGAAAAGGCTGAAAAAGGGAAAATATCCTAAATTAAAAGCTTTAAAAATAGGCAAAACACATTAACTCGTGAATTTGAGGGTAAAAAGTTTGGAAATTAATGATTTTGACCGAAAATCTAGGCAAATGTTTTGAAAAACAACGAGTTTCACGTTTTCCAGGGACAAAAGTAATTTACTCATGTTTACTCATGAGTAAAAGTAAAAAAATACTTAACATTTTCTGTACTCAGCGGTGAGTGAAAAGTAAATACTTATCGTTTATGTTTACTTTCAAAAAAGTTCAGTACTTTTACAACTCCGTGTCATGTCCGTGTTACAACTTTGTGTCATCGCAGAACCCCGTAAACACAATTTTATCGCAACTTTACCCAACATTTTCCCGCAGGCTTATCATCACAATGACATTGCAACCATGGCGGCCTTTTCTGACGCGGTCGCCTTCGAAATCGCGTCGCAACTCTCGGAAGAGGAAAGAAAAAACATGTGCTGGGCATTGTATGATTATTTGTGGTGGGAATCGATGCATTTTGACGCGAACGCGAAAGTGCGCGCCCGCCGCTGGGATTCGATTCACCATGTGCCACTCCTAGACCCTGTAAATGATCCTGTAAAGTGTAAAGGACCCTGTAAAATGTCATGTGTGATGTAAAAGATCCTGTAAAATGTCATGTGTCATTTAAAAGACAGACCTTGTAAAGTGTCATGTGTCATTTAAAAGACCCTGTGAAGTGTAAAATGTCATGTAAATGACCCTGTAAACTGTCCCTGTAAACTGTAAACTGTAAAATGTGTATCCAAATCTTATTGTATCATCTAAAAATCTTATTGTATTGTATCCTAATCTTATTGTATTGTATCCAAATCTTATTATATCGTATCCAAATCTTATTGTATCGTATCCAAATCATATGTTTTTTTGTATCTAAATCTTATGTCCAAAAGTACGATTTGGATACAAAAACATAATTGTTAGATATGAAAACAAAGACTTGGATAAGAAAAGGAGATTTGGATACATGTGACAATTTACAGTATCTTTTACATGACACCTGACATTTTACAGGGTCTTTTACACTATGCATGACACGACACTTTACAGGGTCTTTTACATGACCCATGACATTTTACAAGGTCTTTGACACTTCACAGGGTCTTTTACAGGGTCTGGGAGTGCCCCCATGATGCCAATGCAGACCTAGGCATTCGTGTCTTCCCTGCTTGGTGCTACTATGAAGGGAGGTACTGCGATGTTGTGTAGGTTTTAGTCCGTAACACTGCAGTGTGGCTTGAGCAACGATGGAAAAAAACATAAATAAAACCCAGAAACTCAATGTGTAGAAAAGTTTTTTGAGTTTTTCATCAAAGTGGTGGAAAGCACACGATCTCTGTTCAACTAAACAACATAAGGTATGCATGTATGTATAGTATGTAAATATGTGCAAATTTTGTAATAAAATAATTTGAATATGGAATAATATTCAAACAAAAAGAAAATGAAAGATGGTGTCCACATTTCCCAGTGGTTTTGACAATGATTGGGACTGAGATCAAAGTTTTGAGGAGTGTCCACCTGAGTCCACTCACTCACACGATAGAGCTGAGGGCTCCTCACCTCTCAAGCTGCCAAAAGTGTTTCTTGGTCCCCCATTTGGGATGACAAGCAGTGAACAAATGAATTTTTCAATGCATGAAAACTGAGGCAAGTCAATGTGCCTCTTTCCTGACTGAAAAAAGTGTTGGTGGTTGTATCTTGTGAATTTTAAGGCACCGTGCAATCAATTATACTGGAGGGTGCTTAAGCCAGTGCCCTGTGACACGTGATATGATACCCCATATGAACCTATTGTCCATTGTGTTTTTTTTGTTGAAATTTAGTATGAGGTGTTTTTGGATAGGTGAGTAGTTCACATACCTTGAAGGCTTCAATGGATATACATGAGCAAGTATACTTGCAGTCCAAATCAATTCCATAGTCTCCCACACAGTCTACATTAGTGATAGAATGGTGCCATGGCGCTCGCGCCCTTTAGTGGTGCCAAAGGGTGCCAGCGCCATGGCGCCATTGGCGCTTGGCGCCCTTTTCTGTGGCGCCATCTGGTGCCCGGCGCCATTGTTTCAAATGGTGACATGGCACCTTTTGCGCTTGGCGCCAATTTGGCACCCGGTGCCATTGTTTCTGGCGCCCTTCGGATCCCGGCGCCATTGGCGCCTGGTTCTATTTTCTCTGGCGCCCAGCAACAATTTTTCGAAAGGCGCCTGGCGCTTTTCCATCACTAGTCTACATCCATTGAAGAATTTTGGCATACTGCAGAAATAGTCATTTCTTGGACATTTTTTTGATGCCCATGTTGTGGATATGCTCATTGTGGGCATTTTTGACACTTGAATGAATACACATATGATATGATGGATTCTAACATGCGCAAAACCATTTGATAGGAAAACCACTGTTTTGACATTAAAATGCTCTAAACGCAACTTTTTTGCGAAAATAAAACTTGAGTTTTTACAACAAAAAAACACAGAAATATAAACAGTGTTACTCTAGTTGTTGTTTTTTTAAACTATAAACACTGGTATTTATTTTTGAAAAACTCAAAACACAGAAAGTATTTTTTGGAGAACTTACCCATCGTTGAGCTTAAGAAACCGTGTTGAATGTCCGCATTGTATTTAATGGCCGCAGCGATACCGTCCTGTATCACGAGACGGTACTTGGAAACTGCATACAATTCAACCCGAACAATTCTGCGCGACATGGCGTTAATTGGATAGGAAAAAATGGAGGTATACTTTGCATAAAAAACGGCCAAAGCAAGAACAATACTCGGCCACAATTAGAATAGGTGACACACTTTTATGTTTACACATTCAGGACTTACGCTTGCCTTGCGAATAGTGTCCGACGATTACGCAAACTGGACGGCAAGTTCCGGCCTAACTGTGTTTGTCCACGACCAGAACGACATTGTGCTAGGCGATATGCAACATGTCCTTGCAACCACTGGAGAAGTGACACAGATTGGAGTCAAATTTGTAAAAAAAAATTGTCTCACTTTGCCATGAATACCGTTTCGTTGAATACTTTTTCATTCACGACATAAATCTACTTTGTAGTATGACACACATAAACTGGGCGGAGCTTACAGTGAATGCGTGAACAGCGCTGAGGAGGTACCAAATTACTATTATCCGGGTAACTACAATCTGGAGGTGAGCATTTGAGACATGTAGGTAATTACTAGGGTGTCAAATTTCCGTTTTCCGGTTCTGTTTTCCACAGACAAATTTTTTCCATTTTCCGTTCCGTTTTTTTGTCCACTGAAGTTTTTTTCGGCGACTAAATTTTTTTCCATTCCATTTTTCTGGCTCATATTCCATTTTCCACCTAAATTTTCAGTTTTTCAAAAATTTTTTCATTTTCCGGCTCAATTTTCTGTTTTTCCGCTTTTTTTCATTTTCCAGCTCAATTTTCTGTTTTTCCATCTCATATTCCCTTTTTCTGGCTCAACTGTCTGTTTTCTGTTTCAGCCAACTGGTAAACATGCATGCAGGTTTTTAATTATATGAATTTTTTCCCATTTTCCATAAAAATATCAGCAATTTTTACCATTTTCAGCAAATTTCAGCAATTTTTTTTCATTTTTCAGCAAAATTTAAGCAATTTTTTCTATTTCTGTGCACATTTCATTTTTCCATTTGCCATTTTCCGGCGTTGTTTTCCATTTTCAGCCCCTGAAAACTTTTTCCATTTCCATTTCATTTTTTCGCCAAGTGTAAATTTTTAACCCTTTTCCGTTTCCCAGCAAGTGCAAAACTTATGTTTCTGTTTTCCATAAAAAAATTTTTTGCCACACATAAATACTGCCACACAACACCAATGATCGAGAGGCACCAGGGACAGTATTGTCACTTTGCACGGGTATCGAGAAGCACCACACTGATTGGCTCTACTGTAGCTTGAAGTCCCTTCCAAAAAATAAAATAACCTTCGGTGCCAGTAGGGTGTCAACTTTTCGTGTTCCGTTCCGCTTTACGCAGGCAATTTTTTCCAATTTCATTCCATTTTCCAGCTAGTGCGAAAAAATTCGCATTTCCATTTCCGTTTTCTGGCAAATGCAAAAAATTTTCCATTTCCGATTTCTACAGGCAAAATTTTTCCGTTTCCGTTTTCCGCTTTCTGCAGGCAAATTTTTTCCTGTTTCCATTTCCATTTTCCGGCAAGTGCAAAAAAATTCCATTTCAATTTCTGTTTTCCGACAAGTGCAAAATATTTTCCGTTTCCATGTCCGTTTTCCGTAACAAAAAATTTGTTGACACCCTAGGTGCCGGTGCCATTTTTCGGCCGGTGCCCAAGGTGACAGGTGCCTTTTCTAAGAAATGGCAGAGGTGTGGGTGCGTGGCGGTGCCCTTTTCCCAGTGCCTTTCACAATGACAAAGTGCCTGCCCCCGCGCGCCGCAGGGCTGCTATCGGGCATGCCATCAGATCCGCATTACGGCTGAATGTGGCTGCGCTGACCCCAGATATCCAAAAGGACCGGAGATGCGCTACTGCACATTGGCAGAGAGAAGCTGCGCTGAAGGGTTTTTAAAAGATGCATATCCTGAGAGCTGGGATGACTGCGTTTGTCCACCAAATTGCAAGCGAGTTAATTAACACCCCTCTCTTGAATAACTCCCCCCGCGAAAACTCTGACGACAAATAACTCCCCTGGGGACTTATTAGAGGATAGGGTAAAATGCATAAAATGTTAGGGTAAAATGTTAGCGGACGCTGCTATTTAGTAGCTTTGGTCACTTGATTTGATGCTTTTTCAAGATCTAATGCTCAATGAACTCAATGCGTCGTCATTCTATGAATCATATTTGAACACCATGAAAAACCCTGCCAGAAATAAAATAAAAATTAGCTGAAAAAATGGCGAAAAAATCGTTCCCTTGGCGAAAAAGTCGGCTTCCAATAGAAGGGCGGGAAAAAGTTGACGTAAAACAGTAGGGCGCCCTTCTATTAGAAGAAATACCGTATTCAATAACAGTAGAATGGAACCAAGTCATCATTAGTGATGTGAAAAGCGCCAGAACATTGGCGCCAAGAGCCAAAAGCGCCATGGCGCTTTTACATCACTAGTCATCACTACGAATCACACCTGAACCCTAAAGTTCCTATTCTGAGCAGGCAACGGCAGTACCTCTTTGCAGTCACGCATGCTGCATATTTGCAACAGGTTGATATGGGGGCTTTGGCAAGGGTCATCTATAGTGATGTGAAAAGCGCCTGAACTTTGGCGCCAAGTGCCAAAAGCGCCATGGTGCTTTTCCGACCACCAGCGCCAATGGCTCCAGAGCAAAATGGCGCCAAGCGCCAGAAACGCCATGGCGCTTTTTCATTGCGCCAGCGCCGGGCATTTTGTTCCTGGAGCCAGTTAAAAATAATGCCAAGCACCAAAAGCGCCATGGCGCTTTTAGTGGGCATGGCGCCACAGCAAAATGGCACCAAACGCCAAAAGCGCCATGGCGCTTTTACATCACTAGTCATCTATAATCAGAGTCATTCTTTTATTCAGACAAGTGGCATAAAACATTCAACTATTCGCACTCGCAGAAGTCTATCTGTGTGGGTGAAATTTCTCCGGAAAAAGCAGCAGAGTGTCAATACAACAAGACGGTGAACTATGCCACAATTCATGTTTATCTCGAGGATACACTATATTTGGTATACAGAGAGACGCCTGCATTCACGGTTACATTTTTACACATTTCATAGCTGCATAAAAAGTTTATCATTTTCTTTTTAAACCATACAGTTTATAGCCCTGTTATCCTACATCGGTGGAATTTTGGGAATTCTGATGGGCATTTCCATTTTCTCATTGCTAGAATTGATGTATTTTGCGATACAAATCGTGATAGTATCGACATGTGATAAAATGTTCTTGTAGGTGATTTTAGTAGCTATTCCTGCGACTATAATACCGTACATATTTCCACAGTGACTAGCAGACCTCTCCCGCAGATCTTTGGTCCAGTTTAGCAGTACCGTATTTCTTCTGATAGAAGAGTGTCATTCTATTTTTTTCAATCAACTTTTTACATGCGAATCTGCTGAGGATTGCCTTTCAGTTTTTTCACCAATTTTATCACGCATTTTGCATTTGAACAATATTTTATTTTCGCAGTATTTATTGAAATTGAAATTGAAGTTTTAGTATTTATCAATGAAGCATCGAAATTTTATCTATACCATATTTCCTCGAAATACTCCCCCCTCGAAATACCCCCCCTCGTTTGACCCCCCCCCCCCCTCTCGAGACCACTATGAAACAATCACCCCCCCCTCGAAATACCCCCCCAGATTGAGTGTAAAGAGAACGTACATGACAAATACTGCAGTTTGTGTTCTGCGTAGTGCAGAACACACGTTAAAACAATGTTGGAATTACGTTAGAACAGTGTTTATAAATAGTTTACCATCTACGTACTAATATTAGTATACAGGAGTTGATACATGTCAGTTATTGATGCAATTTTCTACCCCAGCACACATCACAAACCACGATTTTGTACTAGGATTTCAAAAAAAATTTCCTGTGAAACAATAACCCCCCCCTCGAAATACCCCCCCCCTCGTTTAACCCCCCCCCCTCTCGGGAGCACTATGAAACAATCACCCCCCGGGGGGTATTTCAAGGAAATACGGTATAAATGAAGCATTACAATAAAATATCTTTTTGAATGCTTTGAAAGTTCTCAAATTCATTTTTTTTACATTTTCAAGTTTTGGCATCCTTCCACATAAGTTATACCTGCCATTCTATTGGTGGAGCCCGCGATTCTGCCATTGGAGGATGCTGTTGTGTTGTTTTCATGAATGCAAAAACGTGCCAAACTTTTGAGAGGCTTTTGGAATGCTGAGTGAGGCATTGAGTGTGGGGAATAGTGCTTTCCTTATAACTCATTATCATAAATTACAACTATTTTGCCACATCTGCTATGATTCTACACCATTACGTAAACACATCGAAAGCATTGAAATGTAATAACTGATGAAAGGTGCTGGGCACCGAAGGACGCCAGCACCGGTGCTGGTGCGGTGCCCTGCCGGCGCCGGTGCCACTTTCAGAATAGCCCCGGTGCCGGTGCGGTGCGGTGCCATTTTTTGGCCGGTGCCTTTTTCATCCGTAATACCCGTAATTGACGTTCATGTTCTTTTAGTTGTGTATACATTTCACCACCTGCCCATTGTGAGTTGGGACCTGTGTATCCAATCCGAACAATCAGCTGTGTCATCATTTCTCCCCTATGGGATGTTATAATATTCACATATGCAAAACTGCCTCCGCGAGGAACAATGAAATATTAAACGGTTTTTGCCATGCATAGTGATGGAATGGCACGGTCACGCTGGCGCCATTTGAGGGCGCTGTGCCTAATGTAAAAAGCGTTATGTCGCTTTTCCTACATTTAGCGCCAATGAGGCCACAGCAAAATGGCGCCAACTGCTACAGGCACAAGGCGCCAAAAGTGCGTTGGCCCTAGCGCCAAGCGCTTTTGTTCCTGCGCCAAAAGCGCCGCGGCGCCTTTCTTGGACATGGCTCCAAACGCCAATGGCGCCACAGCAAACTTGCGCTACGCACCATGGAGATTTTGCTTTGCCGCTAGCGTCATGGCGCTTTTAAATCACTACATAGTCGCGTCACATGGCCATTCAATAAAGCCACGCATAGTTACCGAACAACACCAGCTCAAACCTCAAACAAATAACCCTGCGCACATGTTTTGTTAATTCGAAAAGTCATTTGACCCGCGATAACATATGGCCGAACAACAATGGTCGGCTAGCGACCAGCTGCACTGGGGCAACGGTAACCATGGTTCGAATGGCGCCGCTGGGCTGGGTCAAATAAATACCGCTGACAGCTGTGAATTGGCTGGTTTGTTGTTGGGTTCGATAGTGTTTTTACAGCCTAGTTATCAGAGGTATTTATCTGGCATTGAAAAAACCTTTGGGAGATTTTTATTTTGAACATATAGGGTTATTTAACGATACGACTTAGACGACTTTGCATTCATATTTTCAATGGTATTTTCTAGTGAGATTTATTTTATCAGTTTTATTGAAAGTACCAGAAAATATAAGTTATTTTACCTACCTACATATATTTTCTGGCTTTTCTCAGTGAGATTTAATTGAGGCGTCTACTTCTAAAGCGGGAATGCTGCTTGCAATAGTCTGACGTGAAATGTCAAGTTGTTCCCTGACACTGTGACGTGAAATGATGATGAAATGATAAAAATTGAATTTTAAATTCGCTCTAGTTGTGGCTGATAACACTCAGTATTGGACACGATTAAGGTATTGATTCATATATTATCCTTAGAAAATTGTAGACCCGTAGCATGATCCACACTCGTGTAATTAATTTCACGACGTCATTTCACGTCTTCATTTCACGTCGAATCGACGCTGAGCTCTAATTCCGGCCTAAAAGTCGACAAGTCCAAAAAATGAAAATTTCGAGTTAGGCCCGGAAACGTCATCTGGGGCTACTTCCGCACATTTTTTATCATTTTCCATAAAAGTTTTGACCTCACATGCCCATATGGCAAAGTGCCAAATTTGACATTTTTGGGGAAAAATGCAAAAATTTCGGGCAAGAAGTCGACAAGTCCACCTAGTTTAGTGCAAGATGTCGACAAGTCCTTTCCTTCGCTTCCTTTTTTATGGGAAAGAATAGCAAGAAATGTGATATGTCCACTATGGACAGCTACTTCTAAAAGTCGACAAGTGCATAAATTGCCCATAAGGCAGCCTCGGCCTCCCCGGGAACAAAAATGTTTGTTAGTGCAAGAAGTCGACAAGTCCAATTCCCTCCCAAAAACAGTTACCTTCCGAATGGAAATTTATGGACACCCAATTTGTCACATAAAGGTTGAGAGCAGGGGCTGGAAATTTGACACTTTATTGTCAACATATGGAACTTAATGGAAAGCATGAGAGAGCCAAATTGGACACGCACCACAGGCCTGGAATTGGGTCCGAAACTTAAAATGCGATTTACTCAAAATCACATTTTGTGGACTTGTCGACTTTAAGAAGTAGAGGCCTCAATTGTATTTTCTTTTTGAGAGACATTTTCTTAAATTTAAATTTATTTTTTTCCTCAAAATCACCACTTTCAATGCCAATCATAGCGTCAGTTTCTGAACAGCACTTCCGGCCGTTTGACCATGGCGTCCAAACACATGTAAGTCTTTCTTTACATTACGATTTCGGTTTCCGTGATATTTTTCCGTTTAAACCTTCGGGCTAATTTCACTCAGTTTGCACGTAAAAACTTGCTCAAAATATTCCAGCGCGCTGATCGCTTTGGTGGCATCTGGGATATTTTCCGGCATCGCTTATGCCCAAGACATCGAAGTGGATGTTTCCACTGCGTTTGTTAGACTCTTTCTCTAACTCGAAATTTGAGAACCCGCAAATTTTTGCAAAAAAAAACCTATCAGGTGCGCGACCGACGTGCTCGCCCCGGCCGACTACAAAACGCAGGCCAAGTATAGGCAAGCCTGCTACGACATTCTTACTGCGGCGACTTACGAGCAAATCACCAGGTACTTGGAAGGAATTGATGCAGTAAATAGCAATGTCGATATTTATCAAAATATTTGATTAAAATATGTATTTTAAGAATCCATCTAGGTTCCATCATTTGACTTCTCTTGTCCACACACATTTTTTAACATTGCGTGAAGTATCGTATTTGCTTGAATGACCTCCCATCGAATAATTCCCCCCGTTCAACAAGTGTGGAAAAAATAATTCCTCCTCAAATAATCCCCACTTGAGGCATATGAAAAGTTTTGTGTGTCCAATTTGAACAAAAATGGCATTGTTTTTTTTTTATAAATAAGCACATTTCATCAAATTAGTGAGTAGAAATACATGCTTGATAATACTTGCTTGACCAAATAATAATCACTCCTTGAATACTCCCCCTCAAAAAAGTGTGACAAAAGTAAACCCCCTGGGAATTATGCGAGCAAATACGGTAGTATCATAGTCAGTACTTACATTTCTAAAACCACCCACATCAACCCCTCACAACCTCAGCCACATCTCCACGCACGTGGCGTTGACGGCGTCGGGCACCACCTACGACTACAACATGCGCTTCATCAGCGACGGGCTGCTCGGCATCAGCGGGCAGCGCATGGACAGGAAAACTAGCACCATGGTGCCTTGGCTGAGCGAGAGGAAAGTCAGGAAGGGGGTGAGTTCGATGGTGTTGATTAGTGCATAGACCTGCGCATGGAGTTGTCTATGAGTAAATAGACTCTATAAGCCAAACTTTCCAGAGATCCCAAAAAAACCTATCTACCTATCTATCTCTAGATGTACCTATCTACAGTATTCGCTTGAATAATTGAGGAATTTGCTTCCGAAACTCGATAACTCCATGTTTTTCAGTTTTGTGAAAATTGCATTTGAAACTTTGAGAGTGGCCTCAGCGGGCACGCTTTGAGTGACAACCCTTGCCCAATACTTTTTGAAAAGCCAACGAATTTCTCTACATTTTCCATATTTACAATCCTCTGGCCGGCAAATATAGCTAGAGTTAGGTCCATTTTATTGTCATTATGGCGACAAATTTAACTAACAAAATTTCATAACGAGTTTCGGAATGCAAACTTCATTTTTGTATGGGTATTTTTCCCAGTTGAGCCGTTTCGCTAAAAATTTATAACGAGTTTTGGATGCTAAGTTTTTTCTGTGGAATTATCGAGTATCGAGTGAAAAATATGATACCGTATTACCTCGAAATACCCCCATGGGGGTTTATTATTTCGCCAGCAAAATTTGAGGGGGGGTTAATTCGAGGGGGGTTTATTCGAGGGGGGGTTTTATTATTTCGCCAGAAATTTTCGTGAAATTCATAGTAAAGAATACGCCTTTTCTTACACAAAAACGGTATAAAACGTGAGAATATAGGTTATATTGGGGCTGTAGATGTACATCTGTACACGAATGAGCGTATAAGAGTAGCTGCGATGCAAAAAAAGTAATAAAAAATACATCATGTACATTGCATACATGATGTACATCATTCCGGAGGGGGGGTATTTCGAGGGGGGGGGTTTATTTTTTCCCCAGCCCATTTTGAGGGGGGGGGGGGGTTAATTCGAGGGGGGGTTAATTCAAGGGGGGATAATTCGAGGTAATACGGTAGATATTTATGGAGTTATCGAGTTTCGAGTGAAAATTCACCATTTTGATGGTGGAGATATCGAGTTTCGGATGAAAATTTACATTTTTTTCAAAAATCGGTGTCTCTGTATCTCAGGAATGGTATGAGATATTTACGTAATTTTTTTTTATTTTGAAGAAAAAAGTATATATATATATATATATATATATATATATATATATATATATATATATATATATATATACAGATATGCACTTAACTCAATTTTTTTCACTTTGGCGTTTATCGAGTTACGGAACCAAACGCCTCAATTCTTCTGTGGAATTATTTCTTTGCAACACTTTTTGAGGGGGAACTATTTGAGGTGGGGAATTATTTTTTCATCAAACTTTTCAAGCAACAACTATCAACCCATTTTACAAAATATGCTTGATGAGCACAATAACATGCCATTTTTTGCTAATTGGACATAGCAAATTGTTCAACATGTCTAATGCTGCAATTACAGCTCAGGTGTAAAATTGACCAGGCGTAAAATTGATTTTGGGCATCAAATTAATTACAGATGAATGGATAAAGATACAACATTGTTATTTCAGTCAACAAAAGCTTAGATGCAGACGTTTCTTGTGCCCTAAGCTCATAGTTTTTTTTTAATCTTACTGGGAGTTATGAATTTTAGCACAATTTTTCAATTATGCGCTGTAAGTTGCGTAAAATTAGGGTGTAAAAAAAAATTGTGCCAAAACTCCTAACTTCTAGTACAATTAAAATAAACTGATAAGCTTTGGACACAAGCAACATCTGCATGTGCGCTTTCTTTAACTAAAATTTCAATGACATATCTTTATCCATTCACCTGTAATTAATTTTATGCCCAAAAATCAATTTTACACCCAAGCTGTAATCGCAGCAAGGGGGAATTATTCAGCTGTAATCCCCCAAGGGGGAATTATTCATGGGGGACTCTTTTTCCCTCACTTGTCTTACAGGGGGATGTTTCAAGAGGGGAAACTATTCAAGGGGTGAATTATTCAAGCAAAAACATTAATTTAATCTCCCTGGAAAATTCTGAAAAAATCTTAATATTTTACTAGTTAACAAAACTGTTACAAAGCAACACAATCTAACAGTTACTTTTCTCCACAGAAAGTGTCACAAAAATGGACCAGGTCTTTCCGCAATAGTACAGTGAACAAAGCGATCAGGGAATTCCTCAAAGGCAATTGGCAGGCATACAAAGCTGAGACCACCACAAAGACTGCATAAGTGCAAGTCTGTGATATTGTCATTTTGAGAGGATGAAAGATTGAACTTTATTCAGACTACAGACAGGTGAATTGTATTGAAATCTTTATTCATCCTGTTTTGAGCAGTATTTACATTTCCATCATTTATTAAAATATGGTAGCATTTTGCAATAGAAAGCAAATAGATCAGTATTTATTTGCATGTGTGTGTTACTGTGTATGTACATGTGTATGTACGTGTATGTACCCCAAATAATTTTTACAATATATATGTAGAAAGCAAATAAATTACGTATGGTTACTGGTAAGCATGCAGAATAGTAGCATTAGATATTGATGAAATTGGTTGAGTACCTAATTGTTGGTTTTAAACTTGTCCTTTGAAGTTGACTGTGCATGAACATGTCTGTTGATGTAACAGCGCCATGGCGCTTCTGGCACTTGGCGCCATTTTGCTGTGAAATGCATCATTGTGAGTTTGGCATTTTGCGCTGGTTGATACACCAATGCACCTGAGTTTTTCGATGTACCCATTCAGTATTGGGGCGTCACACGCTAGTTTACCCTTATTTTCGTTAACTGTTTTATAAAACAGTATGAAACACTGTACAACTCTGCACACTGTTTCGTACTGTTTTGTGCAAACAGTTTACCAACATGGTTGAGCATTTCATAATGGTAAACTAGTGTATGTGGGCCCATTTGTGATGATCAAAGGCAATATTTTCATCGATGCTTCGCTCAGGTGCCGGTTCCGCAAGTGGACAAGTTAAGAGTTAAAAGTTAAGAGTTGAGTAAAAAGACAAATGGCGAGTTAAGAGTAAAGTTAAAGTTTAAGAGAAAAGTAAAAGTTTACAAGAAAAGTGAAAATTTAAGAGAAAAGTTAAAAGTTGAGTTAAATGTTAAGAGTTGAGTTAAAGGTTAAGAGTTGAGTTAAAGGTTAAAAGTTGAGTTAAGAGTTAAAAGTTGAGTTAAGAGTTGAGTTAAGAGTTGAGAGTTAAGAGACAAGTGGAAAATGATGGTAAAAAAATATAAAAATATAAAAATATGAAATTGGTATCGATACGGCTGTTCGCTGGCATGGTGCCAATGTTGTATGCACGTCATTTGAAAATAACGTATCCAAAAAAATTATCGCTAAAAAAAGAAAAAATCGCCGAACGTTGTTTCGAAATGGCCGTGCGGGGACAAAATGTGATTGAAGATCAGCGTATCGCGCTTCTGCAACGAATGACCCATTTGTCTTTTAAATCAACTTTTAACTCATCTTTTAACCTTTAACTCAACTCTTAACTTTTAACTCAACTTTTGACTCAACTTTTAACCTTTAACTCAACTCTTAACTTTTAACTCAACTTTTGACTCAACTTTTAACCTTTAACTCAACTCTTAACTTTTAACTCAACTTTTAACCTTTAACTCAACTCTTAACTTTTAACTCAACTTTTAACCTTTAACTCAACTCTTAACTTTTAACTCAACTTTTAACCTTTAACTCAACTCTTAACTTTTAACTCTTAACTTGTCTACTTGCGGAACTGGCCCCTGGTCTTAGATAATATAATAAACAAGTCATTTTTGCCGATGAGAGAAACTGAAAAATGCAAGCACAACTCCAAATTCATGATTTTAGAGCACATGATATAATACTTATTAAAAAAACGAAAAACGCGAGAGAAAAAAGTGTACAGGCTGAAAATTTTACAGAAAAATGCTACTGACCGAAATTACCGAAATGCATAATATGAAACTGCACAAAAACCAATAGTATTCGCTAAAAACTAGAAACATACCGTATTTCCTCGAAATACCTACCGGGGGGTGATTGTTTCATCGTGGTCCCGAGAGGGGGGGGGGTAAACGAGGGGAGGGGGGTATTTCAGGGGGGGGGTATTATTTCGCGAGAAATTTTTTCAAATCCTAGTACAAAATCGTCGTTTGTGATTTACACTGGGGTAGAAAAATGCATCAATAACTGACATGCATAGACTCCTGTAGACTAATAGTAGTACGTAGATGGTATAAACACTGTTCTAACTAGGGTGTCAAAAAAAGTTTTTTACGGAAAACGGAAAACGGAAAGGTAAAATTTTTTCACTTTACGGAAAACGGAAAACGGAAAGGTAAAAAAAAAATTTCTGCCGGAAAACGGAAAACGGAAAGGTAAAAAAAATTCACTCAGCGGAAAACGGAAAACGGAAAGGTAAAAAAAATTGTCGGCCGGAAAACGGAAAAATGAAATGCCGGAAAACGGAAAACGGAAAGCAAAATTTTCACGGAAACGGAAAAAAATAAAGTGAAATTAGCACGGTAATAGACAAATTTGCAGAAGGAAAACCTGCATGCAGGTTTGCCTGTTTGGCTTTGATTGTGGTAGCTGTACATTCTGCAACTATGGATCATGCCTGTAACTTCACTTGTAGTTCAAGCTTAACTGAACCAACAAAAAATCATCAAAAAGTAGCCATAGTGGCCATAGGAAAGGAAACACTACAACAATTTCACAGTCTAGAAGCAGTGGGAATCACTGATGACCCCTATGCAATTGATGACAACATTGCAGAGGAGATGATAATAAATAGCATAAAATTCAATGACAACAACAAACGATACTATATTGACTGGCTGTATAAAGAGAGTATCAGTGACCTGCCCACGGGAAAAGCAGAAGCCTTGGTGCAGTTTAAATCACTGATACGAAGAATCAACAAAGATCCATACTGGAAAGTTTTGGACAACCAACTAGAAAAGGGAATAATTGAGATCTGTGATGACAAAACAGACAACAAGGGAATTCATTACCTGCCACACCAGCCAGTAATCACGCTGGGCAAATCGACATCATGCAGAATTGTGTACGATGGGTCGGCAGGTAAGCCCAGTTTCAACGAGTGCATTTTTAGAGGACCAATTACAACACCATTAGCAGTGGGCCTACTCCTGAGGTTCAGGGCAGGCAATCTAGTATTAATTGCCGATATTGAAAAGGCATTTTTGCAAATAGGATTGCATGACCAAGTTAGAGACTACACACGATTTTTCTGGCTGAAAGATGCCTCAAAACCAGTAACTGAAAATAACTTAATAGTACTTCGTTTTAAACGCGTACTGTTTGGACTTGTCTGCAGCCCAGCAATCCTAGGAGCAGTCATAAAATACCATTTAAATGTGACAATAAACAACATGAATGAATATGAAGAAAATGAAGGGGAACAAAACCAGTTGGTGATGATAATAAACAACATTTACGTCAATAACTTCATCATGAGTGTCACGAATGAAGTTAAAACTGTAGAACTATATTACAAAGTCAAAGCTTTATTTAACCAATGTTCTATGAACATGAGGGAATGGCTGTCAAACTCCAGATCAGTCATGAATGAAATAGCAGAAAACAACAGGAGTTCAAAGGTGAATAAAAATTGTCGCAGTAATGGGCATGAAATAAAATCATCAAAAGGACATGCTGGCAATATCAACACCAAAATTGCAAATTGACAGCATCACAACACCAACCAGATGAAACTTGAATAAATTATTGGTGTCAGCATATGACCCAATTGGGTTCACAGCACCTGTTTCACTGACCCTGAAATCCCAGTTGTCAATGCTGCTCCAAGAGACAAAAACAACACAATGGGATGAGCCAATTGAAGATAAATACAGATTGGAAAAACAATGGAAAAATGACAGAAAACTGAAAATTGAGCCAGAAAATGGAAAAATGGCCTGGTAAAACGGAAACGGAAAGGTAAAAATTTTTCAGCCGGAAAACGGAAAAATGGGCCGGAAAAACGGAAACGGAAAGGTAAAAAATTTTCAGCTGCCGGAAAACGGAAAACGGAAAGGTAAAAAATTGTCAGCTGCCGGAAAACGGAAAACGGAAAGGTAAAAATTTTTCGGCTGCCGGAAAACGGAAAACGGAAAGGTAAAAAACTTTCCTGCGGAAAGGCGGAAACGGAAAACGGAAACGGAAATTTGACACCCTAGTTCTAACATGATTACGACATTGTTTTAACGTGTGTTCTGCACTACGCAGAACACAAACTGCAGTATTTGTCATGTACGTTCTCTTTACACTCAATCTGAGGGGGGTATTTCGAGGGGTGGGGGGTGATTGTTTCATAGTGGTCTCGAGAGGGGGGGCCAAACGAGGGGGGGTATTTCGAGGAAATACGGTACACAAAACCAAAGTACCGTATTCGCTCGAATAATCCCCCTGGGATAACGATTACTTGAAAGTGAGCCAATTTGTCATACTGACCCGACGAATATCACATCACATTTTTGAGATGGTGAACTAATCAAGGAGGGGGGGGGGGATTTTTTTCCTCACCCGTTCAACACGAGGAATTATTCGAGGGGGGATTATTCAAGGGGCGTTATTCAAGAAAATACGGTACACAAAATGCTAATGGAATTTTTTTGCAGTCGATGGATTTATATATTTATTTACAAGCTCCAAAATCGTTTAAGTTCAAGACATGTACCAGTCCCAGACCCTGTAAAATGTCATGTGTCATGTAAAAGACCCTGTAAAGTGTCAAATGTCATGCAACGTGTAAAAGACCCTGTCATGTGTCAAACAAAAAAAAGCGCAAAGAAAAAAAATAAAAACGAGATCCGAGATAAATGGACCCGGACTTGGATATCATCGTGTTGCATAGATTATGAAACAACGGATGTAGCTGAACTATTTTTGGCATCTTGCCATCCAAATGCTACGTATACCTACAGTGCGCGCAGAAATTCGTGTGCGTATTGGCACCGATCCTGTGCCACTGTTACTCCGCGTTAAACAATGATCCTAAAAATGCCACAAAACCAATGAAAACAACCAACAATGGTAATTTACATGTGAAATTGCGCACTTGCACACAAAATTTTTTCCAAATACCTAGCGCATAAGTACCGAAATTTTTGCCAGCGCTTTTTTTTATGTGGCGTTTTTAAAAAAAAAGCGTTTGCCATCCCTAGTTGAGAGTACGCACAGGGGGCTAAAATTATGTGCGTGCTCTGTCAAATGTGAGACAATGTAGAAATTTTACTGTCATCAATGAGCGAACACACAAAAAAAGCGAGCCTGACAGAATATCCGCAATTTTCAAGGG
This sequence comes from Sphaerolaimus hirsutus, assembly GCA_964036195.1. Lineage (NCBI taxonomy): Eukaryota > Metazoa > Nematoda > Chromadorea > Monhysterida > Sphaerolaimidae > Sphaerolaimus > Sphaerolaimus hirsutus. The sequence goes on along the minus strand of OZ038455.1, from coordinate 9,830,808 downwards.
ACGGCCTGCGCGGGCATTTACACGAAAGTGAGCGGAGTCTATTTAGAGTGGCGATGCGCATCAAAATATGTGCGCGCACTGTACAATGCGCGCAGATATTTTGCTTTGCATGCAGCGGTCCGTGTAAGCTCCGCCCACTTTCGTGTAAATGCCCGCGCGCGCAAACCCCGAAAATAACGAGCATTCCGTCAGGCTCGTCTTTTTTGAGTGTGGGCTCAATAATGACAGTTAAATTTCTACATTTTCGTAAATTTGACAGAGAACGCACATAATTTTAGCCCTTTGTGTGTACGCTCGACCCGCAATTCCCATTGATAGCCTCAAAAAGTTAAAATCACAATTTGTATAGGGAAAACGACGCGTGTGACCGAGCCAAATTCGCGTGCAGTTTTAATGGCCCTACACACACACTAGTTTTCATCGTGACTGATGTGAAAACTGAAATGGTGACATGGCGACATTCTGCCTACTCTTATTGTGTGCTATACGTGTTTTAGTTCTCAAATTTTTAAAGTGTAACTTTCATTAATTTAAATTCAAATTTAAATTTGATTAAATAATTCAAACGCGTTCATTAACTTGCACTTCAAAAAATTTCAGTTTTCACACGAAGTCACGGTGAAAACTAGTGTGTGTAGGCACAATATGTAGGCTGGCGAGTGCGCGGAGTAACAGTGGCACCTGCGTCGGTGCGGCTAGGGCCCATTCTGCATCAAAGCCCATTCTGCATGTAGACCCATTATAGACACATTATGCCTGCAGGGGTAAGAAAGGGGGGTTGGTTACACCACCCAAAACTGCTCAGCTATCTATCTATCTATCTATCTATCTATCTATCTATCTATCTATCTATCTATCATCGCAAATTTTTTGGCTACATTCCCCTGAACACCCCCCCCCCCACCCGCAAATTGCCTAGCTATCTAGCTATCTGGAGCGCTTTTGAGCAATTTTACCCTAATTTTCACCAAAATTCCCTAATTTTCATACTTCTTATAGATTTTCACCTTCAAAATAACTAGATCATGCGTTTTATTACCTATTTTTAACATGCCAGGTATAATTAAATGTGTTCCGGGTCAACATGCGGGATGGGTTTTCATGCGGAATAGTGCACTGCCCGTCGGTGCCACTATGCACAGAAATTTGTGCGCACACTGAATGTAGTTTTTTACAATCTATATCGAGTATTCAAAATTTCACGGTTCAAATCTTCAGAAGATACCCGTATGTAATCTTGGCAACCGGCCAAAATTTCGAAATTTTTATCAATTTAAATTTAATAGGCTAAAAATACCTATTTTACCATGTATAGATGAAAATAGTGACTATGAAGGTGAAAATGGGCAAATTTTGGCAAATTTAGTGATTTTGAGCGCTTTGAGCACTTTCATTCTGGTTCATACAATACGCAACAGATAGCTTGGACATGGGTCAATTGTCATATTTATGTTACCCGATCCTTGAATATAAGATTTTTAGCGTATCCAAAACTTTATATTGCGTTTGGCGGCGAGCCAACAGCAACCGCTACAAATATTGCGTGTTACTGTTCTTGTCTTACTTGGAACGGATCCGAGCAACCGCTACTGTTCTATCCGCTACGGCATCCTACGTGTCCGTTTTAAGCAAAATAATTTTATTATTCACATTGTGTTAACATCATTTTGTGCATTGAAGAGCATGTTTTCACGTTGATGATTGGCATCAGCATGAACTTTTTGTTGGCTTTAGCCTTTTTTGTAAAGACGTACGGGTCACGTATGGGAACTTGGCTCACGTCCAAGTTACCGGTTGCGTATTATACTTTTAGTGTTTTCTCCACAATTTGTGCTCAAAATCGCTAAAATGTGCTGCATTTTGCCAATTTTCAGTTTCATAATCGCTGTTTTTGTCTATATACACAGCTATATACATTTTTGTTTGCTTATTTTTACCTTATTTTATTTGTATTTATAGCGATTTCGAAATTTTGGGCGGCTGCCAAGTTCCCATACGAGGTCTCTTCCTTTTTAAGGGATATCTTATCAGCTGAGGCTGATTAATTTTAATTGCCGTGTGTGTTATTTCTGAAAAGTTGCTGGCGCACAAAAAATCGCACTTGTGTTGGATGCGCGTGATGGGTTCGGATTTGTTGGATGCGCACAGATTGTCGGATGCCCAATGATGTAATAGTTTCCTGTGATAAAGTATTTAAATGTTATGATAAGCCCATTGGGGCACTTGACACATCGACCCGACCATAAACTCTCTACAAAACTCTGGTTTGAGATCTATCACTTGCCTACGTTAAACATTTTCAGAATCTAAACATTCAGTACGATCATGGAGCTCTCATGGATAGATGCCAAATTTTTCAACATTCTTCACATGGGCGTCGCCTTTTTGCTAGTATTTTCAACGTTCAACTCTGCCGGATTTATTCAGGTTAATTTCGCGTGTGAATAATTTCCTTCCTAAATTGTAAAGTTCTAATTTTTTAGGAGATCGTCATCGACTCGTACGCGTACTCGAATGAAACATGCGAGGGCAATTGCACCGGCGAGCCGAACATGAATCCGCACGCGGGATACTACAGGTGGGTTTGTGTGTGGCTTTGTGATTGGATATTGGATAGCCTGCGTTAGGCCGCTCAGCTATTTATCTATCTATCCCGTAGGCATAATTTTGGGTTACTATCTCCTGAACCTCCCCCAATAAAAAAATCAGTTTCCACCCTCAAAAATCTGAATTAAAACAAAATCAGTTGAAAAAATCCCTCCCTGAGTCCATGCTTACTGTAGATGCCGCATTGTCACTGCACACAGTAGTTGACAAGGACACCAAATGTCAACTGGTTTCCATCCCAATTTAAAGGCTGCTGACGAGCAATGCTACGCATCTACTTCATGCCGGCCCTGTAGATTGCACATGCCGCAATATTTTTCCAACACTACAGCTTCATTTTAAACATTATTCAGCACTGTAGCATTTAAAGCTCGTCAGCACACTTTGAATCGGGATGGGATTTGGTTGACATTTGGGTTGTTGGGTTGACATTTGGTCACGTCGTCAACTAGTATGTATAGTGTCGCAACGCTCACATTGCAAAAAGTGAAAGCATCTCGGTGCCCCCCCCCCGCAGCCTGGGCATCATCTACGCGGTGTTCACGGTGATGAACCTGTTCGCGCCGCCAGTGATCGCGCTGGTCGGCCCCAAGTGGGCCATGGTGGCGGGCGCGTCGTGCTACGTGTGCTTCGTGGCCTCCTTCCTGCTGCTCTCCGAGTGGCTGCTCTACCTCGCCAGCGCTGTTAATGGATTCGGCGCCGCTAGTGCGTTTGTGTTTTTGTGCCTTTTTGTGTTGACATTTTTCGAAAATTGTCAACTGGAAATCTGAGTTTTATTTGGTTATTTTTGAAGACGGACAAAACCAGATGCAACAATCTTTTGCCTTTATTTGGCTGGCTTTTCTTTGGGAAAAGACGTTTTTTGTTGTTTGTTTGTTTTTTGTCGGGAAAGAGTGATTTCCGCTTTATTCTTTCAGTATTGTGGACGGGCCAGGGTAACTATTTGACACTCAATTCGAATGATGAAACTATTGGAAGAAACAGTGGTGTCACTTGGGCACTGTTGCAGAGCGGGTTAGTGATTAGAATAATTGAAACGTTTTTCGTTACAAAGTGGATCCAAAATGTTGAACTTTTAAAAAACATCTGGAATGGTCGTTTTCTGTTATCGAGAGTAGCGATGAGTACTTTTACGTTAAACTTTTAAAGTTTAGCGAGTCAAACCCTTTTATAATGTTTTTTTAAACATAAGCATCGAAACAACTTTTTTAAACGACACCCAAAATTCTATTACTTTGCCGCTGTGCCTGTGGACATGTAAACCCTGCTGGCCATGTAGACCTGGCGCAGGGGTCCCCAACGGGAGTTGGGGGTGGGATAAACCTGAAAAATCACTTGTTCATGTGTTTTATTTTCCTATTTTGAGCTATTGTTCACATACTTTTAGCGATGATTTTCCCTTGTTTTACCCCTCCACAAACCTGTCATTGAAAACAATATAGCGTATTACCTCGAAATACCCCCATGGGGGTTTATTATTTCGCCAGCAAAATTTGAGGGGGGGGGGGTTATTCGAGGGGGGGTTTTATTATTTCGTCAGAAATTTTCGTAAGGATCGTAGTAAATAGTAGGCATTTGCATACCCAAAACAGCTAATAAATGTGTCCAAACAGGATATATTTGGACATAAAAACGTAGATTAGCTACACAAACTAGTCTATGTGTAGCTGCAATACAAATTAACAGTAATATGCATCATGTACATTGCATACATGACGTATTTATTATGTACATGACGTACATCATTCCGAAGGGTGGGGGGTATTTCGAGGGGGGGGGGGGGTTATTATTTCCCCAGCCCATTTTGAGGGGGGGTTAATTCAAGGGGAGGGGATAATTCGAGGTAATACGGTATTCCGATTATAGCAACGTGTGTAAAAAAGTCACATATTTTTACTTGCAGATTGTTGGTGGGAGGCATAATGTTGTATTTCGTGTTCCGAAGTACGCCCAAGATTCTAACGATGGCTACGATCCGTCTGATGTACGCCATGTTTTCCTGCGTCATGCTAGCCGGCGTCGTTCTGTTGGCGCTGTTGAGAAGCCCGCAAGCGCGTAAGTGTTTTTATTGCTGCTGGTGATTGAGGTTAGAATTAGGGTTCAAACGGGACCAGTTTTTCGCAATGGGACCGGGACTGGGATGTCGGGACCGGGACCAAGACTACCTCAGTCCCGGAAATTTGCCGAACCATGTACCGGGACCATGTAAAAATAAGCTGTGATGTGTTAGTGTGGTGTAAAATGTACAGCCAATGTGCTTAGACGTAGTATTTCCATTGTGTGGAACACAACTCTCGACGTATTTATAAGCCTTCTCTTATAATATTTTTATCTCTTGTCAGTACCACTAAAAAATTCCGGGACCGGGACTGGAATATTTTTTCTCGGGACCGGGACTGGGGTGTCGGAACCGCGACCGCCCTAGTCCCGACCTTCTGCCGAACCATGTACCGGGACCGCGGTCCCGTTTGAACCCTAGTTAGAATTAGGGTTCAAACAGGACCAGTTTTTCGGACCGGGACCAGAAATTTTCGAATGTCGGGACAGGGACTGGGTGTAGGGTTCAAACGGGATCCCGATCCCGATCCCGGATCCCGTGACATTGCGGGATTTTGCAGTCCCGATCCCGAAAATTTTCAAATCCCGATCCCGGAAAAATTAGTGAAATTATAAAAAGTGAAAAAATGACGTTTTTGCATGCTAAAATGTGAACGAAAACCCCCCAGCGTCAATTTGTACCACTTTTCTGGCAACTAACAGTGTTTTGAGACCTTGATGAACAGCTGTGGATGCCAGAACATTGGCCAAAATCTCTATCCCAATATCCCGATCCCGAAAAAATGCCAATCCCGATCCCGATCCCGTGACCCCAATCCCGGCCGATCCCGATCCCGATCCCGAAATCTCAAAAAACCAATCCTGATCCCGATCCCGAAAAGTCAATCCCGTTTGAACCCTAACTGGGTGGTCGGGACCATATTCGATATCAAGTTTCAGAAACCCCCCACCCCCAAACCCCCCCCCCCCCACTAAACCCCCGTCGTGGACGCAGGTGCAGACAAGGAACCGATACTCCCCCCTCCTGCGCCGGCCGACCAATCAGCGCCGGGCCAAGACAACTCCGCCTACATGGTGGAGAGCTACTCGCAGGCCAACCCGAACGTCGTCGACGCGGTCGGCGTGCACGACGATGTGCACCGGGATGGATCTGGGGTTGGCAAGAAGGAGACCCGCTGGGAACAGTGGTTGAAAAGCTTGGGTGAGCGCAGCGGCGGTCGCTTTTCTGTGTGACCATGTTGTGAACTGTTGTAGATGCTTGGATTGTGTGGTGGATGTTAATAACATTACCTTGTTTTTTTCAAACGCATTAAAAAAATCGGGTTTAAAAAATATCACTGATTTTATTTAAGAATATCGAAAGGCAAAATTTCTGGTATACATGCAAAGCCCTTGCCGCTGCGCATGTTTCCATCACACTGATATTTTATAAGTAAATTGATTTACACAATTTTGGACGATTTTGAAGAAAAAAATATTTTAATTTTAAGATTTTGAATCAAGGTATTTGAAAAAAATGATTTTATTTCAACTCTGCATACCACAATATAATACAGGGGTGGGCATTTTCAGTTACCGCTGGAAAAACGCGATAGCTTGAGCTACGGTTGAGCTATCACAGTGAAATTTTAACACAATAGAGTAGACTCCATAGGACACCTATTCTGAAGTTTGCAACCAAAACGGCCACATTTTGTGTGGGTTGTGGAACAAACAGTTTTTTTTGTGTAATTTTGTGTCTTAACCCCCTTTATCTCGGGACTGGGGGACTGTTCGAGTAAAAAAAGAATTTGGTCGTAGCCCCGACCCCAAACCCAACATTTTTACTCAAAGGGCATCAAAATCGGCCAATGTACGACAGAATGGGACGACGCCAAAGCCAGTGACCCCCCCCCCCCCCTCAAATGCCACGTTTGATTTATCCTATCGGTGACGCCAAGTCACAAAATTACACTAAAAACTGTGTGTTCCACAACTCACCCAAAATGTGCCCGTTTGGGTTGCAAACTTCAGAATAGGTATCCTATGGAGTCTACTCTATTGTGTTTCAATTTCACTGTGATAGCTCAACCGTAGCTCAAGCTATCGCGTTTTTCCAGCGGTAACTGAAAATGCCCACCCCTGTATATCTCACAAAATGGCACTTTCTACGCAGTTGGTACGTTTAGATTGCTGTTTACGCCAAACATGCTGTTGCTGTGCGTCGTTTTCTGCTACACTGGGCTAGAGCAAACGTTTTGGACAAGCATTTATCCCACATGCCTGGGGTTCACCGATTTGTTGCCGTCCACGGGTTAGCATGGGGGTTTTCTGGTTTCCTACTTAACTTTGCATGGGGTTTTAAATAGTGCGCTTGCTGTACTGCATTTACATTCTGTGGATCCGTTCACCTGTTTATTAGCTTGGTATTTGTCCGGGCATTGTTTAGCTGATTTTTCGGGGATGTAAAGAAAACATCAATAAACGATTTGATAAAACCTGGTGATTAGTGGGGGAAATGTTTTCATGCATATTTTTGTGTCCGAATCTTATGTTGTGTCCGAATTTTGTATCCAAAGAACCTTGTCTCAGGCTAAACTTTGTAACATCCATTGCCAATGGTTAAAAAAAGCTCACAACAACAATAACAACAGGTAACACGCTGGTCGCATATCACTCTCTGTGCGCGGCGGGCGGCGAAATTATTGGTGGCGGTTTGTTCGGCCTCATGGGCAAACAGATTCAATCGTTTTGGCAGAAATCCAATAATTATTTCTGCGTTTGTACTGCACGCGGCCACGTTCTACGCAGTGTTTTTGGAATGTGCCCAGCATGGCACCGTTGGAGCACACTAGAGACTTGGCTTTCATCAGACCGGAGCCCAGGTGCGTGATTTTGATCGGGTCTGTCCCGGTGCGCATGTAAACCCGGTCCACATGTAGGCCAAATTCCCCTCATTTTTCCATCACGCTAATAATTTATAAGTAAAAGTGCCCTCCCCCCCCCCCCGTGAACTGGGCTCAGTAAACAAACAGCCCCCGCTCAAAAATCCATTTTTTTACATGCGCACTGAGTTTTGGTCGTTCTGATCACTTTACCATGCTTATTGTTGGTCGATTTGACTATTCTGCAGACTTTGGTAATTCATTCATCCATACTGAGAAAACGTAAGGATAAATACCCAGAATACCCAGGTATTTTGGGTAAACGTAAATACGTTTTTACAACTTTGGGCCATAGTGAGATGCATACAATTTTTATGTTGTCTCCGACATAAAACCATATCATATTCAAATGTATTTGGGCTCTGCCTCCAACCCCCCTCCCCCCCCCCGCAGTGTCGCATTAGCGCTGGTATGCAGCTTTACCTTGGGCTTGGCGGATGCTTGTTGGAACACGCAAGTGTATTCTCTGCTCGGCTCATTTTACGCGGACACCAGCGCTGAGGCGTTCGCAATTTTCAAATGCTTGCAGGTGAGCTCTCTCGAGGAACTTTGGGGTTATCTCCGAACGCTCTATCTATTTACCTTCTGAACCACATCAGGCGTTCTAAAAATTTCGGGAGATTTATATATATATTTTTAAATATAAGAAAATAAAAAAGTGTACCGTATATCCTTGAATAAGACCCCGCTTGAATAACATCCGCCCTTCAATAACTCCCCCCTGTTGGCTAGGTGAGGGAATAAGGTCAATAGGTCATTTATTTTTTAAATATATTCATTCTGATTTTCTCTGCGTTTTTTCAGAGATTAAATTATATCTTATTTATTGAGAGGTTTTATGAGATTATATTTTATCAGATTTTCTATAAAAACACTCGTTTTTGGAGGGCTAACGACACATCAAAATACACGCTATCTATTCACCTATTTGGAGCAAATTTTGACCGATTTTGTCCATATCTTCGCAACAATACAAGCACCGCCCCACAGTCGCTGACCGCCTGCGCCAGTCTGTACTACGGGGCCGCGCTCACTCTGGAATATCAACTGGCCATTTTATGCCTTTCCTCCGCTCTGGCCGCTTTGTGTTTCTTCCCAGTCGAATTTCACGCTCAGATTAAACGGCCCGCTGGATTGAAAGTGGCTTGAAATTTATTTACGAACACAACTTGCCTTTTATGACACTTTACTTGCACAGTTCTTTTTCCATATACAGTCGTCCTCGGGTAGGGTTCAAACGATATATCGTATCGAATATCGGATATCGACCATTTTTTACTATCGAATATCGACCATTTTTTCGATATATCGAACCTGTATTGTGACCCTAATTAGAGTTATTATTTTCATGTTGAGATATTTGTGATTGATCTGATTTACTTGTGTTATTTTTATTGATGAGTAAAAGTACAATATTTGTAATGTCATTTTTTGGAGTGCTAAATTTGAAGCCTGAAACTGCTGATATGCTATTTTTTGCAACATGCATTAAGCAATTCGGTTATAAGTATGATGTCATATCTACCAATCAGGGCCGTATCCAGGGGGGGGGGCGGGGGGGGCTGCAGCCCCCCCCCCTCCCGGGGCGAGACCAGAAAGTGACCGGAAAATGCGACTTTTTCAACGTCAGCGTAAAAAATTTTGCGCGCAAGCGCGCATTCTTCACCATACATAAAGGTATTATCATCTGATTTGCTCCATGTGGCCGCAAATCGTTGTAAATACACTCAATGTTGTGCTTTTTGCTGTTTTGTATGTATATTTACATACATATACAGCGTTCCATGGCGCTGACGCCAACGCCAATAGCGCCATGGCGTGGCGCCTACTAATGGCGCCAGCGCCATAGCGCCATTCCGCCACTATTTAGCGAAAATTTTAGGGGGGGGGCTGAGCCCCTCGCCGGCCGCCGTAAACAAGCAGCCCCCCCCGCTCAAAAATCCTGGATACGTCCCTGCTACCAATTGTTGTTTGCCTATTAAACTTTGATTCATCTTGTTTTTCTTCCATTTTCTACTTTTGACTGATGTAAACCTTTTTAAAGTCACTTGTACCATAGGCCCCACACACGCTAGTTGACATCGGCACCAAATGTCAACTGGTTCCGTTTCCAATTTAAAGATTGCGTTTGAACGTCATTCATCTGCTCGTCAGCAAGCTTTGAATCGGGATCGGCACCAGTTGACATTTGGTGTCGATGTTAACTAGCGTGTGTGGGCCCATTCACATTTCAGTAAAGAGATGATTAACCATGTGTGCAACCACATGAAAATACAATATGCCACTTGAAATTTGCCTTGCTATACCAAGAATAAATTGCAATATCGAATATCGACCATTTTTTATATCGAATATTGATATCGAGGTTCCATATCGTATTGATATCAAATATCGAGTTTCAGAAAAAATATCGAATATCGATATCGAAAAGTCATATCGTTTGAACCCTATCCCCGGGTTAACGGTTCCCCCGCTTATCGGGTTACCCGTGTTTAAGGGTTGAAATTCTGCAAAACAGGGACACGTGAGAACAAAATTCCCTGGATTGTAGGTTTCCCCGCATTCCCGGGTTATCGGGTGGAATTTGAGAAAAACGTCTGCATTTTCATATATAAAATGGCTCGGTTATAGGGGATTTTGAAGCAGTGAATGAAGACATATTGTATAGAATATTAAATTTTCTAATCAAATCAAATAATCGGCTATTTTTATCTCGAATATCCAAAATTGTGGGAAAAAATAGAATATCGACTATATTTGTTATCGGATATCGATAATTATTTTCCTGTTGCATATCAAACTTCTAAACATTACATCCCCCGGTTATCGGGTGAGTTTTCAAGAATTGAACTCCGCCCGATAGCGCGGGAATGACTGTACCTGGTATTAAATTTTATTTCGGTGATTGTACACTCATTCCCATGAATTACTAATTAACGATGTTCACGTGATTATTTGTCACATTTTTAATTGTGCTGTTTAGCACGCGGCTCACTGTATGTGAATGGGTTTTCCCATGGGTTGGCGAGAATATTCCATCGTGCAACGATATTTTACTGATAAGTGATATAGTCAATAAATGTAAAAATTATTTGTCACATTTTTGATTGTGCTGTTTACCATGTGGTTCACACTGTAAATATGTCAATGGATTTGTTTTTTCATGGTGATGAGAAGATTGTTCCATCACCTTAATCTTAATGAATTGATACTTGCCCAATGGGGACATCTGCGAAAATGCGTGTGATATTGTGTAGCACTGAGCTGCATCTGTGAAATAATTTGGTGGGAATGAAGGGTCAGTTTGGGTAACCAGTGATGAAATGTGCGGGTGCTGAAGTGAAGTGCAAACCCCCTCCCCGAAATCGTCCAGTTATCTATCTGCCTTTATGTTATCTATTTCCTTTATGCCTGTTATCTATCGGCCACACCCTTGTGTTGAATCAAAGCAGTTCGTTGAATCAAAGCAGACGCCGATCGACTTGTTGTCTGACTTAATCGATTGTTTCTTTAAGATAGGTGCATTATCTATGTCCCATCATTGGGGGAGTTACTCTTCCCTCACTCGTTTAACACGGGGGAATTATTCAAGTGGGGGATTATTCAAGTTAATACGGTATTAGTGTGTCGACTGGCACCGGATCCGTGTTTATCTTTTCGCTAGCATGTACACTGATGCATATGTATCCAAAAATTCATTTTGGGAAAGGACACTTATAAATTTACACACTGTTTTCCAGAGAGCTTACCAGCGTTACTTAACTGCAGCTCATAGCTGAAACATAATGTTTTAGACACGTGTTAGTTTAGCAGGAAATTGTTCATTCAGCACCACTAATTTACTGTCAGAACCATTTTTACATTTACATCAACTTAAAATTTGGTTGAACATATTTTGCTTTTGAGTATGGACTTAAACAGACATGCAATCAATTACTGTGCGTTTGATACATCCCATACTTAAAGGGGAATTAAAAAGTGGCAATTTCTCACATGTAATTAATAACTATATTTTATGCTGTTGAAAAGCTGGTAATATGCTCTTCCAGAATCCACCAGAGTTGTTAAAAGTACTGATTTTTTTCAGTAAATGTAAATTATTTATTTTTACCGCAGAGCACAAAAAAATGTAAAGGATAGTTTTTTCTTTTACGTTGTTTATAGTAAGTAAGATACTTTTCTAGGGAAAACGTAAAAGCAAGTGTTTTTTCTCTCACAAATGGAAAGGTGAGTATTTTCGCAATTTTTATTCTGGAATACATCAAAGTTGGAGTGTTTTCAGTGATTTTTGCCCCTTGAATTCAGTGAATAAATGCCCCTTAAAATTATATTCTGTGTGGAAAGAAGGGCCAATTTTTCAACAGTAAAATATAACCATTACATCTGCTTAGTTGTGGCTTCAATAACGATTCTATTTTAGATATCAAGTTTTCATACGAAATTAGATATCAAGTTTTCATCACTGCCATACAAGCAACGGTATAAAAACCTTTGTTGATGTGTCCAGCTGTTGGCTACTGATTCTTGGACAGGCTCATTCATACACTCCTGTTTACCTCCATCCGTACCTCAAAAATTCAACTGCGCCCTCCACTTAAGTTTACAGCCAAGTTCCCCCATACAAAATGTACCCCAATGAATTGTCTAAAAGCTATCTGTGACACTCCCGCTGGAACCACGTGTGGGCCATGTAAAGAGTCCACACATTTTTTGGCACCTTATTTTTTGGCACCAAGCCAGGTCTTAATGCTGTCTTTTGTGCCGATTTGTGGCCTTGAATGACAATCTGATAAAAAAGAGACGATGTACTGACCAAGGTGATCACTAAAATTTTATAAATATGTGTGTGGCCCACAGGGGGTTCCGGCAGGGGTGCCCAAATGGGCTTTTGGGCCAGGCTCATTACGCACAGAAACCCGTTACGCACACGCGCCCGTTACGCACAGAATCAAAACCCGCCACGCACAGACGCCCGTTACGCACACAACTGGGCCCTGTCGGACAAGTCGGCCATCTGAGTTCAGGATTTTCATGTGTGTTGAAGTAGTTGACACCTGAAATTTCATCAACTGTTACAGCTGTTTTCTACATATTTTACATTCGCAATCGCGAAAGTCAAATATGTAGAAAACAGATGTAACGGTTGGCAAAATTTCGGGTGTCAACTACTGCTATACATAGGGAATATAATAGAAGAGAATGTGAAAAATCACATAAACCTTGTAGGCACAGAAACTCGGCACGCACATGGCATCAGCTATGTGCGGGCCGAGTTTCTGTGCGCACCGAGTTAACTTCTGTGCGTAACGGGCTTCTGTGCGTGCCGAGTTTCTGTGCGTACAGCTACAGGCTCTTTTAGACAACTCCTTGGGCTACTTTTTGTATGGGGTGAACTTGGCTGTGAATTTTAGTGGGGGCGCCACTGATTTTTTTAATGTTTGTGAGGGTTGGGTACAGATGGAGGTAAACAGGAGTTTATTTATATACGTTCTGCTGCATTGTAAACACGGAAAGATCGTAAACAGAAAAAAATATCTGACTTCAACTAGCTAAAAGCTTATTTCAAATCTCATTTAAAATGCAATAAACATCTCGCCTTTCAATCGAGTGAAGGTGTATTTCAAAGTTAATTTGGTCGCATGAAACATTAAAGGCTTTTCGCCAAAATGGGGATGCCTTGGTCAGTGCGTTTGCTTATTTGCATTTGTGAGCAGGAAGCATAGCAGGAAGCATAGCATAGCATAGCAGCAAGCTAGAGTTTAAATGGGGTCCCGATCCCAAACTTGAATCACGAAAAATTCCGGGATTTGGCAGTCCCGATCCCAGAACCCGATCCCGGAATCTCTAAAAACTAATACCGGTCCCGAAAATTTTCAATTCCCGATCCCGGAAAAATTAATCGAAATGATAAAGAAGTTTAAAAAAGGGCTTTTTGCACTTAAAATGTTAATGGAAACCTCCAATTTATGCCACTTTTTGACATCCAGGTGTACTTTTAGACCATTTTTGTGGCAAATTGGAGAAAAGCATCTAATATCATAACAATGTCCAAAATCTAAACACCTATCCCGATTCTGAATCCCTAATCCCGATCCCAAAATCTCAGAAAACGAATCCTGATCCCGATCCCAAAGTCTCGACCAAAAAAACAATCCCGATCCGGAAAATTCAGTCCCGTTTGAACCCTAATCTGTACACGCGCGGCAAACAAGCTGAGATCCATTATACGTGATAGCATTTGATTTCGTCACATTTGCTCCTAATGTAGGTATATTTATTTGTGTTTTACAGAAATGTCATGCATGTACCAGTATAAGTTTGCCTCTTGCATGAATGTGAACAGGTTTGTTCTAAATATCGATAGGTAACCACTTTTTGTCTAGACACTACTGTATGTCAGTAGGCTGATCCAGAATTATTTATTTATCGTATTTGCTCGAATAACCCCCCTTGAATAAATCCCCTCGAATAATCACCCCCTGTGACCCCACACACACTAGTTGACATCGGAACCAAATATCAACAGGATCCTATCACAATTCCAAGCTTGCATTTGAACGTCGTTCGTTAGCTCGTCAGCAAGATTTCATTTGGGATCGGAACCAGTTGACATTTGGTATCGATTTCAACTAGTGTGTGTGGGCCCTGTTAGACGAGTGGGGAAAAATAATTCTCCTCACCCTTGAATAATTCCCCTTTTAGGCATATGATCAATTAGTTGTGTAAAAGTTTAGCAACAATTACATCTTTTGTTGTTGCTAATAAAGCATAGGTATACTCGGCGGACCGCACACTATGCATTTTTCTGAAGGAAACGTTCTATCATGACGTCATCATTAATAAAATAAAAATTGTTCCAGCAAAAAAAAAGAAAAATTATTTCAGGAAAAACATTCGGCGCTTGTACGCGACTCCGCCTTTTTCTTTTTAAAATATTTTCCTTTTTTTTGTGAAATGGCATACATAAATAAGTATCGTTATCGACTAAGACATAAATAATTTTGGGCGCATACTTTGCGGTCCGCCGAGTATATTTCATGAAATGGGTTGATACAAACATGCTTGAAATTTCGATTAAATAATAATATCCCCCTTGTAAAATTCCCCCTCTTGAATAGCCCCCCCCCCCCTCAAAAGAAGTCGGATGAAAAAATAATTCCCCAGGAGAATTATTTGAGAAAATACAGTATTTATTAAATATCGAACCACACAGCTGTCGTTTGGCGTCATGGACTAGAAAATTGGCAAAAAAAAGGAGAAAAAAAGTTCATCTACTGACTGAACATAGGCATAAATTACGGTTGTAAATATATATCATGCTAGGTTTATAGCCGTTGCCTTATATATTGTTTCGATATTTTCCGTAAATTACCATGTTTAAAAAATGATAAAATATGCTAAAATAGTAACATTCAATTGTTAGCGCTTGGTTTCATTGTTTAGAGTTGATTTTCAGAGGCTCTGCTTTGAGGTAATATTTACTTTTCCAAAGTGTAGTAGTTGATTACCTAGTTAACTCAACTATTTACTACAAAAGTATATATGTATACGCATGTAATACTCTTTTACTCACCCAGAGTATAGAAAATGTGTAGTTCAATTTTTTACTTGTACTCAGGAGTAAACTTGAGTAAAAATACTTGCATGATAATGTAAAAGTGAGTATTTTTTTTTAGCTACTTTTTACCATAGGATTTGTAAAAGTGGGTACTTTTTAGATTTTTTTACACTGGAAGAGATAACAGCTGTGTTTTTCTCTCGATAAGTTTTCTATGTTGAAATGACATCAAATTCCCAAAGTTATACTCCGGTTACTTTACACCTTGCACGCGTGGTTCCCGCTGGAAGTGTGCCAACGATGGTTAACGCGTCCGAGTTTCATAAAAAGATGACAAAATTGATTGTTGTTACAATGTTATTCATTAACATATTCACATCGATGAATTTTTTCATTTTTTGACGGAAATCGCATGATTTAATAATCATTGGCACGCTTCCAACACGAGACATAAATCAGTGCGAGGGCAGAGTATCACGTACGCCAGGTATATACTCGGCGTACGTGATACTCTGCCCTCGCACTGATTTATGTCTCGTGTTGGAAGCGTGCCAATGATTATTAAATCATGCGATTTCCATAAAAATATGAAGAAAAAAATCATTGATGTGAATATGTTAATGAATAACATTATAACAACAATCAATTTTGTCATCTTTTTATGAAACTCGGACTCGTTAACCATCGTTGGCACACTTCCAGCGGGAACCACGTGTGCAGGGTGTAAAGTAACCGGAGTATACCAGTTATCAAATTTTGACCGACAAAAAATTGCAACAACAACATTTGTTGTTTGTTGACAAATTCTTGCGATATAAAACTACATATCACCCAATATTTTAGGATGCACATGCTCAAGCAGCTCCACTTGAATTTCAGGGGTGCTAGATGCAATGGCTCAATTTCATCATTGCTGCCCCCATTCTTTTCCACTTTGACCTTTTCCGCAGCCATTTTGATTTCGTTGCAATTGCAACGTTTTTTGAAGCACTTTCCCCACGTATTTATCATTAACGTTTTCTCTGGGCACTTCTGTCAATAGGTACATAACAGTGCAGTAACGTTTTATTACTCATACTGAAATTCCTCAGATACACTTTCTGTACTCGGGTACTTTCAGTTCTTACAATTCAGTTCAGGTGCTTTTTCAAAGGAAATGTAAATGTATTTACTCAGTACTCATTTTATGTTCCACCCATAGGTGGGAGTTATACAAGCAGGGGAGTTTTTTTTTCTCATGTGGTCAATACCCAACGGGGACTTTTTCAAGAGTGTTTATTCAATCCTTCAAGTATTGATAGTAGGTAACTTAAATTCATAAATCTCACAAGCTCACTAGTGATGAATGTGTCAGCGAGTGGCACCTGGCTACAACTATGGCACCATTCGATTTATTTACAGTGGACTGGGCTGAAACTGGGTATGACAGTGGCTTCTGCTGAACAGCCGGACCATGATGTACATGGAGCAGGGGTAGGCTTGCGGAAGGGTAAGTTGTTTCTTGTTTAGTTGAGTGAGTTTGAGAGTATAACCCACCAATGTGGGCTGCTAAATTTTTTTTCCGTTTCCGTTTTTCCGGCTCATTTTCCATTTTCCAGCTAAATTTTCAGTTTTTCCGCTGTTTTTCCGTTTTCCGGTTCAATTGTCTGTTTTTCCAACTTTTTTCACTTTCCAGCTCAATTTTCTGTTTTTTGTTTCAACCAAACTGGTAAACATGCATGCAGGTGCTCAATTATGTGAATGTTTTCTATTCCTAGCAAGATTTCTGCAAAAAATTTTATTTCTTGATAACTTTCTGCAATTTTTTTTCCGTTTCCAGCAAAATTTCAGCAAATTTTTTCTGTTTCCGGCATCATTTCAGTAAATTTTTCCGTTTCCGTTTCCGTTTTCCGGCCTTTCATTTTTCTGTTTTCCGCCAAGTACAAATTTTTTTCCGTTTCCGTTTTCCGGCAAGTGTTAAAATTTTTCCGTTTCCGTTTCCGTTTTCCGCCAAAAAGTTTTTGTTGACACCCTACACAAAACGTAAAAATTCCTAAAAAACGATTCGTAAGCCACAGTATTTTACGAACATGGGATTAAATAACGAAATACTGGCTTACGAAACGAATTATAATATAAAACTGACTGTGGCGTTAGAACCGAGGTAAAATACTTCGGGTATAAAAACGACTCACTTTCGCTTACGAATCGAAGGATTACAAACCGCTATGGTTAATATCGGGTTTCCCTCAGTGAATTTCAATTTGTGATATCAAAGTGGCTACAAGTTTAAGTACTTTGCATTTTATTGCTTTCTGCAGCACTATATCACTGCGCGTGCAACCTCTGCTTAAAAGGTAATGATAGTGTTACCTAGTCGGGCACTATAATTTTGAGAAATAAAATGTTTTATGGGCCCTGTATCCTGGTTCAGTGAGCTTTAGTGCGAGTGAAACAAATAATAAACATTGCGATGGATACTTAGTTTTTAGTGGAGATAATCGCTAATTTCTAGTCACCCCAAAACCCGGAATACACAGCTCGTTGCAAATATAAATTTTTAAGTGTTGTGAAAATTGTAATCCAAATTTCCTGCATCCGTGTTTTCTCATTTTTGTGTTCAAATCACAATTTACAAGTTAGGTCGAGTAAAATTACCACAGAGGATTAAACTACAGTGTGCCCAAGCCCAATATCGATATGAACTACCTACCTACTTTGGTTGAACATCCACTTTAAATGTTGCCGCAAAAGGGCCATTTCGCACTAACAAATGTAGTGTCAAGTGGCATACAATATGTCCTCTGGGGACAATGCGCATCAAAATATGCTCCATACGGCTGGATGCGTATCATGAGCTGAAATCCCATAGGGGCTGGTTTAGAATGATGGTGCAAGCATTCATTTGAAAATGATGGGGTAGGCACGTCGAGTTGCTAGGGTTCGAAACTCGAGTTTGAGTCATAGCACCCAATTTTTTTCCGGTCGAGTTCACACACACTTAATCAAGTCTAGGTAAATGCCAACAGTTCAGTTACATACCTATCAAGATTAAACAAAAATATAACTTTGCGTCACATACCTAGTTATGTTCACTTCTGATTTTCATGTGTATGTTGCCATGCCACACAAATAATGTTGCTAAAAAACCCAGCCTAGAGTTGAAAAAACTTTTTAATTACCTGGTTTAAAAAACATTTTTTAAGAAAATGGCAGCGATCCCTAAACCAGCCACATAACATTCATAGCAAATCGTATTTAAAACAAATTTCAGGTAAGGAATGGAAAGCAAGTTCCCTTTTAAAAAATAAGTTTAGGCATCATTTTATGCATATGCCAAGCCATTCAATAATATATCTTGCATGCAGCCTGCAAATGTCTACGGCCGAAGTTCTCGAAAAATATATTTTAAAAATGAGTGTTTATAAAATTATATATTTTGACATGATTCAATGATTCACCCTCACTCGAAATTTGCCAAATTTTCGAGTCGAGTCAGGCAAAATCTTCAAGTCTGAAGCCATGGCTAATTTTCCAGACGAGTCGTGTCGTGTCTTTTGGCACTCATCAAATACCCTCGAGTCGAGTCGAGTCAAAATTCGAGCCCTACGAGTAGCGCACATTTCTCTGCCACTTGTTCGCACTGATTTTTCAAACAATATTGTTGATCTATAGACAAAATTCATGAAATTGCTTGGCGATGTGTCAATCTGTGTACCAAACCCGCAGACATGTACTGTTTGCAATTTCCAAGCGTTTATTTTCTCCGAATACCAAGTGGAGATTAGTGATGGAGAAGTACCAGGAAAAATGGCTCCATAGATTTATCCAGCAAAATGGTGATGGGCGCCAGAGGGCGCCAGAGTGTATAAAATCTTGTCGCCATGGAGTTAAAATCACCATACGATTGTGCCCACATTTTTTAATAAAAATACGGTACTTTTAGAATGCCACAAAGACACCATAGCTCCCGGGCCAGAGTGTCTTCCAGAAAACTAGTGTTGGGCAATGTGTCACGGCGTGGAACTCTCACAGCATTTTTCCATCACTACTCTATAGCCCAAGGGACTGTTCACGCGCATATATGCTACGTTATTTCTTAACACGTAAGTGTAACTATCTAGGTATATATATATATTACTAGCAGGATTCTCTCCGACCTTCGGTCGGGTTTTGTGGTTCTCTACAATTAATACCATTGGAGGAAATATGATAGTTTAGTTAAGTTTGCCCACTTGCTAGGCATGTGTTTTGAAATGCGGTATGTAATGTACCAACAATAACAAGACCAATACCAAAGATGCAATGTTTTGGAATGGATTTTTTGTAAACTTCTGTAAAATGGTTGGGCAGTGTGCATTTTGTGTGGTATAGGTTTTGTGATATGATAGTGTGGTTTTTGCAAGGTGTCAAACTTTGTTGTTATCTTAAATTGGTTACATTTGTGCTTTGCTGTTCTTTATGTGTTTGTAAATCCTTGTGGTATTAATTGTACAGAACCACAAAACCCAACTGAAGGTTGGAGAAAATCCTGCTATAGGTACCCACTACTCAGAGGCTTGCAAAAACTGACACCCCAGTGGGGACCCCACTACAAATGGCATCCCCTGGGGAACCCCCCAAAAGTGGCACCCCCTGGGAACCGCTCAAAAATGGGACCCCCTAGGGCCCCACAAATATGGCACCCCCTGAGGACCACCAAAAAATGGCACCCCTTAGGGACCCCCCAAAAATAGCACCCCCTAGGGACCCCCCAAAAATGGCACCCCCTGGGGACCCCCCCCCAAAAAAAAAAATAGCACCCCCTATGGACCCCCCCCCCACAAAAAAAATATAGCACCCCCCTAAGGACCAACAAACAACGGCACCCCTGGGGACCACCCAAAAAATGGCATCCCATGGGGACCCCCTTGAAATGGCACCCCCATATGTGCCTCCAAAAAATGGCACCCCCTGGAGACCCCCCAAAAATGGCACCCCATGGGGACCCCCTCTAAATCCTGTAAACACAGCCCCTAGTTTGGAAACTCCTGTAAACTCAGCCCCTAATTTGGAAACTCCCATAGACTCAGCCCCTAATTTGGAAACTCCAATAAACTCAGTCCCTAATTTGGAAACTCCTGTAAACTCATTTTCAGGTTTATGGTAATGTAGTGTCAAAATGGAATGAATATTTGAAATAATCGCTAGCATCAATCCGCAAATGCATCAATTCACAATTTTCAATTTTTTAGCCCCAGGGGTTAGACTTAAAGGTTATGGTAATGTAGAGTAGAAATGGAGTGCACATCTCAAATCACTGCAATAAAAAACCCACAAATGCATCATTTCACAAATTGAAAGTTTTTGGGCCCAGGGGTTCAGGGTTTTAGTAATGTGGGTTAAAAATTGAGTGTATATTTGAAATCGCTACAATCAGAAACCCACAAACACATCATTTTATGATTTGAAAATTTTGAGCCCTGGGGGTTCATTTTCAGGGTTATGGTAATGTAGTGTCAAAATGAAGTGCATATTTCAAATCAAGGCAATCAAAAAGCCAGAAATGCATCATTTCACAATTTCAAATTTATTTTCAATTTTCAATTTAAGGCTTACAGTAATGTAGAGTTGAAATTGAGACATTTCGAATCAGTGCAATTAGAAACCTGCAAAATGCATCATTTCACAATTTGAAATTTTTGGGTCTAGGGGTTCAATTTCAAGGTTTTAGTAATTTAGTGTCAAAATGGAGTGCATATTTGAAATGGCTACAATCAGAAACCCACAAATGCATCATTTTATGATTTGAAAGTTTTCAGCCCAGGGGGTTCATTTTTAGGGTTATGGTAATGTAGTGTCAAAATGAAATGCACATTTCAAATGAGTGCAATCAGAAACCCAAAAATGAATGATTTCACAAATTGAAAGTTTTTGGGCTCCAGAGGTTCATTTTCAGGGTTATGGTTATGTAGTTTTCAGGGTTATGTAGTGTCAAAATGGAGTGCATATTTCAAATCAGTGTAATCAGAAACCCACATTGAATCATTTCACAATTTCTAATTTTTGAAGCCCTGGGCATATTTGAAATCATTACACTCAGAAACCCACAAATCCATCATTTTATGATTTGAAAGTTTTTGGCCCAGGGGGTTCATTTTTAGGGTTATGGTAATGTAGTGTCAAAATGAACTGCATATTTTAAATTAGTGCTATCAGAAACCCAAAAATGCATCATTTCTCAAATTGAAAGTATTTGGCCCCATGGGTTCATTGTTAGGGTTATGGTAATGTAGTGTTAAAATGGAGTGCATATATCAAATCAGTGCAATCAGAAACCCAAGAATGAATGATTTCACAAATTGAAAGTTTTTGGTTCCAGAGGTTCATTTTCAGGGTTATGGTTATGTAGTTTTCAGGGTTATGTAGTGTCAAAATGGAGTGCATTATATATCAAATCAGTGCAATTAGAAACCCACAATGCATCATTTCACAATTTGAAAGTTTTGGCCCCAGGGATTCAATTTCAGGGTTATGGTAATGTACTGTCAGAATGGAGTGCATATTTCAAATCATTGTAATCAGTAACCCACAAATGCATCATATCACAATTTATATTTTTTAGCCCCAGGGGCCTCACTGAAGGATTATGGTAATGTTATTGTTAACTCCTATAAACTCAGCCCCTAATTTGGCAAACACCCATCAACTCAACTCCCATAAACTCAGCCTCTAATTTGTAAACTTGTCTCAACAGCCCCTTATTTTTAAACTTCTGTCAACTCAACCCTAATTTATACACACCCATCAACTCAACCCTGAATTGTAAACTCAGCCCCTAAAAACTCAAGTCCACCCCCTATACATGTGCAATTGCATACTTGGGAAGCAACTTTGCCATCTACTAACCCTGTTTGTCAAGATTGTAACGTGTTTGTAAAGGGCATTTTGTACTAATAAATAGTGACTGCATTGTGTGCAAAAACACACACGAATCGGGCAAAAAATGAGGCTGTGATTGTGCCCCTATCTTTTGCATTAGGCATCCTTTGCACGCAGTTCTCTCAAAAATATATATGTTCTAATATACATTACCATAATGCTTGACGATTTTTATGTGGCTTATTTATGATTAAGTGATGTCGTTTCAAAGTGCGCTCTTTTTCTGTAATCACTGCTTCAATTTTAAGGTGAGTATTGATGTAAAAAGTTCCGGGCGCCATGGAAACAGGGGCCTCCATAGGGGGGTTGGGGAGAAACCCCCCAAAAAGCCCAGATGTCTATCTTTCCCGGTGTTCGCACAGCTATCTATCTGTAGACAAATTTTTTGGCCACTATCCCTGAACCCCCAAATCGCCAGTTTTATAGCTATCTGGAGCGATTTTTTAGAAATTATACCCAAATTTTTGCTGAAAGGGGTATACCGTATTTCCTCGAAATACCCCCCCCCTCGAAATACCCCCTCCCCTCGTTTGCCCCCCCCCCTCTCGAGACCACTATGAAACAATCACCCCCCCTCGAAATACCCCCCCCCCAAATTGAGTGTAAAGGGAACGTACATGACAATAACTGTAGTTTGTGTTCTGTGTACTGCAGAACACACGTTAAAAACAATGTCGGTGTCACGATAGAACAGTGTACATACCACCTACATACTAATATTAGTCTACAGAACCCTATAAATGGCGGTTTTTGTTGCATTTTTCGACGTCTGCGTACGTTTCAGACGACAATTTCGTACTTGGTTTTCAAAAATTTTCTTGTGAAATAATAACCCCCCCCCTCGAAATACCCCCCCCCTCGTTTAAACCCACCCCCCCCCCCCTCTCGGACCACTATGAAACAATCACCCCCCGGGGGTATTTCGAGGAAATACGGTAGTTCAAAAAGTTTGCTTCGCAACTTTTTTGCGGAGGAACATGGGCCACCACATACCGATGAATGGATTATGAAATACCGTATTTTTAATAATAGAACTGTAGGTTTTGGCAACTTTTTCGCCCATTGAAAAAAATAGAACGGCGGCCTCCAGTTGAACCTCCAATAGAACGGCTGGTAAATAGAAACCACACTATCAGATTGCCAAAACACAAAAAAATATGAAACATGGCGTTGTTAGAACATCCACAGTGTCAGAACTATCGTATTAGCTCGAATTACCCCCCCTCGAAATACCAACATATCTGAGCTATCTGAGGAAAAAATCAACCCCCCTCGAAATACCCCGTCTCGAAGAATCTACATCATGTATTCAATATGCATGATGTATAACGATGACAAACCCTCTCGAAAAAGTTTAATTGGCTTAATCTTTACTACGATCCTTCGCGAAATTTTCTGACGAAATTATAAAACTGCCCTTGAATACGCCCCCTCGAATTAACCCCCTCAGAATTTGCTGGCAAAATAATAAACCCCCCGGTGGTATTTCGAGGTAATACGGTATTTATGATTCAGGCGTTGTTTTCACATTTGATTGGTTGAATTGATGCTCTAATATTAAAAATGCTGCTCATGTTTTATGAATACTGTGTTCAATCAATGAGTGAATGAATACAATACGTCCAATTTATAATGAATAACACTGTGTTCAAAAAAATGTGTGAGAAGTATAACGGAAACCTCCGTTATGTGAAAAAGTTTGGTGAACAAATATTTAGAACGGCAGCCTCCAATAGAACGGCAGTTAAAAAGTTGACGAAAAAGCCAGAACAACTTTCTATTAGAAGAATATGGTATGGTCCATTTCTCATATCATTCATATTCAGCCAAGATCACCGGTATTGAATGGCCGTTAGGTTTTGTGGTTTGGTGTTGATGAATCTTTTATGAGATGCACCGGCTTCGGTTGCTTATTTGTGCCTGGGGCCAAGAGAAAGCGCATGCCGCAAACGCACACTTCGTTCGGCGGACAGCACACTTTGCATGTAAACCTACCATAACCCATGTGAATAGTGAACCAAAAATTACAGTTTTTTCATCATAATATTTTGTTTTCACTATGGAATAATTAATTTATCACAAGATTTTAATCATCAAATTATGGTAGGATTCTGCGCAAAGCATGCACTCCACTCGGTAACTGTGGTGTGGCGGTGTGCTGGCTCAAGATGAAATGCGAATAGAGTTCCAAAAATGGTTATTTAAAAATATATTATTAAATATAATCTCTTAAAATCATTCTGAGAGAAAAATATATAATTAAATCACATAATTAAATATATGTAAACAAGTAAATCTCTGAGAAAATTCCCCCTGCTTAGAGAAATTTCAAATAGGTAATCTCCTGAAGTGTTTTGCGTAAGATTTGTAAAAAAATCATAAACCACCAATTGCAAAGTCCCCAGCAGTCTAGTAATGTACCACTTTCATCCTGATGGCAATGTTGCAGACACAGAAGCTGTGGACATCCAAAAAACCCTGGACATCTGCATGTGTGCAGTTGGCATGAAACACCCATGGGCATCTCAGCACGTTCACTGCATTCCCATGGTGCCTGCGAAGCGGGTGTCAATGTCTGCTAGCTTCCTGTTTAAGCTGCCATTGCGCAGCTCATGCTAATCTGATGCCAATGGCACTGCACAGCTGCATGTGCCTTCAGTTGTCCAGGGGTGTAGCGAACCAACTGTTCACACACTGATGTCCAGTGTGTTATTTGCCCGGGTGCTCTACATGTTCTGTGGAACCTCCAGAACAATCACTTTGTTTGTTTCCCAGTTTTTTCACATCACGATTTTCTTGAAAACAAAATGAGAATGCTTTTTCAAGAAATTTCAATCAAAATTTGGGTACTGAAGTCATCCAGAAAGGGTATTTCAGAGAAAAAAAAATATTGTCTCCCGCAGAAAAATATATACCGTATTTCCTCGAAATACCCCCCCCTTGAAATACCCCCCCCCCTCGTTTGACCCCCCCCCCCTCTCGAGACCACTATGAAACAATCCCCCCCCCCCTCGAAATACCCCCCCCCAAATTGAGTGTAAAGGGAACGTACATGACAATAACTGTAGTTTGTGTTCAGTGTACTGCAGAACACACGTTAAAACAATGTCGGTGTCACGTTAGAACAGTGTACATACCATCTACATACTAATATTAGTCTACAGAACCTTTTAAATGGCGGTTTTTGTTGCATTTTTCGACATCTGCGTACGTTTCAGACGACAATTTCGTACTTGGTTTTCAAAAATTTTCTTGTGAAATAATAAGGCCCCCCCCTCGAAATACCCCCCCCTCGTTTGACCCCCCCCCCCTCTCGGGACCACTATGAAACAATCACCCCCCGGGGGGTATTTCGAGGAAATACGGTAATTGAATCTCTCTGAAAAATACTGGAAAATATTCAAATATATTGAAATATTTAATTTTTTTTTCTTATATTCAAAAATATATAAATCCCTCAGAGATTTTTAGAACGCTAAATGCGAAATAACTATTTTGATACACACATTGCACACTTGTCCATGCATCAGTGCCATTAAGTGACAGCGTCTGGGGGTGCCGATCTGTTGTTGCAAAGATAGCCTCGTTCAGCGCACGAATAAAACGAAAATAGCTGATGTTACAGTTTCAACTTTTGAGTAATTAATTTCAGTAGCATGACCTGGTGCCAGTCCCAGACCCTGTAAAATGGCAAACGTATTTACGTTTGCCATTTGTCAGGCCATTCATTTTACATGACTTTTGACACTTTGCATGACATTTTCCATTTTATAGGGTCTGGGACTGCCCCTGGCGACTGGTGTGATGTATTTGTAATAGTTATATGGCCGATTTAAATACATGTTCATATAAACGACGCGCAAAATGTTAAGGTTAATGATATACCTATTTTTTCATGTATTGTTCAAGTTCGTACATAGGTAAATATATAAAAATACCGCGTCAGCGGTCAGGTTCTTCAAAAATGTGGCCACCTTTATCTTTTACCTTTATCATTACTCGTTCAAATGCAACCATGGGAACAGACAAACACTGACAGAAAGCCTTTCCCCAAAAGGCCAATCTGATTCTTAGAGGTTCTGTAAATCACATGGCACAGCGTAGACGGGATGCCCGCCACGGACCCGACCCGCGGAAATGCGCGTAAAACCCGATACCCATACCCGATATTTCTTCTAATAGAACGGCATACCTCCAATAGAATGGCAACTCCAATAGAACGGCAGGTTTTGGCATGTTTTTGCGCTCACGAAAACAATAGAACGGCAGCCTCCAATAGAACGGCACCTCCAATAGCGCGCCGCCAGGTAGAGATTACGTTGGAGGCGTGCCAAAAACAACTGATAAATTGATGGTGGGAACGTTCAAAGCGTTCAAATAGATATGCAAACTTCAAATTGATGGTCTGAAAATTGCCGAAGTTACATTAAGAAAATTAAACTATGTTCAGATAAACAACGTATCAAAAAAATCGATGAAAAAAATTGCACGGCAGCCTCCAATAGAACGGCAGGTAAAAATATTGACGAAAAAAATAGAACGGCGCTCTTCTATTAGAAGAAATACGGTACCCGAATGCCCGCGAAATATTTGATATTTAAGACGCGAAAAAGGATTTGTGTCTTTGTAAATTATTAACATATCATTAGGTTTCATATTTTCGGCGAGTATCAGCCGTGTCCTAGAGCAGAGGATAAATTTTTCGCATTCAAACAGCGCCGTTTTAACCTGGCATTTATGATGTGATAAGACGCATATTCGCATGATTACCATATTTCCTTGAGTAATTGCTCCGGGGGAATTATTTTTCGTCATACCTTTTTTAGGGTGGAACTATTCGAGGGGGGATTTTCCAAGTGGAGGAATTATTACTTCGTCAACATTTTGAAGCATGTTTCTATCTAGTCATTCCACAAAATGATTTATTTATCAACACAGAAAATTCTATTTTGGTCAAATTGGACACACCAAATTGATCATATCCCTTAAGGCGGAAGTATTCAAGAGGGGGATTTTTCAAGACGGGGTATTATTTTTCCTCACTCACCGTAAAGGGGGGATTATTCAAGCGAATACGGTATCTGAATTCGATTTGAACGGTGTGCACTTCCCACCGCTAGCGTGCAATAGCGTACTGTGGTTGGTGATCGGGAATAATCAAATTTGGCCAGTGCTCACCTCAGTTCTCATGCGCGTGCACTCAGCTTTGAGGGCCCCTGATAGCACGCGCCAAACCCTACACATATTATATTTGAATACATGCGTGTCCGGCTACAGTAAATAGGGTAACGGCCAAGTTCCCGCTTTTTATATTTCAACCAGAGTACTATTAGCCGGTCATTTGGGCTCACATATATAATAACAAGCACGTTTTTACGGCGCTGCCGCTGATAAATTTCCGCGTGCTTCATGAAATATTTGATAGCACAAAAACGCGGTGAATTTACGTCAAGAAAGTCCTTCCGAAGTGCTACTACGGTGGAGGGTGCACTAATACGCACATTTGCCCGTTTTTTCCACTTGACACTTTTTCAAGTGGTTTTCAGATATGAGTGATGTGAAAAAAGTTCACTATTGTTATTGCGCAACTTTTTTTCACTTCACTCATATCTGAAAATCACTTGAAAAAGTGTCAAGTAAAAAAACGGGCGAATGTGCGTAACGGGCAGATGTGCGTATTAGGCATGCCCCCTACGGTGTACATAATGTTTCTCGTAAAACATCTTTCAGAAGTAGCCCATTTACCGTATTTACTCAAATAATTAAACCGGAAATAATTTTTTTGTCAGATTTCTCTGAGCGGGCTATTCGAGGGGGGATTATTCAAGGGGAATTATTTTCCCGTCAAGCAGCAGCAATTTTTCAAGTATGTTGTATCAATTCATTCAATGCTATTAAAATTTTATAAAAATTGACACCATCCTGTCAAAAAATGTCTAAGGACACATGTAAATATGTCCTCCTGTCTCCATTCCTAGTGCACATTGCATAGCATCTTTTGGCCAGAGTTGTTAGAATTACTGAACTTTTTAAAAAGTATATGTAAACGTAAGGTATTTATTTTTTTCTCACCACAAAGTATAGAAAACGTAAAATAATTTTTTTTTACTCGTACTTACGCGTAAATGTGGGTACTTTTCTTGTGAGTGTAGAAACGACTTTTTCTTCATAGAATATGTAAGAGTGGGCACTTTTTCATACGTGTACAGCATAACGTATGTTTTTCTACAAGCAAATGATAGATGAAATAGTTTTCAAGGTCTCTTTATACTAGGAGATAAAAACCGTCACCCTCCCGACTCGTTTCCGCTTCTATCGTCTCCACGACCACTTCGATTTGGTTGCGATTTTTTAATTTTTAAAGGCACTGCCCCCGTGTATCTTTAATATTCAACGGAACCACTTCTGTAAATGCATAGCAGTGTAGTCACTTTATAAATGTGGAGTTTGATTCCGAAACCCGTTATCTGCAGGTTTTTGGGTTTTTTGAAAATGTCATTTGAAACTTTGACATTGGCCCACGCGGGCATGCTTCAAGTGACAACGCTTGCCCAAACTTTTTGAAAAGTTCATGAATTTCTCTACATTTTCCATATTTACAACCCTCTGGCCGGCATATATACCCAGAGTTATGACGATTTGTTCGACGTCACATCAGCATAAATGCATGCAGATAACGAGTTTCGGATGCAAACTCCATTTTTGTATGGTGATTTTGACACCTCCATACTAAATCCTTAACGAGTTTCGGATGCAAACTTTTTTCTCTGTAGATAGCGAGTTTCGGGTGCAAAAAATGAAAGGGTTTTTTTGTAGATAACGGGTTTCGAGTGCAAACTCACCTATTTTGGGCTGCAGATAACGGGTTTTAGATGCAAAATTGCATTTTTTCAAAAAACGATATCTCTGTATCTCGGGAACGGTACGAGATATTGAGGTAATTTTTTTTTATCACGAAGAAATATATATATATATATATATATATATATATATATATAGGTATATATATATATATATATATATATATATATATATATATATATATATATACCGTATTTCCTCGAAATACCCCCGGGGGGTTTATTGTTTCAGAGTGAGAATTTTGAGGGGGGGTTAAACGAGGGGGGGGGGGTATTTCGAGGGGGGGGTTTATTATTTCGCCAGAAATTTTTTGAAATCCCAGTACTGAAATGTCGTCTGAAACGTACGCAGACGTCGAAAAATGCAACAAAAATCGCCATTTATAAGACTCTAAAGACATTTATAAGTGTGTAGACGTACAAACACTGTTCTCACATAACAGAGTCATCGTTTTTAACGTGTGTTCTGCATTGCCTGGATGACAAACCGCAGCCTTTGTCATTTACGTTCTCTATACACTAAATTTGGGGGGGGGGTATTCCGAGGGGGGGGTTTATAAGTTCATAGTGTCCATTTTGAGGGGGGGTATTTCGAGGGGGGGGTATTTCGAGGGGGGGGTATTTCGAGGGGGGGGTATTTCGAGGAAATACGGTATATATATACGTCAGATCCGCACTTAACTCAATTTTTTTCACTTTTGCACTTAACGGGTTACGGAATCAAATGCCTCAAATATGCCCCACATTGAATTTTCTGAAATACATTTTCCGTACGCGTATGCTTTGAAAATGTACGCGTACAAGTGCGTACGAAATTTAAAAAAAGTATATGTAAATGTATTTACCGCGTACCCGCGTATGCGTATTTTACGCGTACGCGTTAACGTACGTACCTTTTAACAACTTTGCTTTTGACACCGGGCGTGCCTTCGCTGAATCATACCGGACGCAGCTAATTGCTTGCTCCGGCTTCATCGATTGTTTTTAAAGATATGGGCAATATTTTTCTTCCATCAGTGGGAGATTATTCGAAGGGGGAATTATTTTATCCTCACTCGTCTAAGAGGAGGAATTATTCAAGTGGGGAATTAATCGCGTAAATATGGTATATACTCGGCGTACATGATAGATACTCTGCCGTCGCACTGATTTATGTCTCGTGTTGGAAGCGTGCCAACGATTGTTAAGTCATGCGATTTCCGTAAAAAGATGAAAAAAATTCATCGATGTGAATATTTTAATGAATAACATTATAACAACAATCAATTTTGTCATCTTTTTATGAAACTCGCACGCGCTAACCATCGTTGGCACACTTCCAGCGGGAACCACGCGTGCAGGGTGTAAAGTAACCGGAGTATACCTACATTTATCGTACCGTATTACCTCGAATTATCCCCCCCCTTGAATAAACCCCCCCTCGAAATACCCCCCCTAAATTTTGGCTGAGGAAATAATAAACCCCCCCCTCGAAATACCCCCCCCTAAAATTGAGTGTAACGTGAACGTACATGACAAATACCTCAATTTGTGATCTGTACTATGCAGAACACACGTTAAAACTGATGATGAAGTGACGTTAGGGAAGGTTGTTGTGTTTATACAGTAATATATGCCTATAAACACATATAAATCTATGTGATTGTTCGATTTTTCTACGTCTGCGTATGGGGAATTTCCGAAAATTTCTGGCGAAATAATAGACCCCCCCTCGAATAAACCCCCCCCTCGAATTATCCCCCCCTCAAATTTTGCTGGCGAAATAATAAACCCCCTGGGGGTATTTCGAGGTAATACGGTACTTGTTGCAATTTTTCTTTGCGCTTACAGTTGCAAGAAATGTATTTACCTACAGACATATTTACAAAAAACAGTACGAAAGTGCATGGAGACATGCGGAAGCTATTTACATTGAACAAGACAAAGCAAAATGCAATTAAGCTTGTACACAATTAGGAGCACAGTCAAGAGGTACTTCCTTTCGGATTGAGGAAAAGCCAGCAGGCACACTCCTGGGACATTCGCAACGTAAGGTATTTACATCTGAGTTGTTAAAAGTACCGAACTTTTCTCAAAGTATGCGCATGCGTAAAGTATTTTGTTTTTACTCAACCCCAAGTACAGAAAGCTTAAAGTAAAAATAATTTACTTTTACTCGCGAATAAACAAGAGTAAAATACTTTTTCTCCAGAAAGCGTAAATGCCAGTATTTTTTCCCAGGAATGCGTAAAAGCGAGTAAAATAAACTTGTCTTTGTGGAAAAAGCATTTTGAATGTTTCCCTGGTGGCAATCCCAAGCCCTGTAAAGTGTAAAGTAAAGAGTCAAATGTAAAGTCAAATGCAAAGTAAACTGTCAAATGTAAAGTCAAATGCAAAGTAAACTGTCAATTGGCATGCAAAGTTCAGTAATAAAATCTTTTCTTTTTTGATTTGATTGACACTTTACTTTGCATTTGACTTTAAATTTGACACTTTACTTTACACTTTACAGGGCTTGGGACTGCCCCCTGGACAACAAGAAAGTGTTTTCTTTCTTTAAATAAGTATTCTTATGAAAAGGAGGGTTCTCGAATGGCGAAAATACTCTTTCTGTACTCACAAAAATTACTCTACTGTACTCGAGTACTCTCAAAAAGTAAGCGTACAGGCGAGTACAGATACCTTTTTCAAAGTATGCGTATGCGAATTTACTCAGTACTCGAGTATGCGTACTTTTTGAGTAAAAGTAAATACGCATTAACAACTGTGATTTACATACCAACGTTAGAAAGGCTATTTACTTTTTGCCATAGTCATATGCCCGATCCGCTGAAGTCTGAGTGCCCGTTTCAAATGTGCACATGCATTCTTGATTTGTAGGTACCCAGTTTGCAAGCGAGGCTTAATGAGCTGTGTAACAATTACCTTATCGGCTTATCTCCAACGCACAACAACTCGAGTGAAACGGCCGTAAACAATCGTCCGCTAGTCGACAAGAAAACAAAAACGACCGCTTTGAAGTTTCCATTTGTAGGAGCCAATTCCGCAAGTGGGTAAAAGGAGAAAAGTGTCAAGTAGTGTTAAGTGGCGAGTGTTGTCCTTTGAAGTATTAACTTGTCACTAGTGATGGAAGACATGGCGCTAGCGCCAGGTAAAAACGTGCTATGGCGCTTTTGGGTCATGGCGCCATTTTTCTGTGGAGCCATTGGCGCTCGGCGCCACACCCACGAAAAGCACCAAGGCGCTTTTGGCGCTATTTTTGCGTGGCGCCAGGAACAAAACGCCGAAGACAAAGCAAAAAGCGCCATGGCGCTTGGTGTTATTGACGCTTGGCACTCGGGTTCCGATAGTCCTGGCGCTTTTTCCATCACTGCTCATCACTTTCCATTTTTTTCTCTTTTCACAAACCTTTTGCGGCCAGTTGACTCTACCATAATAGTTACTCTTCTTGTCACTCGCAGAATTGGCACCAGGCCAAACAGATATACCAACAACTGGAATTATGGACATAAATTTGAACACATCAGCTGGCAACGGGTCTGACGCAAACTTCACCGCCCCTTCAGTGTCAGATGACAATAATTTCGAGGATGTCATCGTGGTGGCAGTGTGGAGCGTGATGTTGACTTATGCACTGGTTGCTAATGGATTGGTCATTGTTGGTCGGTTTTGATTTGAGCTTTGTACAGAAAATAATCACTTTCAAACATTTCAGTTCTATTTACCTACACGATCAATTTCAACCTTTTCTTATTTTGAGGGATCTATCGCATTTCCTCGAAATACCCCCAAGGGGGTTTATCACTTGAAGAGAAGTGGCCGATCCACATCGAGTAAACCTCTTAGTAAACTTCCTTTGCATTTTGCAGCCATTTTACTAACTTTTGACATTTTACATATCATTTTACATTTTCCAGGACATTTTACATGACATCTGCCACTTTACATGACACTTGACATTTTCCAGGTCATTTTACAAGGCTCGTAAATGCCACCAATGGAATAACTCTGGCCGATGTGCCACGCAGGCGTGCTTCGCAACGACGCGATGCGCAAGGCCACCAGCTACTGGTTCATCGTCAGCTTGGCCACGTGCGACATGCTCATGGTGACCATTTCCCTCGGACACATCGTGCCGGCGACGTATTGGCACGAGCGATATCTCACTGTGTACTCGAAGAGGAATATAGTGGTGCTGTTCTTCTACGACCTGTTTTGGTATACTGGAGTATTGAAATTGGGAGTGATGGCTTTGAATAGGTGAGTTTCGTTTTAATTTGGGTTATTTGTTGGTTTTTTTTTGTGTTTTAAAATTGAAGGGGAAGTAAACTAGGGTGTCAAATATGTTTTTATGGAAAACGGAACAAATTTGCACTTGCCAGAAAACGGATAAAATTTGCACTTGCCGGAAAACGGAAAAATGTAATGCCGGAAAGCAGAAAATGAAACGCAAAAATTGCATGGAAGCTGCAAAATAACGAAAAACTGCAAAAATATTGCCAGCACCCTAGCATATCAGCCAAGTTACGAAAAGCAAAGCATCATTTTCAAAGTAGCAGATTCAACCTACAAGCGGCGACAGTCCACCCCAAACCCCCATCAGATTCACCTCGATCGTCTACCCCATGGACTACAAGCTGATCTTCACGCCGCGCCGCACGCTGACCATCCTGTCGCTGCTGTACACGTGCGGTCTGCTCGTGTCCATCCCCACGCTGTTGCCGTGCTGCCACACTCTGTACGACCACAATATGTGGGTGACCATCTACGACCCCATGGACACCTGGTACACCTTCGTCGACCTGGTGCAATTCCTGGACCCGGTGGAATGAACTGGGAAATGTCAAGTGTCGTGCAAAGTGTAAACAGTCATGTAAAATGGCAAAATTTCCCAGGGCAGTTTACATGACTTTTGACACCTTGCACGACACTTAACGTTTTACTCAGCATTTTACAGGGTCCGAGAGTGCCCCCTGGCCGTGAACACAGTCACGGTCATCATGATGATATTCAGCTATTCGGTGATCATTTGGAAAGTGCACAGCAATCAGCGGGCGCTCGCAAAGTACAACGACGCGAAGAAAAAAGTTGGTTTTAAAGTGAAAAAGTGCCAATTTGACGACCTCCAACTAGTGATGGAAAGTCACCGGGAACTGTAGGGCACCAGTCCTTGTGCTGATACGGTGCGGTACCCTTTTTAGAGGGTGCCAGTCCCATTTATTTCAGAATAGCACCGGTGCCAGAACGGTGCCATATCTTCCGGTGCCTTTTCCATCACTACCCCCAACCCCCCACACACCATGAATCGATATCTAACAGAAGCAGAAACTGAACGGGGGCAAAAAATCTACGCCGGCCACGAGCCCCAGCAACCAGTACACGGACAGGGCGACGCTGGCGGTGAGCGAGGCCGATTCCAGGGACCTGTCCAGGTGCAACAGCAGGGACTTCGACAACGAGAAAATGCGCCAGGGCAGCTGGGCGGTGGGTCACTGAATTACATATTACGAGTTGTCGAGTGATAAGAAAAGTTACCGTCAGACTACACGCAGGCGCCAATTCCAAACCCTGTACCTGTAAAGTAAGTGTAAGTGTAAAATATCAAGCAAAGTTCAATGATAAAATTCGTTGTTTTGATAAACATTTTCCATGACATTTGACACTTTACTTTACACTTTACAGGGCTTGGGACTGCCCCCAAGTCTGAGTGAACTGGGGAAACCCCTCGAACTACCCCCGTTGAAACTTTCATTGGGCAAGTAAATGACGTGAAATGTAAATAAATATTTACAAACGTAATTTAGGGAAATACGGTTTACAGATACTACTTAATTCGTCACACAAATATTTTACTTGGCACCTGTAAATTTTTGCCACTTGACAATTAGCGAAATTGTCCCTAGACAACCTAAACTTTCGCAAATCAGTGGGAACATATAAATTGCCCCATTTTGCAGCGTCAACCAGCACGCGTGCGCATGTCCAAAAGAGAGCTGCGCTTATTTGTGCAGTTTTTCGTGGTCTCTCTGGTATTCTTGACGACCTGGTCCACTTGGCAATGGTTACCCAGGTGCCTGTCCCAGACCCAGTAAAATGCCATGTAAAATGTCCAATGTCACGCAAGGTGTCAGAAATCATGTAAATTGCCATGCAAAATGACAAACACGTTTGCCATTTTGCAGGGCATTTTGCACGACTTTTGACACTTTGCATGACATTTGACATCTTACAGGGCATTTTACAGGGTCTATGACAGCCCCCAGGATAGAATTCTCCAACAAAAACATGACCAAGTGGATTTATTTCACGCTCACTTCGTTATTTTTCATCAATAACTCGATTAATCCCACCGTCTACTTTCTATTCAATTCTACGTTGAGGAGGGAAATTTCCGTGCTACTGCTGGGAGTGTTCCCGCCCCTGGGCGTGAACAACTGCTCGAAACAGCGCCAGGATAGCACCGGCAATCAAAGGTATGGAAGGTAGTCGTGATTTACGTTGGCAAACGAAAATTTGATTACTTTCACAATTTTTATCTCTCAACTAAAAAACCACTTCAAAATTTTTTTCTCGGTACTTTTGGTTGAAAATGTGTACATTTGTGCAGGTTGAAAATTTGTACAGGGTTTACGTCTGCGCATGTTACAAACAACGAATAAGTGCTGGGAGTTGAAAAATTCTGGCAAATTACCCCTCTCAAATCAAAATTTGCATTATGAAAACAATGGCCCCTGGAGGTATTTCGAAATACGGTATATATTCAACTGACCCTCCCAACCTCTCAGCGGCGCCAGCGGCAAAACGGTGGCGGGCCCCCAAAACACGAATAAAGTGGACCCCCAATGCTTGGTCAAATCGCCGCAAGCGCACAAAGCTCTGGAAAAGTGTCGCAGCGCGCAGTCGCACAATTCGAGTGCGGCAAACAACAACGTGAATGCGACCAATGCGGCCGCCATCGAACAGGTGCCAGTCCCAGACCCTGTAAAATGTCAAATGTCATGCAAAGTGTCAAAGTCATGGAAAGTGCCCTGGAAAATGGTTGCCAAAAGTAAAGTCATTTTCCATGACTTTTGGCACTTTGCATGACATTTGACATTTATCAGGGTCTGGGACTGCCTCCAGCCGTCGGAATGGCTGCTCGATTCCATTGCGAAAAGTTCGATCACTGCTCACGGTGGCAACAAAAGGAACAGCTTCCCGAACACGGTTGATGGTGAGCACTTGTGATTAAAGATCAGGAAAATGGCGCAAAATCACAGATCGGGGCCAGTACCGCAAGTGCGGAAGTGAGAAGAAAAATGGCAAATGCGAAGAGAAATGGCAAAAGCGGAAGTGAATTGAGAAGTAAAATGGAAAAAGCGAAGAGAAATTACCTTTAATTTTTATACAAATGACTTAAGTTGCGCCGATACTCATTCTCAATGCAATCAAGAGTAAAAGGGAGGGTTGGGGCTAACCCCTCTCCCCGAAATCGCCCAGGTATCTAACTATCGCGGGCGAATTTTTTTCGGCTACTATCTCCTTGAAGCCCCCCCCCCCAAATCGCCCAACTACCTAAATCTGGAGCGATTTTTGAGAAATTTTACCAAAATTTTTGCTCAAAATCGTTTATTTTTTACCTTCCTTTACCCCCCCAATTACTTTCGCAGATTCATCCGAGCCTGTGCTCATTTGCTACGACTGTGCGTCGCCGAAACGCGCCAGCATCAGGTGCCACTCCCAGACCCTGTGAAATGTCAAATGTCATGCGAAGTGTCAAAAGTCATATAAAATGCCCTGAAAAATGGAGAAAAACTTCATTTATTATTTTCCATGGCATTTCCCATGACACTTGACATTTGACAGGCTCCGGGAGTGCGCCCAGGCGCGGCAACGACTCGACCAAAGACACGGCGCCCCTGGTTTTGTCAACTTTGCACGGGGCCAGCGAAGTTTGCGACAGCGGCAGCGACCCGCCGTCGCTAGCGTACATCATACAATACGTCCCGTTGAACAATTCCAGTTCGGCGCAGATCGAGTGCTTTAGAACTACGCTCTGATTTTTGTACAGGCTTTTTTTCTCTCTCGCTTGAATGACTGATTTTTTTTAAACCAAAATAAATACTGTATAGGGTTTATTTATGCATTCTCTTGAATTTTAGTGATGGCGATCGGAAAATTTCCATCGCGGTGCATCCGAGAATCGAATAAAGCAATTATTCAATCGGGCAGGCGCAAAAATGTTGTTTTTTAATGCCAACCTTGAAAAATGACACAACATTTATATCTCGCGGAATCCCCAGGTGAATTGGGAGACAGCCAAGTGCGCCATTATTTCAAAATGCCGTGTCAACAGACATGCATCGCATATTATATCGTGCGCTGGGCAAACGAATACCTATGATAAATATGCGCTAAATAGAAGAGAGCTGAACATAAAGTTTGTGAGCTTATTAGATATTCAAGAACAGTGAACAGTTTCAATGACGATCAAAAAACTACCAATTTTTTGGAAACACGGTGATTATATACATAGCTGGGCAGCCCATTCTGTACATGGCCATTCTCCGAAATCACAGCTGTACATAGCGATGGCAAACGTGCGAACATAAATAAATACGTAGGCAATATTAGAAAGCAACGCCTGGACCAGCACTCTATCTACAATATTGACAAATAGGCGCACACACACTAGTTGACATCGCAAATAAATGTCAACTGAATGTCAACTAAATAAAACAAAATATTTTTAAAGCACCACACTTAACAGAAGCAATGGTGTCACGGTATAAAATTCACTATGCTCCATCACACCGGAAAGTTGAAATCACACAATTAACCAAAATTAAGTTGACACGAACTTTGATGTCAACTAGTGTGCGTGGGCCAATACACGGTACACACGCTGGATGTCAACTGCATTCATGTCAACTAAATTTTGGTAAATTATGTGATTTTCAACTTTCCTATGTGATAGAGCATAATTTGTGATGCTTTAAAATACTTTTGTGTCATTCTATTGACACTAATTCAGACGTCAACTAGCCGGCGCGAACCCACACAGCCAAGTGCGGCTGCAGCAGCGCAGTCAGGGGTAGTCCTTGTCTGGCTGTAGCTGCGCGTGCACGCCCGCCAGCAGGTGGCCGGTGGCGCGGCCCGCCAGCACCAGGGGCCGCAGCGCCGCCGGCGTGGCCAGCCGCAGCACGCCGCGCAGGGGCAGTCTGCACGCCGCGGGTGCTCACTTGCAGACAGTCATAATTACTTGCAGGTCGCTACTACTTGCAGAGAGAGTGCCTGCCGTAACAACATTGTAACAGTAATTTACATGCAGATCAGGAGGCAGTCCCAGACCCTGTAAAAATGTCATTTAACGACCCTGTAAAGTGTCAAATGTCATGTAAAAGACCTGTAACTGTTATGTGTATCCAAATATTATTTAGTTTATCCATTATTTTTCTATACAAAGATTGTATCCAAATCTTACTGTAATGTATCCAAACCTTACTGTAATGTATCCAAATCTTACCTTTTGGCATAACATTTGGATTCAAAAGAAGGTTTGGATCCGATACAATAAGATTTGAATACACATGACACTTTACACTGTCTTTTATTTACTACATGACATTTTACAGTGTCTTTTACATGACACATGGTATTTTACAAGGTTTTTTACACGGTCTGGGACTGGCAACTGGCGTGAATTTTCACACAATTTAACAGGGCTGGGCACACTAGTTTTCACACGCAATTTCGGATACTCACAAATCAGCTTGGAACGCAGTTCAGTTTTCTACAATAGGGCGGTCGTCAACTACAGTTGATGAAGATTAAAAATGAAACATTGTGGAAAACAGAAACACGTCCAAAGCTAATCGATTTGTTTTCGAAATTTCGTGTGAAAACTAGGGTTGGAAAAAAACGTTTTTTTTAACTCGATGTTTAAAAAAAAACGTTTTTTTTTTAACGTTTTTTTTTTTTAAACGTTTTTTTTAAAAGCTCCCAGATATAACCTTGTGTCAACATATATAGGTATATCAGACAGTGGCACTACTCTGTGATGTTATATATGACCATATAATGTCTGTGGAGCCATGGGATAGCATTATAAGTGGTGATTTGTGTCAAAAATATCCTTTTTTCGTCGACATATCGTTCGTATATCGCCTTATAGTCGAATGTTCGTGACTTCAGGTAAAGTTTGGCACGGAATAGTGATCAAACAAGGTTATAAAACGACGTTGTTACTTTGGGAGTGAAGTTACACACTGTGGAGGTACATGGAAGCACATTACCTCAATATTATATACTACAGCAACATATGACAGCTTATTAACCCATGGTAGCATATATAAATGGATACTTTAATACTAAAAATGCCACAAAACCAATGAAAACAACCACCAATGTCAATTTGTGTGTGAAATTGCGCGCTTGCGCGCAAAAATTTTGCAAAATACCTAGTGCTTAGTACTAAAAATTTCGGTCGATGTTTTTAAAAAAAAAAACATTTCGGACGTCATGTTTTTAAAAAAAACAACGTTTTTTTATAATAAAAAACGTTTTAAAAAAACATCGGCCAATCCTAGTGAAAACTAGTGTGCGCAGGGCCCATAAAATCGAGCCCAAAATTATCCGCACGACGTAACCATGCACCGACCTGCCCCTGGCCCTGTCTTCCTGGGCGGCGACTTGCAACAGCTGGGCCGCGTCCCACACGCCCTGTCTGAGCGCCGCCGACGCCATGTCCAGCCCCTGGCGCATGTCCGCCGGCGCTGCGAGGGGAACGTCCCTGTGACCATGCATCTACACGTAAAACACGAATCAGGGCCCGGGGTTTAGTAGGGGGGTGGTTGGGGTGGGGGTTTATCCCCGGGGAGTCCAAAACTACAAAACCCCTGATCAGAGCCATTGTGTTACCGTAGACGGAGGCGAGCAAGTTCCTCTGTTGGTGCATGGGCAGACGGGCGAATTCGGGCGACACGATGTCGAGCGCCAACTCGGCCGCGCCCTGCAAATGTATACACGCTCATGTCTGTGTTTGTTCTGGAAAAATGTATTTTTACGTTTTTACGTTTTACGTTTTCAGTGAATATATTTTACGTGTTTACGTAAATACGCCATTTACGTATTCCCGTATTTTGCTACCGTATATACTCGAATAAGTCCCCAGGAATTATTTTTTCGTTAAACATTTTTTTAATAGGGAGTTATTCGAAAGGAGGAGTCATTTTTTCGTCGGATTATTCAGTAAAATGTATTCGGGGGGGGGGGGGTTCGAGAGAGGGGGGGGTTCGAGGGAGGGGGGGTTCGAGAGAGGGGGGGGTTCGAGAGAGGGGGGGGGGGGTTCGAGGGAGGGGGGTTCGGGAGGGGAGGGGGGTTCGGGAGGGGAGGGGGGTTCGAGGGGGACTTAATCAAGAATATACGGTACATTATATTTATGTTCTTGTCATAAATTGACAAGATTTAGTCATCTCCAGTCCAGTAGAACCCCAGCACCCACCTGAATCACAGCGAGCAAATTCTGGACTAGTTCCAACAATCCAGTGGCGGTGCTGTTGCCGAACGTGAGCGCGCCCTTCCTGACGGCCCTGGCCAGGCGCAGGTTGCGGCTCTGCAGGGGGCCGTCCCCTCCCGCCGCCGGCTGCGAGTCGCCCGCGCCCGACCACCGCTGCGAGGAGGGGTCGCCCGCGTGCGTAGAGCGCCACTCGTTCGCCGGGATCGTGAAGAGGGAGTGCACCCCGCGCACTGGGGGGGGGGGTTGAGGGGGGTTGGGGGAGGGTTGACGCTAAGCGCAATTAGGGTTCAAACGGGATCCCAATCCCGGATCCCGAGAATTTCGGGATTTTGTGGTCCCGATCCCGATCCCGAAACCTCAATCCCGATCCCGAAATCCCCAAAAAGCCGATCCCGATCACGATCCCGCAAGTTTTCAAAACCCAATCCAAACGGGATCCCGAACCCGGATCCCGAGAATTTCGGGATTTTGTGGTCCCGATCCCGTGACCCCAATCCCAATCCAGAAATCTCAAAACGAAATCTCGATCCCGAAAAGTCAATCCCGTTTGAACCCTAGCGCTAATACGACAAAAGCTGAGCGAAAAAGCTTTACACTAACGAATGTGCGCCAAAGCAGACAGAGGGCCCAGCGAACCGACGACCTGCGAGCGGAGCGCATCGCAAATGGGGAATTCAGGTTTAATCCTTCAAAAGTTTCTAGGTATCTAAATATCTATAACAGACACAAATGTCCTACCCAATCCCGAACCCCCAAAAATTCATCTATACCTCTCGGGGAGCCATTTACTACCCATATGAACCAGGGGTACTCATTTTAACCCTATTTTATTGGGGGTGTTCAGGGAGTAGTAGCCAACAATTTATCCGGGACCCCCCCATTGTGGACTCCTGATATGAACCCCAAATTGTCACATTGTCATATACATTGTCAAAATAATGGTGACCCCAAATAAACCAAATTATGAACGCACCTGCGGCAATTGGCATTTCGCAATATCAGTTAGCCACTGATTTACCACCCACTTTATCAGCTTTTCGGCACCCAAAATTCCGTGTCGATATTCCAGCTGTTTTAGGATCAATTCGGCGCAGTTAATTTTCGCCAATCCCATCAATAATTGATGCAAACTGGAACCGGAACGACCCGAGAACCGAATGGAACCGGAATAGTCGAGTCGGATTCGCATGGACGGGCAGAATGTGAACGAGCTGCGAGAGTGAAGTTTTAGGATGGGTGTTGCAGATAAAGCAAATGGGGTTTTAGGGGTGTTTTCGTTCACACCACACATCTGACGCAATTTCTTGTTCAGCAGGCATTTAGACCCAGTAATTTACCTTACGAGAGTGGAAAAATAACTAAAAAGTTTATACCATCAAAAACCTGCCACTAAAATAACAGCTACGCCTGGGACAACATATATTATCGAATATTCAATATCGACTTGTTTTTATCAAAATTTTTAGAAAAATATCGATTATCGAATATCGATAATTTTACATATCGAATATCGGATGTCAACCATTTTTCTTATTGAATATTGAATATCAATCAAAACAACAGCCACACAAAACCGTCCACTCACCTAATGTAAACAGGACAGCCCAAATCATCTCCCACCCTATTCAACATCAGCGCGACACTTTTCTGCGATTGGAGCACATCCGCACTGCTGCCTTTGGCGGTAGACTCATCTTCGGCAGTGCCGCACTTGGCCGTGCCACTGGCCGAGTCGATGGAAGGCGACTTGCGGAAGCGAACTGAGTTGGTGCTGGTTGTCAACTCGATACTGGAGGTGGTGTCTGCGCAGTTGACGGAGTTTGGGTGCGTAGAGGGGTAGAGTGTGTTTTAAAGGTACTTTGTATGTACTGAACGCGTATGGCTAGACACAAAAGGTTTGCGTTGAAAGAGGTGAGGATTTGGGATAGGGCTTCGGCTGTAGGGTCAATGAAATTAATTTTTAAAATAATTTTATGATTTAAGATTGTTTCAAAATGGTCCAAATTTGGTATAGAGATAGAATCAAAACACCGTTATTCCTCGAACTACCCCCAGGTTTAGCGAGCTGAGAAACCCCCCCCCCCCT
Organism: Sphaerolaimus hirsutus; assembly: GCA_964036195.1. Classification (NCBI taxonomy): domain Eukaryota; kingdom Metazoa; phylum Nematoda; class Chromadorea; order Monhysterida; family Sphaerolaimidae; genus Sphaerolaimus; species Sphaerolaimus hirsutus. The sequence continues at coordinate 9,788,339 of OZ038455.1, read as the reverse complement.
AGCTAGAAATGCCTGTGAAAGTAAACCGTGAAATGAGCTTCCTTTTACTTACCCTGTGGCAGACTGTCGAACAGGCCAGCGACAGTGATCACACTGGATCCTAAATCAACGTCACCACTTTCCTGGCACGTTTCCAACTCAGAGATCACTTGTTCCATTTGATTTTCGTCTACCGCACCCTCAGCCGGCGGTATTTGCATCACCGGGTCCTGATACTGCGTTCGGGCCGGCCTGAAATCGGGACTGGGCCCAGTGTTTTGGTCCTGGTCAAAGCCGCCCGACAGATGGGTGGATATCGATGTAAAATAGTCCTGCAGGAATTCCAATGTATCCTGCGATCAATTTCACCGGTTTTATTATGTCCATGTTTTAAAGTTCAAGGAAAAATTTATGCACCTGGTCCAAATTTATCCTGAGCGGCAAGGCGCAGACTTTCACTTTGTATTCAGAATCTTTAGACTCGAGCCATTTTATGCAGAAAATTGGGGCGCATGTACGCCGCGGGGTGGTGTCAGTACAGTATTGATGGACGATCTGCAAATTTTTGGATTAATTCGGATTTTTTGCGGACTTTTTAGAAATGTTTATTTTTGTCAAATTGATCCAACCTTTTTCAATTTGGACACTTTCAAGTGATTCCTGACTTCTAAATCAGCCAAAGTTATGAGACATCTGGATAGGGGACTGTTGGGGCACTTTGCACTGGGCGCGTACATTTCATAACTGATGGACAGCTGAAAATAAGATTGCAACTTCATAAATTGCATCTGCAGAATGGAAATGCCGTAGGGCCAAAAACTCAAGAGTTGTTAAAAGTACTGAACTTTTTGTAAACTTTTGAACTGAAGTAAACGTAAATTATTTATTTTTTTACTCACTGCTGAGTACAGAAAACCTATAGTATTATTATTTAACTTTTTCATTGCGTAAAAATTGAATAAAATACTTTTTTTGCAAGGAAAACGTAAAAGTGAGTATTTTTTTAGTCTTTATCAGGCAGTTCGCGTAGCACCAAAAGAGTTTTACTCGCGCTTTACCTCGCGTTTTACTCTCGTACCTTCAAAAAGTACGCGTAAAGGTGAGTACAGGTATTTTTTCCTGAGAAAACGTAAACTTAAACGGATTTACTCATGTAGTAGTTGATTGAACTTATGAATTACTACACCCAGTAATTGAATATACGTATTTTTCGAGTAAACCTAAATACGTTTGACCAACCTTGGTCGCATTGAGATCGACCAAAACAGATTTGTCCCTGCCTAGTCCGCCCGCCTGCACATCCCTACATTTATGCGAATGGCGCGCATTGTCCCGCTCGTCCGAAGTTTTTACATTGTCCGTGCGTCCCAACGGATTGGAACGAGCCCATTGACTGTACGGCGGGATTTCCGGCTTTGAAACTGCGTGCATTTAATTTTTTAGGATTATGCAGTTGTTATAAATGCAGTGATGACTGAATAGATGGGAGAGCACGCGACCCTGTGCCTATGGAATTGTTACCCAGCTCGACATGTATCGGGATCGTAGATGTCCAGCTGGCAGGGCAGTGAAAAGTTATTGCTTTTCACTTTTATCTTACATTTTTGTAAAAGTGACAAGTGAAAATTAATGTGATTATTTTTTTGACAATTCTTTTACTTTTTTTCACTTCAAAAAGTGACACGTTACTTTTCACTTTTTAAAGTGACAAAAATGTTAAATAAATGTCAGAAAGTGAAAAGTAATCACTTTTTACTTTTCACTTTACAAAAAAAAACAATACAAAAATCATGGCGGGGCTCAATGTATTGGGTGGAATACCCCATCTTGACAAACAATTGACTCACCAAAATCGCTGCCACCATACAAGCTAAGCACTGCCGAAAAGTCACTCAGCGTGTAGCGCACCAACGGCCGCGCGTACCCCCTCAATCTGGGCAATTTGTTGATTACGTTGTTGATCTGAAAATTGTCCCGCGCCGAGGAACACGGGTCGCCGTTGGCCGTAAAATGAGACCAGTTTATATCGACTTTCCGGTCATTTTCCGGCAACAAACACCGCACTCGTGGCTGACCGGAGGGACACTGAAATGCGGTTCGCGGTGAACGTTATAAGCGTCGTATAGTGAGTAAAATTTACAAATCAGTCAAGTACCGTAATGCCACTGCCCGGAATCTCGTCGACGATGCAAAATTCACTATCCAAAGAATCTTTGCTACTTTCAGATACGCTCTTTGCTTTTTCTACACTATTATCCACGTTGCAGGAGACATTTCCAATTAGATCGTTGAGAATCTGTGCGTCGACTTCTTGCGCGTCTGCGTTTGCTGCGTCACCACTACTGCTGGGATGGATTACGGTAGCAGTGTCCGTGTAGGGCTGGTCGCGCATGGCCGACTGCACCATTACCTGCGAAGGGATGTGCCCATATTTTCGGAATATACCGTATTTGCCTGAATAATTCCCCCGGTTAGATGAACGAGGAAAAAGCAATTCCCTCTTCAGGTATATGATAAATTTATTGTGTATAATTTGAACAAAAATGGCGTGTTATGTTGTTAATAAAGCATATTTCATCAAATGAGTTGATAGAAACATGCTTGAAAGTTTTGATGAAGTAATAATCCCTCCTTGAATAATTCCCCCCAAAAAGTCTGACGAAAAAATTATTCCCCAGGGGTATTATTCAATTACATGCATCAAACGAAAAGCGGCGCAAAATGAAAAGCGAACCTTCAGCCTCTCCTCAACTTGCGTGTCAACCTTGCGCGCATTTTCGTTTTCTACAACTTTCGCAGTGTTGTCTGGAATAGATTCAGAGCATTGCGAGGGACCTTCTTGCGGATTCAAATCGGCAGGCTTCAAATCAATTTTAGATATCTCTAATGTTTTGAGATGTTCCAATGAACTGTTCAAGATTTGACCCAAAGAATGAATAGCGTCCGAGCAGGCCGCCACGCTCAACTGGTCATTACTGATCATTATGTCCAATAAAAGCGCTTGGCTCTCATCCAAAATTTGAAAATTACTTTCCAAATCGTCAGCAGAATTTGCCAACACTAATGGGCCCAGGATTATCTGCAAATAAATTATCTGATTTTTCCTGGCACTCATACAAAACGGGACTGTGAACATCAATGTGCGTTAAACGAACCCTCAAATCAAGCAGGCCCATGTGCGCGATGCAAACAAAATTTCTGGACACGGCTAGAGAGTTAAGGTGGTACAATCTAGTCCAACTGTTTGGCCCGGACGCGGACAATCCCCCATCTTGGCCAATGTCCAATTTATCGAAGTGCACCGATTTGATGACACTCGTTCCCGGACTTTTTCGCCCGCTTTGCGAACTTGACTGCCCAATGCAACTTTTCATGGGTGAAGGAGTTACGTGCGCAACTTTCAAGTTTGTGTGATGAACATCTTTGGACACGTACACGCGGCTGTCCTCCAAAACACACCTGATAGTGGGAAACGTCAAAGTATATGCGAGATGAAAATAAATTGCATTCGTGAATGTATTACAGGGCGTTTTTTTCAAGGTAGGGGCTTATTTTTCATCAGAAATTTTGAAAGAATATGTTGTGAAAACTTGAATCTTGTGATAAACCGACTTATTTACGGTTGATGTCTATCAGTAACTAAATCGTGCATATAATACTCATTTCAGACGGGGGTTGTGTTTAAAGGGGAGTTTACATCTTCAAGTAACTTAAACGGTAATTCTTGAGGTCGAGAGTTCCTTTGATGGGGCTTAATAAAAAAGATACAGCTTGTAGACAACGTAATATAACAAACGTCAAACGACACATTGTAAAAAACCCAACACACCTCAAAGTGAGCGTATCGCTGTGCGGCACGAGTCTGCTGGAAAAGTGGGCGGAGTCTACGCCCACTCTGACACACGGCGACTCGACGCCGTCGCCGCAAGTTCCACTTGGATCTGATCCAATTTGGGACATTTTTGGGTGAAACTGCAGATGAATGTCGTCCAAATGGACGTGCAGCTCGGTGATCACGCGCGGCCACGTGTAGCCGGCCACCTGGGAGTTAGATGTCTCCTGGACGTGATGTTCAATACAACACCACGTGAGTTCCGATTTCCAGCTACAGTACACGTGTGTCAACTGGTCTGCGTCAACTCAAAATTTCGGTTTACGTGTCGCAGGGTGATCTCCAAATGAACAGTGAATAAAAATTACAGCAGGTGCATTGGAATGACGCTTTGCTACATGTGAAGCCAAAATCTGAGTTGACACAAGCCAGTTGACACACGTGTCAACTAGTGTGTGGGCAGTTATCATTTACAAACACAGGGCAATTTTCATCCACCGTAATGGCGGCCCGCATACTAGTTGACAAACACATGTGTGTCAACTAGTCTGTGCTAACTCAGATTTCGGCTTCACGTGTCGCTGAGAGATTTTCCAATGGACTTAAAATAGTGTTTTTTCAACATTGCAGCATCCGCATTTGGAGATGGTTTTGCGACACGTGAAGCCGAAATCCGAGTTGACACAGACTAGTTTACAGACATCTGTCAACTAGTGTGTCGGCCGCCATAAAAACCCAATCTTCACAAAAGCAAACAAACTGGGTAATCGGTTACATCAAACAGATCGATAATCTGAGCGAGCCAAATTTTCCGCCCATCATCACATTGACTCAAGGCGAAATCGTCAACAGAAATATGGCACAGAGAATTCCTAATCGCCAGCGCAACTCTGATACTCTGCAGCGTAAAGAAATGAAAATTTAAATCGACCCGAAAAAAGGCGGAGTTTGAAATCAGGTGTGAAAAGTGAAGGAAAATTTTTTTTTGAGGGGTAACATTTTCCATTCCAAGATTCCGACGCAAGCGAAAAATCAGCACATTTCTAACTAAATCATCATTACCGTCATCAGAAACAATGCTTTCTAAGTCAGAATTTATCCTTTACGCTGATTTATTTATTTATATTTCACTTGTCATTTCATATAGCTTTTCACTTCTCATTTACTTCACTTTTCACTTTTTGCGGAATTGGCCCCAGAATTTCCAACACACAAAGACAAACTTTAGTGTTCGATTCCTTGTCCAAATTCAATGTCACAGCGACACTCAGCGCGGGTGCATTTAGCCCATTGTCGCTGCGCTCTGCGGCACCGCTCAACAAATGGCTCAAGTTTTTCTCGACCGGGGTTATTTTGAGACACTTTTCAGCATCTCTCGAAGAGATAACTCCCTGTTTTTGTGTTATATAGCCAAATGTGCCGCAGGTCACGTCGGTTTCGAATCGATCTGGACATTTTCAAATTCACAATTTGGATATTTACGATTAACGTGAGGCTGTTTTTTATAAAGGCCTTTGATTAGATAAATGATTATCTGATGAGGGAATACGGTACCACGTAAAGTGCATTTGTGAAGGACATGCAGTTCTCTGGGGCACTTTTTAAAAAGCTAGAAAATTGGTGATTTTGAGCGAAAAGTTGTGCAAAATTTCTCAAAAATACCCACTTTAACGTTTTCCAGCGACAAAAGTAATTTACTCACGTTTACTCATGAGTAGAAGTAAAAAATAAATACTTTACGTTTTTCTGTACTCACCTGTGAGTAAAAAAATAAATACTTTACGTTTACGTTTATTTTCAAAAGTTCATTACTGTTAACAACTCTGATTCAGAGCTAGTTCGAAATGTCAAAAATCCGCACGAATGCTCTAAAAATGTAGGCGAGTCGGCCCAACCAACCGCCCAATTGGCTCTGAGCCAAATGAACCGCGTCGAACGTGACCGCCACGGCGACGGCGGCGCCGTTGTCCTGGTCGCACTTGGACGCGTCCGAGTGCACGCTGACGTTCAAGTCGGAGCCCATGATGGACACTTGCTGGGGGCCGCACGCTGCGGATGCGATAGCAGAGTGCGGTCGCGTATAAATACAACGGACAAAGAGAAGAAAAGTTGAAACCAACACGGCTCGATGGCTGGCGAGTATAACACGGCCGTTCCATTTTTCGCATTCAGCTCGAAATACACCACGGAAATGGTCTTTTTCGGTGCACGTTTACCATCGAATCCATTGTAGTGGGACGCGTCGATCCTGGACCCATCGACCGCTGCATCTGTTTTTTTTGGGCGCGACATGTCAGAACTAGGATGAAAAACAAACAGTTTTTTAAACGTTTTTTTTATATTTTTTTTTAAATGAATGAACCAATGAAAACGACCACCATTGGTAATTTGTATGCGAAATTGCAAAATACCTAGCGAATAAGTAAACAAAATTTTGGCTGGAGCTTAAAAAACGGTTTCCGATACTTCCCTTAAAATATGCTTTTTTATTTAGAAAAATTCAGCAATCGCTAGCTAGAACCAGTTGAGAGTTTTCGTTCTGTAGATATATGAAAATATTTGCAAACCATTTTCATGGTCATTTTCATCCCTGCACGGGGCGAACATCTTTCCGTTGACATTGGCGTGGATGCTGTAATAATACTGGCTGTCCATGTCGGCCAGGTCAGCCGGATCGAGTTCAGTTGCATTTGACTTTTGGCACTCTGCCAGCCGGGTACTCAATGGCTGCCACAGCGCAAGATCGTTGGCTAATCTGAATGTTGAGCTCAGTAAAAATAAGAGGATGAAAAATAAATTTGATTAGAAATCGGTTCACATTCAGAAAAACGTAATTTACAACCCGAAAAACGCTTGCTACATTCCGCCTTATGTTGAATAAATGTGCGCAAAAATGTCCGAACCAAATTGCGACAATCCCAGTGACAAACCTATTGTAGAGAATCTCATAAAATTTCTTGTCAGGCACCAAGAGATGAACCTTGTCCATTTCCAAACTTATGTGCAGCTGGCAAGCAGCCAAGCAGTCATTTTTGAACTCTGAGTGCTCGCCGGAAGTTCCCGGAAGTGTCAACTGAGTCGCCAATTATTTAGATTACAGAAATATTTTAAATTGCATCACTAAGAAAGCCAAAGTCACCATTTCTCCATCGTAAACATGAACCTTCCTCGTGAATGGATTGGGTCCCTTTACTTTGCCACTATTAACCAAGTTATCGGAATTTGTCTGCGCAAAATAGCTGGCCCACATTGATTTCTGCATGGGATTCTGTTCACCTCTGTAATCCAAGTTTTGGAATTCATCCAAATTTTCTTCCGTATGAATTTGGCTCCTCGCCAAACGAAGGGATTTATCCCGCACATCCCAGTGAATCGAAAGGCTGCAAATTGATAAAACAAATTATAACAAAAGCAACCCCAAATTTGCTTTCCGCCGGTGCCGCTATATTTTTGAAATGACCAGACCAATCGAAAAGAAAGTTGAGAAATAAAAATTAAAATAAAAAACTTGAGCGCCAGTCGGGTGAAAGATGCATTTGAACGATAAGGAGGTCTTGGAGTTCGAGACAATTACATACGCCACACTGAGCTGCACTGGCGCCGCCCTGCTCTTGGCGATATTCACGATGGCAATCATACTGGGTTGGTATAAATGCTTTCAAAATTTTGTATGCCATGTAAAGTGCCCCGTAGAGAGAACAATGTCAGTGTATTTCAAATTCAAAGTATTCTGTCACTTGAAATTCGTCACTTGACGTGCAGCACTTAAAAATTGTAACACTTATTGTAACACTTGCAGAATCTACAGGTATATCAGACAAGTGGCAGTACTTGTGATGATATATAGCCATTGAATGGCTGTGTAATCATTGGATAGCATTATAAGTGCTGATTTCTGCCAAAAAAATCCAATTTTATGTCGACTCGTTATGTACATGGTCGGGCTGAAAAGTCCCCGGGCAGTGCTCGCCATTCGTGCTAGGGGTAAGCTACGGTCATAAAATTTCGACAGGTTAAGATATGAAGTGTTTTGAGTTTTCACCCAAAATTTCACCCCTCTAGCTCCACCCACTCCGGAACTGTGGGGGTTACAATTTCGGTTATTCTGTACTGATGTACAAATGGTGCTCTAGCTCAATGCTGCTTTAAGTTGTGATCATGAAACTTTGGCTAGTGTAAGCCACCAGTGTTGGTAATGTGCTGATAATATTCAACACTTTTATCAACATCGTTGCTATTAAGGAAAAAATAATATGCAGATCAGGGTAGGGTTGGAAAAAAACGTTTTTTTAACTCGATGTTTTTTTTTAAAAAAACAACGTTTTTTTAAAAAGCTCCCAGATATGACCTTGTGTCAACATATATAGGTATATCAGACAGTGGCAATACTCTGTGATGTTATATATGACCATATAATGGCTGTGGAGCCATGGGATAGCATTATAAGTGGTGATTTGTGTCAAAAATATCCATTTTTTGTCGACATATTGTTCGTATATCGCCTTATAGTCGAATGTTCGTGACTTCAGGTAAAGTTTGGCACGGAATAGTGATCAAACAAGGTTATAAAAGGAGGTTGTTACTTTGGGAGTGAAGTTACACACTGTTAACTTGAGGTACATGGAAGCACATTACCTCAATAGTATATAGTACAGCAACATATGATGGCTTATTAACCCATGGTAGCACATAGAAATGGATACTTTGATACTAAAAATGCCACAAAACCAATGAAAACAACCACCAATGTCAATTGGTGCGCTTGCGCGCAAAAATTTTGCAAAATACCTAGTGCTTAGTACTAAAAATTTCGGTGGATGTTTAAAAAAAAAAAAAAACGTTTAAAAAAAAACATCGGCCAACCCTAGATCAGGGTGATGTGCAAGAAATGTGGGAACCGTGATTGATGTTTTTGGTGACCATCTGAGATTATGTTGTAATGCAGTGATTTTAATGATGTGAAATGTGCAGTAAGTGAGTTAAGTGTTAAAAATTTCCCTATGTTTCATTACTAATCTGTAGTGGACACATTACCTGTGTTCAACAGCAGTGAGCATGCAGAATGCATCCTGTAGTAAACACTTTTTGAGAAGGAGAGGCAGAATGATGAATTTGGTAGTGAGAGTAGTGACAGTAATGGCAATTTGGACTAGGCTTATGATATCATAGCTAATGTTGTTTAGTGATGGCACATTGCCAACACTGGTCGCTTACACTAGCCAAAGTTTCATGATCACAACTTAAAGCAGCATTGAGCTAGAGCACCATTTGTACATCAGTACAAAATGACCGAAATTGTAACCCCCACAGTTCCGCAGTGGGTGGAGCTAGAGGGGTGAAATTTTGGGTGAAAACTCAAAACACCTGATATATTAACGTGTTGAAATTTTATGACCGTAGCTTACCTCTAGCGCGAATGGCGATCACTGCCCGGGGACTTTTCAGCCGGACCATGTATATCACTCTTTTTGAATGTTTCTGTAAGGCTATAAGATAAGGCTGATACATGACAGTGATGTTTCACACAGTAGAAGTATGTGGGAGCACATTGGCTGGATATTATTTATAACACTGACATATCACATATCATGATACCATGCAGGAATAGAAGCAATGCCACTAAAATGCCACAAAACCAATGACAACAACCACCAATGGCAATTTGCATGTGAAATTACGCGCTTGCGCGCAAAAAATTGCAAAATACCTAGTGTATAAGCACAAAAAAGCGGCGTTTTTTTTTAAAGCGCTGGCCATCCCTACCTTTGAATAGTCCTCCCTCAAAAATCTTTGACGACTAAATAATGCCCCAGGGTTATTAATCGAGCAAATAAACACAAATACGAGCAGTATTGTGGGCCAACACACGGGGGACAATCGGCCAAGTGCGCACCGCAATCGAACGATGCGACCAGCAGTTTTTCGATTATCACTTGAACGCTGTCGACCCGGAATATTTGACCTTGCATCAGGTTGGACGCGCGTAAAAGAATTGAGGCCTCTACTTCTGAAAGTCGACAAGTCCACAAAATGTGATTTTGAGTAAATCGCATTTTAAGCTTCGGACCCAATTCCAGGCCCGTGGTGCGTGTCCAATTTTGCTCTTTCATGCTTTCCATTAAGTTCCATATGTTGACAATAAAGTGTCAAATTTTCAGCCCCTGCTCTCAACCTTTATGTGAAAAATGGGCTGTCCATAAATTTCCATTCGGTCAGAGCAAAACTGTTTTTGGGAGGGAATTGGACTTGTCGACTTCTTGCACTAACAAACATTTTTGTTCCCGGGAAGGCCGAGGCTGCCTTATGGCCAATTTATGCACTTGTCGACTTTTAGAAGTAGCTGTCCATAGTGGACATATCACATTTCTTGCTATTTTTTCCCATAAAAAAGGAAGCGGAGGAATGGACTTGTCGACTTCTTGCACTAAACTAGGTGGACTTCTTGCCCGAAATTTTTGCATTTTTCCCAAAAAATGTCAAATTTGGCACTTTGCCATATGGGCATGTGTTCCATTCGGTCAGAGCAAAACTGTTTTTGGGAGGGAAATGGACTTGTCAACTTCTTGCACTCGAGAAATTTTTTGTTCCCGCTGGCGTTGCGCCTGCCTTATGGGCAATTTATGGACTTGTCGACTTTTAGAAGTAGCTGTCCATGACGGACTTTCTCACATTTCTTGCATCACATTTTCTGCTATTTTTTGCCTCAAGTGTATTTCAGTACATTAGCCAAAGTTTAATGGAAGACCCCAGTAAATTTGGGGGGGGGGGGGGGGGGTTGACCACCGCCACCACCGAACCTTGTGTGATACTCCCACTTACATAGTGGATAAGTTTTATAGAGAAAGTAAGGCCTGGAGCTAATCCCAGACCCTGTAAACTGTAAAGTGTCAAATTTCATGCAAAGTGTGATTGTCATGATAAATGTGAAGTAAATTGTCAATTGTCATGACAAATGTAAAGTAAAGTGTCAATTGTCGTGCAAAATTAAGTAATAAAATATTTTGTTTTTTAATGTTTTGATTGACATTTTACATGACATTTGACACATTGTGCCTACACACACTAGTTTTCACCGTGACTTCGTGTGAAAACTCAATTTTTTTCAAATGCAAATTAATGAACACGGTTGAATTATTTAATTTAATTGATATTGGAATTTAAATTAATGAAAGTTAAAATTTTAAAACTAAAACACATATAGCATACAAAAAGAGTAGGCTGGATGTCGCCATGTCGCCATTTCAGTTTTCACATCGGTCACGGTGAAAACTAGTGTGTGTAGCGCCATTACGTTACACTTTACGGTCTGGGACTGCCCCCTGGGGGCTGATTCCGCAGACTATGCAGCCGTTGGCAAAATTTACAAAATGTTAATTTCTTTAAATTATTCACTTTCCATATGACTCAAGGCGTCATTAGAGTTAACGCTAACAAAATCCTTAGTCATTCTGTATATTTACCACTGATCGTCGAGGGTATCACAAAAAAAACAAGTGAGTGTGCTCGCAAGCATGCCAGTTAAAATAAACACGTTCGCGAAGTGCCTGGGGGTGCAGTGCAGACTGTGTCACTGCGCGTCTGCGTGAAGACCCTTCACGACCCTTCACCGCGCATCACACACCCATCTTTTGGCTGACCCAGTTGCTGCAGCGCGGCGGCCAGAACAACACGAGCACGGGCTGCCCGACTGCGGGCGACCCGACTCTGCCCGACCTGTTCGAACACCAGCAGCACACCAACCCGGCTATGCGCAGCAAGTCCACCAGCCCCTACATCAATATGGCCGAGTACACGACAGGCGGGCACACAAAGTCGCCCCACAGAACCCGATCTAAGGTAGCATATACGGCAGTGACTTTACACCTTGCACGCATGCTCTAATTAACATTGGCACGCTGCCAACGTGAGACATAAGTAACTGTTGGTAGAGAGACATAAATATGAGTGGAGTATAGCTACAGTGCGCGCAGATATTTTGCTTTGCATGCGCCAGTCCGCATAAGCTCCGCCCACTTTGGTGTGAATGCCCGCGAGCGCTAAGCACGCATTTTCGGTCAGGCGTGTCACTTTTGCGTGTGGCTCAAGAATGAAGTGAAATTGCTATATATCTTACATAGGGTTGGAAAAAAACGTTTTTTTTTAACTCGATGTTTTTAAATAAAAAAAACGTTTTTTTTAAAAGCTCCCAGATATGACCTAGTGTCAACATATATAGGTATATCAGACAGTGGCAATACTCTGTGATGTTAAATATGGCCATATAATAGCTGTGGAGCCATGGGATACCATTATAAGTGGTGATTTGTGTCAAAAATATCCATTTTTTGTCGACATGTTCATATATCGCCTTATAGTTGAATGTTCGTGACTTCAGGTGAAGTTTTGCACGGAATAGTGATCAAACAAGGTTATAAAAGGAGGTTGTTACTTCGGGAGTGAAGTTACACACTGTGGAGGTACATGGGAGCACATTACCTCAATATTATATACTACAGCAACATCTGACGGCTTATAAACCCATGATAGCACATAGAAATGGATGCTTTGATACTAAAAATGCCATAAAACCAATGAAAACAACCACAAATGTCAATTTGTGTGTGAAATTGCGCGCTTGCGCGCAAAAATTTTGCAAAATATCTAGTGCTTAGTACTAAAAATTTCGACCAATGTTTAAAAAAAACAAAACATTTCGGACGTCATGTTTTAAATAAAAAAACGTTAAAAAAACGTTTAAGAAAACATCGGCCAACCCTAATCTTACATTTCGCATGGAACGCACATATTTTGAGGTGCAGAGAGGTATTTTCGCTATTTTCGTCTATATAGATGATTATATACCCATTTTTAGACTATTTTATTAAAACGATTTCGAAACAATATTCGGCCGGCTGTTTTTGGCTGGCTGCCGAGTTCCCGTACGGGGTCTCTTCGTCTGATTGTTTACATAGCCGAAAAAAAATAAAAAACAGAAATTCCTGCGCGCACTGTAATGTACAGTAGAACCGGGACGCAATTAGTCAATGCTTATATTCATTTCAATCATTCGACGCGCCTTGTCTATCACATAACTGATCGACCCACTTCGTGTCGGGTCCTATCAGCCCAAAAATTTATGCGTCAAAATTGAATCGATGTCTACCCTACACAGGGCGATCGCACGGGACCGAGCCCGGCAGCGAGGGACGCCTACGAAAATGTCGATTTCCCCTCGACGGCGAATACCGACCTGAGGAAAAAGCCCATCTTAACGGCCAAAACTGCGGTCAGGAGAAAACAGCCACATAAGCCGGGCAATACCCCCACCAGATCGGTGATACACGGTTCGCTTGGGGGACATTTTTTACGCGGAGGGGGTTGTCACTAGGGGTGACACTCGATGTTTTCAAACTGATTTTTAAATATTTTTTTTAATTAAAAAATCTAAGGGTGGAAATTGATTTAATTTATTTAAAAAAATCAACAAAAAAAACAGAATTAAGTAAGATAACCCTAGTTGCCACAGGTGTCTAGGGATGGTTTTAGTTTTTTAACAGTTTTTCAACCGACGATTTTTTTAAAATGCAAGCATCGAAACCGTTCTAATTCCCTGCGCTAATCCTCCATCAGCAGCGGCTCATCTACCCCATCCCAATAAAATTAAGGACATATGAGTAGCGGGAAGAAATATAGGGTGGCCCACATCAGCCGCACGGTTTCAATTTGCTCCCAACACACCAATTTTGAATGAAAACAGCTCAAATTTGGTATGGAGGTAGATAAATGTACCCCATTTGTTGTGTTAAGTGCAGGGATCCACATCACAAAAATTCATGTCGGAACGTGAAGCACAATTTAATACATGTTTGAACGTGGCGCACAGTTTCAATTGTCTACCAAAGCACCAACTGTTCATAAAAATAATCCAAATTTGGCATGGCAGTAGATAAATGTACCCTATTTAGTATGTTACGTGCACACATATCACAAAATTTTAACATTTATCACATCATATGAGAAACAACGTCACTTCACAGGACCACCTACAATGGTACACGTTCAAACACCCAAATATGAAACTGTGCTTCACGCTCTGACACTAAATCTTGCGATATGAAATAGTGCACTTAACACAACAAATGGGGTACACTTATCTACCCCCACACCAAATTTGAGCAATTTTCATTCAATATTGACCTGTTGGCAGCTAATTGAAACCGTGCGCCTGACGTGGGCCACCCTGTAGATGCGTGGCGGGTCTAGATGAATAGCGGGTTTACATGAGTAGCATGCCTGACCTATTCCAAACACTCTGCAAATGTTTACACCGCAGGCATCGCCGATCGATTTTTCGCCAATGTATACAGCAAAATCAAAAGAGACGATGCGAACAGATCGCAGCGCGACGTGGAATCGCCCAGCGAGGTTTTTGGGCGCACATTAACCAGAGGTAGAAAAAACATTGGCGCGGGGACGGCGCAAGTTCGCCCCACGAATAGCGAGGGAACTCCGCGAGGAAGCCCACCGACACCGGGTGCCAGTCCCAGACCCTGTAAAATTGCATGTGAAAAGTCACTCAAAATTGTAAAATGCATGACAATGCGTAAAATGTCACAGAATTTCAGAGCTCAATCCGGATGTGGAACAGTATGTAAATGATATATTTATTTTGTGCGTTTAAAGCATACGCATGTCAGCAATGATTGACATTCCGATAAAAAAGTTTTGACACCCTACGCTTGCGCGTTAACTCAGCAGCGAGGAGTGGCGCTGGCGCGCCCACCAGAATCCTAAGTAATATTTTCTTCACTTTTAACATTTTACAAGACACTTTGCAGGGTCTGGGACTAGCCTCTGCAGGGCGGAGCCCGGAACAGGTATCTAATTGAACTTGATTTATGGAGGCCTAAATTGTGAAGTTAGGTCTCGAACCGTGGCAAATTTGAGACAAAGCTGTCAGGTGTCATGCGAACTGAGAAATGCCCGGTAGACCTTTTTTCGTTTCACCCAGGGACGTACGCAGGATTTTTGAGCGGGGGGGGCGGATTGTTTACGGAGCCCGTCGAACGGGGGGGGCGGCGCCCCCCCCCCCTCAAATTTGGCCCTATTGTAAAGGAATGGAGCCATGGCGCTGGCGCCATTTGTAGGCGCCAGTGCCATGGCAGTATTGGCGTTGGCGCTGGCGCCAACGTATACTCTATAGGTACCGATTTAGACCTTTATATAGGACTAACACCATGTTGGATACTTTTATGATGCTTTTTAAGCTCCTGAACATACACATTAAACAATGGGATGGGGATTTGCGCGCTTGCGCGCAAAAATTTTTGAAAGTGCCTACAAAATCGCTTTAGAAAAGTGCCATTCCTGGCAAATTTTTATGTCTGGCCCGGGAACGGGGGGGGCGGCCGCCCCCCCCGCCCCCCCCCTGCGTACGTCCTTGGTTTCACCGGGCACTTTACATTCAGGGCGTATTCATTCTTAATGTGTGCGGGACTGTAAGCAAAACTTTTTTGATTCAGATAAATCTCAAACTAAAAGTCCTCTAAATATTGATTCAAAAGTTCTTGAAATACCGCAAAATTTTTAACAAAAATTCTAAAAAAACGCGCGTGGTATTCACAACACTGACGCAGTTACAGCCAGACATTGAGCTGGACACGGTCGATGGGAAAGAATTTGCAAGTGATGCGTGAAGTGTGCGAAACGGTGATCTATTTACAACCACTATATTGGGTGGTGATACTCGCTCTGCATTTGTCTTCAGCAATAAAATAACGAATTGTCCAGAGGTGTCGCAGAAGAAAAACTACCCAGTGCTGCGATGAGGCGGCTAGAAAAAGTATATCGTGTCAAATATCGACTTTCTATATCGAATATCGACGTGGAAAACTTAGAAAAATAAAAAATACTAATATTTTCCAACTTTACAAGTAGTACAACTTGCCAAGCAAGATGCGAAAATAAGAATACGGATACTAATTACTAGTGATGTAAAAGCGCCTAGCGCTAGCGCCAAGCTTATTATATTCTTATAAGGGCGTATTCTCGCAGTTTCAGGATTGTAGGCAGGTAATTTCTTTCGTGCCTCAAATGGCGGCTCTCAAAAAACGAGGGCGTGGCATACAACGCACGGCACGATGCGCAAAATAAAGGATGGAATAGTAGACAAGTACCCCACCAACCTGCACTCATTGGCAGCCTGCAACACGGGCAGAGAATCGTAAGCACCATCGGATGTTGCACTCCGCAGCCAGCCTGCGACAGAGTCATGCAAACTTGTTGTGCAGGACATGTGGTCCGGTCAGATCGATGTAGGCTCCCTAGTCATGTAGACACGTCAGTTACATATTTCTACCCGCTAATCGTCTATAGGAGCGTACATGAATAGCGGGCAGGGTATTAGCGGTGCGCTGTGCGGTAAAACCCCTCCCCTGTAGCCAAAAGCCATATTGCACTTCGTAATGCAAAGGGGGCTATATTGTCATGTACGCTCAATGCTAATACCATCCCGCTCGTCATGTACGCTCCATATACATGACTTGACTAGCATGACTAGCAGGTCTACATGACTAGCAGGTCTACATGACTAACGGGTCTATTTGACTAGCGGGTCTACATGACTAGCAGATCTACATGACTAGCAGATCTACATGACTAGCAGGGCCTACATGACTAGCGGGTAGAAATACATGATCGGCGGGTCTACATTACATGGAAACACAAAAACTGACCAATTATTCTATTAGCATGCACAGCGACGCAGCCATTGGTGTTCAATTGCTGGCCCTGCCCAGCGGCCATGTGCACTTTTGCCGCGTCAAACTGGAACCGGAGAATTTCCCGGTGCACACAGCGCCTCGCTTCAACATCTTGAGGGCTGGAAATCGGCGTCAAGTCGGCGGCGGGGATCCTGCGAATTTAAATTTGTATCGGATTTGGAGTATTAATGGCAATCGGGGGACAAAAAAAGCCAACCTATAATCCACGGTCATTTTTGCGCACTTGACTGAAAGATCAAACTCGGCGCTTTGTCCGTCACTGGTAGTTTTGTCACACGTGAAAATGTCATCACTCAGAGCCAGTGAGTTTGATACAGGTGCTGATCGATCTGCCTGAAAATTTGGTGATAAATTGGAGAAAGTTATCGCAGCGGCGCACAATTAGGGTGTCAAAAACATTTTTTTACGGAAAACGGAAACGGAAAATTTTTTTCAGCGGCTGGAAAACGGAACGGAAAACGGAAAATATTTGCACTTGGCGGAAAACGGAAACGAAAAAAAAATTTCAGTGTCCGGAAAACGGAAAAAGAGGCCGGAAAAACGGAAACGGAAAAATTAAATTTGCTCGGAAATAGAAAAACTTGCTGAAATTTTGCCGGAAAACGGATAAAATTTGCTGAAATTATGCTGGAAGTGGAAAAACTTTCCAGTAATTTTGCTGGAAACAGAAAAAAATTTACATCATTGACAATCTGCATGAATTTTTACCAGTTTGGCTGATGAGAAAACAGAAAGTTGAGCCAGAAAAAGGTAAAATGAGGCGGAAAAATGAAAAATTGAGGCGGAAAATGGAAAAAGAGCGGAAAAACTGGAAATTGAGGCGGAAAACGCAAAAAGGCGGAAAAACTGAAAATTTAGCCGGAAAACGGAAAATGAGCCGGAAAAACGGAAACGGAAAAAAAAGTTGCTGGAAAACGGAACAGAAAACGGAAAAAAAATTTCAGCAGCCGGAAAATGGAATGGAAAACGGAAAAAATTTGCCTGCGGAAAACGGAAAACGGAAATTTGACACCCTACGCACAATAGAAAAATATTTATCAGTTTAAACATTCTGGATAAACAAAAAAATTGGACTCTTTTGGAGACACTCAGGACTAGCTGCAGAAAAATCTTCATGTACTGAACTGATGAAGGTAAATGATAATAAACGGAGCGACCTCACAGAAAATAGGCCGGACAGGATAGTTTTGATTTATACCCTCATTTTTAAATGATTTTGAAAAATCTGATTCAAAAAATCAATAGTGTTAATGTGATTTTTAATTTATAAGGGTTTTGAATTTATTTTTTTCCAATCCTACCCAGTCCAACAACAAATAAACAAGCCATTGTAAATGGATTCGCGTCAAATGAAGCCATTTTGCTTTGTTTTAGAAATGGAGCATCCAGCAATTGCGATATCCTGTCAACAATCGACATGTCAATTTCGATTTTACATGGCGCCAAATCCACCCGGATACTGTATGCCTGACAGAAAAAAATGTGGAATAAAAATTCTTGACACTCAATTGATAAGGAAATGGTAGACAACCTCGGAATTTGTAATGGTTTTTGCAATATTTGCGTTCCTGCTCAGTTCACACTGCAAACAGGCATCCATGCCCTGTTCAGAATCGGCATCATCAAATACCAATAGTTGGCTTTCTGCCAATTCATTCGAACATTCACTACCGCTAGAATAATGAAATTCACTCATCGCGGCTCGAGCGCTAGAAATTTTAGCGCAAAATAATGAATTTTTGTTCAATTTTGCAGCATTCGCATCACATAACTCCTCGCTCAGTATTTCTAGCGCCAATGGGGATAGGTACAGGCTGAAAATTGTACGGCAATTCAGTAAATATGGTAGTTAATTGCGGTCACGAACAAAAACAAACAACGAAACCTGAGATGCGGTAATTGGCAAGCATCAGATAATGACGAATTGCGATCATTCGTTTTCGACAAGTTCGTCCACTCAAGTTTGTTGACAGCCTGCGAAATTATTATCGAAATATTGACGTCGATTGAAACAGAGTTAATTAAAATCAAAGCAATTTTCACGCCAACCTGGTGAAATTGATCCGACAATTGCTGCATTACATCCCGATTTTCCGGTTCCCGACACAGTGCCTTCACCAAAACGCAAGCTAGTTTGGCCCTGATCTGTATTTGGCTGGTACCTCCACCGGATACACCTTCGTTATCTAAAACGCAATTTTGTCGAGTTTCGCGACGATGAACGTTTGCTGCAAAAATAAAAAAATCTAACCGAATGCATAATGACGATCACGAATTTTTCGTCGGTCCTCCAGTGAAAAAAATTTATCAGTGTCCGACGGAGCACCGGACCAGTTGCCTGCGAGGTCAATGTTTGGCGATCGACCAACGATTGAAAACCACATAGAAATACAAAAACGTAGCTCAAACGTGCATCCGTCATAGTGATCGAATGGCGCCATTTATGGGTGCCAAAGGCCAAAAGTTCAAGGTAACGCTAAAAGACATTAACGGTGCCAATAATCTGCCGTGCATGGCCCTGGCGCTACTTTTTGATGAGCGCAATGGTGCCATTTATATATGGTGCAAGTTTTTGTGTGACGCACTAGCAACTCGATGCAATTCGTTGTGGCTGTTTAACATCACCAGTGCCAATATATTTAATTGCATAAAAACCTAACTGACCATCACCAAGCCTCAATTTCCCAGTGCCTCTCTGATGCAAATTGTCATCGGTTGAGGCAGCTTGCAAAAGCATCTCCTCGATTTTTGAAAAATCCTTCAAATCCATCACTTTTTCCTTGGCTACCGACATGTCGTGGTATTTTTTACCTCCGCTTGTAGCATTGAAATCGGGCAGAAATTCTGATATCAATCTGGTTACAATGTTTATTTGCGACGGGCTGACAATTGAGTATAGAGTGCCGAGAAATAGCTGAATGTCGATCTGCGTTTTTAAATATTTGTTCAACAATAATCTTATTCAGATCGGAAAATTGGAGCAAGATCGCTTAGTTTCCCCTAAGACCCTGTGCCCCTGGACACGTAAGCCGGCTGGTCATGTAGACCGGACGAAAGAATATGTAAACACCTTCCCGGACAAGTTCACCACCCATTTTTTTATTTCACTTTGAATGCAATATCTCCGTCCATGGGGGTGTTATAAGGCTGAAACTTTTTATATATAAAGTTGTAAGACCCCCTTACTGCCCAACAATGGGGGGAGGTGCAACGACTCACTACAGGGTTGGTCGCCCTATATGCAAAAATTTTTGTGGCGTTTTTGGTGTCCCAAGCAAGTTCACCACCAACTTGATTAGCTACACTTTGAAGGCTATATCTCCAGCTGTGAAGGCGGTAGAAAGCTGAAATTTAGGGGATGTCTTGCCAACAGCCCCATCACAATACACCAGTGGGGCGGCTGCCGACGACCCACTAAAGCATGGGTCACTGCATATAAAGTTGATAATTTTTTAAGAACAGCCCAAGTGTCTCAAACGAGTTCGCCACCCAAATGCATTATAAAAAAATGTTGTGAGAACATACCTGATATAAAATTGAATCAGATTTGAACCCTAGTTCTGCTCATTAAAACTTTTTCAGTAGGGCACCCACACTGTCCCATAAACAGCAGACTGAAAATTTCACTTTAAACCAATTTTTTGTATCACACTTAAAAAGTTGGTTTACAAAGTTCACTAGGGGAGGGTCTAAGGTTCAAAGTTATGTAAACAACATAACCTCTAAAATGCTTCCATAAGGAAATTTATTTGGGGTGAATAAAAAAAATGAAAATTTTGTCAAATTTTGTTCCTGGAATGACATCATTTTGACATCATAGAATTCACCCCAAGTAAATTTCATTATGGAGGCATTTTAGAGGTTATGTTGTTTACATAACTTAGAAGCTTAGACAATTCTCTAGTGAACTTTGTAAACCAACTTTGTAAGTGTGAAACAAAAAAGTGGTTTAAAGTGAAATTTTCATTCTACCATTTATGGGACAGGGTGGGTGCCCTACTGAAAAAAATTTTTTTGGCTGAAATAGTGTTCCAACCCGATTCAGTTTTATATTAGGTATGTTGTTGCAACATTTTTTAAATGCAGTTGGGTGATGAACTTGTTTTGGGACACTTGGGCTGTTTTTAGAAAATGATCAACTTTATATGCAGTGACCCATGCTTTAGTGGGTCGTTGGCAGCCGCCCCACTGGTGTATCGTGAGGGGGGTTGTTGGTAAGACATCCCCCAAATTTCAGCTTTATACCGCCGTCACAGCTGGATATATGGCTCTCGTAGTGTAGCCAATCAAGTGGGTGGTGAACTTGTTTGGGACACATAAAACGCCAAAAAAATTGTTGCATATAGGGCGACCCTCCCTGTAGTGAGTCGCCGCACCTCCCCCATTGTTTGGGGTAGAGGGGTCTTACAATTTTATATATACAAAGTTTCAGCTTTAAAACACCCCCATGGACGGATATATTGCATTCGAAGTGATATAAAAAAATGGGTGGTGAACTTGTCCGGGAAGGTGTTTATATTTCTTTTATGTAGATAAATATGTGTATTTATTTACGAAAATCATAAATAAATACGTAAATAAAATTATTAAAACTTAAAAATTATTTTTAGCTACATTAATGTGTTTTTATCGTAAATAAATATTTACGTCTTTCAAGTCAAAAAGTGACACAAAAAGTACCCTTGCCGGCTGGGCATCGGACGGGTTTACATGTCTAGGGAGCCCACGTCTCCCCAAATAGGTTGATAGCTGGCCCATTTAGCGGGTTACCCAAACACACCACATACTAGACCCCTGCTCCACAGGTAAAATATTATTTATGTCAACAATTGCTATTAGGACAATACATTATGCACCAGATCATATACAATACATACACATTTTTCTCCACATCCAAATTCATGCTCATCATATTTCAAAAACAGATTGTTTTAAGAAGGTAAAATTTTTCACTCCAACCCCAGTAACTGGATTCGGATTAGGAAAACTACAAAATTGCAAATTTACCTGTACATTTTGCCCCTGGCTCGCATACAATTTTTCATTTTTCAACCGAAAGCGAACTGTCTGCTTTTCGCTGCCTAAGCTGGCCACCAAAATCGGTTGAGACATGACTATTTCACTATTTTTGGCATTGTTTGATATGTGACTGTAGCAGGATACAAACTGACTGCTGGAAAAAATCGACTGGTGATTTTCCAACATTTGGGGGTCATCCACGTTTGATTTCTGATAAAAAGAACAATTTTATTTGTTTGTTTTTGTAGGTTTCTGAAAAGAAAGATAGAATAAAAGACCGACTTCTTTTTTCCTTCTGATATACATACTGGTGCAGATTGCCCCATTGTCTTCCAAAACTTCAGAGTAACTGGGTCTGTGAAATGCGTAAAAGTTAAGCTTCGTCACTGCAAGCTCGAATCACGAATCATGGACACGAATTATATGATAATTGTACAGCACTTCCCCCCCCCCAAAAAAAAAATATACATAAACATTAGTCTTATAGCTACTGAAAAATAGTTTACATTTCTGTTTTATCCCCCGAAAATCCTTGCGAAAATTCGTTTCTGCCCTCTAGATGCGAATGCTTGCACGCTCCATTCCCAAACAAAATAGCTGATACCAAACGGACCTGGTAAACGAGTCAGTGTACAACCGGACACCGTGCAAGTACAAAAGCTTGCTGAGTCCCTCCACTGAGTGCAGAGTGTGCGTTGGCTGCGTGCCAAGATTTTCGCAGTTACCCTGGCCGACCGACGACAATTTATCCATCTGTTCATCGACGAAGGAACACCTGAACAGATAGTGGGATAGTGATGGTATCGTAAGTTTTTATCTAGGGTTGGAAAAATGCTAAATATTTATTTTTATAAATACCTTCCCGGTCACGTCCGGCACCCTATTTTTGAAATTACTTGTGACATCCTATCTCCAGTTCTAGGGCGCACCAGAAGCTGAAACTTGGGGGAGATATCGGCGCAACCCCCCTCTACTTCGTATGAATTCGGGGCGTCGCAGCGACCCCTCGCATAGGGTGGCAGAATTTACCGTACCGTACCGTACCGTACCGCATTTTTGGGAAATTTACCGTACCATACCGTTTACCGCACTTTTAGAAATTTACCGTACCGTACCGCGTACCACATTTTTTAAAATTTACCGTACCGTACCGCGTACCGCACTCATTTACCGCAGAAAATGCGGTAAATTTGACTCAGATTGGCCTTAAAAATTCACCATAAAATTGACTTTAAGATCTGGTGTTCTGCAAATTTTTTGCGCGCAAGCGCGCAAATTTGACAACATTGTTTGGACTGATTTGAAACCCTTCCATTTCCACATGCAATATTGCTGTAACTCTTCATTTACATTAGTATAATGTGTTTTTAAAATCAAGCCATGTGCTTCAAATCGCACTGTGGTTGTTTTACATCATCCTCAATGTTTTGAGCTTATTTGTTGTAGGTACATATGCATGCACTTATATACTTTTTACCATTTTCACCCACTTAGCAATTTTTCACCCAATTTTAGCTATTTATCTCCATTTCTTCCTTCTAAACCTTAAAAAAGCCTATATATTGAGCCACTGCATTGTGGTTAATGTAATTCTATGTTATTACACTGTTTTTGTGTTCTAAAGTCCATTAACACATTGCATAATTCAATTTTCTGTCAATTCATGAAGTAAAGGTTGTCTGTAGTCCGGCATTGGTACATTTCTGACAAGCGAAAATTTACCGTACCGTACCGTACCGCGAACCGCACTTTTCAGATTTACCGTACCGTAATGTTTACCGCAAAAGAGAAAATTTACCGTACCGTACGGTTTACCGCAAGGCCGTACCGTCTGCCACCCTACCCTCGCAGGGTGCGTCGCGCTAATTGCAAAAATTTTATAGGCTGTTTTAGTGTCCCGCACAGGTCCGGCACCCACTTATTTCTGAGCTGTGGGAGGGGTATAAATCTTAAAGTTTGGGGACGTGTTACCAACAACCCTCCCCTCCTATACACTATTCAATAATGTAAGATTAATGTGAAAAATTTCTAAAAAATCATCTTATTCTCAAAAAACACCGCCTCCCAATAGATGGATCACAAAAAATTTCACTTTTTGGAAATTTTTTATTAGACACTCTAAGAGCTGGTTTACACTACTTTAAAGGGAAGGGATTGGTGTTTAAAGTAATGTAAAGAACCATACCTCTATGCCTGCATTGCCAAATTTACTTGGGGGAATTTTATGCCATCATAATGACATCATTGCAGGAACAAAAATTTACAAAATTTACACTTTGAAATTCCCCCCCAAGTAAATTTTGCAATGCAGGCATTTTAGAGGTAAGGTTCTTTACATAACTTTAAACATGAAACCCTTCCCTTTAAAGTATTGTAAACCAGCATTTCACATGTCTAATAAAAACGTTCCAAAAAGTGCATTTTTGTCATCCATCTATTGGGGGTGTGGTGTGTTTTTTAGAGAATAAGATAATTTTTTAGAACTTTTTCACATTAATCCCACATAATTGAATAGTGTATAGGAGGAGAGGGGTGTTGGTAACACATCCCCGAAATTTTAGATTTATACCCCTCCCACAGCTCAGAAATGAGTGGGTGCCGGACCTGTGCGGGACACCAAAAATGCCAATAAAATTTTTGTACTTAAGGTGACCCACCCTGAGAGGGGTCGCCGCGACCCCGCCAATTCATGCAAAGTAGAGGGGGGTTGCGCCAATATCTCCCCCAAGTTTCAGCTTCTGGCGCGCCCTAGAACTGGAGATAGTATGTCACAAGTAAAATCGAAAATTGGGTGCCGGACGTGACCGGGAAGGTGTTTAGATAAATATCGACCGCGGAATTTTTTTGAATATCGAATGTTGAGTCGACTTGAAGTCTTAAACATGTAAATATTACCGCCGTGTAAATATTACCGCCGTATATTAAGCAGTTGCACATTAAAAATAATAATAAACTCACTTGTCGACCCGAATTTCGACTGCCGTGGCCAACAAACTTTCCGCTGTCGACTCTTCTGCACTTTCTAATCGAACAATTATGTCGTTGACGGTCACATGCAACCGGGCGAGAACGGCTTCGATAATTTGAGCGAACGCCTCAACACCCTCCGCCGCCTGAATGCCACATATTACGCGTAAAAAATGTACCTATATGGGGAGTTTCATTCCATAAACGCATATATCCACAATTTTCAATTTTTCTAAATCGCATTTCAAAGTTTGACGATGGCCCGACGGCACTATGTTTGGGCGACAAAGCTTGCCTGGGACTTTTCAGATAGATCCGACATTTCTCTACAATTTTTGTAACCACAAATTTTGTTGGCCGGAAAATATTTACGGAGTTATATGAGATTTCGTAAGTCACCCAAAATTGGGAACAAATCTGAACATTTGAAATTAAATGTTAAATAACTTCTTAACGGTGCACCGTAGGCAAAAACGAATTACACCACTGCAAAGTCCGTGTCTAAAAGTACCTCTACCTAAATTTTAAGATCAATATATCAATGCAAACCGCTAGGTTTTGTAAAAATGCAAACCAAAAGTCTTGTGAAATGCCCTCCAAAATGGTTTGCAACGCAAGCAACCGTGACGCCATTTTGCAGCACATTTTACATGACTTTTGAACACTTTGCATGACATTTTAGAGGGTCTGGGACTGCCCCCAGTAGTCACAATTAAAAACCACCATCAAAACCAGTGTGAACGCCGCTCAAAACGACACGACCCGCGTAAAACTGGTACAAAACAGGACTCACGCTGTCTCTATCAGCCGCACCATCGACCTGGTCGCCCAAGCTGTCTGTCTCGGACAAGATGGACTTTGCCAACTGCACGCTGGACGCCATCGAGCCCACCAAGCTGTCCACCAGCGACGCTGCTGCGAGGAGGTGATTGAATTGAATAGGCTGAGTTGAGGGTATGAGATGGCACTGGTCTTGTAGAGGGAGCTGGGGGTTACCCCCCCCCCCACCCCCTCACACACCCCCCAAACGTTCCAGATGTAGAAATTCAATTCCAGTTAAATGGTTTTTCTCCCATTTTGCCCTCGATACCTTTGAAAAGCCATCTATTGAACGCCGGCGACCCCCCCTCCCCCGCCCATTTTACAGGTAACTTATTGTTCCGGAGCTATTCATCATCTATCTGAACCACACAAGGGTCAATATCTGAGACCAATGGCGCCCTGCACACTGCAAAGTGTAACGATCGGGTCCGGACGTTTTAATTTCCGCCCAGGCAGAATTATAAAGTCGGGTCGGACGTTTTTATTTACGACACATCTAAAAAAATACGGAAATTTGGGT
Source organism: Sphaerolaimus hirsutus (assembly GCA_964036195.1). NCBI lineage: Eukaryota > Metazoa > Nematoda > Chromadorea > Monhysterida > Sphaerolaimidae > Sphaerolaimus > Sphaerolaimus hirsutus. The sequence goes on along the minus strand of OZ038455.1, from coordinate 9,762,439 downwards.
CGGTTCGGACGATTTTTGATTCCACCCCTCTTTTTAATTCCGCCTTTGAATTCCACCCACCCAAAAATCGTCCGAACTTCCAGCCACACTTTGCAGTGTGCGGTGCGCCAATGTGTGATATGCTCGGCATGAATAATTTCATTCAAATAATTCATAAGCACTCATTTTAAAGCCCCCTCTGACCTTGAATTTCATCCACTATTTGATCGGCATGCGCATCCACTGCTATTGTCACTTCCAATCTGAAAAACCCATATTTATCATGTTAGCCCAACATATATTTAACAAAATACACAACATGAACAAAAAAAACATAATGAGATGGAAACCGAACAAATTTAAAGACATCGCAGTAACAAAAAAAATAGCACCCCACCTAGTTGGAAAAAATCAATTTTTCTCAAACGCCTTGATTTAAACGCCTTGACAAATTTTCAATTTAAAATCAGTTTCCATGCTGTGATTTTTCTTAAATCAGGAACTTTTTGCACTAAAACCAGTTGAAAAAAAATCAAGTGCCATCCGCCAACCCCAACCTGTCAACAGTGAGAGTGCAGCTAGTGGCGAGTAGATTCTGCCAGGGGATATGCACCGCCAGCGAGCCGATATAGCCGTCGACCAATTTGAAACGCGGCATGTTGGGAGATGCGGAGCGTAGTTGACTTAGTTGACCGTTGATCCACTGCAGTTTGCAAGAAAAAAATTTCAAGAATTTTGGAGATCTCAGTAATATTGTACAGCGCTTTGCAAGGTGAACCGCAATTTTTGCACATTTCGGTGCCCTAACCTACCGTATTTCCTCGAAATAACCCCCCCCCCTGTGAAATGACTTAATTTTGAAATTTCTGAATTACTCCCGTTAAACTCCGGGGGCTGTTTCTTTTTAGTAGAAATTTATCTGCACCATCGCGATGTAACTCATGTCGGTGAAGCTTTTGGTGATTTTGGTTAACTCAGTTTAATTATTTCAGTCTACTCCGCCCGCATTAAGTTTAAGAATTGATGCAAATCCTTAGAATTGCAGCAAAAGCGAAATAACGCCCGATAATAGCGCTCAAAAAACTCGCAAACACCAATGGCGGCCCACACACTAGTTGACCGATGTGTATCAACTGGATGTGTCAACTCAGATTTCGGCTTCACGTGTCGCAGAAAGACCTTCCAATGCACTTGCCGTAACATATATTCCTCAACATTGCCGCAATTGGATTTGGAGATGACTCTGCGAACCGAGAAGCCGAAATGTGAGTTGACACAACCCAGTTGACTGACGCACATGTGTCAACTAGTGCGGGCCGCCAGTCAGCCTCCGACGCACCTCAACATCCAGCATGAGCTCGTCGATCTTCCCGGTGCCATTGAACACGTCCACAGTGAGCTGCTCCAGGCACAATTTGTCCCGCAGAAGTTGTCCCAAATAACGGTGCAAGAGAAAGCGACACATGCGCTTGTTAATCCCTTCCGACCAAGAATTTAGCCACGACATTTTCGCGGTGTACTAATTAATTGGATTGTAATGTGTTCTGAAATTATAATTGGCAATATATGTGCTTTTAAAATAGATGATGGATTTGTAGAGAGCGCAAGTCGGTTAGGAGTGTTTCAATTCGTTCAACAAGACAATGGCATCACCCACACTAGTAGACAATAGGGATGGCCGGTGTTTTTTTAAACCGTTTAAAAAAAAATTTTTAAACAGACATCGAAACCATTTCTTTTTTTACATGGCAGCCAAAATTTTTAGTACTAAGCACTAGGGATTTTGCTATTTTTTTGCGTGTAAGCGCGCAATTTCACATGCACATTAGCATTGGTGGTTGTAGGGATGGCCAGCGCTTTTTTTCAAGCGCTTTTTTTTATTAAAAACGCCGCTTTTTTTAAAAAAAAGCGCAAGGGTTCCAGCGCTTTTTTTTATAAAAAAGCGCTGGCAAAAATTTTTGTACTTGTGCACTAGGTATTTTGCAATTTTTTCGCGCGTGAGCACGCAATTTCACATGCAAATTGCCATTGGTGGTTGTTTTCATTGGTTTTGTGGCATTTTTGTGCCATTGCTTCTTTTCCTGCATGGTATCATGTTATAATAAGCCGTGATATGTTAGTGTAGTATATAATATTCTGCCAATGTGCCCCCATATAGCTGTACAGTGTGATACATCACTGTCAATGTATTTGCCTGCTCTTATAACCTTATTTAAGCACTTTTCCATGCCCAACTTCACTTGAAGTCACAAACATTTAACAATAGGCGTATACGTAAGAAGTTGACATAAAACGGATATTCTTGACATAAATACCCACTTATAATGCTATCCCATGGCTCCACAGCCATTCTGTGGCTATATAGAAACATCACAAAGTACTGGCAGTTGTCTAATGCACCTGTATATGTTGACCCATAACCATAACTGGGAGCTTTTGAAAACACCCATTTTAAATTTAAAAAAACGTTGTTTTTGAAAAAAAACAGGGTCGTTAAAAAACGTTTTTTGGCCGTCCCTAGTAGACAACAGAAATTTTCCAAACGGCTTTAATCGAGTTCGCCAGTATGAATCATTTTCTCCAGTCTCAATAAATAGTAGTTGACGGACCTCACAGTCCGGTAAACTCAAATGTGCGCAAAACAGATTTATCAGCTTTAAAAATTTTGGTTGTCAACTGGTGTGCGTACTGGAAATTCACCTTACCGCGCGAACAGTCGGATTCCGTCACACTCATCACATGTTTTTCACGTTGGCTTTTCGCCAAAACATATTGTAACGTTCAGTTATATGAAATATCGCCTTGACACACAGGATTCCTGAACTTTAGTTTCAGACTGCAACGGTTTACAATACACCGTTCAACAATGAAAAATTACGTCTGCATCGTAACAATATAAATGCAGCTGCAATATATAACACAGCGAGCCACAGCAGATATGTATACCTGAATATAAAAACAGTCCTAACTTCCGCACGATCAGAAAGGATCGGGTCGCGTATGGTAACTTGGCCCACGTCCAAGTAAACTGTTGTGTATTATACGAACGACAGTAAAAGCTCAGAATTAGCTCAAAATCGCTAAAATTAGCTCTATATTGCCAATATTTACCCTCTTTTATCACTATTTTCGTCTATATACGTGGTTTTATACCTATTTTTATCTTATTTTAGTCATATTTATAGTGATTTCGAAATTTTGGCCGGCTGCCAAGTTCCATATGGTGTCTCTCTCATAGATACCTATAATCTAAAAAATTTGAAAATTTGTTCAAAACTCGACTGAAAAGAAAAAAGTGTGGCTTGCGTGCGTTCGTGCGTTACGTGCGAATATTGACGCACGGGACAGAATGAGTGAATTGGACCATGACTGGACCATCGACGATGAGTCCAGTCTTAACAGCGACGATGTCATCGAGGCGCACAGAAAGAACGAGAACTTAGTCTGTTTTCAACTCACTGCCCCACTCTGTTGACTATTCTTGGCACGTTTCCAAAACACACTGTTTTTCTCAGGCGAACGCTACAGACGCGGAAACGTTCAAACAGCAGGTGGATGTTTTGATCGAGCGCACGCAAGCGTACAGAGACTGGTGCGCCCAGAAGGTACGTTCGAGTGGTTTCGACAAATTTCGGGGGCTATTTTTCTCGTGCGAGGGTTGTGCTAGCATTTTCAGTTGACATTTCACAATCTGACCTTTTCATTTACCAAATTAAGTTGATTTTTCACGCAAATGTTGCCTTATGTTTTTTGATGGTGAGGATATTCTTTCCCGGCCCCTGTAAAATGTTGAGTATCATGAAAAATGACACAAGTCATGTAAAATGCCCTTAAAATAGCATTTTACATGACTTTTCGTAAGGATATATCGTGTATACTTAAATTCGCTCTGATTATTCGCAGCGCGAGAGCCAAATAGTGGCGGAAATGCCGCTGCCGCCAAAGTATTTCACCGGCGGCAAGCTGCGAACGTATCAGGAGGTCGGCGTCCGTTGGATGAACGTGAGCATTTCCATCTTTTTTTGTGTCCCCCATTTGGATTCTGAAGGACCTTAGACTATGCTGAAAGAGCATGCCACATACAGAAATTTTGAGTTATGCTTTGATACACATCTGACAAACGAAAATATACCGTGCCGTACCGCGTACCGCACTTTTCAGATTTACCGTACCGTACCGTTTACCGCAATCAATGAAACTTAATTATCGCTCCATGCATCGGGGCTGATCAGATCATGATTCATAATGGCATCCTATCAATCTACTCATTGATTTTCATCCCAAAAATGGTTGAAAAAAATCGAATTTTGACATCGTAAAAAAACACGTGTAAACGGTGCTTTGCCAGTGTTTCATGCGCCAACGAAAATAACCTCCCTTCCAAATCACCAATCCACCCAGGCGACCTTCCTGAGCGGCGGCAACGGCATCCTGGCGGACGAGATGGGCCTGGGCAAGACGGTGCAGGCGATCGCCTTCATCTGCCACCTGTACGCGCACTCGAAGATGACCCAGCCCACACTGGTGCTCGGCCCCCTCAACACCCTGCGCAATTGGCACCTTGAGTTCCAGCGGTTCGCGCCTAAGGTCGTTTTTGGTGGTTTGTGGGTTTTTGGGTGTTGGTTGGCAGTTTTTTTTGTGGGTTTGAGATTTGGTGGTTCGGGACCCTTATTCGAGTACTTACTTTCGTGGGATAGCTGGGCGCCTGAGAGTAGGGATGGCAAGTGATTGATAAAAATTGCAGCATGCATTTTAGAAAATCGCCGACAAAAATGTTGGTATTTATGCACTAGGTAGAAAAACTGAAAGGTTCGTCTTTTAGCGCCCTTTTTTACACATGGAATAAGTGAGTTGTTTGTTTTGTACGTGTTTTTTGTTGCTAATTCAGTGTTTCAGGATCCCGTTTGAACCCTACCATCAATAGATTTGCATCTACGTATTCACCGATCCAAGTCGACCATTCCCATCTTTGCGCAGATCCCCGTGATCCTGTACCACCACACGGCGCACCCGGACATCAACGACAAACGCCTCGCCCAAAACACAAAACTACTGCGCCATTCCATGGTGAACGATTTCAAAGCGAAGCACACTATCGAGGGGAAAAAGAACAAAGTGGCCCCGGTGGTGATCACCAATTACGAGACGCTCGTCAAGGACATCGACAAGTTCAAGAAGTTTGAATTTTCCTACTTTGTGCTCGATGAGGGTCACAGGATCAAGAATTACGACAGCAAGTTGCATCAGTGGGTTTTTTATAGAGAAAAAGTTTCTTATTTGCGCGAAATTTGTCACTTTATTTTGTCGCTTTTTAGGTCATTGCGCGACATGAGCATCAGCGGGCGTCTGCTGATGACCGGCACCCCGCTGCAGAATGATTTGCGCGAACTGTGGTCGCTGCTCAACTTTTGCCAGCCGAGCATTTTTGCACAGTTTGAATGGTTGGTTTGAATGTCGAATTCTATTTCACTTTCGGCGGCTCCAGAATTTTGACCCTCAGGGGGTTGGATAGGTAGCAAATCGCTCCACCGGAGGGTTAGAAAACAAGTTTGCTGGGGGGGGGGGGTCTGGCGGGGGCTCAATATTTAGAGGGGCTCTTTCAAGAAAAATCGCAAAAAAAAACACTTTAAAATAGGTACCTATATAACCATGTATTTATACCCCATAATACCGTATTACCTCGAATTATCCCCCCCCTTGAATTAACCCCCCCTCGAATTAACCCCCCCTCAAAATGGGCTGGGGAAAAAATAACCCCCCCCTCGAAATACCCCCCCCCTTCGGAATGATGTACGTCATGTACATAATAAATACGTCATGTACGCAATGTACATGATGTATATTACTGTTAATTTGCATCGCAGCTACACATAAGAGTAGTTTGTGTAGCTATCTACGTTTTTATGTCCAAATATATCCTGTTTGGACACATTTATTACCAATTTTGGGTACGCAAATGCCTACTATTTACTACGATCCTTACGAAAATTTCTGACGAAATAATAAACCCCCCCCCCTCGAACAAACCCCCCCCCTCGAATTAACCCCCCCTCAAATTTTGCTGGCGAAATAATAAACCCCCATGGGGGTATTTCGAGGTAATACGGTAGCTATATTTGAAGGTGAAAATCGCCAGTATTGCAGCACAAAATTGCAAAATAGCAATGAGTAGGGTTCAAACGGATCGTCTTTATGGGGGTTACATTTCTCAGTCATTTGGCAATTTGGTATAAAAAATCGTAATTGGGATTAAGGAAAATTTATCGGGATTGTGATTGAAAATTTTCTGGATCTGGATTATCTTGAGATCCCCCCCCCCCCCCATTGAAACTGGTTTCATTATTCATTTGTAAATATGAACTATTCCAGGTTCTCGAAATATTTCGACGATCTTTCATCCGTCACAAATAGTTCCAAGAACGCCAACGAAAAGTACGATATTTTGAGCTCCAGAGAGTCCAAGGACAACATGGTCAGCAAATTGCACAAAATAATGGGTATGTTTGGGTTCACGGATATTTTCCGTTTCCAAGTGTCAGATCATCTTCTGTCTTAACTTTCATGAGAGAAAACAACCCCCAATGCTTTGGTTACTGTGTTACTTGTTTGTCATCTTCCATGTAAACTTTCTATGCTGCGCTCAATTTCTTCGTTCACTGCCGTTTTTCAAAAGTACACTCGCTCAGAAACGTTCATGTTGCGACGCAAAAAGGACAACATACCCGATTTGAAATTGCCGCCCAAGAGGGAGGTGCTGGTGACCGCGCCCATGGTGGACAACCAGTTAGAGTTGTACAAACTTGCCGTGGCTGGCCTTGACGAGAGGATGTCCATTTGTGGCGTTCAGGTGCTTTTTTCCGGTCCTTACTCTTCTTTGTGGCGTTGACGCGTGCGGGTCGTAAAATTTTTACATCCGATGGGTTCGTATAGGTGTCAAATCGCTCGGAGGTACTGATATTTATAAACTTGTTTCTGTTTTGGGTAGTGTCTTGTCCAGGGGTCTCCAAAATTTTGGCCCTTGCGGGGGCTGGATAGATAGTAAATCGCTCCTCCGGATGGATACATAGCTGAAAATTTTTCTGGGGGGGCTCTTTCAGTGCATAGAAGGCAGAAAGGGGAAAAAACCGCTAAAAACAGGTTCAAAGTAGCCCAAATAGGCTAAAATGGATAAAAATAGATATATAAACATGTGTGTAGGCGAAAGCCGCGATTTTGAAGGCGAAATACTTTAAAAAAAGTACGAAAATTAGCGATTTTGAGTGAAAATTGGGCCGAAATTTCTCAAAAATCGCTCCAGATAGGTAGATAGCTGGCCGATTTGGGGGATAGATAGCCAAAAAAATTGCCTCCGGGCATGATGCAAAGCTGAGCGGCCTCCGAGATAGATAGATAGATAGATAGATAGATAGATAGATATATAGCTGGGGGATTTGGGGGGGGGGCAGCCCCCCCCCCCTGGGAGACCCCTGGTCTTGTCTGTGGGAGCTGAATGTATGGGTTTTCAGGGTAGAAAGCAATGAAGGGAGGGGGGGGGGGTGAATTGCTTAAAATGTTGAAAATTCTATGAGAACATTCATAACGACCGCTAGTTAACATAATCCATACGTCTGATCAGGCGGAAGAGGCGCCAGATATAAACTTGGATCGACGCGACCGGTCGGCTCGCAAGAAAAGTATCGATTATTCATTTTGGGATAGAGACTTGTCGATGGACGAGTTGGCAGAACTTGATCTGGGCTATGAGGATTCGCTAGTCAAGCAGTATACGTTGGTTTGGTACCCTGCCCTGGTTTGGCTTGTGATTGTTTGCATGCGTTTACATTTCCTGGTTCAGGGACGTATCCAGGATTTTTGAAGGGGGACCTGTTTGTCAACAGTCCGGCGAACGGGGAGGAGTCCCCCCTAACAAATTACCTACAAAATGGTGGAATTACCTACACTTTTTCGCATCAAGTAACACGTTTGAAAATCCTAGTGCAAATTTCGACTTTTTCGTGGACTTTTGGCAGTTTTGTCAGCAAGGTTCGCGAAAAATTTTAGAAACGGTACGTATGATAAATTAACGAACAACGATTTTCAGCATGGATCTCAGTTCGAAACAAAGCGTGATCAAGGAGCTGAACGGGTTCATACAGAAATCGCTGAAAAATCGTCTCATCGCACTGCGCCTTTTAGCCACCCACCCCGCCATGATCTATAAAGAGAGTACGTTTTTTGACGCCTTGGATGTTCAAAGAATCTTAACAATTTAAGTGGTAAATTTTAATCGATTCCAATTTGCATTTTTGCAACGTGCCGCTCAACTGTACCCATAGCTGAAATTGGGGGTAGTAAATTTAGGGGGGTCGGCCCCCGAGTGCGTGCAGTCTCGAGATAAGAGGGGTCTATGAAAAGGTGGTCATTTTACATGTCCGATCTGACATATTGATTTGGAAGCTCAATAACTCAGCCATTTCTGGGCCGATTTGAATTGTTTAACACTTATAATGATCGGGACAACCTGCAGATTCCATTTTAGTAGTCGTATTAGTGATGTCTAAATCCCGTATTCCGATTTGACCCACTTTTTCAACACAAAAATTTTTCTGATCATGTTATCATGTACTTCAGACAACGAGGATTTATATAAAACAAAAATGAGTTCAATATCTCTTTCCAATCAAAAGTTATAGCACTTCAAACTTTCCCCTCCCATCCACATAAATAACCGCATCAAGAACGATGCATGCAACTTCAAAAGTATCTCGACCATTTCTCAGCTGATTTTCACCAACGAACACTTGAAATGATCAAAATAACATGGAGATATCGTTTTTATTCTCAGTTAAACTGTATGCATTTTCATTACGATAATTTAACTCACTAGTTCGCATTATTTTACTGTATCAGAAATCTAATTTAATATACAGATAGTCTGCGAATAAAAATGGAATCTTCAAGTTATTCTGATCATTTGAAAGGTTCGTTGGTGAAAATTGGTTGAGAAATGGTCGAGATATAGAGTTCTGAAGATGCATGCATCATGCTTCATGCAGTTTTTTATGTGGCTGGGGGGGGGGAGTTTGAAGCGCTATAACTTTTGATTGGAAAAAGATATTGAACTCATTTTTGTTTTATATGAATTCTCGTTGTCTGAAGTATATGATAACATGGTCAGAAAAATTTTTTTTGTGTTGAAAAACCGGGTCAAATCGGAATACGGGATTTAGACATCACTAATACGTAGGGTTCAAACGGGATTGACTTTTCGGGATCGGGATCGGGATTCACTTTTTGAGATTTCGGGATCGGGATTGGGGTTTCGGAATCGGGATCGGGATTGGTTTTTTGAGATTTCGGGATCGGGATTGGCCGGGATTGGGGTCACGGGATCGGGATCGGGATTGGGATAGGCATTTTTCCGGGATCGGGATAGGGTTCTAGGGATAGAGATTTTGGCCATTTTTCTGGCATTCACAGTTGTTCATAAAGGTCTTAAAACACTGTTGGATGCCAGAAAAGTAGCATAAAATTGACGCTGGGGGTTTGCACCCACTTTTTTGCATGCAAAAACGTCATTATTTCACTTTTTATAATTTCCACTAATTTTTCCGGGATCGGGATCCCGGACTTGGGAGTTTCTCAGGGTCGGGATCGGGATTTGAAAACTTTCGGGATCGGGATCGGGATTGGTATTTTTGAGATTTCGGGATCGGGATCGGGATTGGGGTTTCGGGATCGGGATCGGGACTGGTAAATCCCGGAATTTCACGGGATCCGGGATCGGGATCCCGTTTGAACCCTACTAATATGACTACAAAAATTGAATCTGCAGGTTGTCCCGATCATTATAAGTTTTAAACGATCCAAATCGGCCCAGAAATAGCTGAGTTATTGAGCTTTAAACTCAATATGCCAGATCGGAGATGTAAAATGACCACCAGGGGTCTTGTAGATTTAGACCCCCGTGGGGGTTCAGATAGATAGTAAATCGCTCCTCCGGAGGGATAGATAGCTGGAAAAAAAATTGGGGGGGTTTGGGGGGGTTCAATATATAGGCTATTTCGAGGTTTAGAGGCTAAAAAGGGGGAAAAATCGCTCAAAATAGGTGAAACATAGTTAAAAATAGGTTAAGAGTAAGTACAATTAGGTACATAAGCACATAAATAGCCAAAAATAGCTGAAAATGTGCGATAAGACTAGGGTTGGCCGATGTTTTTGTTTAAACGTTTTTTTTTTTTTTTAAAACGTTTTTTTTTTTTTTAAAACATGACGTCCGAAATGTTTTTTTTTTTAAAAAAACATCGGCCGAAATTTTTAGTACTAAGCACTAGGTATTTTGCAAAATTTTTGGGCGCAAGCGCGCAATTTCACACACAAATTGACATTGGTGGTTGTTTTCATTGGTTTTGTTGCATTTTTAGTATCAAAACATCCATTTCTATGTGCTACCATGGGTGAATAAGCCGACATATGTTGCTGTAATATATAATATTGAGGTAATGTGCTTCCATGTACCTCCACAGTGTGTAACTTCACTCCCAAAGTAACAACCTCCTTTTATAACCTTGTTTGATCACCATTCCGTGCCAAACTTTACCTGAAGTCACGAACATTCGACTATAAGGCGATATACAAACGATATGTCGACGAAAAATGGATATTTTTGACACAAATCACCACTTATAATGCTATCCCATGGCTCCACAGCCATTATATGGTCATATTTAACATCACAGAGTATTGCCAGTGTCTGATATACCTATATATGTTGACACTAGGTCATATCTGGCAGCTTTTACAAAAAAAAAACGTTTTTTTATATAAAAAAACGTTGTTTTTTTTAAAAACATCGAGTTAAAAAAAACGTTGTTTTTCCAACCCTAGATAAGACATACACATTGATGATTTTGACGGTGAAAATATATAATTAGGTATGAAAAGTAGCGATTTTGAGCGAAAATTAGGGTAAATTTCTCAAAAATCGCTCCAGGATAGATGGATAGCTGGCGATTTTTTTTTTTGGGGGGGGGGGGGGTTCAGGGAATAGTAGCCAAAAATTTCGCCTCGGGATCGATAGATAGCGGAGCAGCTTCCAGGATGGATCGATAGCTGGAGCGTTTGGTGGGGGGGCGGTAACCCCCCCCCCCTACCAGACCCCTGATGACCACCTTTTTATAGACCCCCCTTATCTCGAGACTGCGGGACTATTCGAGGATGCTGTCGAGTTTCATGTTAGCCCCGACCTGAAACCATACTATACCCAAATATCAACAATTTTCGCTGAGCGGTTCCGAAGTTACAAGCACGTGCTCGGGGGCCGACTAGGGTGTCTACTTTCCGTTTTCCGTTTCCGCTTTCCGCAGGCAAATTTTTTTTCCGTTTTCGGGCTGCTAAATTTTTTTTCCGTTTCCGTTTTTCCGGCCCATTTTCCGTTTTCCAGCTCAATTGTCTGTTTTTCTAACTGTTTTCATTTTCCAGCTCAATTTTCTGTTGCCAAACTGGTAAACATGCATGAAGGTTCATAATTATGTGAATTTTGTATATTTCTAGCAAGATTTCAGCAAAATTTTTTTTCCGGATAAATTTCTGCAATTTTTTTTCCATTTCCGGCAAAATTTCAGCAAGTTTTTTCCGTTTCCGGCATAATTGCAGCAAATTTTTCCGTTTCCGTTTTCCGGCCTTTCATTTGTCCGTTTTCCGGCAAGTGCAAAAAAATTTTCCGTTTCCGTTTTCCGGCAAGTTCAAAATTTTTTCCGTTTCTGTTTTCCGCCAAAAACTTTTTGTTGACACCCTAGGGCCGACCCCCCACCCTAAATTTACTACCCCCGATTTCAGCTATGACTGCATCTCCAACAAATTTTACTACAGACTACTGATAAAAAACACTTTTTCAACGACCCCATTTTGCAAAAACGACTGAAGCCTAGTATACATCTAAACCCATCACACATCTAGACCGGGTACACATCTTATTCTACCTATCACACATCTGAGCCCATTGCACATCGAAATTAGGTTTTATTTATGTTGAGTGCAACATAAATAGATAACTTGTGCGATTCACATTACGCTTCACTCTATACTATTCTCCATGCACAGATGACACTGGTTGGCACAGTTGGTCCAAAGAACGGCTGATAAATGAATCCGGCAAAATGCTCGTGCTCGATCAAATGCTCGCCAAGTTGAAGCAGAACGGCCATAAAGTGCTGCTTTTTACGCAGTTCAGGAGAATGATTCACGTTTTAGAGGATTATTGCGAGTACAGAGGCTATGAGTATAGAGTTATTGATGGCACAATCGGTATGACTGAAAGGCACAATAATGTTGGTTTTTGTACGGTTTCTGGGATTTTTGCCAGTTTTGCTAGTTGGATGACGCGACATGGTTGGATTTAACGAGCATTCACTCTCACCGAGAAATTATAATTTATTTTGGACATTCTCGAAAATTTGCAAGCCAGATGTTGTCCGTTTACTCGACTATTTAGTAATCATTGGGTCGGCCGCACTAGGGATTGCCGGCGCCGTTTTCAACCGCTTTAAAAATTCGTTGGTTTTTTTTTAAAGGGCAAGGGTCCCAGCGTGAATGGCCAGGGGGCAGGGTGACTGATGTGCATAGGTGCTGTTCTAAATAAAAGCGTCATCTCGAATAGTGTAAATTCAATCTTCCTACCCCCCCCCCCCCCCCCGAAAAACAGATGGTGGATTTCAACAAGGATCCGAACGTGTTCCTAATGTTGACTTCGACGCGCGCGGGCAGCCTGGGCGTGAATTTGGTCGGCGCTGACACGGTCATCATCGTCGACCAGGATTTCAACCCGCAGGGCGATTTGCAGGCGCAGGATAGGGCGCACAGGATCGGACAGACTAAACCCGTTGTTGTCTACAGGTTGGCTTTTTTTTATTGGTTTGCGCAAGGTGGTGCGGGCGCGATGACTCAGCAGCTGGAGACAACAAACACCGCTGGACATCTGCACTCATAGCACATCTACGTGCGCGCCTATGAACATCCGTGGCGCCAAGCCGGCGCCACTCGCCATGGTTTGCCATCATACTGCGTGTCCGACTGGCGCCACCTCCGCTGCGCATGCTTGCTTTTGCTAATGCCAACAGCAAAGGACGCGCTGTGCGGCCATGGCAGAGCTTGCACCTCTGCAAGCCTGAGCACGAAAGTGGCGCTAGCCAGGTACGTTGGCAGGCCGGAGAACCATTGAGAGTGACGCCAGCTTGGCGCCATGGATGTCCAGGAGTGTTTGATGCCCACTGAGCGCATGTAGATGTCCTATGACGACCGCAGATGCCCAGGGCAATGGCCCGTATTGTGATGTGTCGTAGACACTCGTTTTTTGAAGTTGTGAGAAGTTCTTTTGTCTTCTGGGAGAATCTCAGAATTGGTCATTCTTCCGGGCGTCATTCTTCCGGGATATTCCTATTTTATTTCACCGCCTTCTAGGGTTGGGACGATATGACTTTTCGATATCGATATTAGATATTTTTTTCTGAAGCCCGATATTCGATATCGATACGATATGGACCCTCGATATTCGATATGAAAATATGCTCGATATTCGATATCGATATTTCGATATTTTCGATATTTCGATATTTTCATGCAGAGGGGCATATTGTATTTCCATTTGGTCACAAACATGGTTGATCATCTTTTTAAATGAGTCTCACAACAGTCAAAATGAGAGGATGAAATAAGAACAGGATGAATCTAATTATATCAGGTGAATAATTATACAGCAGACATTTACATTTCATACTTGTAACTAGCGGTGGCTGGCTTTTTATATTATAAAAGGTTGTTGTTAAAAAGACTGCCAAAAATGTTTAGCCACATTTTCGTGAAATTGTTTCCTTGTGATGCAGTTTCCTATAGCTTGTATTTTGTTAGGGTGTGTATACATTACCCTTCATATCCTACTGTTGATAGCTCAATGCAAAAATGGCATGCTATTTATATGAGATATTACTTTGTGCATTCAAAGGCATTGACATGTTATGGCTGCAACGTCCACTTTTTGTTGGCTTCACCCATTTTTCTGGGATCAAAAATAGGTCAAAAAGATCATCAGAATATCGAAAAATATCGGAAAAATGGTCGATATCGATATTCGATATTTTTTCAAAATTGTCGATATTCGATATTTTTTCAAAATTGTCGATATTCGATATTCGATATGAAAAAATGGTCGATATCCGATATTCGATATTCGATACGATATATCGTCCCAACCCTACCGCCTTCCAACAAATATCATTTATTATATCAATGTAATAAAACTCGCCACGCAGGTTGATCTCCAAGGGCTCCATCGACGAGTCGATCGCTGAACGTTCGCAAAATAAACGTCGTTTGGAGAAAATCGTGGTCAATGATGGTCGGTTTCACTTTCAACAACGTGAACCGTTTTCTGCGCTGACAACGTTTTTTTCCTCCAGAGACACTGTGCAACGGCCATAACAATGTGCTGATGAAAAAGTCTAATTTTGTCAATGAACCGATCACATTGGAACAGCTGAAGAAGTTGCTGGAATCGACCGACTTTCAAGGTTGGCTCGCATTTTTGTCATTCGGTTTCCGATCAAGGACGTATCCAGGCGGGGGGGTCGCAGCCCCCCCCCCCTTCCGGGGTGAGACAAGAAAAGTCCCGGAATATGCGATTTTGGGGAGTAATTTTGAAGGTATACCTAAAAAAATTTGTGCGCAAGCCCGCAATCTTCCACAACCGTATTTTCAGCGGATCGGTCCCTGTACACGCATATCCCTGAAAATGCCATTAATTGTGTGCCTGTCGCTATGTATATACCGTAAATGCTCTAATAATACGACAGTCGTACTATTTTTTTCAGCACATTTTTAGGTGTCGTACTATTGGAGATGTCGCACTATTAGAGAGTGTCGCATTATTGTTTTCGTCGAATCAACAACTTCTCGGCCAGTGAATAGTGACGGTTGTGAGGCGGCTGGCGCCCTTGCGAACTGCCGAGCGACTCTTGTGAACTGCTGCCAGCCACCGTTTTGTCCAAAAGCGCCGAATCCGCGGCTTCCGCAGATTGCCACATCGTTACGGCGCTTTTTCTTTTTATTTCTCAGGTGTCGCACTATTGAAGAGTGTCGCATTATTGGAGAGTGTGGGATTATTTTCACACAACGTGCCCAAACCTGTCGCACTATTGGAGATGTCGTATTATTGGAGACCTGTCGTATTATTAGAGCATTTACGGTATGTATATTTATATACATATACAGCTGCTCTTGGTGCCAGCGCCAACGCCAATGGCGCCATGTCGTGGCGCCTACGAATGGCGCCATTCCGTTACTATTTTGGAAAAATTTTAAGGGGGGGGGCTGAGCCCCCCCCCCCCGTTCGCGGGCCTCCGTAAACAAACAAACCCCCTCCCCCGCTCAAAATACCTGGATACGTCCCTGCTTCCGATGGAGAACATAGAGGGGAATTTTCTGCGACGCGTGCACAAAAAGTATTCGAGACATGGTTTTGTCTGAGATCCAGTGGGAATATGTTGTTTGTCAATTGTTTGGGGCTTATTTAACGTTGTCAGCCGGATTGAGGCGCTGCGAGCGTTGTGGCAAATATACTCGGCAGACCGCAGAATCCTACCATAATTTAATGAATGAATCCTGTAATTAATTATTACATATTAAAAATTAAATATTATGATGCAAAAACTGTATAATTTTTGGTTTTTGGTTACCGTATTTCCTCGAAATACCCCCCGGGGGTGATTGTTTCATAGTGGTCCCGAGAGGGGGGGGGTTATTATTTCAGAAGAAAATTTTTGAAAACCAAGTACGAAATTGTCGTCTGAAACGTACGCAGACGTCGAAAAATGCAACAAAAACTGCCATTTATAAGGTTCTGTAGACTAATATTAGTATGTAGATGGTATGTATTTACACTGTTCTCACGTGACACTAGGGTTCAAACGATATATCGTATCGAATATCGGATATCGACCATTTTTCAATATCGAATATCGAATATCGATATCGAAAATTTTGAAAAAATATCGAATATCGAATATCGATATCGAAAATTTTGAAAAAATATCGAATATCGATATCGAATATCGACCATTTTTTCGATATATCGAACCTATATTGTGTCCCTAAAAAAAGTTATCATTTTCATATTGAGATATTTATGATTGATCTGATGTGCTTGATCTGATCTGAGAATTGTATTAGATGAGTAAAAGTACAGTACTTATAATGTCATCTTTGTTGGAGTGCTAAATTTGAAGCCAGAAAATGCTGATATTCTATTTTTTGCAACATGCCCTTAGCAATCAGGTTATCAGTATGAACTGTAATATCTACCAATTGTTATTTGTCTGATACACATTGATTCATCATGTTTTTTTCTACATGTTCTACTTTTGAGTGATGTAAACCTTGTTAAAATCACTTGTACCATTCACATTTAACTAAAGAGATGATTAACCATGCGTGCAACCACATGAAAATACAATATGTCACTCGAAATATGCCTTGCTATACCAAAAGCAAATCGCAATATCGAATATCGAAAATATCGAAATATCGAATATCGAATATCGACCATTTTTTAATATCGAATATCGATATCGAGGTTCCATATCGTATCGATATCGAATATCGAGTTTCAGAAAAAAATATCGAATATCGAATATCGATATCGAAAAGTCATATCGTTTGAACCCTACGTGACACCGACATTGTTTTAACGTGTGTTCTGCAGTACACAGAACACAAACTACAGTTATTGTCATGTACGTTCCCTTTACACTCAATTTGGGGGGGGGTATTTCGAGGGGGGGGGGTGATTGTTTCATAGTAGTCCCGAGAGCGGGGGGTTATTTCGAGGAAATACGGTATACTAAGTGTGATGTCCGACGAGTATAAATACTTATATAATTTTCAAGCATCTCATTTTCCCATCTGAAACAGTGCATTTCATGAGAAAATCTATGTTCATACAAAATCAGTATTTTTTTTAAAGACTCCTTATTTAAAATCAAAATATGACGTTTCAAATAAATTTTCCCAGGCACCTTCAACATGGACTCTGTGAGCGCCGACGGCACTCACGCGGCCAGCATTTTGCACGAGGAAGTTCTGCAGCAACTGATGGATCGACGTGCCATGTTTCCCGAATTTTACGCCGCTCAATCCGAGGGCGGCAGCGGCGCGTGCGAAGTGACCGAAACAGAAACGCCAGCGCCGGAAAAGCTCGGAAAAGTTGGCGGCGTGATTTTGTTATTTTCGATTTGACGCTGGATAGTGGAGATTTTTGACAATTTTTTGCAGCGCGCGAAACCGTCAGATGAGGAGCCGGAAGTAGTCTTTGAATCGCCTGCTAAGGTGGGTTCCTTCTCACATGTCGCTGAAAATGTCATATTATCGGATAAGACGCCAGGGCTCCCCGGGATCCTTGTTATTTCGTCAAAGTTTTGCAGGGGAAAACTTGTATCTTCGTAGAACACTTCGTATGAATGCGTTCTGTCAACTCCAGGTATTTAACAGATCAACAACAACAAAAACAAGGTTGGCATGGGTCTCCAATGGGGAGGGGGGTTACGCCCTGCCCCAAACCACCCAGCTATCTATCCATCTATCCCGGAAGCCGCTCAGCTATCTATTTATCCCGGAGGAAAAGTTTTGGGCTACTACCTCCTAACCCCCCCATCCCCAAATCGCCCAGCTATCCACCTATCTGGAACGATTTTTGAGAAACTATACCCAAGTTTCCGCTCAAAGTCACTTTTTTCAGACTTTTTTTTATAGATTTTCACCTCCAAACTCACAAGTCCTTGTTCCTATTTACCCTTTTTCACCTATTTTTGTACTACCAGTTAGGTAAATATGCTCTTGTAAACCCATTTTGGGCTATTTAATCCCTTTCCTTCCTTCTACACCCTGAAAAAGCCTCTATATCGGACCCCTGCAACTAGGGTTCAAACGGGATCTCGAACCCGATCCCGGATCCCGTGAAATTCCGGGATTTAGCAGTCCCGATCCCGAAACCCCAATCCCGATCCCGAAATCCAAAAATACCAATCCCGATCCAAAAAAATTTCAAATCCTGATCCCGATCCTGAGAAACTCCAAAGTCCGGGATCCCGATCCCGGAAAAATTAATGGAAATTATAATAAGTAAAAAATGACGTTTTTGCATGCAAAAATGTGAACGCAAACCCCCAGCGTCCATTTTATGCCACTTTTCTGGCATCCAACAGTGTTTTGAAACCTTTATGAACAACTGCGAATGCCAGAAAATTTGCCAAAATCTCTATCCCTTGACCCCAATTCCGATCCCGAAAAAATGCCAATCTCGATCCCGTGACTAGGGTGGCAGAATTTACCGTACCGTACCATACCGTACCGCATTTTGGGGAAATTTACCGTACCGTACCGTTTACCGCACGTTTAGGAATTTACCGTACCGCGTACCGCATTTTCCAAAATTTACCGTACCGTACCGCGTACCGCACTCATTTACCGCAGAAAATGCGGTAAATTTTACTCAGATTGACCTTAAATATGGCAGTTTATTGATGAAAATTAATGTGGTGTTCTGAAAAAATTTTGCGCACAAGCGCGCACATTTAACAACATTGTTTTCCTGTTTGAAACCCTTTCATTTCTGCAAGCACTATTGCTATAAGTCATGATTTACATCAGTATTATGTGCTTTATAAAATCGAGCCATGTGCTTCAAGATGCTCTTAAGGTGTGAAACGCTACCCTCAATGGATTTACATTTTATTTTGAGCTTATTTGTGGCAGTGCTATGTTTGACGTATGGTTAGATACTCATTTTAAACTATTTTCACCTACTTTTAGCAATTTTTACCCACTGTTGGCAAATTTTTCTCCATTTCTACCTTCTACACCTTGAATAAGGCCCTACATTGTGGGTAATGTAATTTTAAGTCATCATTCTGTTATTGTGTTCATTTATTAGATTGTGTAATGGACTTTGGTGTCAATTTATGAACTAAAGGTTGTCTGTAGTCCCGCATTGATAGATTTCTGACATTGGAAATTTACCGTACCGTACCGCGGACCGCACTTTTCAGATTTACCATACCGTACCGTTTACCGCAAAATTGAATATTTACCGTACCATACCGTTTACCGCAAAATGGAAAATTTACCGTACCGTACGGTTTACCGCAAGGCCGTACCGTCTGCCACCCTACCCGTGACCCCAATCCCGATCCTGATCCCGTAATCTCAAAAAACCAATCCCGATCCCGAAACCCCAATCCCGATCCCAAAATCTCAAAAAGTGAATCCCGATCCCGAAAAGTCGATCCCGTTTGAACCCTACCCGCCCCCAACCCCCCTCCATTTTTATCTATCTATCCAACACCCAGGAGGGTCAAAATCAAGGAGACATGGGATACCTGTTATTTGGGTTTTTTCAACAAAAAAAACTAGCAAAAAAGCCTATATATCGAACCTTCGCCCAGCAACTCCCCCAAGACCCCTGAAGGTGGGTTCCATGCTTAAATTCGTGTTCATAGCACCCTAACCATTCAAATACACATTGTGATACCTAGGGATGGCCGAAAAAGGTTTTTTTCAACGTCAAAGGGTTTTTTTTTAAACGTATTTTTTCAAAAAGTGGTTTTTTTAAATAAGCTCCCAGATATGGTCATGAGTCAACATATACAGGTAAATCAGACAGGTGACAATACTTTGTGATGTTATATATAGCCATAGAATGGCTGTAGAGTCATGGGATAGTATTATAAGTGGTGATTTCTGTCAAAAATATCCGTTTTATGTTGACTTATTACGTATATCAGCTTTTGTCGAATGTTCATGACTAAGCAATGAAATAGTGTTTGAATTAGGTCAGAATAAAACGCTAATTCATTAGCAGTGATTTTTCACACTGTACAAGTTTATGGTGGCACATTGACTGGATATTATATACTACACTAACATATCATGGCTTATTATGACACAATAGCATGAACAAATGGAAGCCTTTACACTAAAAATGCCTCAAAACCAATGAAAACCACTACAAATAGTAAAGTGCAGGTGAAATTGCACAAATTGCACAAAAAACTCAAACTACCTAGTGCTTAGTACCAAAAATTTTGGCCAAGATTTTTTTAAACGGTTTCGATGGTCGGGTTTTTTTTAATCAAACTTTTTTATCTAAAAAAACCTTTGAAAAAAAACCCTTGGCCATCCCTAGTGATACCAATCAAACACCCACAGTGGGGAGTTATTTAACGGGTTTTTTCCTCGCCTGGCCAGCAGGCGGGGTTGTTATTTAAGCATATACGGTATACACGTTTTGCTATCTTTCAGCGCGTCCGCGGTGCCGCGCCCATGACAATAACTACCGTCCGGTCCGCCCCGGCGGCTATCGCAAATCGGAATGGGGAAACGCCGGTCCAACTTCAGGTGAAGTCGCAATCGCAGTCGTTGGCTGTACCCGATAAGAACCCGGCAAAAACTGCCCAGCCGGGTCCCGGTTCCGGGTTCAAACCGATTGGCCGCAGGGCCAGGGCCAAGTGGACTGCTCAGAAGCGCAGGAGCAATGAGGAAAATGTGGTCGAGTGAGGAAAATGTATCTCAAGTGCTCTTAGGATGGTATCTCGGGTGTCGTTCACTTTTTTGATTTTACGTGACCGGACTTTGTACTCTGTTTAAAAAATGCGCACATGATCCCGATTCCGTATTTGGGTTTTTGTCTTAATGCACATTAGCACATGATATAGACAATACAATTGAAAAGTTGGTAGTTCTCATTATTCAACTATTGCTCACCTAGGGATGGCACAAAACTGTTTTTTAACGACCCTGGGTTTTTTAAAAACAACGTTGTTTTTTAAACGGTTTAAACAAACGTGCCATCCCTATGCTCACCTATGTCAGGAAGTTTGAAATATGTGAATAATTGTTCGGGTGCCCTATTTTCATTGCTATTCTTGCCCATTGTGTTTATGGACTTTTGTTTAAGCACCAGTTTTGCGTTGTAGACACTGCGCAAAATGCTTGGGTACGCAAATTAGTTCGCATATGTGCGACCTGAATTTTGCAACCTAGCCAGAAATCCATTCAAGGGACAAACCTGAATTGTGACGAAACCATTGGCCCTCCCAAACCCTGTGAAATGTCCTGTAAAATGAAAAATGTCATGCCATTTTACAGGGTCAGGGAGTGGTACCATGTGTCGGATTTTTGCTGCCATCATTGAATATTCCTTAAAATTTAAAAGTTCAAGTTTACACTGGTTTTCGGGGGCACCTGGCACATTGCGTTATAAGTTTTTGCGCGTCTTTTGTAGTGAACCGCGAGTAAAAATACATTGATGTAAATGTGCGTGGGTATCGTATGTTGTCGTGTCTAAGCACTTTGCGGTTTGCCCATATTTGATAAATGAGTCTACAGACTAATATAGGTAGGTTGGTACTTTATTTTGTTCAGTTAAACACAGTATAGTATTGCTTGAATCCAATGAACACAAAAAAACTTTTCCGTGATTCCGTGTTCTCCAATAAAACTCATTCGAGTGTTAAGTTTTTTTTTAAACTTTCAGTTTCCGTCAGGGACGTATCCAGGATTTTTGTGCGGGGGCTGCTTGTTTACGGAGGCCGGCGAACGGGTGGGGCCCCTAAAATTTTCCCTACACAGAGGTGGAATGGCGTTTTGGCGCCAAAGCCATACATAGGCGTCACGCCATGGCGTCATTGGCGCTGGCGCTTAGAACCGCTGTATATGTATGTAAAAACACATACATATAGTGCTGCAGGCACAAAATTGAGTCCATTTCACATGGAGTTGGGACTAAAGCGACTGATTTACTGAAAATACCGCTTGGGTAGTGGGATATGCGTTTTACAAAGACCAAAAATTGATACTGAAAGCCCTATTTCACTGCGTTTTTCATGTCTCACCCGGAAGGCGGGTCCCCATGGATACAGCCCTAGTTTCCGTGTTCCTGTGTAAAACAAAAACACAGACATTCAATGACTTTCTGTGTTTTTGACATCGTTGAGTGCAGCCTAACCTGTGCAGAGTTGTTAAACTTACCAAACCTTGCAAGTATGCGTATGCATAAACTATTTTGTTTTTACTCATCCCCCCCCCATACAGAGTACAGAAAGCGTAAAGTAAGATTGTTTTATATTTACTCGTGGGTAAATCAGAGTAAAGTAAATACCTTTTTCCCAGAAATCGTAGATTTGAGTATTTATTTTTCTCTCAGGAAAGCATAAAAGTGAGTAATATTTCATTTTCTTTCTGGAAAATGTAGAAGGGAGCTTTATGAATGTTTACTATGTACAACAAAAGGTATTTTCTTTCTATCAATAAGTATTCTTTATGAAAAGCAGGGTCCCGAATAGCAAAAATACTCTTTTTGTACTCGCAAAAATTACTCCACCGTCCTAGAGTACTCTCAAAAAGTAAGCGTACGGGCGCGTACAGATACTTTTCAAATTATCCGTACGCGTATTTACTCGGTACTCGAGTATGCATACTTTTTGAGTAAAAGTAAATACGCATTAACAACTGTGAAGCTGTGCAGTCTCGGAGCGCACGTGAAATTGCGTGCCTTGCCTCTCGCACGCGGGCTTTTTAATGTGCGCAATTCGTCCGGTGGATTGTGGCATTTAGCCAGCTGCCTGTGCGCATGCGCCACTCAAAGTCTTAATATGAGTACCTAGTTCGCTTTTTTATCCTATTCTGTGCGCTATGTAAGCTCTCCCGTTAAGCCTTATATCCGAGTTCTATCCATTTTTGTGGGTTTGGGCTGACATGCTGGGTATGTGAGGTTCACTGCATGCTTAAGACCCAAGCCATGTTTGCTATACCTTATTGGCTCTTGTATTTAATACAACACGGTATTTCCTTACTATCTGTATTTGCCCGCTGTACCACCTCAATTTCCTATCATCTGTCCAAATCTTTCCCTATTTATACTTTGTCCGATTACTATTGTCGCGTGATGCCGGCTCGGAAGGGAAAACCTAGAGGCCAGCATTTTCCCCGTAAGGCAGAGTGCATTTAAAAATCCGACAAAATCTATAGCATGGATGAAACCACCCGAAAGATTCAAGACGGAGAGAATTGGGCCGCTGCCAAGAAATGATGTTGGGTGACAGAGTTGCGAAAGTGTATTTACACTTACCCGAAAAACCCGGGTAAGTGGGTATTTATATTTACACTTACACTTTCATAAAATACCCATACACTTTTTTACACTTTCCTGAGCAAAATACCCAGGTACAGAAAGTGTATTTTTTTCTTTCAGATGGCCCTGTTTTTGAGAAAGCATAAAATAGGGTCATGTACAAAAAATAACTGCACAGTGCACACATGCAGTTATGCATGAATGTAGAAAACTAGCAGGATTCTCTCCGACCTTCGGTCGGGTTTTGTGGTTCTCTACAATTGATACCATTGGAGAAAATATGATACTTTAGTTAAGTTTGCCCACATGCTAGGCATGTGTTTTGAAATGCAGCATGTAATGTACCAACAATAACAAGACCAATACCAAAGATGCAATGTTTTGGAATGGATTTTTGTAAACTTGGTTGGTAAAATGTAAAACTGTTAACTGTAAAATGGTTGGGCATGAAACTCGGTAGTAAAATGTGGACAGTTTGCGATTTGGTATGATGGTGTGCAGTGTGCATTCTGTGTGGTATAGGTTTTGTGATATGATAGTGTGGTTTTTGCAAGGTGTCAAACTTTGTTGTAATCTTCAATTGGTTACATTTGTGCTTTGCTGTTCTTTTTGTGTTTGTAAATCCTTGTGGTATTAATTGTAGAGAACCACAAAACCCAACTGAAGGTTGGAGAGAATCCTGCTAAAGGTACCCACTACTCAGAGGCTTGCAAAAACTGACACCCCAATGGGGACCCTCCTCCAAATGGCACCCCCCGGGGAACCCCCCAAAAGTGGCACCCCCTGGGAACCACCCAAAAATGAGACCCCCTAGGGCCCCACAAATACGGCACCCCCTGAGGACCACTGAAAAATGGCACCCCTTAGGGACCCCCCAAAAATGGCACCCCCTTGGGACCCCCCAAAATAGCACCCCCTGGGGACCCCCCAAACATGGCACCCCCTAGGAACCCCCACAAAAATGGCACCCCCTGGGGACCCACCCAAAGTTGGCTCCCCCTGGGGACTCTCCAAAAATGGCACCCCCTGGGGACCACCCCAAAATGGCACCCCCTTAGGACCCCCCTGCAAAAAAAAATATAGCACCCCCCTGAGGACCACCAAAAAATGGCACCCCTGGGGACCACCCAAAAAATGGCACCCTATGTGGACCCCCTTGAAATGGCACCCCCATATGTACCTCCAGAAAATGGCACCCCCTGGAGACCCCCCAAAAATGGCACCCCATGGGGACCCCCTCTAAATCCTGTAAACACAGCCCCTAGTTTGGAAACTCCTGTAAACTCAGCCCCTAATTTGGAAACTCCTATAAACTCAGCCCCTAACTTGCAAACTCTTGTAAACTCAGCCCCTAACTTGCAAACTCCCATAAACTCAGCCACTTATTTGTAAGCTCCCATAAACTCAGCCTCTAATTTGAAAACTCCCATAAACTCAGCCCCCAATTTTGGAAACTCCTGTAAACTCAACCCATAATTTGGAAACTGCTGTAAACTCAGCCCTAATTTGGATACTCCAATAAACTCAGCCCCTAATTTTGAAACTCCCATAAACTCAGCCCCTAATTTGGAAACTCCCTTAAAATCAGCCCCTAATTTGGAAACTCCCATAAACTCAGCCCCTAATTTGGAAACTCCCGTAAACTCATTTTCAGGTTTATGGTAATGTAGTGTGAAAATGGTATGAATATTTCAAAAAATCACTATCATCAATCCACAAATGCATCAATTCACAATTTTCAATTTTTTAGCCCCAAGGGTTAGACTTAAAAGGTTATGGTAATGTAGAGTAGAAATGGAGTGCACATCTCAAATCACTGCAATAAAAAACCCACAAACGCATCATTTCACAAATTGAAAGTTTTTGTGCCCGGGGGTTCATTATCAGGGTTTTAGTAATGTGGTGTCAAAATGGAGTGCATATTTGAAATCGCTACAATCAGAAACCCACAAACACATCATTTTATGATTTGAAAATTTTTGGCCCTGGGGGTTCATTTTCAGGGTTATGGTAATGTAGTGTCAAAATGAAGTGCATATTTCAAATCAAGGCAATCAAAAAGCCACAAATGCATCATTTCACAATTTCTAATTTATTAGCCCCATGGGTTCAATTTAAGGCTTACAGTAATGTAGAGTTGAAATTGAGTCATTTCAAATCAGTGCAATAAGAAACCTGCAAAATGCATCATTTCACAATTAGAAATTTTTGGGTCTAGGGGTTCAATTTCAGAGTTTTAGTAATGTAGTGTCAAAATGGAGTGCATATTTGAAATCGCTACAATCAGAAACCCACAAATGCATCATTTTATGATTTGAAAGTTTTTGGCTTAGGGGGTTCATTTTTATGGTTATGGTAATGTAGTGTCAAAATGAAGTGCATATTTCAAATGAGTGCAATCAGAAACCTGAAAATGAATGATTTCACAAATTGAAAGTTTTTGGCTCCAGAGGTTCATTTTCATGGTTATGGTTATGTAGTTTTCAGGGTTATGTAGTGTCAAAATGGATTGCATATTTCAAATCAGTGCAATTAGAAACCCACATCGAATCATTTCACAATTTCTAATTTTTTAAGCCCTGGGCATATTTGAAATAGCTACACTCTGAAACCCACAAATCCATCATTTTATGGTTTGAAAGTTTTTGGCCCAGGGGGTTCATTTTTAGGGTTATGGTAATGTAGTGTCAAAATGAAGTGCATATTTCAAATGAGTGCTATCAGAAACCCGAAAATGCATCATTTCTCAAATTGAAAGTATTTGGCCCCATGGGTTCATTTTTAGGGTTATGGTAATGTAGTGTCAAAATGGAGTGCATATATCAAATTGGTGCAATCATAGACCCAAATTTGAAATCAGTGCAATCAGAAACCCAAAAATGAATGATTTCACAAATTGAAAGTTTTTGGCTCCAGAGGTTCATTTTCAGGGTTATGGTTATGTAGTTTTCAGGGTTATGTAGTGTCAAAACGGAGTGCATATTTCAAATCAGTGCAATTAGAAACCCACATTGAATCATTTCACAATTTCTAATTTTTTAAGCCCTGGGCATATTTGAAATCACTACACTCAGAAACTCACAAATCCATCATTTTATGATTTGAAAGTTTTTGGCCCAGGGGGTTCATTTTAGGGTTATGGTAATGTAGTGTCAAAATGAAGTGCATATTTCAGATGAGTGCAATCAGAAACCCGAAAATGCATCATTTCTCAAATTGAAAGTATTTAACCCCATGGGTCCATTTTGAGGGTTATGGTAATGTAGTGTCAAAATGGAGTGCATATATCAAATCAGTGCAATCAGAAACCCAAATTTGAAATCAGTGCAATCAGAAACCCAAAAATGCATCATTTCACAAATTGAAATTTTTTGGCCCCAGTGGTTCATTTTCAGGGTTATGGTAATGTAGTGTCAAAATGAAGTGCATATTTCAAATGAGTGCAATCAGAAACCTGAAAATGCATCATTTCTCAAATTGAAAGTATTTGGCCCCATGGGTTCATTTTTCGGGTTATGGTAATGTAGTGTCAATGGAGTGCATATATCAAATCAGTGCAATCAGAAACCTAAATTTGAAATCAGTGCAACCAGAAACCCAAAAATGCATCATTTCACAAATTGAATGTTTTTGGCCCCAGTGGTTCATTTTCAGGGTTATGGTAATGTAGTGTCAAAATGGAGTGCATTATATATCAAATCAGTGCAATTAGAAACCCACAATGCATCATTTCACAATTTGAAAATTTTGGCCCCATTTTGGGTTCAATTTCAGGGTTATCGTAATGTACTGTCAGAATGGAGTGCATATTTCAAATCATTGTAATCAGTAACCCACAAATGCATTATATCACAATTTATATTTTTTAGCCCCGGGGGCCTCACTTAAGGATTATGGTAATGTTATTGTTAACTCCCATAAACTCAGCCCCTAATTTGGCAAACACCCATCAACTCAACTCCCATAAACTCAGCCTCTAATTTTTAAACTTGTGTCAACAGCCCCTTATCTTTAAACTTCTGTCAACTCAACCCTAATTTATCAACACCCATCAACTCAACCCTGAATTGTAAACTCAGCCCCTAAAAACTCAAGTCAACCCACTATACATGTGCAATTGCATTCTTGGGAAGCAACTTTGCCATCTACTAACCCTGTTTGTCAAGATTGTGGACAGTGTTTGTAAAGGGCATTTGTACTAATAAATAGTGACTGCATTGTGTGCAAAAACACACACAAATCGGGCACAATGAGGCCTGTGATTGTGCCTCCTATCTTTTGCATTGAAGCATCCTTAGCGTGCAGTTCTCTCGAAATTGTATAGGTGGAGAAATAGTGACTGCATTGTGTGCAAAAACACACACGAATCGGGCACAATGAGGCCTGTGATTGTGCCTCCTATCTTTTGCATTGAAGCATCCTTAGCGTGCAGTTCTCTTGAAATTGTATAGGTGGAGAATCATTTCACAATTTGAAAATTTTGGCCCCATTTTGTGTTCAATTTCAGGGTTATCGTAATGTACTGTCAGAATGGAGTGCATATTTCAAATCATTGTAATCAGTAACCCACAAATGCATTATATCACAATTTATATTTTTTAGCCCCGGGGGCCTCACTTAAGGATTATGGTAATGTTATTGTTAACTCCCATAAACTCAGCCCCTAATTTGGCAAACACCCATCAACTCAACTCCCATAAACTTAGCCTCTAATTTTGTAACTTGTGTCAACAGCCCCTTATCTTTAAACTTCTGTCAACTCAACCCTAATTTATCAACACCCATCAACTCAACCCTGAATTGTAAACTCAGCCCCTAAAAACTCAAGTCAACCCACTATACATGTGCAATTGCATTCTTGGGAAGCAACTTTGCCATCTACTAACCCTGTTTGTCAAGATTGTGGATCGTGTTTGTAAAGGGCATTTGTACTAATAAATAGTGACTGCATTGTGTGCAAAAACACACACAAATCGGGCACAATGAGGCCTGTGATTGTGCCTCCTATCTTTTGCATTGAAGCATCCTTAGCGTGCAGTTCTCTCGAAATTGTATAGGTGGAGATATGTCAAATGTACAAACTGGCCTTTGATCTCCAACCTTTGATCAGTACTCATGGTTTTCTACAGTTTCATCATACTTTTGTAAAAAGGACAAGATCAATGGAAATTCACCAGCTGGACATGAAGTCAACTGGCTTTTGCATTGACATTTGCTGCATGTCCATTCTTGCATTTAAACAGTGTGTATCGCATTGCTTAATCAGTAAATATCAACACTGAAAAAGTGCCATTATTAGTGAACTTCATACCACTACAATATTTGCTACAGTCTGAAATGTTTCATAAAAGGCAGTAAAATGTGAAATGATGCATAAAAATGACAATTATATTGATCTAAATGTGAAAACAGTGGTGTATTCTAATGCTCAACAGTGAGAGCTCTTTCTAAAAAAAAATTTTACACTTACACTTTTTTTACACATTCCTAGGTATTTTTAAAATACCTTACACTTTCGGTATCCATACTCAAAATTTGGAAAGTGTATTTACACTTACACTTTCCAAAAATACCGGTATTTTAACAACTATGTTGGGTGATGTCGCGATTTCATCCGTCGGGTGTATGAAATCTTTGTCGAGGTGTTACTCCCAGACTCTGTAAAATGTCAAATGTCATGCAAAGTATCAAAAGTTATGGAACATGCCTTGCAAAATGGCAACACTGTTGCCATTTTGCAAGGCATTTTCCATGACTTCTGACACTTTGCATGACATTTCAAATTTTACAGGGCTTTTGAAAGGGTCTGGGAGTGCCTATGTCCTAGGGAGGGTTCCTATGTCTCAGCATTTCCATCACTGTCTGTCACTATTGTTATATTTAATTGTGCTTTGGTTCTTCAATAAAAACACTGCACAGCCAGTGAGTGATAAATAATTTTGCTTTGCCAGTCGTACCACTGGAAATTTCCTATTAGCCCTGCGCTTATGACATTTCAATTTCTTACTTCACTGCTATCGTTTGCGCATTTGCACAAGACAAAAAGCCATGCTATGGTCTAGTGGGGCAGCGAGTAGTGATCTTAAAGGCTCCGGGGAATATGGCACCGCACTGCACCGGCACCTCTGCCAGTCCTTAGAAATGGCACCTGTAAGCTTTGGGGCACGGCACCAATGCAAGGGTTGAAAGGCACTGCAAGGGTGGTGCCTTTCCCAGTGCCTTCTACCTTGTCTCTGTTACTAGCACCTAAATGCACTAGCGAAAAACTGCAATGGCACTGGAACTGTCAGGGCACCATTGGAAATTTCAAGGACACCGCAACACCACCGGTGCTGGTGCCCCTGTGCTTTTCCACCACTGGCAACTAGTTTGATTAACTGGCAAAAAATATTTAGGTACATAGCCATTTGCGTATGTCAGGTCCCAGACCCTGTAAAATGTCAAATGTCATGCAAAGTTTCAAAAGTCATGAAAAATGCCCTGCAAGATGGCAACTGAGTTCTAAGCCATATTCAAATTCTAAGCCATATTTTACCAGCAAAAGCGTGGTGTGCTGACGCGTAACCTCTGTTTGGTCATGCCGCGCATAAGGCTTACTATTGAATTGCGCGTCAGAATGAAATCCGGGGATTTCGCACCAGGCGCCGCACGCAATCATATTCGGGGGATCGAAGTGGCTCAAACACAAAGGCGCCCCATTTACCATTGCGCTTCTAATAGTGGTGGGAAATGGCGGCAGCGCCATGAACTCTGGCGTTGGCGCCATTTTACTTTGCCTTGGCCTTGACTGGAGTATTTTAGCTAAAATGTGGCTACAGTATCCGAACGAAACATTGAAATAACGTCCCTTGTGCACAGTTAATTTGTGCACTGCACGTTGCTTTTATTCACTAAGTAAAAATATTCGCTAAGTGTGCGTGCACGCTGCCCTGCGCATGGCACTTGAAGGTTTTTCTGCATGTGCATTGCGAAATGGACAGTTATAAACAAATGGTTTCTGCAGTACAGTGCTAACCGAAACAAATGGGAAAATCAAAAACAGCCGGTCTCTGAGGGTGTTTTTATGCCTCAATTTTCTTTAGGGGCTCGAAAAGCATGATCAATTTGCTGGTATTGTCTTTAGGTTGTGTTGCATGCGAAACTCATGAAAAATGACATTTTTGGGTCCGTGAAATAGCCGGAATGATGTTGCTATGTTGAAACGTCTACACGGGTAAAATAGTTGCAGATTACAAGACCCTTTTGTAACTCTGACGTTGGTTTGTTGCGCGATACACTGACAATTCTGGTTCCGCGTCCGAACGTTTTCGATTCCGCACGCGCGGAAACGGTTTCCTTAACTTGGTTGTCTTCCGCTCTGAACGTGGGCTGAATTTTTTAGCAGTCGAATACGTTGCGTTCCGTGGAGTTCTTGTCTACCGCATTGTTTTGCATAGTTGTCAAAACGTATTTACTTTTACTCGATCAATACGTATACTCGAGTACAGGGGGTAAGTACATTTACGCTTTCTCTGAAAAAAAAGTTCGTGTACTCCATTTTAGGTATACTTTTTCAAAGTACTCGAGTACAAACGTACCTATTTCTGATAGCCATTTCTAAAGGTTTTTCATACGATGGAAAAGCGATAAGAGTTAAAGAGTAAAATAGCCAAAAATGTGTATACAAGATCATATATAGCCAAAAAATCCGAAAATGGGCGATTTTTAGGTGCAAATGGGCAAAAAATATGAAAATTAGTGATTTTGGTGAAAAATGGAGAACATTTCACTCACTCAATCGCCTACTTTTACGTTGTCTTGTGAAAAAAGTATTTTACTCACATTTACTCATGAGTAAAAGTAAACAACTCACTTTACGATTTATGTACTCTGTGGGTGTGTAAAAAATACTTAATGTTTTTTCTCTTATACTGCGATAAGAATTTCGATACTTTTAGCAACTCTGTTGCTCACAATAAGCTCGCTGCTTTCCGTACGCTAGCATATTTCTCAGTCCTTTATTTCGCGGCCGCCTGAAATAAGCACGTGCTCGATTCCCGGCCGAGCCGCAGAATAATGCAATAATGCAGCCATGCGTGAATTTGGAGGATGCTCTTTTATTGCGTGTGCACTTCCGGCTTTTACGTATCATTCTGGGGGCACTCCCAGACCCTGCAAAATGTTAAATGTCACGCAAAGTGTCAAAAGTCATGGAAAATGCCCTGCAAAATGGCAACCGATTTGCCATTTTGCAGGGCATTTTTCATGACTTTTGACACTTTGCATGACATTTTACAGGGTCTGGAACTGGCACCTGGCTGCGTTTAGGTTCGGACTGGGTTACGAGATCAGGTATTTTGTTGGTGTTAAAGTTTAGTGTTAGTTGAACTCATTGGCGCTGCGCACGCTAGTTTAGCTCCAGTAAACTGAAAGTTTGGATAAGTCATGAGTCAACTTTGAATCGAATGACATTTGAGTTTGCTGGAGGTAGGTGTTGGTCAACTATGTACCGTATTCCTCGAAATACACCCAGGGGGTTTATTTTTTCAGAGTGAGAATTTTGAGGGGGGGGGGTTAAACGAGGGGGGGGGTATTATTTCGCCAGAAATTTTTTGAAATCCCAGTACTAAAGTGTCGTCTGAAACGTACGCAGACGTCGAAAAATGCAACAAAAATCGTCATTTATAAGACTCTAAAGACTTGTATACCGTATTTCTCCGTGTAAAGCACCCGGGTGCTATACAAAATACAGACCCTTTCCAGCAACCTTTTTTTTAAACTTGTATAACACCCGGGTGTTAGGTCGGAGGGTGTTATACATGGAAACTGGACTAAACTAAAAAAGTGTGCTTTCGTTTTAAATTTATGATACACGTCACAACATATTTAGGCTTTTTCGGTTCCCAGCGTGCAGCAATCCAATGGAAAAATGCGCGCCGCGGAAGTACAATGAGTGGCGCGCGCCATTCAAGCGATATTTAAGCAATTCAAATCAGTGATTTTTTGAAACCTAGCATAGCACCCCGGGGTGCTATGCAGCTGTATAACACCCCGGGTGTTGTGCACGGGGGGGTCCTTTACACGGAGAAATACGGTAAGTGTGTAGGCGTATAAACACTGTTCTCACATATAATAACAGAGTCATCGTTTTTAACGTGTGTTCTGCATTGCCCGGATGACAAACCGCAGCCTTTGTCATTTACGTTCTCTATACACTAAATTGAGGGGGGGGTATTTCGAGGGGGGGGGGGGGTTATAAGTTCATAGTGTCCATTTTGAGGGGGGTATTTGGAGGAAATACGGTATGTCGAAAACCTACTCCCAGTAAACTTTAATGTGTTCAGTCAGGGGTGATTTATGAGTTCGCTCAATTTTTTTAAGTTTCATTACTAAAATAGTGTGTGCTGCGACATTATGTTATTACCTACCGTATTACCTCGAATTAACCCCCCCTTGAATTAACCCCCCCCCCCTCGAATTAACCCCGAATTTCTGGCGAAATAATAGACCCCCCTTGAATAAAGCCCCCCTCGAATTAACCCCCCTCAAAATTTGCTGGAAATAATAAACCCCCATGGGGGTATTTCGAGGTAATACGGTATGTGCATTTTTCAACATTTCAGCATTTTTTATCATTAACAGAATTAAATATAGTGTGTGAAACAGACCTGGCAATGATCGTGCTCACTGTAAAAGAAAACTGGCTAAATACATCAAGTCTTCCTTGACAGCTCATGCAAAATACCGTATTTGCTTGAATAAGCCCCCTGGGGGATTATTATTCCACCAGACTTTTTTTGAGGGGCGGAACTATTTGAGGGGGGAATTATTCATTCGTCAAAATGTTCGTGCATCTTTCTATCAAGTCATTTCACGAAATGTGCATTTTTAACACAAAAACGTGTCATTTTTGTTAAAATTTGTAATTGTAACTACATAATTGATAAAATATCTTTGAGGGGGGATTATTCGAGGGGGAAGTTATTATTTCCTCACTCGTCTTACAGGGGGGATTATTCGAGGGGGGAATTATTCAAGGGGGAACTATTCAAGCAAACACGGTAAATACGTTTGAAGTCTGAAGGTCTGTAAAAAAATCATTGAGCCATTTATCGTCCCGGTTTATGTGTCTTCCAGTGCCAGCTCTGAGCATAAAATACCAGGAATTTATTTATACAAGCGCTATCTATTTTATGCAGGACCCACGGCATTTAATGTGGCCCGACACATGCCCTTTTGAGCATAGAAAAGCGGCCTTCTACAAATTTAAATGTTGCTTAGAGATTAATGCCGATTAACACCCGGCTGTAAAAAAAGTCATTTTTGGATGATGGCTTTCACTAATCAGGGACGGTATTTCATAATTCAATTAAGCACGGTCGTGCTAACGATCGCCTGCGTCTGTGGCAGAAGAAACTATGAAGATAGAGCCGAAATTCAGCAATTTCCAACCATTCCTGGTCTGAAATTTAGCTTGCCCTCCGGGCTTTTTCGGTTACCCATTTCATCGTGGCAAAAGTTATGTAAAATTTCATGTCGAACGACCAGTACAAAATACAAAAAAATACAGTGCATTTAACACTGCATGACTTTTGACACTTTACATTGCATGACATTTTACATGGTGTGGGAGTTGTACCGGAGTACCGGACCCGATACGATGATTCGGGTTGCCCGACAAATGCGCGGGGCCAATTAAATTTCGTTCCTGGTTATAAGTGGCAGGCGCAGTTGTACGATGATCTCATGTATGATTACAATAAGATGCCCAGGCCAGTGCGCAATTCCACGGATATTGTTACAATACAATTTGCAGCCTCGCTCATCCGTATCATTGATGTGGTAGGTCTGGGTGGGGATAGTTTCGCACCCTGTAAAGTACCTACATATAAAGTGAAGTGTCAAATTGTGAGCAAAAGTGGGTGTCAAAAATTGTAAAATTTCAAAAATTTTAAGCGTAAATGTATATGTAGTACACTTAATGAATTTATGTAGAGGGTTGTTTACACTTCCGAGCTTACAATAATTTAAACATTTCAGTTCTACTTCGACGTTGGTTTTGGGCGATTCGGTGGGCGAACAATGTGGCGTTGACGTTTTCGGCTACGTCGCTGCGCTACGTCGGCAACGTGGCAACGTGCATTTCCGTTTTTCCGGTGCCCCATTGTGTTATGTGTGTCTTCTTTTGGCCAAGGGAAGGATTGGAGGTATTGAGGATCTGACACAAAGTTGACGCTGTGATGTAAATAGTTGTTTTTATTTGTTTAGAATATTTTTTTAATTAGGTAGTTCTTTTTTTTTTGAAAGTGAGACAAGTGAGTTGGCAACAATTTTAATTGTGACAGTTTAATTTTAAAGTATTTTTTCTATTTCTACTAGCGGTTTGGATTGCATAACAAAGTTTCAGTTATTTTCTCTAAGTAAAAAGAGTGACGCTGCGGTTACGTGTCGTAGTGCGTGAATGGTCAGTGATAGCTGAGGGCACATAGGTTGAGTTTTGACTAACTTTCGCTGCATTCTTTTGAATTGCAGGCCGTGGCTATTGATCTAGTATGTACTGTGCATTGCTGCATTTCCGGATTGGGAAACAAAAGTTAATTTACAAGCGATTTTACAAAGGTACACTGATTATAGAGGTGCGATGATGATTGGTGTTGAAAATGAGAGGTAATTAAAAGAATCGAGTCTAACTCGACAGGCATGATCGCATGTCTAAATGCCTACTCCCTTGGCTTGTTGTGAGAACAGCCCAGTCCGCCGATCTCATCGAAACAAGCACCCATACAGTGACAAGTGTACCTATTTTTGAGTGAGTTGAGCAGTTCGGTATTTTCGGGGTGTGGTTTTTGCACAGTGCGTATGGGATCAGAAAGCCGTGGCTGACAAATTAACATTCTGGTAGCAGAGTGAGTGGTGTAGCAGCGGGAGTGGTCATTTTCGTGATAAGTGCCTTCGGTAGTTAATGGCTGTTGCGTTTCGGCATGTGGCAGTGGATTCACTTGAGTTTGTTTTTTTAGTTTTAAACTTCAAAAAGTCATGCAATCTAAACATGTATTTAAGCTACAAAGATTGAAATTTATAAACTTTCAAGTTGCCAATCATTTGCGTTCGTATTTCTGTTAAGCGTTATACCGACTTCATATTCATTTTAACTTTAGGTTTGGTAGGGAATAGGTAAAACTCGAGTATGTTAATTTTTATTTGATTTTACGTTTGCAACTTCGCTATTTTTTTTATCTACCTAATCCTAGATTGAATTTTTTTTGTATTTTCCTTTCCCCTAGAAAACTGATAACTTGACATTTGGATATTTAGGAATTTATGCAAATTTCGTGGTTGATCTTTATTATACAAAGAGATGAAATAATAAGCCGCTTGTTTTTCCTGTTTTTTCCCCGAATATTTTGATAAGTGTAAAGGTGATCTGATTTGAGTGCGTATTTATTTTATCACTCTGATAGAATTTCCGCTAAGAGTCTTTAAAAAGGTACCGTAATTCATTTTTTCCTTGACAGTCAGTGTGAAAGTTAATTCCATTCGCCTTACCGGTATCCTAATCTTATCATGGATTATCCCGCTTACGACATTTTTTCGTTGTGCATTAATAATACGTGTGCTTCTTACGCTTTGGATATCAACGTCATTTTCGTTTATTATACGCTCTTTTTGCTGATGGGATTACTGTTCGCGTGTTTATTTGTTTCGCTAATTGCTGTGTGTTTCCCCGTTCGTGGAGGTGGTTTTGGGATTTCGGTAGAGTTCGCTGAGTAAAATTTGAATCGCCCGCCATTTTTTTCGCGCTAAAACAAGTTTTTACAGTATCTCGTGTGTGTTTTTCCTGTTCTTTTTATTCTTGTCGCATTCGTTCATTTTCTCATTTTCTATTTTTGTACTCGCTCTTGTTCCCATCCCGATTTTTGGCGCGTGAATTCTTTGTGTTTTTGTGTAGTTGATCGACGTATCCTGTAAACTGACGCCGTGAATAATTTTAGGTATGCCCGTTTTAAAATTCCGTGTGTCTGTAAAGTCGTTTGTAAGCATGCTTCTCGTGGTATGTGGAAGTGTTGTCTGGACTTGGCTTATGTTGTTGCGTATAAAAGCGTACCGTAATTTAGAGTAGGGGTCGATTCAGTCGAAATTGCTTCGGTTTCATTTTCTTGGAGTTTTTTCGAAGGTTTTGTGCCGCTGGTTAGAAACTCGCTCTCAGTGTGTTCCCTGTGTTCTATCTAAATGTGTGAATTCTGAGTCTAAAAATCGCCTAAAAATAAAATCTCTTCTAAAAACTTCGGACCCCTTGGTGTAAATTAGACATTCAACTAATCGCTGGTGCGTTGATAAAGACGCCATTCGCTAAAAAGCTAACTTAATTGACGTAGCGTACACCTGTGATATTCACTTCGGTGAATTCACCATTGTGCGTTGCGAATTCAATCGGTAGTCGCTTTTCCGTTGCCTTACTTTGTCGCTCATCCAACGAGTAGGTGTGAGATCGGTAAAACTTGGCAGTTTGCCATAGTGGAATTTGGTTGAGTAAAAAGTAGCCGGTGAAAATTCATGACAACTGGTAGCAGCGAGTGGTTTGTTTAATATTCCCAGTGAGTTCAGGCGACTGATCACCGTTTGACAATCGCTGGTGAGAACAAACGAACCACCGCCCGGCTGGAGGAACGGAAGGCTACCCGATCGACGCAACCGATAAGCACGGATATTTTTGTTTTGGGACGTGAAACTGACGAAATTATTAGTGGGCAAAAAAGGGAAAAGCGGAAAAGTAAGAAAAAATCGAAATTGGTTCAGTTCAGTACGGACGCGCACTGTTCTGAACCGGGAACCGCTGAGTTGAGTGACGAACCTAACGACTTTGACGTCAACTGCTGGGTGGACGCGGAAGGACCGGTCCCTGAAAGAGGTGCGGAGGAGTCATTCCCGACCTTTGAGCAAGGCAAGCCAAGTGCGGGTGCGGAGGTGCCATTCCCGACCGTAGGGCAAAGTAAGTTAGGGCACCGAAGCGCGAGTGCCGGGTACCGAAGCGCGAGTACCCAGTCGTCGAGTGAGTGTGTGTTTTTCCGGTATTCTACCTTGAGTATGGCGCATGCGAGCGGTAGTGGTGTGAACACGGGTCCCGATGTGGTGCAATTGTTGATTCAAGCGAAAAATTTGACTTTGAATCAAATTAATTCGTCAATAGTGGGGAATTCGGTTCAGGGGTCAGAATGGAACCTTAGTCAGGTTGTGACTCAAACGGTGAGTATTGCCGCTTATTTGTATAATCAGCGACCCATGAGTTCTTTGGAAAATGGGAACATGAGTGATAATGACGAAAAATTAGTGTCATTAGTAAAGTTAGGTGTTGACTGCTATAATTTGCGAAATGATGTGAGTCAAATTGTGGACGCGATTAATGCATTTGCCGAGTATATTCATTTAGAAAAGCCTGACATGCAAGCGATTAATTCTATAATTAGCGCTGTTTCTAATTCGGGAGGGTGCTCTACCGCTACCACACCACCTATACCTGCTGTGAGTATGATTGCTACTAGTAGGGAGGGTTATGCTGCTGCCATGACCGCGCTTACTGGACAGGTGATACCATTTAAGGGGCGCGCTGATGATAAATTTGCTGATTGGCGTAAAAATTGGGACGCAGTTTGTGAGGCGTTGCAAATTCCGACGGATGAGCGAAAATCGCTGCTTCCGGTTTATTTGCGTGACAGCGCGCGTTCGATTTACATGTCGCATAAGAGTGAATTGATCAATTTGGATTATGAGGAGTTCATGGATGCTTTGGAACGTTATTATACTAACCCCATTTCGGAGCATCATGCGCAAAGGGAAGTAATTAGTAGTGAGCAGGGCGAAGATGAAGATGTGTTAAATTGGTCAGTGCGGCTGGAGAAGATTATAAAACACGCTTTTCCGAAACTTTCAAAACTTGAACGCGAAAAGATGGCAGTGGCGAAATTTGTTAGTGGATTGTATCCTGATATTCGTAGGAATGTATCTATTACTGCTGGGGCTAAGTTTCAAGATGTAGTTAATAATGCGCGCACGCAAGAAAGTTTTCTGGAAATTGATAAGGACAAAGTGGGTGGTAAGAAAAAGTCAAAATCCAACGCTGAATTAGTTTCAGAAGCCACCAATTCGGTAATCGAGCGAATTTTTGCTTTAGGGGGTGCGGGAGCTTTCGGAAATTCCCCGCCCATTCCGGCGGCGGCGGAAAATCCAAAGTTTGAGGAACAGCGAGTGAAATTGGAAGAACTTTCTAGGCAGTTAGAGGATAAGGATAAGCGTTTAGTTGACTTGGAAAAGCAATTGATAGGTAACAATGCTGCGAAACCAGTTTCCAAATTTAGGCCGCGTAAATTTGATGAGGGCTGTTATGAATGTGGGGCAGATGATCACTTTCGCTCTGATTGTCCTAAATTGACAGAAGAGGAAAGAGCGCGCTTTAGAAATTTTCGGCGCGGCCCGTCGCAGCGACCAATGAATAACTTTAGAGGTCCAGCGAACATGATGCGCTCTGCACAGCAACCTGTATATTCCATGCAAGCGGCGCCTTACCTGTATTATCCCCCTCCCGCGCAAGTGTCAACTACTGGTTGGTCTCCAGTGCAACAAGTTCAATCATCGCAAATGGCCATTGCGGCCCCTCCGTCAACTGAATTGACTGCGTTAAATCCGACGCGCGTGTCTGCGAACTCAGTGAATCATGCACGCAGCGTGCAAGAAAGTAAGGAATATGTGCGCATGATTAGGGTTTTACCAGGTCTTGAAAGTTCGGATGAGGAAGCAGAGGATCCATGCAATCCGCCTGAAATAACGCCGCAAGAACATCAATTCATGCTCGAAAGAGAGGCTTGGATTATGCCTTGGGTTTATGCGCATTCGTTAGATAGCATGATATTTCGAACTAAGTGGTGGGCTCAATTGCAACACATGGGTTTGCAGGGGTTAAATATTAGCGGGTTTTGTGAGCATGCTGATGAGCATCCGCATGACGACCCTGAGGACACGTTGACGTATGTTAAGTTAGCAGCGCTGTTAGAATTGACCATGCATACGTTTAGGTGTGAACCGCCGGACATTAGTTTGTCGCGAACGTCATCTGATTCTGAATTGTATGTGTTGTCCGATTATTGTGAAGCGAGCGTGCCAACTTTGTACCGAACGTGGTCGGAACCGAGTATGTTGCCCAGTGTGTTGAACCGTGTGTTTTTCCTGTGCTGTCTATTTACGTTTTTTGCAAGTGTTGACGCCCTGGGTGTTCCAAGTGGTGGCGTTGTTAAGAAAAAAGGAGTGTCAGATGAGTGGATTTTGACCGTGCGAAATTTTCTTGAGGGATTTATCGCTGGAATGTGCACTTCCGTGTTTTTGAGATATATTCTGCCCGCTTTGTGTGAACTGGTGTTGTATTTAGTGTTCACAGTGTGTGATTGGATAAAAATGAGAGTGTTGCGGGTTCAATTAAATCGCATGTTAGCGATAGAAAATAGGCGCAATCCTGCAAGGGGTGCGACCCCCGTGACACCGCCGCAAAAGTTAAATCCAGTTAGCGCTGACAGTTCAGGGTATGGCGCCGATATTGAAGAAACGCCAGTGAGTAGATTTAAGCGTTTGCCGCCGCTGCGCGTTCCTAAAGGTTCTGCCGTCATGGAAAAGGTGAATGTAGTCACGCTGACCAGTGAAGAAATTGCGAACATCAAAAGTATTACGGCTAAGCGTAAAGAACTCGTGCCAATTTACTATAGTCCGTCGATTACGGTAGAAATTGAGGGGAATGAATACAAAAGGTGTCTGTTGGACACAGGTGCGATGAGGTCATTGTGCAGCCCGCTGGTGTTGGCTAGGCATCGAAATAATTGCATAGCGTTTGATGAGGTCACGCCTGTGGGGGGATTGCAAAGCGCGTCTCAATGCAAATTGCAAATTGAGGGTCAGTTGGAACTTCAAGTGATGATTACCGGGAAAGCATTTTCTATTGTGTTTCAGGTGATTAGCGGGTTGTCGGACGATATTTTATTGGGCGCTGATGTGTTGAGGCATATGGTTATTGATATGCCTGCGCGTGAGTTGCGAATTGAGAGTGGTGATGCGCGTAAAAAGTTGATTGTGCCTTTTGACAACCCGTCGCCTGTAGTGCAAGAACGGCATATTTATGCAGTTGTGACTGAACCGACTGAAATTAAGCCGCGGCATGAAACGATAATTAGTGCGAAATTATCTGAACCAATTGATGAATTGACGTTTGCGATTGAGCCTTTGAACGAATTTCATGTGAAAACGGGTGTGTTTGCAGCTAATGCTGTTTATGAAAGCGCGAGTGAATTATTTCCGGTGAGGTGTGTTAATGTGACTGAGGTGCCAGTAAAGTTGCAGGTGGGCCAGAAAATTGCCATCGTAGAGCCAGTGGAGTGTGTTTTACAAGTGCGTCGAGGTGATCCGCCTGCTGAGTGGGTGCGAGAGTGCCGCGAGCGTGATATGAGTTTTACCGATACTATACTTGAAGCTAGTGAGGAAAAAGTACCAACGAAGGGCACTGTACCTTCAAAAGCGGCGAATACGACTATGAAAGTGGTTTGTGCCGATGGGAGGGAAATGGATTTTGAAGTACCGGTTGAATTGGACGAAATTAAGCGCCAGCAATTAAAAGAGTTAATTTTGACTCATCAGGATGCTTTCGCCAGGGATAAGTATGATTTGGGATACAGTGAATTGGTTGATTATCGACTTCAGTTGACTAGTAAAATTCCGGTCGCGTGTCGAATGTATAGGTTGAGTTTGGATGACCAGCAGTACTTAGAAAAGCATTTAAGTTGCCTGCTTGAGCATGACGTCATTGAACACAGTACGAGTCCGTACTGCGCGCCGACATTAGTTGTTACTAAGCCGGATGGTGCCAAGCGCATGGTGATAGATTATCGACGATTAAATGCAGTAGTTCACGCTCCCCAATTTCCGCTGCCCAGATTAGACGATACAATAGAGTCATTGCACAGTTGCAAATATTTTTAGCAGTGTCGATATCAATCAAGCGTTTTACAACATTGCGCTGCATCCGGATGATAGACATATTACGTCGTTTCGTAATTGTTTTGGTCAATTTCAGATGAAACGCTTGCCGATGGGATTAAAGTGTTCCCCGGCTTTAGCGCAGCGCTGTTTTGAAGTTACAATGGCTGGATTATTGCATCGAAATGTGTTGGTATATATAGATGATTTGCTCATTTACAGTAGGTCATGGGAAGATCATTTGAGTGATATAAGTCAGGTTTTGTCGCGTTTGATAAGTAGCAGTTTTAAAATA
This sequence comes from Sphaerolaimus hirsutus, assembly GCA_964036195.1. Lineage (NCBI taxonomy): Eukaryota > Metazoa > Nematoda > Chromadorea > Monhysterida > Sphaerolaimidae > Sphaerolaimus > Sphaerolaimus hirsutus. The sequence goes on along the minus strand of OZ038455.1, from coordinate 9,721,022 downwards.
CACCCAAAAAAGTGTTTTTTCGCGCGCACAACTGCTGTTAAATTCCTGGGTTATATGGTAGGGCGTGAAGGGATTTGTATACCGGATGACAAGCGAAAGTATTTGAGTGATTGGCCGCTACCTGTATGTGTGCGTGAAGTTAAAGCGTTCCTAGGCGCTGTTGGGTTTTTCCGGAGATTAATTCATAAATGTGCTGAATATGCCGCTCCTTTGTCTAATTTAACTCGAACAAAAACTGAATTAGGAACTGAAAAGTATAGCGGAAGTACTCCCGTAGATTTAAATGCGAACCCCGCCGCTTTGGAAGCTTTTAATAAGTTGAAAGTGATGGTGGCTGAAAGTCCCTGTATACAGTATCCTGATCCCAGTAAACCGTTCATAATTATTACCGATGCTTCTAAAGTTGCATTAGCTGGCATTTTAGTACAACGCGCTGAACCTGCCGCCGCTTTGCATGCGTGTTCATTTTATAGTCGAAAACTTTCTGAAGCGCAATCCCGATGGCCTGCAATTACGCAAGAAGCATGTGCTATTTTTGAGAGCATACGCAATTGGCATTGTTATTTAGCGGGCCGGCCGTTTGAAGTTTGGACTGATGCGAAAAGTATTTCATGGGTAAAAAATCCAAATTTGGAAACCCATCCCCATACGGGTTTGCACCGATTTGCGCTTGCTATTCAATCATATCAAGTTACTTTTAAGCATTTGCGTGGGAAAAGTAACGAATTGGCTGATGCTTTGTCGCGCCGGCGTGATGCACCCGTTGAATTTGATGAGCGTGTTAATTTGGACGAAGCGTTTGAAGAATATGCATTTGATATACCTGTTGATGAATTGGCGAGAATTTTGACTGAGGAAATGGCGTTGTTAACATCTGAGGAACATTTGGCTTGTCAAGCGGTAGCTAAGGCCATGGCGCGATTGGCTGCTGCTCAAAATTGGCTGAAACATGCGAAAATGAAGTCTTTGGAACCGTCAGTTACGGTAGCTACTGAACTGCCAGTGGCAAGCGTTGCTACTGTGCGGGCGCCGCATCCAATGACAATGCGTGTGCGAAGTAAAAAGAAGGTGGAGTCCAATTCTGAAAATGCTTTGAAATCGCCGCCCAAAAGTGACGATGCGCCTAAATTAATGGCTGGTGGCCGCCGTTCTGTTCAATTAATTAAGAAACCGGAAAAACTCGATGCTTTACCTCCTCCCATTACTCCAATTGAAGAGTTGTCGCGTTTGCAAAAAGAAGAACCGTATATAATTACGATTCGTCGCATGTGCGAGGAATCTACTTTGCGTAGGGCCTCACCGTTTTTCATTGATCAATTTGATGTGATCAGGCGTGATGCAGACCCGTCAATATTAGTGGGTGAAAGGAAATACGACCCTGCGTGCATTCCCCAGTCACTAGTTGTCACTGTGTTAGAATTGGCTCATAATCATCCCACTGCTGGACATTTAGGTGTGATGAAAACGTTTGAAAGATTGCGCGAATTTGCTTGGTTTACAAATATGCGTCCAGAATGCGCTAGATGGGTTTCTACTTGCCCTTCGTGCAACGCGAAGAAAGGATTGCGCCGCTCAATGAAAACTCAAATTCAGAGCCGGAAAATCGCTAAGTTTCCTGGTGATTTTATTGCGATTGATGCAGTAGGGCCATTGCCAATTACCGAAAAAAGGAATGTGCATGTATTGGTATTTGTGGATCAATGTACGCGTTTTGGTTTAGCAGTGCCTGTTCCTAATTTGAAGCAAGATACTGTGGCTATTGCGTTTTTGCAACATGTGTTACCGATTTTTGGTGTGCCCGCTGTAATCTTATCCGACAATGCACCAAGCTTCATTGGCGGCATTTTTGCGGAATTGCTGCGTTATCTAAATACAGTGCAGCATAAGTGTTTCAATTATACGCCAAAGGGGAATGGTTTGGTTGAGCGTAGGAATGGCGTCTTAATGGAAATAATTTCACATTATGTGAATGGCTCGCATTCGGATTGGGACAAACACTTAGGCGCCGCTGTCTATGCGTATAATACGTCTATGCACCCCTCTATGAAAGTGACACCATATGCGTTGCTATTTGGATCAAATTCTCCGTCACTTTGGGAGCGTATGATCAAGCCGACGGGAAATGGCACCGATAAGACCGATAAGCCGATGGCGTACAGTCCCTTTGTGTCAAATTTAGACGCGCGACTTTCGGACGTCCGCACGGCCGCGCATTCGGCTTTACAGCGCGCGCAAGAAAAAGAGTGTTTTTATGCAAATCGCAGTGCGCGCCGCTTGAATTTGAAGCCCGGTCAATCAGTTCGTGTTTATTCGCCCCGAATTCTTCGAAAGTTAGGTCGCGTTAAGAAATTCACGCATCATTATATTGGCCCGTATGAATGTTTAGATTATGTGCATCCCATTGTGACCGTGTTTAATAGGTTGTCTAAGAAAACTTATACCGTTCATGCTGATCGCGTTAAACTGACAAATGAGCCAGTTAATCCCACTTATTCGCAGATTTTCGGTTAAAAACCCTGAGATTTTCCGCTCTTCAACCTAAAGTGTTTCAAGTTAATTATTCCGTTCGAAAATTCAATTAAAATTTATTTTTGGATTATTCGCGTTTAATTCTGACCGTCAATTCGTGGTGAGTTCGGGGTTGCAAATTTGGTATTTTTGATTGTGCGCAAGGTAATTTTGAGGTAAAAAGTTGTTCTTTATGTAAAAGGTAAAGCGCGAAAATTTTATCAGTGTTATTAATTGTTCGTTTCTAATTATCGCCGCAAGTTTAATTCGTTAGTTGTTCATACCATCGCATTTATTTCGTTCTAAATTTGTTCTTTAATTTCATTCTCATTTTCGCCCATTTCGCAACAAAATAAAAATTATTTTTGGCGCAATACGTTCAACGTAGTGCGTTGAAAATAATTCGCAACTTTTCGATTAGGGTGTCGCTCAGACCTTCGTGCATTTCGGTGCCGACATTCTGGGTGGCGCATTTTAAGTAGCAATAAGTTGTGTTTTCCGGTGCTCTACTTTGAAGTGTGAAATATGACTAGTTCGGGTGGCGTACCTATGGGTGGGTATGGAGCGAGTTCCAGTTCGTACCGTGGCGGGCGCATAGCCAAGGCGCCGCTCAAGTCGTGGACTTCTCATGGAAAACAGGGCGGTGACACTATTCCGCCGCTGCCCTACAATCCTCCTCGAAACGCCCGATCGACTTGTCCTGAATTTGTCATCAACCAAAAGTTGTCGGGAATAGTGGATCGAGTTCACGTCGGTAACGAGCAGCGTCCTACCAGTTATCAATGCCACATTCGTTTCGACGGCGATGCGCAGGCGCTTTTGGAAAGTTATCCGGAGTGGTCGGAAGCGGAAACGGCTTATCCCTTTTTCACCTATTCGGTCAACAAAGCGGAGCGCGCTCGTGAGCGGTCGGTGCAGAAAATTTTGAGGGAATATCGCGAGACTAACGAAGCTTACGACATGTTTTTGCCGCTTGTCCGCCACGGCATGCATTTTGTCGCGACGGGTATCAGTAGGGTTAGCGCCAATCCGAAATATTGGGAATTGCGAGGCGTCACAATTATGAAAAATGACGCTCAAATGCCATTGTTTTTGGGCCGCCCTGTTGTCATTGTTTCGCAAGGACAGGTTGACCTCTCCGTCGATGAGCCAGCGTCGGAAGTTTCACAGAGAGGACAGGAAAATCGCGAAGGATATCATCCTTATCCGGCCAAGTGGAGATATTTGCGTTTGAGGGCAGCGTTCACCCCTTCGCGGTACATCAGTGCACCCCCCTTCAAAGGCGCCGACGAGCGGGATCCGGGCCCTGAAAAGTTGATTTTTGCGCACAGCGAAAATGTCATGGAAAGTGACATACACCCGCACGCCGGACAATTAGGTGTGGCGCATGTAGAGTATCACGCTTTCGATGACGCCGGCAAGGTTAACAACTTTTATTGGGGTCATGCGTATGGCGTGCGTATTTTTTCGGCGCGGCAAATTGAGGCTGGTATGGAGTGGAAGGGCGAAATGAATAGAAATTGTCTCACTTCTCAGCTGCAGCTCCGTTCCATCTTTTTGGCCGCTGCTAACGTGTGTCACGAAGCGCATTTGCGATACACTGCGACTAGGGCGAAAGCGGTGCGCGCGCAGGTGACTTGGCAAAATGGGCCGCGGGGATTAATTGCGATAATTAGGTGGGAGCGCGTGCATTTGAATCCAGCTGCTGCGATGCGCGACACGGCCGAGTGGCACAGGAATAAGGCGCAGGGCTACATGTTGAATTTTACTTCGCCCATGTCGTCGCTACAAATCGTCGAAGCTGATCCCCGGGGGGAAGAGCGTGCTCTGACTGGCCGCCCGCAAATAAATTTACGCACGGTCAGCGCCGACATCACTGCCGAGGCGGTGCAGCTGGTCGCCAAACCGGATGTGTTGGTGCCGCAGGCGCTGTCGCCGCATTTGCTGCCTAATTGCGATTACATGGTGCGCGGTTCCGCTTTGTCGCCTAGCTACAATGGCCGCATGGAAATTTTGGAGCGGTTGTGCATAATGGGGCCTAGTGGTTACCGGCCAACCGAGAGCAACACCGGAATGCTCGCTGTGGAAGACCAGGTCAAAATGGCGGTAGTGCTGCACAAGCAGTTGAACCAAGTTGAGACTGATTGGCAGCGCACGCTCGAAAAAATTGAGTCTGACGGGTTGTATGCAGAGGTGCGCAGAGGCACATGCGAAGATTTATTGCAAGCGCATCAGGGTGATTTTCGGCCGCAGGAGGGGCAGGGGCGTGTGATTGCGTCAGTTATCAAGTCTGTGCGAAAAACTGCGCCGCTATTGTTGATGTGTGATTCACTGTTCGGTTCCGGTAAAACGACTGTGCAAAGTCAGTGTGCGTACGCGGTTGCGTTCAAATTTACTGAGAAAAATGACCCGCCGAACCCGCTGAAGAGGGAATTGCCCTCTGATGCAAACAAAAATGCGCTTTACCACTCCACAATGATTACTTGCAGTGTGAATTCGGCCGCTGATGAGTCTGCTAGACGATCGTTGCAAAGTTTGGCGGACATCGGTCTGCCTACTTTGGAAAGGGTTGTGGAAGTTTTGCTGCGCAGTAGGGAGACGTGGACTGCGATGGATAACAAACCGAATTTCGAAACACCTGGCTATGCGCGTTTCTGTCAGGTGCGCGCTGCTTTCGCGATTCGCGTGCTGAGTCCATTGTTGGAAGTTGACGATCGCTACGTCGATATGACGCTCCAGCAATTGCCGCTGCTGAATTTGATCGCGCAAAACATGCCCATGCATGTGATCCGATTGAATGACCACTGGCTAACTGCTTATGAACGCTTTACCGCTCAACGCCATATTTGTGACACTTTGAACGAGATCATCGCGAACAATCAGCACCCCGCCGACATTTTCGAAGCCATTCGGTCGCAGTTGCCTTTGGTTCGTTTGTCCATCGACGAAGACGACGAGGATGATTTGGTGCCACTGGACGATGGTCAAGAGGAGGGCGTGCAGGCGTGGGGGGCCGCAGCTGGCTTTGTCGATGACAACCAGGTGTGGGGCAAAATTTACAAGCGCGAAATGCGACGCCTCGTTAGGGTGGCTACTAGGTTGCATAAGGTGGTGTTGAATGTGCTGCAGCCAGGCCAAGTCCATGTGACCTTGGATTCATCGCGCGATAAGCGACTGCAAGTTTTGAAATATGCCGCGGTATTTGTGGACGAGGCGTCTCTGGCGGATGAAACTGCCATTTTTGGCGCTGTTTCAAACGCTCGACTCCCCCACAATGGCTTGGTGCTTTTGTTTGGCGATAGCAAGCAGTTGACCCGAATGGTCAGGCCGCATTCATGGATTGCCCCAATCCTGAAACCTGATCCATCGTTGATCAACAGGTTGGTGGAAGGTGTGCTGTGCCCAATTCTGAAGCTCGAGACTGTTTTCCGCGGCCACGACGCGCTGATTCAAGCGAATTCTGTCGCTGCGTACGATGGCCAATTGCGCGCGTTTCACGATTACAGTCAGTGGCGAGATACTTTGCCGCTCATGGCTTGCGGTGCAGATCAGGTGCCTTTGTCTTCTGTGATCGTGCACATGGGTTTCGAAACGAGCGAGGGCGTGTCTGTTAAAAATTTGACGGAGGTAGACATTGTGGTGCGCGCTGTGCAGCAATTTGTCATTTTGGCGCTGAACAGCGAGGGCGAGAATGTCGTTCCGTGGAGTGATTTAGAAAGCGCCGATTCGCTGCTGGTTGTGTGTTTCTATTCAGCGCAGGAGAGAAGAGTGATTGACGAATTGGTGCGATTGAGCTGGGCGCAGTTGTTAGGGGGTGAGGGGTTCCCTGGCTATTTAGCGACCCCAGCGTTTTGGCGGAAAAAAGTCATCACTGCTGATCGAGCGCAAGCTCGTGAAGCGCACGTGGTGATTGTGTCATGTGTGAGGGGTAGCGCGCCGCGCGTGGACGCTACTGGACACCCGTCGCAGCGCGAGCGCGATGTGATGGACAGAATTGGCTTTTTGGCGATGCCGGAGCGGTGCAACGTGGCCACGTCTCGCGCCAAAACGGCCAGAGTCGTGATCATGAACGCCGCTACTGTGCTGCATTCTGAATTTTTCTGGCGCTTTGTGGCGGTGGAATTAGGAAAGGGACGCGTTTTTGCGTACCACGAGCGACATTTGTGGGAAAGTGACCCGTTGGCTAGGTTTCTGGGCCACTGGAGAAGTGCCCCGGTCGATCTGCAAGAACCCGCTCCGCCCGTGCAAGAAGAAGAAGAAAATGAGGTTCCGCCGTCGCCGGAAGAAGTTCAGGAGGTGGATGTGAGCGAACAGCGAGCGTCCCCTCAGCCAGACGCTGACGTCGTTCCCGCTCCCGATTCCCCAGACGTGCAAATGTTGCCGCCGGAAGAGCAGGAGGAGGAGTCAGAGAAAGTTCAGCCGCGCGCGGATGAAAAAGCGAGTTGTTCTCGGTCTCGGCGTCGGTATCGCGGTCGTCGTCGCTCTCCCTCGTCGAGTTCTTCCTCTTCCTCTAGTTCTTCGTCGGGTTCGTCAAAATCGGGATCGAGTGAGACCGATTCGGCCTCGGAGTCTGAACACGCGCCGCCCGTACCGGCACACAAACAGAAAACGCACCAGGAGGAGGAAGTGATGGAGGTGGAACAGGAGCAAAGTGAACAAGGTGCTCAACAGCAGGAACCGGCAATGGAAGGTCAACGGCAAGAGCAAGAACCAGAGCCAGATACTGAAGAGGCCAACAATGCAATTATTGGAGAAAAATTGGATGAGTTGATTCAAATGGCGGGCGAGTTGAACACCGAGTTGGACGCTGAGCGACAGCAACAGTCCATGAGCCCAGACCGGCAGATGCTAAGACAAATGGACGCCATCCAGGAGGAGGCCAATGAATCTGCTGAGCCCATGCAGGAAGATGAGCAGGAGCAGGAGCAGCCTGAGGAAGTGGCCGCACCGCAGCTGCAGCAACCTGTTCGGGTTGTTGTAGTTGGCGCGTCACCGCCACCGCAAGAGGAACAGAGTCCGCCCCTGCCAGTGACTCCAACTTTGGCAGGTTTGGAGCCAGAGGAGGAGATGGAAGCGGAGTAATGGTAATTTAGGTGTACAGGAATTTTTTTTTTGTTTTTGTTGTTTTTGTTTTTAGTCGTTTTTGTTAGAGCGAACGTTTTACCAGTAGAATTGAGCTTTTGTTGAATTGAAAATTGAATTTTCATTGAGTTTTACCGGTTCAAAAGTTTTTCTTTGTGTTTTCAACAAAGTGTGGAAGAATGCGTAATGGTTGTCAACAAATTTAAAATTGGTTTAAAATAGTTCTTAAAAAACGGGAATTTATTTCAATTCGTTTCTTTAATAGTTTTGCTGCGTTTCGATTTTAGCCGGGAGGTAAAATGTATGGCTGGTGGAGTTTGTGAGCAAAAGTGGGTGTCAAAAATTGTAAAATTTCAAAAATTTTAAGCGTAAATGTATATGTAGTACACTTAATGAATTTATGTAGAGGGTTGTTTACACTTCCGAGCTTACAATAATTTAAACATTTCAGTTCTACTTCGACGTTGGTTTTGGGCGATTCGGTGGGCGAACAATGTGGCGTTGACGTTTTCGGCTACGTCGCTGCGCTACGTCGGCAACGTGGCAACGTGCATTTCCGTTTTTCCGGTGCCCCATTGTGTTATGTGTGTCTTCTTTTGGCCAAGGGAAGGATTGGAGGTATTGAGGATCTGACACAAAGTTGACGCTGTGATGTAAATAGTTGTTTTTATTTGTTTAGAATATTTTTTTAATTAGGTAGTTCTTTTTTTTTTGAAAGTGAGACAAGTGAGTTGGCAACAATTTTAATTGTGACAGTTTAATTTTAAAGTATTTTTTCTATTTCTACTAGCGGTTTGGATTGCATAACAAAGTTTCAGTTATTTTCTCTAAGTAAAAAGAGTGACGCTGCGGTTACGTGTCGTAGTGCGTGAATGGTCAGTGATAGCTGAGGGCACATAGGTTGAGTTTTGACTAACTTTCGCTGCATTCTTTTGAATTGCAGGCCGTGGCTATTGATCTAGTATGTACTGTGCATTGCTGCATTTCCGGATTGGGAAACAAAAGTTAATTTACAAGCGATTTTACAAAGGTACACTGATTATAGAGGTGCGATGATGATTGGTGTTGAAAATGAGAGGTAATTAAAAGAATCGAGTCTAACTCGACAGGCATGATCGCATGTCTAAATGCCTACTCCCTTGGCTTGTTGTGAGAACAGCCCAGTCCGCCGATCTCATCGAAACAAGCACCCATACAGTGACAAGTGTACCTATTTTTGAGTGAGTTGAGCAGTTCGGTATTTTCGGGGTGTGGTTTTTGCACAGTGCGTATGGGATCAGAAAGCCGTGGCTGACAAATTAACATTCTGGTAGCAGAGTGAGTGGTGTAGCAGCGGGAGTGGTCATTTTCGTGATAAGTGCCTTCGGTAGTTAATGGCTGTTGCGTTTCGGCATGTGGCAGTGGATTCACTTGAGTTTGTTTTTTTAGTTTTAAACTTCAAAAAGTCATGCAATCTAAACATGTATTTAAGCTACAAAGATTGAAATTTATAAACTTTCAAGTTGCCAATCATTTGCGTTCGTATTTCTGTTAAGCGTTATACCGACTTCATATTCATTTTAACTTTAGGTTTGGTAGGGAATAGGTAAAACTCGAGTATGTTAATTTTTATTTGATTTTACGTTTGCAACTTCGCTATTTTTTTTATCTACCTAATCCTAGATTGAATTTTTTTTGTATTTTCCTTTCCCCTAGAAAACTGATAACTTGACATTTGGATATTTAGGAATTTATGCAAATTTCGTGGTTGATCTTTATTATACAAAGAGATGAAATAATAAGCCGCTTGTTTTTCCTGTTTTTTCCCCGAATATTTTGATAAGTGTAAAGGTGATCTGATTTGAGTGCGTATTTATTTTATCACTCTGATAGAATTTCCGCTAAGAGTCTTTAAAAAGGTACCGTAATTCATTTTTTCCTTGACAGTCAGTGTGAAAGTTAATTCCATTCGCCTTACCGGTATCCTAATCTTATCATGGATTATCCCGCTTACGACATTTTTTCGTTGTGCATTAATAATACGTGTGCTTCTTACGCTTTGGATATCAACGTCATTTTCGTTTATTATACGCTCTTTTTGCTGATGGGATTACTGTTCGCGTGTTTATTTGTTTCGCTAATTGCTGTGTGTTTCCCCGTTCGTGGAGGTGGTTTTGGGATTTCGGTAGAGTTCGCTGAGTAAAATTTGAATCGCCCGCCATTTTTTTCGCGCTAAAACAAGTTTTTACAGTATCTCGTGTGTGTTTTTCCTGTTCTTTTTATTCTTGTCGCATTCGTTCATTTTCTCATTTTCTATTTTTGTACTCGCTCTTGTTCCCATCCCGATTTTTGGCGCGTGAATTCTTTGTGTTTTTGTGTAGTTGATCGACGTATCCTGTAAACTGACGCCGTGAATAATTTTAGGTATGCCCGTTTTAAAATTCCGTGTGTCTGTAAAGTCGTTTGTAAGCATGCTTCTCGTGGTATGTGGAAGTGTTGTCTGGACTTGGCTTATGTTGTTGCGTATAAAAGCGTACCGTAATTTAGAGTAGGGGTCGATTCAGTCGAAATTGCTTCGGTTTCATTTTCTTGGAGTTTTTTCGAAGGTTTTGTGCCGCTGGTTAGAAACTCGCTCTCAGTGTGTTCCCTGTGTTCTATCTAAATGTGTGAATTCTGAGTCTAAAAATCGCCTAAAAATAAAATCTCTTCTAAAAACTTCGGACCCCTTGGTGTAAATTAGACATTCAACTAATCGCTGGTGCGTTGATAAAGACGCCATTCGCTAAAAAGCTAACTTAATTGACGTAGCGTACACCTGTGATATTCACTTCGGTGAATTCACCATTGTGCGTTGCGAATTCAATCGGTAGTCGCTTTTCCGTTGCCTTACTTTGTCGCTCATCCAACGAGTAGGTGTGAGATCGGTAAAACTTGGCAGTTTGCCATAGTGGAATTTGGTTGAGTAAAAAGTAGCCGGTGAAAATTCATGACAAAATGTCATTTAAAATGACTAAAAACGAAATTATCTATTGCTGTACTTTTGACGTTTTGCATGATAATTGACGTAAAAACTTTACACTTTGCAAGGTGCGTGTTTGGCACCCGAATGCTTTTTTGCCAACTGTTTACGTCGCTTGTCACGTGTTAAAGTCGGCGGACATTTCACCCTACAAAATCGGAGAGTTAGAATTCGCTCGTGAATAGAGCGAACAACGAAACTTGTGTCCCAAGCGGACGCTAGAAATTGAAAAAGAAATTCATATTAAAAGAAAAATGGACGTTTCGCTGCGTCCGTGCGTGCCACGCCCTAGTTATCTACATTTTCAACGTTGCTCGTAAAGAATTTGGCCGTTCAAACTACGGTTTTACCGTTCAAGCTACCGTTTTTGTTTTTATTTTTCATTCGTTGGCTCCGTTCCAACAGAAGAGAACTTGGCAGCCGGCCAAAATTTCGAAATCCGCTATTAATATGAATAAAATAGGCTCACAATAGCTATATAACCACGTATATAAACAAAAATAGTGCTTATCAAGGTGGAAATTGGCAAAGCCAAGCAAATTTTAACGATTTTTAGCTAACCTTCAGTTTTCACTCTCATTTGTATAATACGCAACTGGTAACTGGGATAAGCGCCAAGTTTTCATACGTGACCCGATCTATTCCAATCGTTAAAATATTGCGTCACAACTCACAATACCTAATGCCGTCATGCACTCTCCACTGGAGAGACTGACGCAAATGTTTGTAGGGCGATACGTCTGCCGACTTTACTCAACTTGACATTTTTAAACGCAGGATGAAAAGAATCAGGTGTTCACAACTAATTTATGGCTGGAAATGGTTAGCTTGCACATCTTTAATTGTTATGTTCATGAATACCGTATATCCTCCATCCGAGTAATTTTTTCGTCAGAGTTTTTGAGGGGGTGAGTTATTCAAGGGAGGGAGTTATTTTTTCCTCAGGAAACTTGATTCATTGTATGATTGCATTCCGTCAACTCATGTAATCCAGGTATTGAACAGTTCAACAACAACAAAAAAAGTTGTACACGTTATGAATCTGCTGTCGCTGCCATGCATTAACATTCTTTTGTATTTCCATCTGTCATTTTTGTAAATTGTGTATCATCTTTTTCACCCATGAGGGGGGAGTTTTTTTGAGGGGAGTTATCCAAGGGGGGGAGTTATTCGAGGGTGTCTTATTCGAGGATATACGGTACTCACGGAATGGCGCTGTTCTATTTATCTTGTGTATCGCACCTCTTATCAGAAGTGGGTTGAGCCGAGGTTAACCTGGAATCCAGACCAATACGATGGAATAAAATGGGTACACATTCCATCCGATGAGATTTGGACACCTGACATCGTTCTATATAACAAGTGAGTTGACTCCCATTTGTTGTGTCAACTCAACTGTGAATTATGATGTGAACTGGCTTAAAATGACAAGTGCTTTAATTTCCCAGCGCTGCTGGCGACCCTGACATAACCATCCAGAACGACATAACGATCAGCCACGATGGAAATGTGTCCTGGAAGCCCCCGGCGATTTACAAATCGTTTTGTGAGGTGAACATTTTGAACAAGAAACAGCGCCATAATGTAGTCGATATTCAAATAGTTTGCATCGATTTCAGATCGATGTCACCTGGTTCCCGTATGATTTTCAAAACTGCAGCATGAAATTTGGAACTTGGTCGTACACGGGGACATACGTGGATCTCATTTTATCGCCTAGAGAATCCGTAACAATTGAAATTGACCCCCTGGTTGAAGATGCCAGACCGGATGAGTTCATGATGAAGGGAATGGATCTTAGATATTACTATCAGTGAGATATTTATTTTTTAGATAACTTAGATTTGTTTTGCCACGGTTTTCTTCTAAGATTATTAATAGGACGTGCTAGATTCCGTGCTGAACGTGGCGTAGTTTTTGTTTTTGAATTCAGATGGAATATGGTAGATTTCAATGTAAAGGGTACGGTCAGCGACCAATGGTCTAGCATTTATGCCTGTTTTTCTCGAGTTATACCCTGTACCTTTCAAGTTACGGTAAATGGAAAAAGCCTCTGTACAAAGGTGTAAAGTGGCGCCCTCCAATAAAAGTGCAGGTAAGGAAACCGACACAAGATAGAAAAGTGTTCTACCTGATACGAAGAAATAAAAGTAAAGTAGTCGTAAACTAAATACAAAACCAATTGCAGAAGTGCCGAGTGGGACCTTTTGAACATCACCGCATGGCGCCACGAAGTTGTCTACGACTCCTGTTGTGGCCCAGACAAATATGTGGATGTCACTTTTAGATTGCGCTTGCGAAGAAAGACACTATTTTTCACGTGCAATCTAATTATACCATGCTTTTTGATATCGTTTTTGACCAGCTTCGTGTTTTATTTGAGCGACAAGAAAATCACGTTCGCAATTTCTATATTGGTCTGTGTCACCGTGTTTTTCCTGGTTAGTGAGTGGATCGAGCACTTTTTGAAAAAAAATGTTTGTTTTAATGTTTATTTTATTTGTTTTAATATTTTATTTATTTTATTAAAAAAATATTTTATCTGATAATCGTTTTTAAAATATGCGCAGATTCTTATTGAAATTATGCCGCCCACGAGTTTGGTGATACCAATGTTTGGCAAATACCTACTGACAACCATTTGCCTGCTGACTATCAGCATTTTTGTGTCTGTCATCTCAGTGAATTTCCACTTCAGAACGGGCAGAACGCACAAAATGTCAAACTGGATGAGGGCCATGTTCTTGAAGTGCCTGCCAAAGTGAGTGATTCAGCAAAAATCCTGTGGACAATCCTGAAAATTTTAAGGGTACCGCATCAGCACCAGCGCTGGTGCCATTCGGCAGCCTGCACCAGTATAAAAATGCCTTTGCATTCTAGTAAACATTTGAGGCTTCCAATTCTAAATGACCGAATTTTGAGGTGGCCCTGGAAACGTTATCTGGGGCTACTCCCGCACTATTTTTTTATTATTTTCCATAATTTTTTGACACGTGCCCCATTCTCATAGTGTCAAATTTGACACTTTTCGGGAAAAAAATGCAAAAAAATGTGGCAAGAAGTCGACTGGTCCACGGATTTTGGCTAGAAGTCGAAGATTTCCCCCCTAAAACATATTCTACACCCTGGATTTTGGATTCTGGATCCCCATTCTAGATTTTTTGGACATCCAATTTTTCCCGTTTTATATGTTGAGAGCGGGGGCTGAAATTTTGACTCTTTATTATCAACATTTGGAACTTGACGGTAGACACATAAAACGGGCCGTGAATTGAACATGAAACTTAAAATGCGATTTACTCAAAATCGCATTTTGTGGACTTATCGACCTTTAGAATTACACTAGGTACTCATTCACAATCCATCTCGCCTCAGACTTTTGCACATGGAGCCGCCCAGAATAACGATCCGAGACGATCACGACAAGCGCGCAGAAATGTTTCTCACTCAAATGACCGCGTCCGGTCCCTATTCATTCTATTCTTCTACATACGACAAAATTCCGATACGAGGACAATCGCAGGGGGAAGGATATTTTGTGGGCGTCAGGAAAAGCGCCTTTATTCCTGGCGAAAAGGAGTCAAATGTTCCTTTGCTGAGGAGTGATGGTAGGTTTTGAGGTGGAGTTATGGCATGAGGACAAGTGAAATGAAAGGTACAACAAAAATCAAATTATTGTTTCCATGTTTTCAAGCTTTTTATTGAAAATTTATGTTTAAAGTTCAATTTTTCTCGAAAATTTATGATGCGCGAAATGTTTTTCTCAAATTTCACTCAAAAACGTATGATGAAAAATGGTCGGCCGTAAAATCAATTCTACGTTGACGATGCGTCAAAAAAGCTTGAAAACATGTAAATGACAATTTTTTGGTGGATTTATTTTACGTTTCACCTTTCATTTGTCGTCATGCTGTAACTCCACCTTAAAATAAGCCTAGGCTTGGAATTGATTTCACACGTTGTATTTATTTTATTTCAGAAAGTGTGGACCACATACTGAAGTCATGCGAAGCGGCTCTGGTTAATTTACAAAATAACAGGCTGCACGACAGCGGCGTCGATGTGATGAATCAGCGTGAGCTACAGATTTTAATAGAATAACAAATGTTGCACTGTTGTTAATGTGTATTTACTTTTACTCAAAAAGTATGCATACTTGAGTACTGAGTAAATATCCATATGCATACTTTGAAAAAAGTATCAGTACCCGTGTTTACGTTACATTTTGAGTGTAGTCGAGTACAATAGAGAAATTTTTCGGAGTACAGAAAGTGTATTTTCCATTAGGTAGGTATATTTCAACCATGATCATGAATAATTTTTTTTCATAAAAAAATTCTTAAAATTTAGAAAGAAAACACCTTTTCGTTGTCCAGAGCATGGTTGGTTTTAGTAAAATTCTTTTTACTAAAATTGTATTTTATTTTTATTAAAATTGTATTTTATTTTTATATTATTCATGTTTCAGTTTATTTTATTTTATTTTATTCTGAAATGTCATTAATAAAATAAAATGAAACCATTTTACAAATATTTTACAAAAATTTTACAAAAAATCGGAAATCTTGGAAGCAAGGACATAAAACAATGTGCATGCTGGAAGCATGCAGATGAATACCAAAAAAAATTTATGTAAACTTTTGACACGAGTTGTGAGGTCGGCATTTTGTATTTAGACCCTCTGGAGGTCCTGGATATATGAAGGGTGTGCTTCTAAAAGTACCGATCTACAAAAAATCGATTTTGAGATAATCGCGATTGAAAGTTTGGAGCATGCAATACCCTTACATGGGTATTGGGTATGGGAATTTTGGGTAAGGGTATTTCGGCCATATTGTTGGGTATCCACATGCATGGGTATAATCATTGATTATACACATAACACTAGCTAAATAAAATTAAGGGAATTGTATTTTTGCAGTACAGTACATTTTAAAGGAACAAATTGGTAATAGCGTGTAGATCGGTATTTTTTAAAGCACAAAATCAGACAGCTGTAGATCGGTACTTTTACCCATAATAAAAAAGCACAAAATGAGTTTTTGCGCAACTGGACACCGATCTGACATCGGTACTTTTAGAAGCACAAAAAATAATGTGCAGATCAGTACATTTAAAAGAACAATTTTGAAAAAAGTGTGTAGATCGGTACTTTTATAGACACAAAAGCTGAAAAAGCTTGTAGATCGGTACTTTTAAAATTTCAAAAACTGTATTTTGCGATTTTTTTGCTTTTTTCGACCCCCCATATCTCAAAATTGAATTTCGCACCCCCCACATATTATATATATTTTTGAAGCGCATTTTTATGGGGACCCCAAAAATGGTCCTAACTCAAATTTGAAAAATTTGTAGATCGGTACTTTTAGAAGCACACCCTTCATATGCATCTAATTGCTCCTACCAAGGGAAGATACCTAAAATGTGGTTGTTGTTTTTTGGGTGGGGGGGTGGGCTTGCGTGGTTCAATATATAGGCTTTTTCAAGGTATGGAACAAAGAAAATGGGAAACAAATCATATAAATTAGTGATCTTTAAGGTGAAAATATTTTTAAAAATGTGAAAATTTGCAATTTTGAGCAATGATATGTTTCAATCACAACAATGAAAGATACAACAAGGCACTAGTTCTGCAAATTGGCAGCTCGGAACTTAAGCAACATGATAGAAAACTTTCTATAGAATTTAACAGACACTCGAGTATTTGTAAAATTTTACTAAAATTTTACAAAAATTCTAATTATTGTACAATTTTATTAAAATTTTACAAAAATTTGAATTTTAGTAAAATTGTATTTTTATTTTATTAATTTTCCATTTTATTTTATTTTATTTTATTCTTTAATTTTCCATTTTATTTTTATTTTATTTTTATTTTTTTCTGAGATTTTGCCAACCCTGGTCCAGAGTAAATATCCATACTGCTCCCTTCTACATTTTCCAGAAACAAAAAGTAATTTTACTCACTTTAACACTTTCCAGAGAAAAAATACTCATATTTACGCTTACTGGAGAAAAAATTTACTCTCATTTACTGACAAGTAAAAGTAAAACAATTTTATTTACTTTACAATTTCTGTACTTGGAGGTGAGGTGAGTAAAGAAAAATTACTTTACGCTCAGGCACACGTTGAAAAAAGTTTGGTACTTTTAACAACTGTGAAATGTTGGCTTTTATATACCTAATTACTTCACCAAACTTTGCAGCGCCGCTTGAAATTACCAATTTCAACATGGATAATCTCACCGAAAGGGAGCATGAAATCATGGCAGACTTGGGGCTCAAATATCACAAAGCTGTTATAAGATCGACCGTTGACAAAATTCAGATGATCGCCGATCATTTCAGAAGGATTGAGTATGAACAACATGTGAGTCATTTTCATTGCTGCGGGTGGGAGTTATATGGTGGCTGTTGCGGTTTGTTATGTGAATTGTGAAGACATGTTTTATCATTTGAGACTAGCTTGTCAACAAAAAGTTTTTACGGAAAAAGTAAACACTACGGAAATTTTTTTGCACTTGCTGGAAAATGGAAAATGAAAAATGAAATGGAAAAGGAAAAAAGTGTTGAAATTTTTCCGGTACCAGAAAAATTTGGTGAAATTGATGGAAACAGAAGAAATTTGCAGAAATTTTTACTGGAAACAGTAAAAATTCACATAATTGAAACCAGTTTGGCTGAAACGGAAAACAGAAAGTTGAGCTTGAAAGAGGGAAAATGAGGCAAAAACAACAGCAAATCGAGCTGGAAAACAGAAAATTGACCTGGAAAATTGAAAATGGTTCAAAAACTGAAAAATTCGCCAGAAAAACGGAAATTGACGAAAATTTGCAGCCATAAAACGGAAATGGAAAAAACTTTGCCGGCGGAATACGAAACGGAAAATGGAAAGTTGACGCCCTATTTGAGGCTGGGATGATTGCACTTAAAAATTATCGCAGTTAATTCGGGCAACACGAAGTTTGTTGCTGGAGTGGCATTATTTTCAGAAGTAGGTAGTTCAATTTTCGTCGAGTTTGATCTGATCAACTTGATCAACGTCGATATTGTCAACTGGTGTAGTTCACGCCAGTTCTTTCTGGCGCCTTTGCATAAGCATTTAAGCAAAAACCAGATACCGTATTTCCTCGAAATACCCCCCCGGGGGTAATTGTTTCAGAGTGAGAATTTTGAGGGGGGGTTAAACGAGGGGGGGGGGGCTTATTATTTCGCCAGAAATTTTATTGAAATTCCAGTAGAAAAATGCAACAATAACCGCTATATATGAGTCTATTGACTTATATAAGCATGTAACACTGTTCTAACGTAACAATTCATTGTTTTAACCTTTATTTTGCCTTGCCCGAATCAAAAACCGCAGTTTTGTCATGTATGTTCTCTGTACACTCAATTGGGGGGGGGGTATTTCGAGGGGGGCTAATAAATCCATAGTGGCCATTTTGAGGGGGGTATTTCGAGACGGGGGGTATTTCTAGGGGGGTATTTCGAGGAAATACGGTAGATAAATAGACTCATCCCTCACTGCCTTTGTTGTATCCAACCTCGCAGCTCTCCGACGAGTGGCGCTTCGTGTCGCAAGTGATCGACCGCATCTTCCTGCTGATCTTCTGCGTGCTGAACATGCTCTCGCTGGGCATCATCGTGCAGGCGCCCAGTCTGTCCGACACGACGCAGCCGCTGGTCGCGTCCGGCGTGCACAAGCCCCTCAGTCACACTGAGATCTGAGTTCACGGGGCAATTGACGAGCGATGGTTTGCGGGTTGATTTATTTAGAGATATTGTGCGATTGGGTTTAACCCCATACAAGTACCGTAGTTCTTCTCATAGAATGGCGCACCTCCAATAGGAGGGAACCACTAATAGAACGCCAGGTTTTCGCCCGTTTTTGCAGCCTCCAATAGAATACAATGGAACGGCAGCCTCCAATAGAACCTCACCTTTAATAGAATGGAAGGTAAAAAGTTGACGAAAAAAATAGAACTGCATTCTTCTATCACATGAAATATGGTAAATGGAACTTATTTAAAACATTTTTATACACCTGCAGCCTTGTGAACGCGCGCAGTTTATTCATGGAACTCTAATCTCTCAAATTGGAAAAATAACAACAGGCAGCTGAACCACCCATCAAATGCAGAATTAGTGTATTGTTAGCATTCATTGAGTGATTATGCCGATGAGACAATCCTTCATGAACATTTTTGAAATAAAGTGTGTTTGAAGTGTTTTTACTGCAATTACCTAGGCACTCATTGTGTTATTTAGTGAAAATCCGAACAGAAGATAATCAACTAGAAATCAGAGTTGTTAAAAGGTACGTACGTTTACTCGAAAAATACGCATATGCGAGTACGTGGTAAATACGTTTACATATACTTTTAGAAAAAGTAACGTACTCACATGTACGCGTACGTTTTTGAAGCATACGCGTAAAGAAAATGTATTTCTGAGAATGCAATGTGAGACATATTTATAAGGTGACTACACTCCAATGTACCTACTCTATTTCCTCGAAACCCCCCACCGGGCTGGGGGGTGATTCTCTCATAGTGCAAATTTTGAAGGCGGTGTAACAATAACGGGTATTTCGAGGGGGGTTTTTACTTCGCCATAATTTTTTCGTACTCTCAGTACTGATCATTGTAACATACGCCGAGGTAGAGAAATGCAACAATAAGCACCATATACATATAAGAGTCTACAGACTTATATACCGTAGTATGTACCTAAATAGAGATGACATAAACCCTGTTCTAGCGTGACCCAGTCATTGGTTTTTACGTGTGTCCTGCATTTCACAAAACAAACTGAACGTTTTGATATTTACGTTCTCGTTACACTCAATTTGGGTGGGGGGGGGGGGTTCGATGGGGGGTCAATGAGGTAATTCGTAGTGGCCATTTTGAGGGGGGGGGGTAAATATTTCGAAAACCTACCCAGTTCTACATATTCTGTAAAGAAAAGTGCTCACTTTTGCATTTTACTGGGGAAAAAAATTTGTAATCGCATTTACGCTTACGTACGAGTAAAAAAAAAGTATTTTACGTTTCAATACTTTGGGATGAGTAAAAAAAACAACTTTACGTTTACATATACTTTAAAAAAAGTTCAGTAATTTTCTAACAACTCTGCTAGAAATACTATTTATTTAGAAAGTGAATGCAGTTAACCATTGAAATATAATGAAAGACAATTCCCGATGGGATTTGTTCGAAGAGTTTTGGTATTGTAAATTCATTAAGATGGCCACTTGCACGAGAATTTAGATTTTTGATCCCATTACGATTTACATGCTCACAGTTTTCATCCTGAAAAATTTGGCAGACTCTTGAAATTCTTAATCTCCAAACCAATGCGGAAATAACAGTAGGTAATCTAGACCGCATACAATGGGAATACCGTATTCCCTCGGAATACCAGGGGTTTATTTTTTCATAGTGGAAATTTTGAGGCAGTGTTCCGAGGGGGGGGTGGGGGTGTTATCATTTCATACTGGAAATTTTGAGGGGGGCCATGTCGGGGGGGGGGGTATTTCGCAGAAATACGGTACATGAAACGCATTCACAGTGACAGAAACACAATCAAATGCTGGGCAGCTTCACTTGTTTGTCCTTGTCTCTGACGCCGCTCTGACCCTGCGTCTCCTCATTATTCCTTCTCAATGAAGCGAAAACTGGCGAGTTGACAAATCGCAAAAAATGGTCCATTTTCAAGAGTCTGTGAACTGCATCTTCGCATGGTTCGAATAATTGCGGGTGCAGAGAATTTTGTTGTAGTGGGGAACCGTGTTCTGCCAATTTGATTTGCTCAGTGATTTCTAGCCGACTGC
>OZ038455.1:9636415-9700401 GCA_964036195.1 Sphaerolaimus hirsutus | reverse complement strand
TGGTGATATTATTTCATGTGATATTGATAGTACCTACTCAACTATATCGATATGTAAAATTTGTAATAATTACAATTGTCTGCACAGGTTCAATTGGCTGGCACATTTTACATTTTTTATAATCAAATTTGCTAACATAATGGACAAGGCAGGGTCTGAAGAAAAACGAAATACACACTTGGACAATGCGCGCCAGGGACATGTGCGATATGTGATTTTATGCATTTTTTATTTTTCGCCTACTTCGATAAATACTCATCAAAATACTGCAAATTTGACAAACTTCATACCCATTTTAAAATCTATTTTAAAACATGTGCAAGAAGGATCGAAAAACTATCTTTACAAATTGAAAAATGGGGTTAAGTCGGGGATTTATGAGATAGGCTATATTGATGAGGATGCAAACTGTTTTTATTGGATAATAGTTACAATAAATAAATGCCAATGCTGCACAGATTCGATGGCAGGTTAACGCGTCTGCCTGGCGAGAGTATGGTGCGCCGTGACTATTTCTTTTATCAAAAGTGAGTACTCATATTGCTTAATTATCAAATTATTGTCAACTGAATTCTTAATCTGGCGCAAACTCAATCATACCGCCACAGATTTGATGGCAGGTTATCGCGTCCGCCCGATCAAAGTATGGCTCCACATGTTTCTGAATTGTTTTATCTATATTATATATCATTTGTGTATTTTTATCAAAAGCTATTTTTTGTTAAATTTACACGACATCACTCTGATAAATGAGACGGCCAAAAACGTGTCATGCGACAGGGTTAACAGTAATGTCGATACACATACTGAGCCTACACATTTATCGAGTGGTGCCTTCGCAATGTGTGATATTAGTGATAAACACCTTAAATATGAACAAGAAAACGTTACGCTAGAAAGATCGCATCCCTGTGAACTGCCTAAAATAGTGAAAACCACTACATTGGAGCTGGCTCTAATGTGCCTGAACATCTTCATTTACTTATTTATGTGCGCACTCTCCAAACCGCGGGCTTGAAAGGGTGCTGGGCGCATGTGGCTGGCGTTTATAATGTTATTTTGGCAAATTGGTTGTGTGAGTGCATGTAACGGCAAATCTGACCTTGTAACGACAAACACAATGGCGACATTGTTAGCCATATCGGTGCTGTATCAAAATGCACGCTATCTAAAAAATCAATCAAAATGCTTGATAGATACTTTTAGAAAAACAGGTGCTGAACTATTGTGTTTCACAGAAACACAATATGAAAACGCAGCTGAAAGTGCATATGTACCTGGCTATAAAGCCATACATTCATTCAAACAGCCATCTATGAATGGAGGAATATATATCTTTGTGCGAAAAGGGCTAAGATATTCACAAAATAAAATTGCAAGTGGACTCGAGTCAAACACCCTAAGCATTAAAATAACTGACCACCCATGTTTGGATATCTCTACCTTAAATAGTAAAACTAAACACAAAAATTTGAATATAATAGTGGTTTACCTGGAAAACAATAGTAAGGTGATAAAATCTAGTAAAGTTAGAACACTTAATGAGAACATTTTGCTTGAACTGGGGAAAAGCATTGACAGTATGAGAGCAAACAATGAAAGCACAATAATAGTTGGTGACTTCAATGGACACATAGGTAATGATGATTTGGGTATATCAAAGAACAATCCAGAGATTAACGAGAATGGAAAAATGACACACAATTTTATGTGTGGAACAGGTCGACAGCTGCTCAATGGCTACATGGAAGGACTATGGACATTCAAAAGAAAAAATGCCCAGTCAATTATAGATTTATGCTTTAGTGACGGGGTCATATCAATGTCCCATGGTGTGATCGATGAATGTGGGGACTTAAGCTCCATACAATCAGATCACAATGCTCTATTCATGAAACTAGAGCACACAGTGTCACAATGTGATGAGACTAAACAACTGAAACGTCCAAAGACAGTTAGAGAGGAGATAACTTTTCAAAACAAGTTGAAGACTATGCCTGTTAAGTGTTATCAAACACTTATAGATGCGATCAAATCATCATCAGAGTCGTGCAGAACAGATTCTGTTATGGAAAAAGTACCAGCACGCATAAAAAAACAATCCAAGAAGATTGCCAAATCACGGCGCAAAATAAAGAGATGTGAAAAGGCTACAATACCGAGTATTTATACACAATCTAAATCGATCTATGGACCATAACAATCACAGGGTGAGGTGTGTGATCTGTACCACGATCTGAAAATGGAAAGGAAACATCTAAAAGCTTTAAAGTCCAATATTGATAGACAGAAAAAGGAGAAACATATCAAAAAACTAATATCCAAGGATGGAGCAAAAGACACAATAGGAGAGATCTTCAAGAAGGTGAACATGATCAGAGATGAGGGTAGAAATATTATCCACACAATCCATGATCAAAATGGAATTCAAATAACTGACGTAAAAGGAATGAAAGTGGAAATGAAAAAGGCCTGGGATGTTGTGATGGACAACAACCCAGGGGCTGTCATTCAGGATGTGGGTGATGTAAAAAAGGTGCAATGTAAACCTAAAGACACGGCCAAACTTGACAAGTCAATCTCAGCTATAAAAGTAGAACAGGCAATAGTAGCACTTAAAAACAACAAATCATGTGGGACCACTGGAGTATACCATGAACACCTGAAGTTATTAGAAGAACAACACCAGATGGTACTGGTGCAAATATATAATGACTGGCTGGAAGGCAAGGAGATACCTGCCAGTGCTGCACTATGTAAACTGATACTACTACACAAAAAGGGGGACAAAGGCAATTTGCAAAATTACAGGACACTGGGGCTGTCGTGTAATATAAAAAAGGTTTATATGTCAGTTCTTAACAGGCGCCTCATCCGCTGGCTGGAAGACAGCAATGCTCTGACAGAGATGCAAGGTGGATTCCGTCCTGGAAGGCGGACACTGGACAATGTGCAAATATTAAAAACATGCTTCAACTCTGCTGTTGCAAATGGCAACAGCTTCACGACGTGCTTTGTAGATGGAGTGAAGGCATTTGACAGAGTCGACAGAGACAAATTGTGGTTAAAAATGGCAAAGATGGGGATACCAAATAAGTTAATACCGGCAATTTCAAACGTCTATAAAAAGACAGTGGCAATCATGACATATGGAGGGTTTGAAAGTGATATCTTACAATACCCACTAGGGGTGGCACAAGGATGCTCCTTAAGCCCAACCCTTTATGCAATATATATACATGACCTGGCTAGTGAACTACTTCAGACACAAATGGGTGCGAAGTGCAGACTAAACATGCCTAAAATCCCGGCACTCTTCTTTGCAGACAATATTGTCCTAATGGCATCAAAGGACAGCGAGCTAGAACATCTTATGAATGTGTTCAGCTCATGGGCGTGGAAATGGAGTGTCAGTATTAACACACCCAAAAGTGAGGTTTTACGATGGGGGTGCCAACATGCATCACCACGTGACTGGTTCATCAAAGTTGGTGGTCCAAGCTCAACCGTATTGGAAAGAATAAAAGAAACTTCATTAATTCGCTATCTTGGTGTAACTATTAATAGCGGACCTGATGCTTTTAGACAACATAAGGACAAAGTGGTTGTAAAAATGAAACAGCTTAGTGCACTAGCTCTCAATGCGACACGCAATACAATATCGCCTCTGAATGTAGGCTACATCACCTGGAAATCTTATGTCGAACCAGGTTGTATGTACGGCGTAGAAATAACAGGATTAGACAAAAGACATTTAGTAGAAATAGATAAAATATACACTAAAACAATGAAAAGAATAGCTCGTCTTCCTGTTTCATGCAGTAGTGCATCTATACTGCTTGATATCAATGGAATGCTGCCCTCAGACAAATATCATCAACTGATAATAACAAATGACATGTATAAGCAGCATATTGATAGGAATAGGTGGCTGGTACGTGCCTCCGACGTGGATAAAACACTATCTAACAACACAAAATTTAAACCTAACAATACCAATAATCTAGTATATCTCAGCAAAAAAGCTGTTTACCTGTGCCTTGACACAAGTCTTATGAGAAGTAATGACATAAAACTGCACATTCTATGAAAAAGACGCCTAGTACTGCACAACAAAGTTAAGTCTGAAACTGCAATTTTGAATAGAAATGGTGAAATAGATCAATTACCAATTGGAAGCATACACTATAATGAGTTGAATTGGCTTGGTGCGCGCTATAACTCATTACGAACACGCAAAGGTCGGGACCGCAAAATATGTGCGACATGTTCATCATCGTACGTCAAAATCGTGGCAAATGTACATCATATCATGTTCATGTGTAAGTCAAATGCATATGAGCGTTCATGTGTCATAAGGTCAAAATGTAGTATACCATGTGGGTGGGATATAAACCCACTTGGATCAAATACATGTCACTCACATAGAATGGGGATGGACAAAATGATCTCAAAATGTCTAACCCAAATAACAGATCGATGATCGAAATAGACGTGAGAACTGAGAAACTTAAACACACTAAAATGTATACCGGCTGTGTCTGAGCTGGCAGAGCTGCCATACAGCAGTTAGACCAGTTGGGGCATTGACCGTAATGAGAGGGGCGTAACCTCGCAAGAGGTATGGCCCTCTATCTCATTTTAAAATCTAATCTAATCTAAGTACCCAGTGCTAATGAAACAGTACTTATGTATTGTAGCCATGAGTATTTATTCAGTACGCACTTAAATAAATTATTTAACGTAAATACCCATTACCTATCAACTCTGTATTTGAGGCGATATGAATACCGTATTTTCTCGAAATACCCCCCCCCCTCGAAATACCCCCCCCCCCAGATTGAGTGTAAAGAGAACGTACATGACAAATACTGCAGTTTGTGTTCTGCGTAGTGCAGAACACACGTTAAAACAATGTCGTAATCACGTTAGAACAGTGTTTATACCATCTACCTACTACTATTAGTCTACAGGAGTCTATACATTTTAGTTATTGATGCATTTTTCTACCCCAGTGTACATCACAAACGACGATTTTGGACTAGGATTTGAAAAAATTTCTGGCGAAATAATACTCCCCCCCCCCTCTCGGGACCACTATGAAACAATCGCCCCCGGGGGGTATTTCGAGGAAATACGGTAGGTCTCCCTATCGTGGTGGTTTTAAACACTTAACGCTTTTTTACGTCTTAAAATACGTGACTCTTCACAGAGACATGTTATAAATAAACTGCGTTTCCCTCAAAGTTTAGAAATTTACAACAGAGTGCCGAACTTGAGGTTAACACAGTTTGTACGGGCCAAACTGACACTTTGGTCGACGTCGACGTGCTGTACGACGCTGCCCTCTTCGAAAGTTTATTCGTATGCGCATTTTTGCCGTGAGCGTTTGCGGCGCGCGTTCCATTTCCACCCGCGGGAATGTTCGGCGATTCATCCAATTTGCTTGTACTCGATCGACTTTTCACGCTTTTTTTGCGCTCGGCGCCGCTTCCTGGGGCAAATTATTTCTGATTAACCTCCAATATAAGGTATATATTGCATTGATTTCGTCAGCTTTTTACTGTACTTTCAATTAAAGGGTGCCCTTTAAGTATTAGAGGGTACGTTCAGTTCAATTGTTTTCGCCAGATTTTGCAATCATTTAACCAACAGTGAACAATAACGCAATTCGTTTTATCAAACTGGAATGTAAAAAAAATGTGATTAAGACAATGCTATGTCAACTTATATTAGGCATTGATCACATTCTTCTGCCTTCTGCACAATTTTCATCGTGTTTCGCCATATTCGACAATGGTTGTTACGATTTTATGCGTTTTGGCACGCAGCCAGCTGTGCCTTATATTAGAGGCATACCTTCAATTGGAGGTATGCATTGTATTTATTTCGTCAGACGCAAAAAGCCAAAAGTTATACCTTCAAGTAGATGGTACCTTATATTGGAGGTAATTACCTATACATAATATTGGAAGCAATACGGTAACATAACAGAGCGTGCATAATATCACAGATGCGAATTTGTCTGACCAGTGCATTGGCTAGCTGCAGCATCGGCGATTTGTCCAGACGACACGTGACGACTCATTCTGGCCAGCATTTGTCAATTCACATTTTCCGTGCCACATCTATCAATCTGATTAGGTGTCTAAGGTAAATGTTGATGCATTGCATTCGTGATGAATAGTGATGGAACGGCGCCATTTGAAGCGCCAAAGGGCGCCGCCGCGCCACGGCGCAATTGGTGCTTGACGCCCATTTTCTGTGGCGCCATTGGCGCCTGGCGGCCATTTTTTTACTGGCGACATAACTCCATTAGCACTTGGCGCGATTTTACGTTGGTACCCTTGGCGCCTAGTGCGCACTCCCAAAAAGGGTGCCACAATTAGGGTGTCAAATTTCCGTTTTCCGTTTCCGTTTTCCGCAGGCAAATTTTGGAAATTAGGAAATTGTTGCTGTAACAATTAATCATATGTATTTAATAGATATTTGAAGGTGCTTGATTGGTGCACTGAGACTGTCTGAATACAAACATTTAGATGATCGTACCAGTACCATACTGGAATATTTATAATTTGATGTGTTTGTTTGTAGTGAATTCTTTTTTGAATGGAGATTTCAGCTTGAATCTTTAGAACTGATGTCAGGTGTATTCAACTGACTGCACACTCAATGGTTAAATTTACTATATTCTATCTGAACAAAAACACAAGCTGATTTCTACATCATAATATTATATTACTCTGCTCTTACTTTGGGTAAGTTCAGAGTATGTGAGTTATATGACTAAAAATACTTGACTATTCCCTCAACAGAAGGGCACCATTCTATTTTTATGTCCACTATTACACCTGTCGTTCTATTGGAGATGCTCTACTATCAAACATACCTAAGCCATTTTATTAGAAGAAATATGGTATTCATAAAAAACGGTAGCATTCTTTTAAAGGTTTCAGTCACATCAGTATAAATATGACTGTGCTTCTTTCAGCGTTTTTGCTGCTTACCTATATTGTTATTGTTGAGCAAAACATGATTGTTAAGAGAATGAACGAACAGTTGAATATGTTCTACTGTCATCCAAAGTGGATGGGATGAATGAAGTCACGAATTTTTCTGTGGTCCCTTGATAACTCGGCGCCATATTTTCTGTATGCTGCCTTGGCGCCCTCTTTCGAATTCCGTGGCGCCCTAGGCGCCTGGTGCCACGTTTCTGAATGGCGCTATGGTGCTATTGGCGCTTGGCGCTTTTCCATCACTAGATGAAATAGTTACATGTATTTATTTATAAAATATATCAGTATTAATTTGCGTGTTAAGCTACTTAGCTACGCATAATGGTATGTAAATGAATGGAATCGACAACTGTTCAAACTCTTAGTATAGATATGAATCAAAGACATGACAGTAAATTTTTGTTCAACTCGTCTACGTAATGTATCTACACATCAACGGTTGCCATGACAATTTTTCTAATCATTCACCAAATTCATAGGTAATCATAGTCATACGATTGACAGTTCAACAGAGTTATTGAAATAAAATTAGATTTTAATCGACTTAAGTAAGGAACGTGTTAGGAAGGAAGTAGCCTTGTAAGGAAGTAGCCAACAAGGGTAAGTTTTCTAGAGAAACGTAGTGTGTTTTGAGTTTGCAAAAAATGAATAAATGCCTATGGCTTTGAGCATTTTGCAAATAGTCAAGTAATTCCAGTTTTTACATATTTGCCATATTTCCTGGAAATACCCCCCGAGGGTTTATTTGTTTAGAGTTTGAATTTTGAGGGGGGTCTAAAAAACCAAAGTCTTTACTTTAAAAAATCTAAGGTTTTACCCAGATGCAGTGTTTCAATACATAGCTGTTATAACGTACTTACAATTGCTCAAAAATAGCCGGCGTTTTTCGAAGATTAAAGAACGACATTTAAAACGACATCGAAACCGTATTTTTTAAACCTCAGCCAAAATTATCAGAAGTTATGCACCAGGTATTTTGGAATATTTTGTGCTCAAGCATGCAATTTCACATACACATACTCCAATTTCATTCAGTGTTGCCTATAATATCAACAATCATCGTTTTGGCACTTAACGACTTTCAGAATCGAAATCGCCAATACACATCCGATGTGCTCTATTCACTTCAATCGGTTTTTAATTCTGTTAAAAATGTTCACGCTGCTACGTTTACGAGTCGACACATTCGGTTTAATAATTACGTACACACAATGATTTGAATAATGACACACTTTTTAATGATCAATGTGGCTTCAATGTTGTCATACTTAGGCTTCAGAGCGAGGTAACTTGGCTTCACTGTCCATGGGCTAATTATCGGGTAGCTTTAATCTCGCTATACTCTCCTAGCGAGGAAAGCTGATGAGTAGGTGTTGTGAGCTGATTGACAAGAACTGGCTCAACTTGTTCCGGTGGCACTGTAACCACAGACACTGCCATAATCAATACAACAATCGACAGAAATAACAATAAAAATGTATTAAAAAAAATATTTTCATCCAACAAGTCAACTACCACCCAACTAGTGATGGAAAAACGCCAGAGAAAAAGGGCTCCAGGCGCCAAGGGCGCCACAGGAAAAAGGCGTCAAGCGCCAATGGCACGGCTCCTTTTGGCACCTCTCGAATGGCGCCAGCGCCATGGCGCCATTCCATCACTAGATACACCCAACACATTGTTGCCGCATCACATGTCATTGCGCGGAATCAAAGCACTTCAAATATAAATACCTACCTAGATGCGTGTAGAAGGTGCACGCGACCTTCACGTTGCACACGGGAAATCATGGGAATTCAGAGTAAACAAAAAATTTATTCATGAATTATGATCAATTTGTTATGTCAGGTGCCAGTTACGCAAGTTGAGAAGTGAGAAGTAAAATGGCAAAAGCTGAGTAAAATGGGAAAAGTGAAGTGAATTGGCAAGTAAATTGGCAAAAGCTGAGTAAAATGGCAAAAGTGAAGTGAATTGGCAAAAGCGAAGTAAAGAAATAAAAAGAAAAAGTAATTTCCCTTCGGTTTTGCTATTTTACTTCTCAATTCACTTCGCTTTTGCCATTTCACTTCGCATTTCTCATTTTACTTCTCTCTCCCAAATTATCACTTCTCCACTTGCGGAACTGGCTGAAATGGCGAGATGATGCAAATTTTAATACCTCCTATGATTTATAAAGAATATGAATGTTGTTTTGCACAATTTATGTCCACGTATTCTGAGGTATTAAAATTGAAGTTGCTGGAAACGCACCTTTAAACTACCAATGTCACCTTTACCATGCGTCAAATGCACATGACAAGTTTTTATAAAACGGCAATTACCATAAAATTCAATCTAACACGCGAACGTTTCTTTCATTGTGTAAATGGAAAAAGGTATCCAACCTAACATGCAAAAATACTATGTTCACCATCTTACGGTATGTATTGAACCATGAGGTGTGAATTTGACACAAAGCACATACCTACCTATTTTTGAATATTTTATTGTTGATCGGTTGATTGATTTGATGGCAAAGATGTAATGGATTTCTAATGGAGTTATGGAATTATCACAAATAGTAACTACCGTATTACCTCGAATTCCCCCCCTCGAGCGAGCTAAGGAAAAAATAGACCCCCATCGAAATCGTCTGCAATATTGTGCATCATGTCAGCATGGTAGATATTTACATAGGTACATAGGTATGTATGTATACATGTACAAATAAATATAACCTGTTTGGCCACATTTATTACAGTTTTAGGTATGTAAAAGCCTTATCTTTACTATTTTTCGCAAAAAATTCTGACAAAAAAATAACCCCCCTCGAATTACCCCCCCCCCACTCAAAATGTACTGGCGAAAAAATGAACTCCCTTTGTGTATTTCAAGTAAAAACGGTAGAACAGCTGACAGAAAAATATGAAGGTGACATGAGCATGAGAACACTGCCCTGCGATTTCCACCCGCTGTCAATTTTCATCGCGTAGATCCTTTTGGTGATTATCATTAAATATAATCTACAATATTATTAAATATAATCTCAGAAAATCTCTTTAAAAAAATACATGTGTGTGTAGAATCAAATCTCTCCAGAAAAAAAAACCAGGATAAAATATAAATAGATAAAAAAATTTTTATAAATATTTTCTCTTATTTAAAAATATACATGGTCGGGCTGAAAAGTCCCTGGACAGTGCTCACCATTCACGCTAGGGGTAAGCTATGGTCATAAGATTTTGACAGGTTAAGATATCAGGTGTTTTCCATTTTCACGCAAAATTTCCCCCTATAGCTCCACCCACTGTGGAACGGAACTGTGTGGGTTACAATTTCGGTCATTTTGTACTGATGTACACATGATCTAGCTCAATGCTGCTTTAAGTTGTGATTATGAATCTTTGGCTAGTGTAAGCCACCAGTGTTGGCAATGTGCTGATAGTATTCAACACTTTCATACACATTATTGCTTAAGGTGAAATGAATATGCGATCAGGGTAATGTGCAAGAAACGTGGGAAGATCATCTGAGATCATGTTGTATTGCAGTGATTTGAATGTTGTTTTGAAATGTGCTGTAAATAAATTATGTGAATGAAATTTCATTTGTGGTTCATTACTAATCTGTAGTGGTCACATTACCTGTGTTCAACAGCAGTGAATAGACTCCAAGGGGGGCTATTTTGAGAAGGAGAGGCAGAATGATGAATTTGGTAGTGAGAGTAGTGACAGTAATGACAATATGGACTAGGCTTATGATATCATATCTTATGTTGGTTAGTGCTGGCACATTGCCAACACTGGTGGCTTACACTAGCCAAAGTTTAATGATCACAACTTAAAGCAGCATTGAGCTTGAGCACCATGTGTGCATCAGTACAAAATTACCGAAATTGTAACCCCCACAGTTCCGCAGTGGGTAGAGCTCGAGTGGTAAAATTTTAGGTGAAAACTCAAAACACCTGATACATGATACTCTGCCCTCGCACTCATTTATGTCTCAAGTTAGAAGCGTGCCAATGATGAGTAAGCATGCGATTTTTGTACTAAAGATGAAAAAATCAGTGTTGTGAATAAGTTAACATTTAGCGTCATAACAACGATTACTTTTTTCAACTTTTTATGAGAATTGCATGCGTAAAACAATCGTTGGCACGCTTTCAGTGGGAACCACGCGTGCAGGGCGTGGAAAGTAACTGGAGTATACCTAATTGCTAACCTTGCAGTGGTGCAATGACGTTATAACTTTATGGGATCAATTATTGAGAAGTTTATCATTATCGCAATTATTGTAATTGCGTCATTGCAAGGTTAGTTACCATTTTACGCAAGGTAGTTTGCACGGCCGTTTACGTCAGAGGGTATCCCAGCCCTGCAAACTGTACCTAAAGTGAAATGTCAGATGTCAATTGAAATGTTATGCTAAATGTCAATTGTCATGACAAATGTAAAGTATAGTGTCGACTGTCATGCAAAGTGTTTATTGTCATGACAGATGTCAAAAAAGTGTCAATTGTCAAATGTCAAGCAAAGTGTCAATTGTCATGACACTTTGCTTGACATTTGACATGACACGACATTTAACACTTTGCATGGCATTTGACACTTTTAAGTGCATTTGTCATGACAATTTACACTTTACATGACAATTGAATCTTTGCACTTAACAGGGAGTGGGACTAACAGGGCCACTTAACGACAATGCATAATCATCAACACATTTTCAGCAAAAACAGGCAACAGAGGGGAACACTTCAATAAAATTACCTATAGTACCTGAACTGAAAGTGTTACTTGTGTATTTTAGTAAATAGTATTTCCTATATGTTCTCACGCATTATCCAATAATAATCCTGGCGCGGAGAATGGATTTCATTGGTAGAAAGTGTCGGAGGCGTGTAAGCGAAACTATTTTTTTACCTAAACACTTGCAGTTTTCAAATTTTCCGTATGTTTTTTCGTTTTGATCATTTGAGCATTTCAGTTTTTGTGATAAACAAAATGATGATCTGAGCAACATTTTCATATCAAAGAATCAATTTAGAATGTTATATCAATTCCGTACCGTTCTCCGTTCTCGCTCCTCGTTCTGTATTTCTATATTATCGTGTTTTGGCACTCTTCCAACGTAATTTCAACCTGCTAATTTCTACGTAATTTATATTGGATGTTGCCTTTCTATCTTTTCGGGGGTTAAAAAAGTGCCTATACCGGCCATTCTATTGAAAGTTCCCGTCTTTATTACAAACAAATTCCCGTTCATTTTTAGAAAAAATACGGCAATTATCTGCCAATGTAATATTTATCTGCCAGCCAACTTCACTGGATAATATTTGATAGAAAATTGGAGCAGGCACAATCGAGGCACTTAAAAATTCAATAAAAAATGGAATCACACTTTCCCGATCATCCAGATTCGTTCAATGTTACAAGTGCATCCGATATTGGCTAGCGTTCCGAGGGAAATGTAAATACACGTGCCAAAGTATTTCCTATTTTTTCAATTGATCAACTATTTACATCAATTATGACATAATGTGGAAAAATTGCGGGAGGCCTAATTTATGGCTGGGCAACATCTTCAAACAATATGGCTATGTAATAGCGAAAAGACCGTTGCCATTTCTGCTCGCGCCCCTGCTTTGCACAGTTGGTTCACATTTTTATTGGCCCCGCACACACTAGTTGACGACGACAGCAAATGTCAACTGGTTCCGATCCCAATTCAAAGCTCGCTGACGATCCGACGAAGGACGTTCAAATGCATAAGTGTTGAATCATGTTGCAAATGGAGCCGGATTGTTGAAAAAGTATTGCCGCACTGCATACAAAGTGCATTATTTGTATACAATAATGTCTAATGTTCCCAGTTAAGAAGCTTTGAATTGGGATCGGAATCAGTTGACACTTGGTGTCGTTGTCAACTACTGTGTGTAGAGCAATTTTGCCAATGCACGTGGTTTAAACTCAATCAAACATTGTTTTTCTTTTTTAGGCTTCGTGCGCATGGGGTTTGATGCAGATAGAAGTTCTCAGAGACGCGGACTATCTGTTCGCCAGGAGGGGCGCTCAGTGGAAGTCGGAAAGAGAACTTTTGAAGGACAACTGGGCCAGCGGCGATGATGGCTTTTATCCTGGTCATCTACGTATTATGCATCAATTTTTATTAATATCATGTTTTTTTCAATTCTGTCCATATTTCCTCGAAATACCCACTCGAAATATCCCCCTCAAAATAACCATTATGAATTAATACCCCCATCGAAATACCCGCTTAAAATGGCCACTATGAATTAAGAAACCACCCTTGAAATACCCCCCCCCCCAAATTGAGTGTGAAGAGAGCGTAATTGATCAAATGAATGCGGCTGTTTTTTTATTACAAAAGCATGGCGAGGAAATCATATTTCCTCCTCCACAGTCAACCGTTAACAATATGATAAAAATATACCTACCGTATTTCCTCGAAATACCCCCAGGGGGTTTATTTTTCCAGAGTGGAAATTTTGAGTGGGGTATTTCGAGGGAGGGGGGCTTATTGGAGGGGGGGGGGGTTATTTTTTCGCCAAAAATTTTCGTAAAGGGTGGTAGTAAAGAATGCGCTTTGACGTACCCAAAACAGTGATAAAGGTGACTTCACACGATATTTCCATACATATCAAGGTAGATACATAGGTACACATACACTAGTCTATGTGTCGCTGCGATGCAAATTTACATCAAAAAATACATCATGTAGCTTATATGCATGATGTACCTTTTTCCAGACGAGGGGTATTTCGAGGGGGGGGGGTTATTTTTTTCCCAGCTCGAAAAAACCTGGTGGAATTTCGAGGGGGGTTAATTCAAGGGCGGTAATTCGAGGAAATACGGTATTTGTACATTTCCACATTGTAAAAACCTGTAGGCAAGGATTCAGAACTGCGAAGGGGGGCCCACATTTTGGCCGTCGCTAACGATGGTGGCGACATTTTACGGGAGACACATTGTTACGAATTGCTAGCGGCGCTGAATTTTGTCCTCAAAAATGTGACTGCGATACACCGAGAAGTTGACGGGGACTTGATCCGAATGAGAAGAATATTTTACAGGTATGGGGATTTTATTGTCTTGTTTTTGCTATCTATAGACCGTAATTAATCGAATGATTCCCCCGGGTGATCGAATAATTTTGTTCGTTGGACTTTTTTGAAGGGGGAATTGTTCAAGCGGGAAATTATTCTGGTAAATGTGTTCATAAGTATGTATGTAGGTATTTACATGTCCCTTTCGCCAAACAGCAATGTGTGCATTCCGTGGCGACGCGGGTGTTTCGACAATGATCAAGCCAGTATCATATCAAAGATGGTAATCGATGGTCATGGCGTGAGTAAATCTATCCACCAGATTTGATTTATTTTCAGAATGGTGAAATGTGAAACGATAAACTTTCTCATCATAGACTTCCGAGTTGACATACCCCTATTTTCGATCGGAGATGATCGCAGGCGTGGCATATCTGGCAGCCTCGCTCGGTGGGGTCACGCTGAACCAGGTGCCAGTCCCAGACACCGTAAAATGTCTGTAAAATGTCAAATGTCACGCAATGTGTCAAAAGTCATGGAAAATGACCAGGGCATTTTACATGACTTTTGACACTGTGCATGACATTTGACATTTTACAGGGCACTTTACAGGCTCTGGGACTGCCCCCAGACTACTGGCACTGTGCTCACTGCAAAAGCTTGGCTGCTTACATTCCCATTGAAAAGTGACACTGATGAGGAAAAGCAGCTAAGTACAGAGTGGGAACTGGCCTTGGGGGAGGTGTTTGAAAAGTTTGTGCCCAAAATTGCAAGACACTTGAAGTTTGCTTATTTTCATTCTTTGAGCACTGAAATGGAGCTTGAGAAGAATTCTGCAGCTGTTATGCCAAAGTGAGTCACGTTAATGATGATTAAACCAATGTTTGGTACAATGGGTCTACACACTCTAGTTAACAACAAAATTTGTGACAACAAAATTCAACTAAATTTTGGTTAATTATGTACTTTCCTATGTGATAGAGCATACCCGGTTAATTTTATATAATACCTCATTTTCATCTTTTCTGTTTAGTGTGTGTCTGATGCTTCTACAATTTTTTGTGTTATTTAGTTGAAGTTAAGTTGACACAAATTTGCTATGTCAACTAGTGTGTGTGGTCCAAATGTCAAGTCGCACATCTAACATAAATATGTAGGTTCATTACCTGCTACCTGCTTTTGGTCGGCTTTGCAACAACCTGTGCCTTCAGCATGACCACACTGAAAAGTGATATGACTTCATCTGACACTGACCAGGCCAGTGATGTTTCCACAAGATCAGAACAGAGACAAAAAAGTGGAAAGTGGTTGCTTGGAAATATGTCAATTCCATGCATTGATTACACTACAAGGTGAGTGATTTAAAGCAGCAAGAATAACAGTAGTTTAATTTAATAGCTGATTCTTTCTAGCAAACCACTGGTTGCAATTTGCGCTGTTATGGCAGCAGTTCTAGCAGTGTTGACCACAAATGGAGCATTGGTACTCTGCGGAACATCCTACCCGGATATTGTCAATGTGATGCCATTTTTGGCCCTTTGTGAGTCAAAATACACCTGCCAAAGTCATGTCTATCATTATCACCCACGCCAAAAAGCTAACAGCTGGCTTGCCAAGCGTCAAAAAATGTGCCAGTCAATTAACACCAAAATTAGTTTGCTGACAACCCGCTGACAACTTTGAAAACTGGTGCATTTTGCAGTGTGTGTGTGTTGCAGACACACAGTCAACAATCAAAACTGAACACTGAAATCTACTGCAGCTAGTCGACAACCATAAACTTGTAGTTGTCAGCTTGTCAGCTAGCTGTCAGCGTTCTGGTGTTCTCTGTGCATGCAAATTTGCCCATTCCAACAACATAAAAATGTGCAGCCATCGGCATCGATGACATGTTTCTGCTGCTCAGAGCATGGCGCAGCAGTGAAGCAGTGGGAAAATGTCACGTTGAAGACAGGTGCCAGTCCCAGACCCAGTAAAATGCCCTGTAAAATGTCAAATGTCATGCAAAGTGTCAAAAATTAAGTAAAATGCTCTGCAAAATGGCAACCGAGTTGCCATTTTGCATGACATTTTACATGATTTTTGACACTTGCATGACATTTGACATTTTACATGGCATTTTACAGGGTCTGGGACTGCCCCTAGGATGGCACACACATTGGAGCATGCGGCAGTGTCAGTGACTATAACAACGCTGACAGATTCACTCAGCTTTGCTGTGGGCATTTTTGCCCCACTGCCAGCAGTATCCTACTTTTGTGTCTATTCAGCAATGGCAATAATCGTCACTTATTTTTACACACTGAGCTTTTTGGCTGCGGTGCTCGTTTATCAGGGAAGATTGGAGGTGGCAAATAGACACTGCATATTGATGATTAGGACAAAGAGCACCGCAAGTGAAGGTCAGCAGGGAAAATATTCCTATAATGAGGACACATACAACGCTGGCAGTCCGCTGACAGTGAGCTAGAAAACCATTAAAAATAAAGCAGCTCACTGACAAAAATTTCAACCGACTGGCAGCTTACTGACAACTAAAATGGCTGCATGCTGCAGCTCTCTGACAATTTATCTTGTATGCAAGGCATTCTCAGTCAGTATGCTGACAGCTCGCAGACAGCAGCACTGCTTCTTTTTAATGTGATTGCAGCTGGCTGACATACGCCAACAATGGCTGACATAAGCTGACAACTGTAAACCAAATGTATGTCACCCTATTGTCAGCCAATTGTCAGTGTTTTACATTTCCCTCTGAATATTTTTGTGTATACAAATTGATGTTTCGCCACCTACCTACACCTATCCAAAATATTCCAGACAGCCCAAACTTCATAAATTTTGTATTCAATATGGGAACTCATCGTCCTTCAGAGCCAAGTCAAACATTGAAGTTGAAACAAATGAACAAAGTTTTCATGAACGGCAGTGAATCAACTTCAAATATAATCGCACTACCTAAACATAAAAGTGAATCTCCAGAGACGACGAAATATCCCATGAGAAATGGCGGAATATACAGCGTTTTTCTCGCCAGATACTATGCTCCTATACTGTGCAATGGATTGGTTAAAACTGGAACATTTCTGCTTTTCTGTGCTTACTGCGGTGTGGCTATTCATGGGGCAATGCGATTAAAGATA
This sequence comes from Sphaerolaimus hirsutus, assembly GCA_964036195.1. NCBI lineage: Eukaryota > Metazoa > Nematoda > Chromadorea > Monhysterida > Sphaerolaimidae > Sphaerolaimus > Sphaerolaimus hirsutus. Next base: position 9,683,203 of record OZ038455.1, on the reverse strand, counting down.
GGTTTTGAGGTTGGCACTCTATAATCGGATACTATATTTCTACCAAATAGAAGGGCACCTCCAACAGAATGACAGGGTTCAGCACGTTTTGGCACTCACGAAAACTATAGAATGTCAGCCTTCAACGGAATGGCACCTCCTATAGAACGGCAGGTAGAAATTGTGTTGGAAGTGTGCCAAAACACGAAAATTTTAGAATAATGGATAGTGAGAAGATCCAAAGTGTTTTGAAATGTGATACAGGGTTGTTTTCACATTTGGCTTTGTTTGAACTGATGTTAAAATGATGTTCATGTTTCATTCAAAGCACACTTTCAAACGAAAAATGCGTAAAAAATATAGTGAAAAAATAGAATTGCAGCCTCCATACAACGGCAGGTAAAAAAGTTGACGAAAAATAGAATGGCGCTCTTCTATTGGAAGAAATACGGTATTTCCATTCAGTTTCATTCTCCAGCACTTTATTCATATGATCCACATTTCAGTTCAGAAAAGTGTTCATTTCCGGGTCAAATGCTGACACGTTCTACAAATACAGAGAAGAATATTTTGGACAAAGTGGACGATCACGAGTGGATGTAATTGTGCAAAAACCACCCACATTATGGATAAACTCTGAAAGGAGTGATTTTAGGGCAATGGTCACGCAATTTGAAAGCACTCCATACAGGTTTAATTTATAAAATCAAAATTAGATGGCATTTGTGATCACTAATTCTTTGTTTATAGCATTGGATCTAACACAACAGAATTGTGGCTCAATGCATTTGAGAACTATATTGATAATTTGGGATTTTCAGTCAAGTATGACTTTCCTCTTAAGAATGCCCAGGTAATTTGAAACTACACTTGAAAAGTAATATTCACACTTCAACCATTAATCAATACTATTACAGCAAAATTCATGCAGGAATTTTACACCAATCTAAAAGCATTCTTACTGACTGATGATTTTTATGCCTATGACATCAAATGGACGCCGACCATGTCAGCTATATCCAACTTTAGGTTTGCCATTCAGCTCAAACCAATAGAAAACAACGATGAAAAAGTGGAGGCAGCCAGGTATTTGAGAGAACTGGCCAAAAGCTATTATGACAGGTGTGGTTTTGGTTGCTTATGGTATAACCTGGTGCCAGTCCCAGACCCTATAAAATGCCCTGTAAAACGTCAAATGTCATGAAAAATGCCCTGTAAAATGGCAACCAGTTGGGTGTGGGGTGAGAGTGCCCCCTGATGGAATATGTACAAGGGATTGGTGGCTGTGTGATTTCACATGATTATCACCACAATGCAGGTGGGGAGTTGTCGTGTCCAGCAGCATGTTTGCACTGGCCGACCAGTTTGAAATCATTTTACCACTGACTCTGCAAAACGTGGCCATTGCTGTGGGTAGGTCACTCAGCTTTCAATCTTTATTTTCATTTTAACTCAGTCAAGTTAACCCATTCTGGTCACCCCAGTGTGTATGATAGTTATATCACTGGTACTGATTCCAAGGGCCATATGTTCACTGGCAATTGCTTTCACAATTGTGTCAATTGATCTAGGTGTTGTGGGATATATGACATTGTGAGTCCCATTTTCAACTGATATATACTACATGAAATTATTTGACCAGTAGAGATCTTTTTAAATGTAATATTATTTCAGGTGGAACATAAATCTGGACTGCATTAGCATGATCACTATAGCAATGTCCATTGGCTTCTCAGTTGACTTTGCAGCACATGTCACTTATGCCTTTGTATCCTGCCCAACAATTGATAGAAGGTTCATTCATTGCGCAAATGTGCATTTTAATCATCACTTCATGGCAAATAAATACAACAGCTACCTTTCAGTGAACCGACAGCCAATGACAGAATAGCACACAGTCTGGGGAATGTTGGCACACCACTTACACAGGCAGCATTGTCAACTTTGCTTGGAGTCACAACTTTGATAACTGTGGACACTTATATTGTGCAGACATGTGTGAAAACTGTGATTTTGGTGGTTATCTTTGGCTTGCTGCATGCATTACTGTTTCTGCCAGTAATTCTAATAAGTGCACATCAATTGAGTGGCTGGGTATCTAACAAGTTGAAGCAAGATACTGACAGATGCTCATCCAATAATGAACAAATCAGTTGAATGCCATCACTTTATCCAGTTAATAAAGTGTGTATTCACCCAATTTTCCTGGGCCCTCAAATCCTGAAAGTGTCCAACTGCATACAGAGGCTTTCGCTGTTCAAAATTGCTTGCACAAATTCTTGCCTTGTGATTTTGCCTTTCTTGTTTGGATCAATCCTCTGAAAATCAGAATGGGAAATAGCGTGATAAATGTTCCAATGCTCAATGAAATAGCTGTCACCAAGTAGACATCCTTCATGTGCCCTTCAATCACTTGCCACTCAACTTTAGTGTGGTTTAAGCCATTTGTATCACCAGTGCATGCAGTCAAAGTGAGGGCGTGGGTGGCCCTTATGAATGATGTTATATCCTGATTGTTGGAAGTACAAATTGAATGTCATAATGGCACCACACACACTTGATGTCAACTCGATTCGTGTCAACTAAATTTTAGTGAATTATGGGATTTGAATTTTCCTATCTGATAGAGCATAGTTAATTTTACAAGATGACACTTAATTTTCATTGTTTCTGTCAAATGTGATGCTGAAATTTTTGTGCGTTTTTTAGTTGACATTGACACGGATTTAGCGGACACAAATTTGCAATGTCAACTAGCGTGTGTGGGCCCAATGTGGGAGAATTTCATTAAAGCTTACAGCATAGCTAATGATCCCATCATCATCCTGATCAAAAATAGAGAACACCCAGCAAATTTTATCACGCAAAGAGCCTTTCATGAGTATGGACATGGTGAGAACATAGTCCTGAATCGCAATGGATTTCTTGCAATAGAATAACTGAATTGTCTGGATGGAGGCCCACACACTAGTTGACACACGTGTGTCAACCGGTCTGTGTCAGTCAACTCAGATTTAGGCTTCACGTGTCATAGAGCGATCTCCGTGGCCCTTGCCGTAATCTCAACATCCCGGCATTTGCACCAGAGTTGTTAAAGTACCGAATTGTTTTCAAAGTATGCGTATGCGTAAAGTATTTTGTTTTTACTCACCTCCTGAGTACAGAAAGCGTAAAGTAAAAGTACTTTCTGAAACAAAGTAAATACGCATTAACAACTGTGACTTGCACTTGGAAATCGTTCTGCGACACGTGAAGCCGAATTCTGAGTTTACGCAGACCAGTTGACACACGTGTGTCAACTAGTATGTGGGTTGCCAATCACACAAAGTGCAACACGCGCACCTGAAAATACACCATGTTGCTGTGATTGAAGCACATGGCACCATACAATAGCTTAGAGTACTCCGCCGCATCTGAATAGAGAAATTATTTGTAAAATTTAATTCAGCTTTCTGATTAGATATTTGACAAAACTAAGCGTTAAGTGACGAGAAGTGACAAACCTCCACCATTGTAGATGAGTGAAAGCTGAGTGGCAAGTTCCTCTGGAGTCAAAAAGCCCGATGGCGCCAGCTACAGCGTGACATGTGTGCTAGTTGATTGAACTTACTTGCTGTCAGTATTATTACAGATAAACTGGTGGAAAATATAAATGAGAAAATCACTTTATTGTATTTTACAGATCCCACATGCAAACTGTCAGGCTGTCATCTTGTGTGAGGGTGACCCCAAGTGTTCACTATATATACCCTAGGGGGCACCCCCCTCAGGCCACCCTTGGTGCAGAAAATAATTTTTTTATCATTTTTTTCTGGAAAATATAAATGAGAATTCCATACAAATTTTTGTTCCCGATGAAATTTAAATTTTTAATAATTTTTTTTCTAGACACTTAAGACAAAAAAGTTGTTTTGACATTGGTAGAGTGTAAGTACGTGCAACTTTTCTACCCCATCAGAAACCCCAGAAGCCCCACACGATGATGGCATTGTTGGTCAAATAAAAATTTTTTTTTGGAGAAAAACATAGGTTAGAAAAAGTGGACAATCCACTATCCCAAGCTATTTATGGAGCACATGGGGGCCAGAATTGGCTCGCTCAGTGTCAGGGGCAACATATGGCTGCTCCTGGGCCCCGTTTGTGCACTTATGTATTTTTTATAGCAAATGATAAAGACAGCCCTGTGTAAAGAGGGCACTCGCGTGACAACGCGTCCAGCGCCTGCAGTGTCATGACGCAAATTACAAAATACTTGTGCCCATTCATGTGGGCACTAATTATCTGATAAAAACCTATAGGGGCTGATGGGCAATGTGCCCTGTATCTAGTGTGACTGGCCCAGACAAATAAAGAGGTCATGTCCAGAAAATCTAAAATCACAGTTTTTTAATTACAACCACAATTTAGGTAATCACAAAGTTTAAAATCATTGTTAACATGGCTTCATGGCACATGTCTGTATATTGGGGGTAATTTTTGTGTGGGTGAATGGGCTGGGGGTCAAAATATACCCCCTACTTACCAGTGGGTCAAAAGATGGCTTTGGGCAAGCCACAAGGGATTTTTATTTTTTGAAAAAGCACCAACACAAGTGTATTCATCACTTGTGTTGTCAGCACACCAAAAAAAGGCTGCACACTTTACCGCAGCCATATTTTGTGTGGTTTTTCGAAAATTCTCATTTATATTTTCCGGGAAAAAATTGGCAAATTTTTTTCATTTATCTGTTGCAGCAGAACAGGGGGTGCCACTTGGCATTTATGTAGGCAAATGTTGTGGGCACCCCCACAACAAATGGCACCATATTGGGCTGCACGTTTCCCTGTGAGATGGTTATGAAAAATGAGGTACCTGATTTCTCATTTAAATGTGCCACCAGTTTACCTAGACAGAAATCGCGTTCAAACCATGAGAAACGTTCAAAAAATGTGATTTTTCAGAAAATATAACCAAATCTCCCTGACAAAATGCAGAGAAAATGTAAATCTACCGTATTTCCTCGAAATACCCCCCGGGGGTGATTGTTTCAGAGTGAGAATTTTGCGGGGGGGGGGGTTAAACGAGGGGGGGCTTATTATTTCGCCAGAATTTTTTGAAATTCCAGCACTGAATTGTTGTCTGTAACGTACGCAGACATAGAAAAAAGCAACAATAACCGCCATATATGAGTCTATGGACTTGTATAAGTATGTAGATGGCATAAACACTGTTCATGAAAACATAAAACACTTCATTGTTTTTAACATGTGTTTTGCATTGCCCGAATCACAAACCGCAGTTTTGTCATGTACGTTCTCTGTACACTCAATCTGGGGGGGGATATTTCGCGGGGGGGGGGGGCTAATAAATTCAGTGGCTATTTTGAGGGGGGTATTTCGAGAGGTGGGTATTTCGAGGAAATATGGTGAATGAGAAATTTTTCAAATAAATTATCTTCTCATGAGGTAAATATAAGCAAATCTCCGTGGAAAAACCTGGAGTAAATACAATTTTTAGGATTAATCAGGCCTTTTTGTCCCCACCAGAGACAAACTTCGATGGGGTGGGATTTGAGCCAAAACAGTTATTCACAAACATCTTTGAATCCTCTATACAAGGCATTGATTTCACGCTTCGTGAACTTTGTTTTCGTCAACAGCACATCCAGAGGTATCGTGTGCGACGAGGCGGTGCTTTGAATGATAGCGTCGAACAAATCCTGGTGATCCTCTGCGTAAGAATACATTTTGACAGGTCATTCTTATCAATTCGATCGCCGAAATTATGTGGAATTTAATGGCCTCGCACATACACCAGTTGACAAAAACACCAAATGTCAACTGGTCCCGATCCCAATTCAAGGCTCCCGAGAAGTAAATATAATAACACAACGCATTATTGTAACACATATACTTGAATTGGGATCGGAACCAGTTGACATTTGGTTTCGCCGTCAACTAGTGCATGTGAAGCCATTGGCACGGAATCGATGAAAACCTGATGTCGATGTTCCACCAATGCTGGTCATAAAAGCACCCATTTGGTTGTTTGAAAAAAAAACACTTCACATATTTACTTGATAGATTCGAAAATCCCACTGGACATCAATGAAAGACTAACACATTTTTAAGCGCAAATGGGATAAGGAAATGTGTGGACATAACGAAATCAAATTTTCAGTTTGCGGTGAAGCTGCATTATTCGGAAAGTGCATAATGCACGGATTGTCTGAGTGCCATTCACAATGGCCGTGCAGTGCCGTGCTTGGAATGGAGTGAGTGGGAGTCCTAAGTGGAGTTTCCAGTTTACTAGTGATTTCATTAGGTCGAAATGTACTCGAAGTCAGAATGTATGTAAATACTATGCAGTATTCACCATCTGACAAAAAAAGAAGGACAAAATAACACTGTTTTTCAAGTTTGCATAAAAAGGGAAAAAATTATCTGCCTAGACTAAATAGAATTGACACTTTGATTATTTTAATGGAATAATATCTGAGTGATGTTAAGTGAATTTTTATTTTTTACAAAAGTACAGTGCTTTCATTTTACTACTGCAGACAAACGGATAATATCACAAATAACTATTTAATTTTTTTTTGAAACGGATTAATTAGAGTTATAATTAAATGGAAACAGAAGTGTGGCATAGGATAGTTAAAATATGAGTGACATGATTCTAAAAAATTCTTCTAAGGGATTCTGCGATTAAATAAAACCACAAATGGGTAAACCGCGCAGTTAACAACTGAAATGGCCGTTCCTTTGAAAGAAAACTACCAAAAATCAGCAAATCCCACAAGGTCTAAAATTTAGTAGAAAATACTTGCATTGAACTCACTAATTCGTCTTTTTGTGAAAAGCCTATACCAACAGGTAGATGATGATGGCATAATGCCAAATTTGGAACACAAAAACCTACCCAGTAAGGCATGAGGTCACTCAATACTGAAAAGTAAACATCTTACATATCTCGTCATTAGTGATGGAAAAGCGCCACGGCGCTTGGCGTCATTTCTCCGTGGCGTCGTGGGCGCTAAAAGGCCTCAGTACTCTGCAAAAGCGCAGTGGCGCTTCTGGCGCTAAAAGCCTGACGCTTTTCAATCACTACTTGTCACACAAAAAACACATGCATGTCATCTTTATCGCATCATGCCCAAGCGTCTAGAATCCTAGTTTACGCAAAGGCAGTCATAAAAAGATGGCACGGCACAATTTTTCACGTGAGCTCACAGAATGCTACAAGCATTCTTTTCGCCTTCAATGATGTCTGCATCGGCTTTACCTTCGTCGCACAAACTTTTGCAGTAATCGCCGAGCTGTAAGCGTGAATATATCGAGATAAATCCATCAATATGTGATTTACCGTATTTGTTAACCATGGGGAATTTTTATTTCGTCAGACTTTTTCGTCTGTTTTCTTATGGGGGGGGGGGGGGGGGTTATTAGAGGGGGAACTAATTTTTAATCAAAATCGAACATTATCAAGCATGTTGCTATCAACTTAATTCACAAAATATGTCTTATTAATACAATAACCAATATGTCATTTTTGTTCAAATTTAAGATAACAAATCGATTATAGGTGGGGAGTTATTTGAGGTGAGAATTATTCAAGCAAATACGGTATCCATCCGTTGCGAGACACGACGAATTGGGGCACACCTGTTTCGCATTGGGGAAGGCATGTTTCTGCGCTTTCGACCAGACCAGTTGCCCGTTGACGCTGACATCAAACGAACCTGCAGTCGAAAGGTCGACTTAGTTGTGGTAAACTCAAATGTGTGTTCAGGTGGTGGTTAGATACACTCCTGGAAAAATGTCTTCGTCCCTGATTTTTTTGGTTCAATGGTGAACCAAACATTAAATATGTGTCACAGAGGGGTGCAACTCATAACATAAGGGGGGTCATTATGTCAACCCCCCACAGTAGAAATATGGCCTCTGTCCCACATATATAGTCATCATTTCATGATCCGTGAATGGGAGTGCCTTCCGCGATTTTTTTTGGCTTTTTCTACATTTGGATAAATACACGCAGCCATGAGCTGGCAAGGTGCCAACATTTAATTTTGTTCATCAATTCAAAAATAAGCACCATGCCGGCTCGATATTTGTCTGCCGTCCGACGGCTGACGACTGTGAGCGTGATGCGGAATCACAGTGAGCGTGAGATACTGGAAGCATGCCAATGACATTTAATACACTTGATTTGCAAAAAAATTTGAAAAACAATGCTGATATGATGTTTTATGTTAACATATTTGCTCTGTATTTTTAAATCGTGTTACAAATAGGGTTCAAACGGGACCACTTTTTCGGACCGGGACCGGGACCGGGACCAGAAATTTTTCTTATCGGGACCGGGACCGGGACTAGGTGGTCGGGACCGGGACTGGCATTTTTCAATTGTCGGGACCGGGACCGGGACCGGGACTGGGGCATCCGGACCGGGACCAGGATTTGCCGAACCAGGTACCAGGACCACAGCCCCCTTTTGAGCCCTATCGGGACCGATAACCATTTGAATGCATATTTTCAGAAGTTTCATACGATTTTCACACTTCATTCAATCAAAATTGTCATCAAAAATAAAATAAAAGTCACAAAATTCAATTGAGTCACAAAAAAGGACATAACGCACGGAAAATATGACAGTGAGTATTGATACATAAGCTGGCGCAGTGCTTTCTGAAGGAAAATAAATTTTTCAGCCTTCTCTGATGTCGAACATGAATGAGAATGCTTGGAACTCACCAAAAAAAACGTCAAAAAATCGTCGACGGAATGAGAATGCGCCGACTGGCGCAATTTTTTTCGAATTTTACAAGTATTTAATAGGCAAAATTTGGTTCCAGTCCAGTTAATTTTTCTTATCGGGACCACTGAAAAATTCCGGGACCGGGACTGGGTGGTCGGGACCGGGACCGGGACTGGCCTTTTTCAATTGTCGGGACCGGGACCGGGACTGGGGTGTCGGGACCGGGACCGGGACCGCCCCAGTCCCGACTTTTTGCCGAACCATGTACCGGGACCGCGGTCCCGTTTGAACCCTAGTTACAAAAATCGCATCCTTTAATTATCATTGTTATGCTTCTAACGTGAGGCTTAAATCAGTCCAAAGTGTCAAGTCCACCGCGTATACCATTTTGAATACAAATTCGCAAAGTGATAGATGTTTGAGCAGTGCAGATCTTATTAATCGTTTTAACACGTTTTTTGTTTTGTTTCACCATTTTCACCAAGTTTTTCTATATGTTTCACCGTTATCACAAAAGGGACAAAGACATTTTTCCACCTGAAATTTGACTTTGGATGGCTGTCAAATGAGAAGCAATGCACCCAGAAGGCTAAAAATCGACATGTGGCATAAAGGCACCTTACTCTACACCTGCAAGTGGCAAAATACCCCCGAACAAACCCCTGGGTCCGGCGGACGTGTTTATGGTGGCGTGGGGCACGGCGGCCAGAACCGCCTGCTTGACCGCAGCCACGCGGCCCTCGTAGCCTCAGCCGGACTGGCTGAAATGGGTGCGCCGTACAAAATACATTCATGCGATTCGCTTTAGGGAGATATCACACGTGCAACGGGACGACTGAGATAGCAAATCCTCTGGGAAGACTGTTTTTATTGTTGGTTTTCCCCCAACGACTTAAAATTCAGAATTTTTTCGAGTAAATAAAGTGCTCGAATCTGTCGCATTTTTATAATTTACTTTAAATACATTTCAAATACACTTTACGGCCGTTCAGGCTGGTACTGTTTTCGTATGGTACGATAAAAATTCAAAGTTTCCAAACGTGTTTCCCATAGTCACGATAGAGGCATATGGGCAAAATGTACCAGTACCACGTGAACCCACCTCACAATTGACAAAGAATATAGGAACTGACCAATATTGCAGATCAACCACAATTGGGCGCACCTCAGCCATAACGTCGCTTTTTCCGGTAGTAAATATGTGATAATGCTAACTGGAGCTGCGGGTGATTACGAAATCAACATTGTTTTGAATAGTGAACATACACTTGTTGTGCAGAAAGAAATGTACGAGAATGTGGCGACGCAAACTTTACTTCAGCAACATGACAAATTCGAAAACGGGTAATGCAAAAAAAGTACGGGAAACAGGTTCACCAATGACCAGCTAGTTTTAGTTGACCAGCTCTCAATGAGTTTGCAAAGCCACACTATTGCACAATGGAAATAAAGATTGCATCCAATACTCATAAATATTTACATAAGTTTTCGATGTAAAATGGTTCCTTTTTACTTTTACATCCCTAAATAGTACAGATGAGCATGTTCTTCAAAAGTGTTGCAACATGGCCACAGCCTACCTACATAACATAGCGAACTAGTAAAACTAGCCAGCAATACTCGCAGTATACATGCACACAAATTAACTCAGGCAACCAGTGTAAATACACATGACACGTATTTTTAACTATGCAAACTGTTTATCGCTACATACATGCAATCATACACCCGCAAACTGCAGTTAAACAACATTTGAATAATTATCACTGCATACAAACATGGTTTTCTTTAACGATTGCTGGAGCATGTTTTAATGGTTTAGTTGTAAAAAATGTTGTGATTTTTTTTCCAAACCAACCATCGAAACCATTTATTTTAATGACAGCGAAATTTTTCAGTACCCGAGGTGTTTTCAAATGAAAATCGCTGCAATTGAAAAAATCGATTCTCGACAAACACGTAGCATAACGACTCGTTTTTTTATCAACTCTGGTGACAATCACGGTTTGTGTAGTGCAGTGGAAAAAAACTAGCGCATATTAAATAATAAATTAAATACCACATGGCTGTGATATGCATAATAATCTCGATAAACATAAATCATCGACGTAAATAACGTAGTAAATAAATATTTATCAATGACATCATCACGCTCTGAACAGATTCTTCTGCTCTCTCAAAAACGCCATAACTTCCACGGGATTTTGGCTCTTTGCCAAGCCTTGCAAAGCATCCAATCTATAACGACCAATAATATTTTAGTACAGATAGCTATGAATGCATTAGTGGTAAATTCTTTGGAAAAGTTAAGTGGAAAAGTGGAAAAGGATTTCCTTAAATTCTCAACATTTTGGCGATTCTACATTCCAGTGGATGAAAACTGAGATAGAAAAAATTATACGATAATCCAAAAATGACTAACGAAACACGCATGAATGGATTGAAGGATTTCTCCTGTGCGATTGAGCTTGGCACGGTTGGTTTACCACATTTGACTTGTTCCTGTGAGAAGATGTTCCGAGATTTGGCGGAAAAGTGGAATGAACGCAACAAACGTACACAAAAAGCGACTTGTAAATATAAAAAAGTATGGTTTTAATGATAGAATTTTCAAGCAATGTTCTATCAATTCATTGTATAAATAATTTTATATGGACAGTAAATTTGCTGCAAATACAACTAGGGTTGGCCGATGTTTTTTTTTAAACGTTTAAAAAAAAAAAAACGTTTAAAAACAAAACAAAACATGACGTCCGAAATGTTTTTTTTTTTAAAAAAACATCGGCTGAAATTTTTAGTACTAAGCACTAGGTATTTTGCAAAATTTTTGCGCGCAAGCGCGCAATTTCACACACAAATTGACATTGGTGGTTGTTTTCATTGGTTTTGTTGCATTTTTAGTATCAAAACATCCATTTCTATGTGCTACCATGGGTGAATAAGCCGACATATGTTGCTGTAATATATAATATTGAGGTAATGTGCTTCCATGTACCTCCACAATGTGTAACTTCACTCCCAAAGTAACAACCTCCTTTTATAACATTGTTTGATCACCATTCTGTGCCAAACTTTACCTGAAGTCACGAACATTCAACTATAAGGCGATATACGAACGATATGTCGACGAAAAATGGATATTTTTGACACAAATCACCACTTATAATGCTATCCCATGGCTCCACAGCCATTATATGGTCATATTTAACATCACAGAGTATTGCCAGTGTCTGATATACCTATATATGTTGACACTAGGTCATATCTGGGAGCTTTTAAAAAAAAACGTTTTTTTTTAAAAAAAACATCGAGTTAAAAAAAAAACGTTTTTTTTCCAACCCTAAATACAACACAACCCTGTAATAAGAAAACTGAAAATTGTCATCGACGTGAGAATAATTCGAAGTAAACAATTTCATTGTCACTATATCCCTCCTTTTTCACAAATGAAACTCACAAAGTGGAAATTATTCAAGCAGGGGGGGGGCAACTGAAGATTTACGGTAGTCAGTCAAATTTACAGTCACCCCGAACAAAATGATCGATAAGTTCAAATGATAAGTTCTAATTTACACAATAAAAAGTCATACCTGTGCCCACGCCAGTTTCTCTTGCACATCTCGATTGTTAGGCTCCATTTTTGCTGCAAACTTCAGATTTGTCACAGTATATTCGTGTCCAACATAGACGTGCTGAAAATTGTACAGATCAAAGTAAATATTGACTCACGGTCGTAAAGTTGAGGAATTACCGTATTTCTTCGAAATACCCCCCGGGGGTGATTGTTTCAGAGTGAGAATTTTGAGGGGGGGGGGGTTAAACGAGGGAGGGGCATTTCGAGGGGGGGGCTTATTATTTCGCCAGAAATTTTTTGAAATTCCAGTACTAAATTGTCGTCTGTAACGTACGCAGACATAGAAAAATGCTACAATAACCGCTATAAATAAGAGCATATTGACTTATTTAAGTGTGTAACATTGTTCTAACGTAACAATTCATGGTTTTTAACGTGTGTTTTGCATTGCCCGAATCACAAACCGCAGTTTTGTTGTGTACGTTCTCTGTACACTCAATTTGGGGGGGGGTATTTCGAGGGGGTGGGTAATTATTTCATAATGTCCATTTTGAGGGGGGTATTTCGACGGGGGTATTTCGAGGAAATACGGTAGTTCTCAATTGGTTGAATATTCAAATTAAAAAACGTGTGAGAGCTCCGAAAAGACTTTTTAAAGACCGGGATACATTTTCCAATCACAACAACCCAAAAAACTAAAACATTCAAATGCACAACAAAACCAACAGTTTCATCTGGCAACTTGCCAAGCACCCCATTCAAAGCGTGGTGCATCTGCTCAGCGGTACCTTCAAAGAACTTGCCGCATCCGGCAATGAATAAAGTGTCCCCAGTGAACACAACTTTGCCGCCTTGCTGATCGCAGACATAATAGCACAGGTGGCCAGATGTGTGGCAGGGGGTGAATAGACATTCGATCTTTAGATTGCCCAGCTGTAAAGGGGAAGCATCAATATCATCAAACATCAAAATCCAAACAGTGTTCCACCTAGGGTTGGAAAAAAACGTTTTTTTTTAATTCGATGTTTAAAACAAACAAACGTTTTTTTAAAAAACAACAACGTTTTTTTAAAATAAAAAACGTTTTTTTTTAAAAGCTCCCAGATATGACCTAGTGTCAACATATATAGGTATATCAGACACTGGCAATACTCTGTGATGTTGAATATGACCATATAATGGCTGTGGAGCCATGGGATAGCATTATAAGTGGTGATTTGTGTCAAAAATATCCATTTTTTGTCGACATATCGTTCGTATATCGCCTTATAGTCAAATGTTCGTGACTTCAGGTAAAGTTTGGCACGGAATGGTGATCAAACAAGGTTATAAAAGGAGGTTGTTACTTTGGGAGTGAAGTTACACACTGTGGAGGTACATGGAAGCACATTACCTCAATATTATATATTACAGCAACATATGTCAGCTTATTCACCCATGGTAGCATAGAAATGGATGTTTTGATACTAAAAATGCAACAAAACCAATGAAAACAACCACCAATGTCAATTTGTGTGTGAAATTGCGCACTTGCGCGCAAAAATTTTGCAAAATACCTAGTGCTTAGTACTAAAAATTTCGGCCGATGTTTTAAAAAAAAACAACATTTCGGACGTCATGTTTTTAAAAAAAAACAACGTTTAAAAAAAAAACGTTTAAAAAAAAACATCGGCCAACCCTAGTTCCACCTATTTATAGTTCCTACACCTAGTTTTGTACCGAAATTTCGGAAACACATAAATCAGCTTTTAACAAATTTTAGTTTTTCAGAATGGATTACTTTTAATCTCAATCAACAGTAGTTGACAGACACCTCATTCTGGTAAACTGAAATGTGTCCAAAGCTGATTTAGAGTTTCCCAATTTTTTGAAACTTTGGTGGAAAACAAGTGGTCAATTTTTTTTGAAGAAAACGTTTTATCAGACCATGTCGCATTAACGTCGGCTGATCGAGAGATCAAGGTAAAATTGTCGAATATGTTCAGGGACAGATCCAGTTTTTTTCATTGCATTACCAAAAGTTGCATTTTCACCTTGAATATGTTTGCCTCGTCATAATATGCAGTAGATAAAATGCTGGAAAGAGCTTCTCTTAGCTGATAGCTGACAGCCCCAAGCGGAAGAAAAGTTTACAATCTGCACACACCGCAATAGTGTCGCCATGTTTCGATTTATGCGTCAGGGCAGGTATTCTGTCGTCGCCGCCATAAACAGCGCCGGATAAATGCGGGGCGAGTTTGACCAATTCCTCATTGCCGCCAGAGTGGTCCCTGCGATGATGAAAAAATTGAAAAGTGTATTATTGAAAGATTCAATCAGAGGACACTATCGGACTATGTAAAATGTCAAATGTTTGACTTTTTACAGGGTTTTAAGATTTTACACGTTTTTTGACATTTGCATGACATTTTACATTTCACAGCGTCCGGGAGTGGCTCCAGCAAAATAATAGTGACAACCAATGGTGGTGCGTTGTCAATACGGCAGTTGGCTCCACGCCACTGGCACGTACAGCTTCCAGAATCTGCGATTTTTTTGGGTTGTTTTTGAATAAGCTTCTGATGTTTCGACTGTTGGAATATGGAATATACGTTAGAGAAAAATATTTTTTTTTAAATTTAAGGTATTCACTAAATCGCGCCTGGTTCAGGCATTTTCTATAAGACGTGCCGTGGACCCAAACCAAACATCAAAATCCGAGATTTAAAAATTGAAATATTTCTGTAAGATTTCGAAACGGACCCCCCCCCCCCAAAAAAAAATAATCACCCCATTTTTCAAGCGACCGCACCTTTTTCGGTTCCACCGGGTCGACCAGAGCGGCTTTATTAGTAGTTTTATCTGTCAAAATGTACATAAAATTGTCCTCCAATGCGCGAACGGGCGTTACAACGATTGACATTTTTCGATACGCAACAGATAATGGTTGCAACTGGACTGGCTGTTTGAAAATACGACGGATAAGCATAACTGCGGGGGAATTTTGTGGGTGGTGAACGGTTACACAAGTCTGGACTCATCAAAAATCAGGCGAGAAGAGACATTTTGGAAGAATTTCGAAACGACTTGTAGGACGGAATAAACCCGGCTGATTGCGAAAACTTTATACGCAAATACCGCTTATGACAAGTTGGCAGCCGTCCAATAGATTTCGAAACCGTTTTAGATATAACAAACGTTTTAGATACACGACCCGATCAACTTTATCAGATTTGATTTGGATACACAGCGATCATTTCCGGTTCATATCGAATGGCGTGTTCGACTGCTGCAAAACGATTCAAAATGGTGGGTAGATCAATTTGTATTTTCAAATCAGATTGTGGACTTTTCACGGGCATTTTGATTAAATGGCTCTTTGAGAATCCAAATACATTTAGAGGCGTTGGATCCGGACCAATGTATCCAAAAAGTCTCAAGAGAGTTGTATTCAAAAAATCCTAGATCAAAAGTACAAGGGTGCGATTATATCGGTTTAAGCTATACGACAACTGATTAAAAACCGCTGAATAGTAATATCGGTGAATAAAAAGGCATAGATCCAGTTTTGAGAATGAATAGTTTAAACTAGTATCTCACTGCAAAGGATAAAAAACGGAAACTGTTATACGACTGGGTAAATGAGAATGTAAAAAAGAAAATAGAAAAATTCGAAATTGTTCCATTGCCCTGCCGTTGTTGTTGTGCAGGATCCTGTTCCAACATGAAGCAACTGGGGATTCCAACAGTGGAGAATTTGGTGCATGACGGCATTACTAAGGTTGGGCTTAGGGCCTTTGCTTTTTTTACGTCCATCTTATCTATCTCATTGTTTTAGAATTTCATTTTCTTTCTCAGCTGGCCATGCGTTACTGGGCGCCGTACTCTGAAAATCATGACCCATTCAATGAACAGGTAAATTTGATATGTGGTATTATCTTGAACAAACCTATTAACATTACGCATATATCCTAATGATTGTGCGTGTTTATCTTGTGACATTGATCTTGAATGCAGGTAATAGTGGACATTTACCGGAACGAGCTTTTGGGCACTGCGTTCTCCGTCAGACGAGTGATGCTACTCGAATTCAGGTTCCTTTCCAATCTCTTTACGTCACTCTTAACGTCAGTGTCTCCTTGAGCTGGCACTGTGCCAAAATCTTCCCAATCGCAGCCAGTACCTGGAGCGTTACCTGTGGCCCAATTACGAGCCGGCCAGTTCGCCCCTGGAGCACGTCATGTCCATGGTGACGGTGGTCAACGAGAAAATGAGAGAGCGCGTCCCTGCGTGGCAGGTTGTTTGGGGGATAGTGAATATGTAGGGGTGTGTTACCCACACATTGGCCAGCTATCATTCTTTCCCGGGGCATGATTTTTGGCTACTTACTATCTCATGGAACACCCCCCGAAATCATCTCATCTATCTAGCAAGTTTTAGGGCATAATTTTGATCATCTCCCCTCCAGATTTCACTCATAACAAGCTATTTTTTGCTATGTTTGTGCTTGTTCTTTATGCCTATTTTAGCCACTTTTAACCTATTTCTGGCTGTCTTAACCTTTTTTATAGCGAGTTTTCACTTTTTTACCTCTCTCACATTGAAAAATACTATGAATTACATCCATCCACACTGCAATTTCTCTACACTACACACGTTCACCCCCTTGCAGTGTTTCTCGCGGGCGCCACACAAATTCGCCGGATTTTTCCGTCGCGTGCAAGAGTTGGCCCTGGACGCGCCCCGCTGCACGGCCGTGCACGAACAAACGCAAGTTGTGCTGTTCCTGGTGCACTGCGTCAATTCCGTTGTGAGTTTTGGGCGGGGAATTTGGTTGGGTGGAAAAGTGTCTCGTCGGAACGTGTATGGAACAGTACACTTTGATAGGGGTCACGTTTATAATCTGGAAAATGTAAAATGTCAGGCAAAGTATCAAAAGTCATGTAAAATGTTCGTTTTCTACCGGTTGTTTGACATTTAACATGACCTTTTTCCATGGCATTTTTCAGGGCATTTTACACGGTCTGGGATTGACTCCAAGACTAGCTCTTTATGGCAATCATCTATATTTATATCCTATATGTAACTTTTTACATGTTGAAAATGTGGACGATGTATTCGTTTATATTTCTTTTTGTGAATATTTTCCCTCATAATTGACGATAAAAACAGGGTTATTTTTCAATAAAATGTGAAGTCGATCAATCAAACTACACAATTTACAGGAAGTGGAACTGGTTCGATCGCAAGTGCAAAAAATTGTTTCGTTACAAATTTGGGCGAACCTTCTTCCGGTACGTTTGGGCTCTATACTTCGTTTCGAGTATCAAGCACTCAGATAAAATCGAAATTTGATCTCGGCGTCAAGGACGTAGCCAGGGGGGGGGGCGGGGGGGCGGCCGCCCCCCCCTTCCCGGGTCGGACAAAAAAATATGCCAGAAAGGCACTTCCGTAAAGCGATTTTGTTGGTAGCTGGGGAAAATATTGCGCGCAAGCGCGCATTTCGTCGCCCTACAGTATATTTCATTGGTACCTATAGTTTGGGACAAAAAAGCACCCAAAATCTGTCCCGGTTGCTGTATATGTATGTAAAATACATACATGTACAGCGGTATTTGGCGCCAATGGCGCCATGGCGCGGTGCCTACGAATGGCGCTGGCGCCAAGACGCCATTCCTTTACCACAGGGGTCAAATTTTAGGTGGGGGGGCGCTGCCCCCCCGTTCGCCGGGCTCCGTATACAATCCGCCCCCCCCCGCTCAAAAATCTTGGCTACGTCCCTGCTCGGCGTGATAAATTCAGAAAATCAGAGTATCATACAAACTATGATACAATGCTTCAAATCCCCAGTTAGCTGCCGTGTAGTGATGTAAAAAGCGCCAGGACTTCGGCGCCAAGCGCCAGCGCCATGGCGCTTTCACATCACTACTGCCGTGTCAAGATGTGAAATGCGCAACTTTAAACAGTAGATAAAAAGTTGAATCCTTATGTGACTTTGTTATTTACTTAGCAATCTGCTCTCTTGTAAAATAAATAAAACCATTACATTTTTTCAAATCTCGGCAAACCTGTCAAAAAATGAATTCTGAATTGAAATTTCTGAAAAAATACATTAATTTTTTCTATTTTTTTTCAGATTATCAAAATAAATAAATCTCCTTATAAATCTTTCAATGCCGACCCCATTTACAAGTGTTAACTCTCGACAAACCGATTTCAGGAGTATCGCGCGCGTCTGCTGTCGCGAAACGCCACACTTTCCACATATTGGCGCGCGATCGAAAAACGCGACGCGAAATTGCGCGCCGAAAAGTCTCAGCAGGAGTTGGAGCAGATTTGGTATGATAGGCGGTTTTTGGCCCGGCTAATCATGCGATTTCTGAGTCTGCTTGATGACATCCCGATCGATGGTTCGTTTCTGTATGATTATTTGCGTGTGTGAATACTTGGCCTACTGGCGCTCTCAGCGGTTAAATTTTTGACTGATTCACCCTGGCATTCGCCAGCGGGGCAGGCCCGGACCCTGCAAATTGTCATGTAAAGACCCGGTAGTGTCATGTCTGTTTTTGTATCCAAATGTTGCTTTTGGACATTCAAGGACTTTTGGACATTGGACTTTTGCAGATTTGGATACAAAAGCAGTAGATTTGGTTCAGGTACGTATCCAGGATCGGGGGGGGGGCTCAGCCCCCCCCTAAAATTTTGCATACATAATGGCGGAATGGGGCCATGGCGCTGGCGCCATTAGTAGGCGCCGCGCCATGGCGCCACTGGCGTTGGCGCCAGCGCCATGGAACGTATGTAAATATACATACAAAAACAGCAAAAAGCACACCATTGAGTGTATTTATAACGATTTTAGGCACATGGAGCGAATCTG
This sequence comes from Sphaerolaimus hirsutus, assembly GCA_964036195.1. Classification (NCBI taxonomy): domain Eukaryota; kingdom Metazoa; phylum Nematoda; class Chromadorea; order Monhysterida; family Sphaerolaimidae; genus Sphaerolaimus; species Sphaerolaimus hirsutus. The sequence goes on along the minus strand of OZ038455.1, from coordinate 9,664,052 downwards.
CTGGTAATATTTAGTGTGTGGTGAAAGTGCGCGCTTGCGCGCAAAATTTTTTACGCTGACGTTGAGAAAAGACGCATTTTCCGGTCACTTTCTGGTCTAGCCCTGGGAAGGGGGGGGGCTGTAGCCCCCTCTGCCCCCCCTGGATACGGCCCTGATTTGGTTACCCCACAATAAGATTTGGATACATGACACTGCAGGGTCTTTTACCTGACATTTTACAGGGTGTTTTACATGACACATGATACATCACAGGGTCTTTTACATGATACATGATACATACATGTTTTTTAACAGTTGACATCGAAGTACCCCATGTATCCCCTCAAGCCACTTAAGTTTGAGACACTGAGATTTCCACCACGCAGGTCCAGTTGACGAATACACCGTGCGCTACTGCGAGCGTATGCTCGAATTGCTGATCGACATCGAGTGCCAGTTGCCAATGCGTAGATTTGTCAATGCGCTTTTGGACAATTGCCAATTGACGACCAGAGCCAATTTGAGCAGTTTACCCAAGAAGAGCGTGCAAGGTTGTTTTGTTTGATTGAATTGTTAATGTCCTTTATTTTTTCATTATTTTGAACACGTGAAATGAAATTGAAATTGCAGGTGCTTTGTTCAAACAGCTGCTTGAGATGCTAAAATTTTACCAACGGTTTGAAATTGACGATCTCACCGGGGAAGCAATAGCTGAGGTATTTTTCTGTTTTGTATTTTTTTTCTACACAAGTTCGTTAACGGCACCATATATTTACATTTATTTTTTATATATTTATTTATTCCATATACGTTTATATAAATAAATGTATAAATAAATTTTTTATCTATTATTTTTATATTAACATATTTATGTTCTGATTAAATATGTTTACAGGCCGACATGCAAGCCGAGCACTACAGTGAGATCATCTCGCTGCAAAAAGCCGCATTCAAACTGCTTCGTGATGAGCTGCGCGAGTTTTACCTATTGAACGGCGCCGCTGTGGACACTAGGAAAGCGTTAATAAAGCATCTGTCCACTTTGAGGTGAGCAGGGTGGCGATCATTTTGACATTCATTTGAACCAGGTTTTTTTGTCGATCGATGGTCGTTAAACGTGTCGAAAATCGCTGCATTGCGTCCAAACCGCGTCCAATTTTTCACACCGCGAGCGCGAAAATAGCATTTTGAACCGGCGTAGTTCATGATAACCCTAACGCTGCCATTTCCGATTTCTCAACACAAAACCTATAAAAAACCAAAAACCCAAAATTCCCTTAATGTTCCCCAAATCGACCCCCCCAGCGAGTCGCACCTCTACTCTTTGGCGTGCATGCTCAAACTTGTGCCGCGCGCGTCCGCCGGCAGTTCGACCGGCGCCGACACCCAGTGCTGCGTGCTGCAGCCGTCCGCGCAACTGCTGCTCGAGATGCTCGTGGCCAGACATGAGAGAAGGCCTAGCCAGTTGCAGGTTGTTGGGGGGGGGGGTTGGGGTTGATTGGGGTTGGTTTGAGGGGTGCTGCTGGGGGCACTCGCGGAACCTGTAAAATGTCAGGTGTCATGTAAAAAACCCTGTAAAGTATCTTGTATCCAAACATCATTCTATAGTATCCAAATCTTATGGTTATTCATTTATCGTAATGTATCCAAAAAATATTTGGATACAGAGAATTAGATTCGAATAGATTCGAAATTAAACCTCCAGTCCAATTCGGACTAAATACATTCAATTGAAACAGATCGAAGCATTTTTTAAATTCAATTTCAACTTCTAGGCGCTCAATGAAATGGCCCTGTACCCCACGGAAACGGTGATATGGGACGAAAATTTGGTGCCGTACGAGCATTATTCAGGTGCTGACTGTCTGGCGCTGCACAAGCTCAACCTACAATTTTTAACGCTGCACGATTACCTGCTGCGAAATTTCCAGCTATTCAGATTGGAGAGTACATGTAAGTTTGGCTTTTTGCCAATACAATATATTTTTTCAATTGGATATCGACCATTTCATTATCTTAATTATTTTTTTTACAAAGACATCGAAAATAGGCCGTTGTCTTGTAATTTGCCTTTTATGGGGCGGGGGTTTGTGAAGTGGGGAGTTTCATTCTAAAAATGCATATATCCAAGTTTTTCGATTTTTCAAAATCGCATTTTAAAGTTTGACGCTGGCCCGACGACGCTATGTTTTGGGGACGACGCTTGCCCCGCACTTTTCAGATAGATCCGACATTTCTCTACAACTTTTGTAATCACAAATTTTGTTGGCCGGGAATAGGGTTGGAAAAAAAACGTTTTTTTTTAACTCGATGTTTTTTAAAAAAAACAACGTTTTTTTTAATAAAAAAAACGTTTTAAAAAAAAAAACGTTTTTTTTTAAAAGCTCCCAGATATGACCTAGTGTCAACATATATAGGTATATCAGACAGTGGCAATACTCTGTGATGTTGTATATGACCATATCATGTCTGTGGAGCCATGGGATAGCATTATAAGTGGTGATTTGTGTCAAAAATATCCATTTTTCGTCGACATATCGTTTGTATATCGCCTTATAGTAGAATGTTCGTGACTTCAGGTAAAGTTTGGCACGGAATGGTGATCAAACAAGGTTATAAAAGGAGGTTGTTACTTTGGGAGTGAAGTTACACACTGTGGAGGTACATGGAAGCACATTACCTCAATATTATATATTACAGCAACATATGTCGGCTTATTCACCCATGGTAGCACATAGAAATGGATGTTTTGATACTAAAAATGCAACAAAACCAATGAAAACAACCACCAATGTCAATTTGTGTGTGAAATTGCGCGCTTGCGCGCAAAAATTTTGCAAAATACCTAGTGCTTAGTACTAAAAATTTCGGCCGATGTTTTTTTTTTAAAAAAAACATTTCGGGCGTCATGTTTTTTTTTAAAAAAAACGTTAAAAAAAAAAACGTTTAAAAAAACATCGGCCAACCCTAGCCGGGAAATATTTAGGGAGTTATGTGAGATTTTGTAAGTCACCGAAAATTGGGAACAAATCTGAACATTTGAAATTAAATGGTTAATAACTTCTTAACGGTGCATCGTAGGATAAAACAAATTACATCACTGCAAATTCCGTGTCTAAAAGTACCTCTGCCTAAATGTTCAGATCAATATATGCACGCATATTTGATTTAAAGTGCAAAATAGATTTGGAAATTCACGTATGCATTTTTGGAAATGAAACTTTTTTTTGTATGGGAATTCCGGCCAGCTCTTCGCGGCCGCGCCGAACCACGCGTGCATTTGTGGAAATGAATTTTTTTTTGGATATGTGCACTTATGAAAAGAAACTCCGGTGGTCCGAGATGGATATGTGCACTTACGAAATGAAAGTTCTGTTTTTCATAGGGGATCTGAGATGGATATGTGCACTTTCGATGTGAAAATTGTGATTTTTCTGAAAAACGGTACCACTGTATCTTGGGAACGAAATGGACTATAACGCTGATTTTTTTCTAAAATGTGAAAAACTATACGTGGAGGTCAAATCCTGGATTTTTTCTGGATTTGGCGCTTGTGAACTTTTAGAATGGAACTCCCCAAGTATTCTTTTCAGTTGACTTTTGAATTTATCGAAATTAGATTTTCAAAAAAATATTTTCGGAAAGATTAAAATTGAATGTCTAATGGTTGAAATAATGCAAACATCTGTGATTTATTTAATTGAAATGGTTGTAAATATAGAGGTTACATCCCCTGATGATGGTTCATCACTTTTAATCGTGATGGATGATGCAACTTTTCCATTTCCTTCCTTGTTGCGTCAGAAAATCTGGGTTCTAGTTGGTCACATTGATTTCTTAAATTCATTATCTATTGTAAATTCTTCAGTAATCTGCTATCTAGGAAATTGAATTTTAACTCAAATATAATTTTTCCTTTTAATCCCATTTTAACCCCCCCCCTCCCCTGAATTTCGTAGATCAAATCCGCTCCGATTTGGAAGATGCCATACTTCGCATGAAGCCGTTTCCTCACGAACAGAAACATGGTGAAGTCGTGTTTGCTGGCTGGGCCAGATTTGCCCTGCCTCTGACGCATTTCCAGATCGTTGAGGTTGGTTTGTTAAAAGTTGTGAAGGATTTTTATTTGGCAGTTGGCGATGGAAATATTTTTGACAACCTTGTCTTTTTAAAGAGTCTTTTTTTAAATAAATAAGCCTCGAAAAGTTTTTTCAAAAGCTCCCAGATATGGTTTCGAGTCAACATATACAGGTGTATCAGACAAATGCCAGTAGTTTGTGATTTTAAATATAGCCATATAAGTGTTGATTTCTGTCAAAAATATCCATTTTTATGTCGACTAGTTACGCATATCACCTTTTGCTGAAGGTTCGTGACTTCAACGGCCCTCTTCCCGCTCAAAAATCCTGGAGCAGTGTTGGAAAACTACGTCTTTTGCGACCCTGGCTTTTTTAAAGCTCGTCTCTTTAAAAAAAGTCGACTTTAAAAAAAGACTCCTTCCATCACTGTCCCAGACTCGTTTTTCTGTTGTTGTTTTTTGCATCAATGCTGTATCGCTGTCAACTGACCCATTCAGGTGACCCGTCCGCGTATCGGCGAGAAGGCGCCCGCGTCTGTGCGCTGCGACGTTACTCTCACGCTCACGAATCGCGGTGATATCCGCGCTGAGTGGCACGGTTTGTGTGGCATTAACTGTTTTTTAAATGATTTTAACATTTGTTGTGACGGCTGAGGTAGGAAAGGGGGATCGGTGGGGAGGGCGGGGTTACCACCCCCCCCAAATCGCCCAGCTATCTATCTCTCCGATAGGCCGCTAAGCTATCTATCTATCCCGGAAGCAAAATTTTGGGCTACTGTCCCTTGACACCCCCCCCCCCAAATCGCCCAGCTATCTAGCTCTTTTCAACCCAAAACATCCAAAAGATTGTTTTTTTTCAGCCCTGCGGAAACACGACGTCATTTTCCTGGTTTCGTTGGCGCCCAAGCCGGGCGTCGCGAAGTACGACGTGCGCGAGCCGTTCAAAAAGCAAATCGAGGTGCAGTGTGTCCGCGGCGCGGAAATTGAGGGGTTGATCGGACCCGATGGAAGGGTCATTGAGGAGTGGGGTCAGTTTTTGATAGATGGTGGCAGCTTTTTTGACTATACTACTTTGACTGTTGTTGTTTAATTTGTATAAAATTCAAAATTCAATATGATACAAAGTACAACAGTGACTACCGTATTTACTCGAAAAAAACCCACTTGAATAATACCCCCTGTAAGACGAGTGAGGAAAAAATAATTCCTCTACTTGAATAATTCCCCCTCGCCTTGAATGGTTCCCATCAAAAAAGCCTGTTTGAAAATAATTCCTCAGAGGAATTATTCGAGTAAAAATACTGTATATTCAATATTTCAGTGAAAAGTTCCATTGTACCATCATATCCTAGTCAACCAAGTTTCAAAATACAAAATATCTGCCATTGCAAATATCAGAGGAGCGGCCCGAGCTGGAGGGCGGTCGGCGCACGTGGAGGTGCTGGCTCGACACCAACCAGTACAGATTGGACATGGAAAACGTGGCGGAGAATTCGACCGCGGTGCGTTGACGGTTTATGTTGAAAATGAAAGACGCAGATTGTGGTAAGCCACAGAGAATGGAAAGCCACATATTTTGAATCGCTTGTACTCATTTTCACGTTTTCCCACGAAGTCACGCTGAAAACTAGTGTGTGTGGTGCCAATCTACCCAACCAAAAAACAAACACTTTCAACACAGGACGTGTACGACACGTTCCACCTAGTAGTGCGGCGCGAGCCCAAATCGAACAACTTCAAAGCGGTGCTGGACACTATGCGCACGCTGATGAATACCGAGTGCGTGGTGCCCAACTGGCTGCACGACTTGGTGCTCGGCTACGGCCAGCCGTCCGCAGCGCACTACAAGAAGTGAGGGGGTTTGGGGAGGGGGCACCCCACCCTGGGGTTTGTAAGATGTCTGGTGAAGTGTCAAATGTCGTGCTATGGGTCAAAAATTGTGTAAAATGGAAAGATCGTTTGCCATTTTACAGGGCTGGCATTTACATATATTTGGCAGTTAATTGGCACATTTCGTGCTATTTTACATTTTACATGTTTTTCACCGCGTAAAATAATATAATAATTCAGCATAAAATATCTTACTAACCCGTTGCTGAGGCGGTGCATTTTTTTGTAAAATTTTGCATATTTTTTTCGTAAAATTCGCCATTTCTCGGTTGCAATTTGCAGCTTATCGTTCCGCGAGAGTACCCTGGACATGAACGACACTTTCCTAGACGTGCATCATTTGAGGGAGTCTTTTCCAAATGCAAACTTGGTCTTCACTGACCCTGATGATGAGGAATTGGCGCCACCATTCAGGTAAACATGTCAAAATTTGTAAATTTGTCAAACTATATTTATGTAAACCTGAGTTGTTTATTCATTCATTTCAGATTGACATTCAAAGCGCTCGAAAAGGGCGGCGACAAAGAAAACAATGGTGATTTTCAAACAATTTCCTATGTTTAATTCACGTTTAATTTATTACAACTCTAATCTATTCATTATGCCAATGTTTAGAATCCGCTAACAAACCCACAACGGAGCCAGAGAGTATAATCGTGGAGCCAATAGTCCGACCCAGCCGAAGCCCGTATCCCTGTGAGAAGGTTCGGACGAATTCTGTCCGGTTCACAGCGGCGCAAGTGGAGGCGATCAAATCTGGCACTCAGCCAGGATTGACTATGGTTGGTGTGGGTGCGCTGGATGCGCTGGGGAGTTATAAAATGTTTTTTTAAACGTTGTTTAAAAAAAGCAACCACCGAAACCTTTAAAAGAAATTGAAATTTTGAGTACTAATTCACTAGGTGTTATGCTAGCGCGCAATTTCAGGTATTTACAAATTACCATGTGTGGTTTTTTTCATTCTTTTTCAAATTGTCCGTCTAAAAACCTTCACAATCTTTCAAAACCCCTTTTTTCCACCCCCAATTTCACCATCACGCACTCTACCCCCCCCCCCCCCCACCACAGGTAGTGGGCCCGCCGGGCACGGGCAAGACCGACGTTGCCGTGCAGATAATCTCAAACATCTACCACAACTGGCCGCAGCAGCGCACTCTCATCGTGACGCACTCGAACCAGGCGCTCAACCAGCTCTTCGAGAAGATCATGCAGCTAGATGTCGATGAGCGGCACTTGTTGAGATTGGGTCGGTGGGTGTTGGTGTTGTGTTCACAGACACTAGTTGACATCGCAAATGAATTCCAACTGAATATCATATGAGTAGCACAAAAAAAATATTATTAAGCATCACACTACAGAGACAATGAAAATTATTTCTTTAGTGTTAGTTATGCTCTTTCATAGGAATCCCATATTAACCAAAATTCAGTTGACATAAATTTTGATGTCAACTGGCGTGTTTGGGCCGATTCGCATAACCTGCTCTTGACTTTTTGACGTTTTGATGTTTTTGAAATTTGAGTATTTTTTGCATCACGTGGCTTTCCTGCTTGAGTGTGGTGGATGCATTGATAAAATATGAAGGATACGATTTCATTTATACGACCGTTCAAACTTACTCAATCGATTGTCACTTGTCAGGCCACGGCGAGGAGTCCTTGGAAACTGCGAAAGATTTCTCGCGTTACGGACGTGTCAATTTCGTGCTAGCCGGCAGGCTTTTCCTGCTGCAGCAAGTGGAAAAATTGCAGAAGGCTCTCGGCGTCGGCGGCGATTTGAGCTACACTTGCGAAACGGCCGCCCACTTTTTCGTTTATCAGGTAAATACCTCTTTGATATTTTTATTTCAATGTGAGATGTGATTCAAAGGTTCTCTGGCCGATTTTCTGGCTGCACACAGGGCCGTATCCAGGGGGGGGGGGGCGGGGGGGGGGCTGCAGCCCCCCCCCCTCCCGGGGCGAGACCAAAAAGTGACCGGAAAATGCGACTTTTTCAACGTCAGCGTAAAAAATTTTGCGCGCAAGCGCGCATTCTTCACCAGACATAAGGTATTATCATAGGATTTGCTCCATGTGGCCACAAATCATTATAAATACACTCAATGTTGTGTTTTTTTGCTGTTTTGTATGTATATTTACATACATATACATCATTCCATGGCGCTGACGCCAACGCCAATGGCGCCATGGCGTGGCGCCTACTAATGGCGCCAGCGCCATGGCGCCATTCCGCCACTATGTAGCTAAAATTTTAGGGGGGGGGGCTGAGCCCCCCCCCCCCTCGCCGGCCTCCGTAAACAAGCAGCCCCCTCCCCGCTCAAAAATCCTGGATACGTCCCTGGCTGCACACACTACTTGACATGCAAATTTGTGTCAACTGAATGTCAACTACATGAGACAAAAACTTTTTTAAAGCATCATACTAAACAGAAACAATGAAAATTAAGTGCCACGATAAAAAATTAACTTCGCTGTACCACACAAGAAAGTTCAAATAACAGAATTAACCAAAATTAGTTGACATGATTTTTTGATGTAAACTAGTGTGTGTGGGCCATTTGTGGCTGCCGCACAAAAATGTGTCTCCGAAGTTTTCTATAAATCCGTAGGTAAGTACTGCCGGGAAACTTCAAGAGGAGGTTGAACTGCGAAGCTATTTCATTTGTTGATTTGTTCCTCTGCAGGTGAAGGGCCGGTGGTCAACTTTCCTGACCGAGATGAGCGCCGCGGAAAAAGCACAGCCGCAGCCCGACGTCGACATTGTGGCCAAACAATTCCCATTCACGCAGTTTTTCCATGATGCTCCACAGCCGCTATTCAAGGTTCGGTATTTTGGCTGTGGCTGTAATGTATTTCCTCGAAGTGTTCCCCTCGAAATGCTCCCAGAAACACCAAATTAGTAGTTCAAAAAAGGGAGTTCAAAAAAATTATTTCTGGCGAAATAACCCCTCCCCCCGAAATGCCCCCTCGTTTAACCCTCTCAAAATTTTCACTCCCCCCGAAAAAAACCCCCCGGGGGTAATTCGAGGAAACACGGTAATTGCATTATGGCAAGCAGGGACGTACGCAGGATTTTTGAGCGGGGGGGGGGCGGATTGTATACGGAGCCCGGCGAACGGGGGGGCGGCGCCCCCCCCCCTAAATTTTGGCCCTTAAGTAAAGAAATGGAGCCATGGCGCTGGCGCCATTTGTAGGCGCCAACGCCATGGCAGTATTGGCGCTGGCGTTGGCGCCAACATCTACTATATAGGTATCTTTATATACCTATATTTCGTACTAGAATCATGTTGGGTGCTTTTCTAACGCTGCTAGGTACCTAAAAAATACATAGTAATCATTGGGTGTGTATTTGCGCGCTTGCGCGTAAAAAATTTTTAGAAGTGCCTACAAAATCGCTTTAGAAAAGTGCCATTTCTGGCAAATTTCTATGTCCGGCCCGGGAACGGGGGGGGCGGCCGCCCCCCCGCCCCCCCCCCCTGCGTACGTCCTTGATGGCAAGGATGTATCCAGGGGGGGCGGGGGGGGGGGCTGCAGCCCTGGCTTTCCTAGTTGCTTTCCAATTGGCATTGGCTTTACATGTAATTTACAAGGTGGTTTACAAATGGAATTTTTCAATGTTTTTTTTAAAATCATTGTTTTTTATTATAAAAACCAGATCATTAAAAGATGTTGTATTTCTTTTGCTAGCCTGGTTTCATTTTTTCAATTTTATTTGTTGCAACATAAAGAAAGTGAACATGAAAGTTATATTTCGCTTTGTTTTGATATTAAAATGAACTGTTGGCGTTTAGACTGAATTAAGCGTGTGTGACAATATTGGTAGAGAAACCAGTATCTGAAATTTTTTTGCAAGCGTCATGTTAAAAAGTAACATATCCGACTCGGCTCGAGACTCGAGATTTTTGCCTGACTCGACTCGACTTTTCACAAACTCGCCCGACTCGACTCGCCTACTCGACCGAAAATTTTTTTGGGTTGCAACTCGAACTCTAGTTTGAAAAAATCTAGTTTCGAGCCCTAGCCATGACACTTGTTGCTTCGGCGCCAGCACCAAATTCTAACTCTTTAGTACGCAACTGAACATAGTACACAAAATGTCAACTAGTTCGCTGCCAAATATCCTATCAAAAGGTAACTCAACTGCCCTCCCTACCCAACCCAATCCAGGGCGTGAGCTTCGCCGAAGACATGGGCGTCGCCCGGAGCTGCTGGGCGCACTTGGAGACTATGTTCACCCAGTTGGATGAGTTCAGGGCGTTCGAATTGCTTAGGTCTGGGAGAGATAGGGTTGAGTATTTGCTGGTGAAGGAGGTTGGTTTCAGAGCCTGGCGTGTAAATGGGGGTGGTCTTTTGGGATTTTTTTGGCACGGGGCCAGTTCCGCAAAAGGAGTAGTGAAATGGGACGTGAAGTGATGTGAAGACGTGAAGTGAAATGAGAGTGAAAAGTTGAGTGAAAATGAAAGTGAGAAGTGAAGTAAAATGGTATTCTGAATGGTCAAAAAAATATTGTTTCACTTCTTATTTCACTTCACTTTTCATTTCTCATTTCACTTCCAATTTCACTTCTCCTTTGAGCTCCTTCGCCCCTAGTACCGCACCCCCCCCCCCCAAATCCCCTTCACATAAACACTGCCAAAACACTCCCCGGCAGGCTCGCATCATCGCCATGACGTGCACGCACGCGGCGCTGCGCAGGTCGGACTTGGTCGCGCTCGGCTTTACCTACGACAACATACTCATGGAGGAGGCGGCGCAGATTCTAGAGATTGAGACTTTTATACCCCTATTGTTGCAGGTGGGGCAGTAGAAAGAAATTGCTGTTTGATACCATTTAAGTAGCTTAGGGGGTATCCTAGATTTTGACCCTCCGGGGGTTGGGTACATAGCAAATCGCTCCTACAGAGGGATACAGAACTGAAACAAAAAATTATTTTATTTTTTTTGCGGGGGTTCAATATGTAGGCTTCTTCAAGGTGTACAAGGAAGAAAAGGAGGAAAAATCACTGAAAGTAGGTTAAAATAGCTCGAAATAGGTATATAGTACGAAAAATAGCTAAAAATAGGCAGTTAGACATTTTTTGGGGTGCAGGTTTTTTATCCCCCCCCCCATTGGAGACCCCCGTAACTAGCTCGCAAATCGTACCCGTAACCAAACGCAGAACCCAGTGGACAACCGCAATCGTCTCAAAAGGTGGATTCTAATCGGCGACCACCACCAACTACCGCCGGTCATCCAGAACATGGCCTTCCAGAAGTACGGCAACATGGAGCAGAGCATGTTCGCCAGACTGGTGCGGCTCGGCGTGCCCACCGTCATGTTGGATGCGCAGGGCAGGGCCAGGGCCAGTATAGCCAGCTTGTATGACTGGAGATATAAGTCGGTTACAGTGCCTGTTGTTGGTGGATAAGTGAAAAGTGAGGTGTTAAGTGAGGTGTAAAGATGAAAGTGGAAAATATTTTTCTTGAGGTTGTAGACGAAGTTCTCCCTGTTTTGCGAGATGGATCTGATAGGAAAAGTATAAATAAATAAATTTTTTTAAAAATGCCAGAAATCTGGCAAAAAGAAAAAAATTCAATCTCTGGAAAACCCTGAAAAATATAAAAATCTTATATTTTTGCTATTTTCTGACCTTTTCAAACACAAATCTTCCAGAGATTTTTCAATGCTAATCATGATTTTAACTGTGGTGTCAAAAGCCGAGGCCGGGGGCAGGTCCAAGCCCTGTAAAGTGTAAATTAAGGTGTCAAATGTAAAGTCTAATGCAAAGTAATGTGTCGATTGTCATGCAAAGTGTCAAATGTAATGTAAAGTGTAAAGTGTCAAATGTAAAGTATGGTGTCAATTGTATATCTTATTATTCGTATTCAAATCTTATCGTTTCGTATCCCAATCTTATGTGGTAAATAACATTAGGATACAAAAACATAAGACTTGGATACGAACAATAAGATTTTGATACACACTTACATTTTACTTCACATTTGACCTTTTATTTGTCACTTTACAGGGCTTCACATGGACCCAAAAATCCGGAAATAAATTTGCATTCTGACCTTTGTGCGCAAGCGTGCGTGTTTTTCAGGACGCTGGGCAACCTGCCGCACGTGCTGCAGCGGCCCGAATTTTGCAGAGCCAATGCCGGTTTTGCGCTCGAGTATCAGCTCGTCAACGTGGAAGACTTTAACGGCGTGGGCGAGAGCACCCCGGCGCCATACTTTTACCAGGTTTGTTTTTTGGGTTTTCGTGCAGATTGGTAGTAAATATAAGGGTTTGGGGAACCATAACCTGTCCACGGCTATTTCCGCAAGTGGAGAAGTAAAAAATAATTTGCGAAGTGAGAAGTAAAATGATAAGTAAAAAGTGAAATGAAAAGTAAAAAATGAAATGCTAAGTAAACGTTTTACTTCTCATTTTACTCAACACTGTAGAAATTTTTCTTTTCAACTTTTCAACTTTTCCACTTCCGGAAGTGACACCAGAATAGTGTTAGCACGACACAGAATAAGGCTGAAAGCAACGCCATGACGTCGTTGCATCGCTGTGTGGGTATTTTTTTTTTAGGGTGGGGGCAGCCCGTTTCCAAGGCTCACCGTGCTATCCGCCCCCTGTGAAAACATCAAAAAATATATCCGAAATGTTTACAATACTTTCTTTGCGCAGAACTTGGCAGAAGCGGAGTATGCGGTGGCGATATTTACTTACATGCGTCTCTTGGGCTACCCAGCGGAGAAAATCACCATCCTGACCACTTACAACGGACAGAAGCACCTTATCAGGGACGTGGTGCAAAGGCGCTGCGGCAAAAATCCAGCCCTGGGGCTGCCGCACAAGGTTTTTTCTTTTTACACCGCGAGCCCCAGAACGTATAATACAGATTTTAGCGGGTAACCCACCCCTTCCACAACCCATTGGCATAGGTGATAGTGTTGTTTTAGTTCTCTCCAACCTGCTTTTGTGGCATTGAAACGACTCGGTGCCCGGAAACCATGTAAGCCCGCTAGTCATGTATACCCACCAGTCATCCATCCGCACAGCATGGGGGTTAGCACGAGAATTAGTATAATGTATAGCGAGGGTCGCAGTGCGTGTCCACTCACATTGTTTTTGTCACCTTTTGAGGATATCACTCAACGAAAAATTGGAAAACTAATCAGTTGTTACATATTTCTAGCGGGTTTACATGACTGGTCGGTCTCCATGACTAGCGGGTTTACATGACTGGCGGGTCCACATGACTAGCGGGTTTACATGACTAGGTGTCTTACGTCATTCTAACATGTAGTTGCTTAGTATTTATACAGCCAGAAAAATTTGTTTGTGCATATATTAGCTCTCGCGCAGGTGGAGACTGTGGACAAATACCAGGGTCAGCAGAACGACTACGTGATCCTGTCACTGGTGCGCACCAAACACGTCGGCCATTTGCGGTCTGTCCAAGTTTTTTCTTTATAAATCTCTTGTGATAACTTGGCGCCAATGTAAGGCGCTGTCAAGTGTAAAGTAAAGCAGGGCCGTATCCAGGGGGGGGGGGCGGGGGGGGGGCTGCAGCCCCCCCCTTCCCGGGGCGAGACCAGAAAGTGACCGAAAAATGCCACTTTCTCAACGTCAGCGTAAAAAATTTTTGCGCGCAAGCGCGCAGTCTTCACCAGACATACGATATTATCATCAGATTTGCTCCATGTGGCCGCAAATCGTTATAAATACACTCAATCTTGTGCTTTCTGCTGTTTTGTATGTATATTTACCTACATATACAGCATTCCATGGCGCTAGCGCCAACGCCAATGGCGCCATGGCGTGGCGCCTACTAATGGCGCCAGCGCCATGGCACCATTCCGCCACTATGTAGCTAAAATTTTAGGGGGGGGGGGCTGAGCCCCCCCCCCTCGCCGACCTCCGTAAACAAGCAGCCCCCCCCGCTCAAAAATCCTGGATACGTCCCTGAAGTAAAGTGTCAAATGGCATGTAAAATGTCATGCAAAGTGTCAATTGTCATGAAAAATGTAAAGTGAAGTGCCAATTGTCATGTAAAGTTCAGTAATTGAATCTTTTGTTTTGATTGACATTTTACGTGACATTTGATACTTTACTTTACACTTTACATGGTCTGTCTCTGCCCCCTGATTGTTTTTCTCAACTGATCGATTTATCGCAGCGACGTCCGGCGGTTGGTGGTCGCATTGTCGCGCGCTCGCCTCGGGCTGTATATTGTGGCGCGCGTCAAACTTTTCCGAAACTGCTACGAGCTCACTCCGGCGTTCAACATTGTTAGTGCGGGTCGTGTTTTTTAATATCCACAATGACCCTTCACCGACAACCGAAATTTCTAAATTTTTTTTTTGTATCTTAAAGCTGTTTTAAACACATTTGAGTTTACCTGAGTAAGGAGTCTGTAAACTATTGTTGATGGAGATAAAATATGATGCGTCATAGTGAACTCATGTTCAAAACAGATAAATCAATTTTGTATCTATGTATGTATGTATTCATTTGCTTTCCCGATGAAATTAAGACTACGAATGAAGTGTCCATTATGCTGGAGTTTCGTCGTGTAAATTTCAAAAAGTTTGTCAACAAATTTAGGCGCAGGCCCAATTTGGTTTATCAAAATACGGTAAATCAAACACAGTAAAATAGGATATAAACACCTTCCCGGACAAGTTCACCACCCATTTTTTTATTTCACTTCTAACGCAATATCTCCGTCCATGGGGGTGTTATAAGGCTGAAACTTTGTATATATAAAGTTGTAAGACCCCCTTACTCCCCAACAATGGGGGGAGGTGCGGCGACTCACTACAGGGTGGGTCGCCCTATATGCAACGATTTTTTGTGGCGTTTTTGTTTTCCCAAGCAAGTTCACCACCCACTTGATTAGCTACACTTTGAAGGCTATATCTCCAGCTGTGAGGGCGGTAGAAAGCTGAAATTTGGGGGATGTCTTGCCAACAACCCCCCTCACAATACACCAGTGGGGCGGCTGCCGACGACCCACTAAAGCATGGGTCACTGCATATAAAGTTTATTATTTTTTAAGAACAGCCCAAGTGTCCCAAACAAGTTCGCCATTCAACTGCATTACAAAAAAATGTTGTGAGAACATACCTGATATAAAATTGAATCAGATTTGAACCCTAGTTCTGCTCATAAATTTTTTTTAGTAGGGCACCCACCCTGTCCCATAAACAGCAGACTGAAAATTTCACTTTAAACCAATGTTTTGTATCACACTTAAAAAGTTGGTTTACAAAGTTCACTAGGGGAGGGTCTAAGGTTCAAAGTTATGTAAACAACATAACCTCTAAAATGCTTCCATAAGTAAATTTATTTGGGGTGAATGAAAAAGTGAAAATTGTGTCAAATTTTGTTCCTGAAATGACATCATTTTGACTTCATAGAATTCACCCCAAGTAAATTTCCTTATGGAGGCATTTTAGAGGTTATGTTGTTTACATAACTTTGAACCTTAGACCATTCTCTAGTGAACTTTGTAAACCAACTTTGTAAGTGTGAAACAAAAAAGTGGTTTAAAGTGAAATTTTCATTCCACCATTTATGGGACAGGGTGGGTGCCCTACTGAAAAAACTTTATTTTGACTGAAATAGTGTTCCAACCCGATTCAATTTTATATTAGGTATGTTGTTGCAACATTTTTTCAATGCAGTTGGGTGATAAACTTGTTTTGGGACACTTGGGCTGTTTTGAGGAAATGGTCAACTTTATATGCAGTGACCCATGCTTTAGTGGGTCGTTGGCAGCCGCCCCACTGGTGTATTGTGAGGGTGGTTGTTGGCAAGACATCCCCCAAATTTCAGCTTTATACCGCCATCACAGCTGGAGATATGGCTCTCGTAGTGTAGCCAATCAAGTGGGTGGTGAACTTGTTTGGGACACCAAAAACGCCAAAAAAATTGTTGCATATAGGGCGACCCACCCTGTAGTGAGTCACCGCACCTCTCCCATTGTTGGGGAGTAGAGGGGTCTTACAACTTTATATATACAAAGTTTCAGCTTTATAACACCCCCATGGACGGATATATTGCATTTGAAGTGAAATAAAAAAATGGGTGGTGAACTTGTCCGGGAAGGTGTTTACAATGATAGGACATTTTCAGTAAGATACTCTTTGTGGTATATTAGTTAACTGCGAATGAATCTAGGGTATGCTGGAAACAGCATGATTTATTTCCGTTCACAACGATGCATGAGTTTTTCCCCCACAGCTGTGCGACCGGCCGCAGCAGTTGATGCTGGTGCAGGACGAACGCTACCCGGCGCACAGGGCGGTTCGTTTCATTTCATTTCCTCTGCGTGGCTGGCGGAAAAGCCCTGCACATACTAGTTGACAAAGACACTGAATGTCAACTGGTTCTTATCCCTAATGGGCCCACACACGCTAGTTGACATCGACACCAAATGTCAACTGGTGCCAATCCCGATTCAAAACTTGCTGACGAGTGGACGAACGACGTTCAAACGCAATCTTTGAATTAGGAACGGAACCAGTTGACATTTGGTGTCAATGTCAACTAGCGTATGGGGGATTCAAAGCTTGCGGATGAGTAAATAACACTAAGCATTATTGTAAAAAATGAACAAACGCATTTATACACATGTACCTTGTAAATGTTTACATTGCACATACCGTAATATTTTTCCCAACACTACAGCTTCAGTTTCTACATTATTCAACACTCTTGCATTTGAAAGTCATTCGTCGGCTCGTCAGCAAACTCCGAATATGATCGGAACCAGTTGACATTTGTTGTGTCGTTGTCAACTAGTGTGTCAACTAGTGTCAACTATCACACTTAATTAAATCGCACCGCAACATTCAGGTGACTGCGGGCACGGAGCCGTTTTTGGTGCGCGACATGGAGCACATGGTCAATTTGGTGTTCGAGCTGCACCAGCACGCCGCTTTTATGGATTCCAGCAGAACGGACCGGGAGAAACCTAGCCAGGATGGCTCACAGGCGGAAAAGGTGCGTCTTCGAGGGGGTGGGGGTTGATCGGGTCTGTGCCATCACGCATGTAACCCATCACGCATGTACACCCGACACACATCTAATTATACCCTGCGTACTTTATTTCCTTTATTTTCCTCTCCAATGTATTACCTAAAATGATCTATATAGTGTATGAATATGTTGCACGAACCTATAAGTCAGAATGCAAAGATACATAACTCACGCAATGAAATCAATACCGGTGAACATCAGCTGCATAAATATAAACGATTTTAAAACACACACACTGTTTTTATGCATGGACATCTTTCCCACGCATAAAAGAGGGGTGTATCGACGGTATAATAAGAGGTGTTTTACCTGCGTCAGCTAGCAGCAAGAACGTATCCAGGAGGGGGGGGGGCTGCAGCCTCCCTTCCCAGGGAGAGACCTAAAAAGTCCCGGAAAAAGCAACTTTTCCTATATATTTTTCGATGTTTCTTAAAAATTGTGCGCGCAAATTTCTTCCCCATGCATTGTATCCGTCTCTGTAAACCAATATCCTTGGAAATGAACATTTTTGCGACTTTAGCTGTATATGTGTGCATATTTACATACATATAAAGCGTTTTCTGGCGCAGGCGCAAACGCCAATAGCACCATGGCGTCGCGAGTTTGTCAAAACGCCTTTCCGTCCCTATATAGGGCAAAATATTAGGGGGGGCTGAATCCCCCCCCCCGTTCGCCGGCTCCTGTAAACAAGCAGCCCCCCCGCTCAAAAATTCTGTATACGTCCCTGGCTAGCAGGCTTGATTCTTCGAAGTAGATTGGGACTTGGGACGATATAACTTTTCGATATCGACATTCGTATTTTTTCTGAAACTCGGTATTCAATATCGATACGATGTGGATCTAGAATACCGATACTCGATATCAAAAAATGTCGATACGATATATCCTCCCAATCCTAATTCGAAGAGGGGAGTTTTTCGAGGATATACGGCCATTTCTATTGTTCACCACTCATATGGTATTGTCAACATTGCGCAGCCGCCAGTGACCACTATTGTCATAGACGGGGATTCTGATCAAATGGAATCTGAAAACACACGAATTGATGCAAAGGGAGACGTGGACATCACCGAGGCCGGCGAAATTGTGAGTTTTATAAATTTTCATAATTTTTTGCCTGTTTTACATAACAGATTATTTTCACGTTTTCAGGTTGAGCCACCCGGTGCGAAAAAGGGAAAACCTATAGCATTCGAAACGCTCGAGTGAACTGCTATTCCTTTGTGGCCTGTATTTCGATTATTTTTGCTGAGCTCTGTCGGGTTGAATTTTCGTTGAAGATTTGTGTACATATATTTATTTGATATTTGTGCATTTTCTCTGAATAAATGAATATCGCTGAAAAATGATCTAGGCTTGGAGGTTTGTATGCGGAATGAAACGTCGTTTTTCATCGTCGCTCCTGTATGGCCCATGGTGCCTACGTACACTAGTTGAGCGACGAAATTTTCAAAACTGATGTACCTGTTTTTAAAACATTTGAGTTCACCGGAATGCATCCTTTTTATCACCTTCACCAGTAGTTGGACTCCTATTCCGGTTAACTCAAATGTGTTCAAAACATATGTTTCAGCTTTGGAAATTTCGGTTGTCAACTGGTGTGTGTAGGGCCATTAGCTGTGCCAAGTCAACTGTTCGTTGCCACCTACCTATCGCTTTTTTGTCACTTTCGTTGTTTGAACCCCCTCTTTTTGTGAATAACCGAACGAGGGTGCTGATAACGAGTGATCGGTGTAATTTTTCCTTAAATATCTACCATTGGGAGGGAACTGCCCTAGGATGAAATAGTATGTATGGGGGCTAATCGAGTGTTTGCTTTCATCGCTTTAGATTTCACGCTGGACGCTTTCCGAACTTATGGTACAAGTGTAGTCAACGACGGAAAAAGAAAATTTGGCGACACCGCAGCGGGTGACCGATCTGCGCGCGGGATTTCTGCTAGATTTTGGTGAATTACCGATTGATGGGTGCAACGTTGGTGCTTCCTACTGAAGGTTGGTTCGTTGTGAGTAGATTTTACAGGGGGGTTTGCTTGTTTAGTGTAATTTTGTCTCTAATGTGATAAAATTCGGGCGTCTTGCGTTTTGGCTTTTGTGGGCGGCGTTTCTCTCCATAAAGTAGAAAGTCGGATGGTGCATTGTGAGCGCACGTTATCGTAATTTTTGAAAATGCTGGGTAGGGATGGGAAACCCCCCGACTTTTAACGGCTCTGCTCTTGCTTTAAAAAAGATTCCAGACATTTCGAATTTCACCCATTTCAAACTCAATACACTCTTTAAAAAGGTGCCGGGACCATTTAAAAGCGGTTGAAAAAGAGCTGGCCATTCTTAACGCAGAGAAGCACTCCGTATTTTCATAATTGTCTCCACTGCAATTCACATGGTACCCAAGTAGACACTTTGGTGACACAAGTCACAACACTTTAATGAAATAGTGTTAAATGTGACGAATTTCATAGTGTTGGCACTGCGGTGATGGCAACGCCAGGGCCTCCACATTTCATCCACTCAGGAATCGTCATCAACGAATCCGGCCGGTCCGCACAAATGTCGGGTGAGTATTCGATACGGGAGCATTCACGGACCCTGTAAAATGTCGTCACATGTCCAAAGTGTAAAGTCTGCAAAGTGTAGGAAGTTGTGCAAAGTGTAAGAAGTTGTGCAAAGTGCCGGTTAAATGTCAGACTAGTGTGCCACGTTTGCCATTTTACATGACGTTTGCCATTTTACGTGACGTTTGCCATTTTACATGACGTTTGCCATTTTACATGACATTTACCATTTTACATGACATTTACCATTTTACATCACGCTTGACATTTTACACGAAGCTTGACATTTTACATGACGCTTGACATTTTACAGGGTCTGGAAGTGGTACCCAAATATGTTTTCACAAATTTTTCCTCCCACTAAAGCATCCCTCGATTCTAGGCAGCGGCGTGAAGTTGTTCTCTCAAATCCGCGACAATGACGTTCTGATACATCCGAGCAAAAGTTGGCCGTGGCTCGGCGTGGCCAGGCGATTTTCCGTCTGTGCAAACTGTTCGAAACCGACCAAAGTCGCCCTGAAGGACTCTGGTGGCGGCAAAATCGATTTCTGCGGCTGCGCCACGCCGTCGACTTTGTTCAATGAGTTTGTTGGATGTTCAAAATACTGGTTTTGATGGTGTAGAAGGCAGAAAAGATCAAAAATCGCTAAAAAAGTATAGGCAAAGTGAAAACGGTCAAAAAGCTTACTAAAAATGAAAGTTAGCGATTTTAAGCGAAAATGGGGAGCTATACTCGATACGATACGGTATCATATGATTATGCTGATCCTACCATCAAAAGTTTTGTCGCGCAGCTGCGATGTGTATCTGTCCGAATTGGATAACGAGGATGATTTCGATGAGTTCCTGCAGTCTTTTCAAGTTAGTATTGTATTAGCTTTTTTGCATTCATGTTTTATGTTGTGTTTTATTCAAGGTTTTTATGTTCGCAACTACAGTGCGCGCAGAAATTCCTGTGCGTATTGGCACCGAGCCATGTGCCACTGTTACTCCGCGCACTCGCGCCAGCCTACATCTTAAAACTGCACGTGAATTTTGCTCGGCCGGGCGTGTCGTTTTCCCTATACAAACTTGTGATTTTTACGAATCTTCGAGGCCCCCCACGCGCTTAAAAATATGAATTCTGGGTCGAGCGTACGCACAGAGGGCTAAAAATATGTGCGTTCTCTGTCAAATGTAAAAAATCGTAGAAATTGTACTGTCGTTTTTGAGCTCACACACAAAAAGGCGAGCCTGACGGAACGTTCGTGATTTTTGGGGTTAGCGCTAGTGGGCATTTACACGAAAGTGGACGGAGCTTGCGCCGACCGCTGCATGCAAAGCAAAATATCTGCGCGCGCTGTAGTTATATTTCTTTAATTATTTCTTTATCCGAGTCTTATTTTTGTCTGTGTTTTTATACGCCAGTTCACCTGACATTGTCTGAAACATTGCCTGTCATTTGTCGTTTCACAACGCACTTGACTTGATTTTTGCAACAATATTTATTCAAGTGCATGTAGCATGGTTGGCCGATGTAGCATGTTTTTTTTAAAAAACATGGCGTTAAAAAACGTTTTTTCCAACGCTAAGTGCATGTACAGAAAAATTCGAAAATCTGTAAAAACCATCGCAAACTGCAATATTCTGTGAAAATTGAGCCATTCTCAGCTCGAACTCTATTCCAACTTCGCAGGCCAGCACCTCATCGATGACCGCCGCCAGTCTGAACTACATTCTGTCGCAAATGCAACAAATCGCCACCGACGTCACCGGTGCGACCACTGAAACCGGTGGGGAAGCTGAGAGAGTTGGCCGCGTGCCAACAGCGGCCAAGTGTGAAGGGGGCACCGTTCCCGCGGTGGTTTGGCAGCCTTCCGCGGGACCCATGCGGCTTTGTGATGGGAGTGAGGTGTGTGGACTGAGATGATTGGGATTAGCTTGAGTGGATTTTTTTAGGAGTTTGCATATTATTAAGAACGGTGATGGGAGTTGAATGGTGACGTACCAAATGTCATGATAGGAGAAATACAATGAGATTTTTAGATAACTGACAAAATAAAATTAGAACATTTTTTTCACTTAATATTGTCATAAAATGTTTATTTTGCAAGAAACTGCGTAAGCTGTGTTTGACAGTAAATGAACAAAAAGTGCGGTAAAAACAAGTAGTTCGACATTGGTCATTATTTTAATTGAAAGTTACGTCGTAATAAAAGTCTGGTCAATTGCCCTCGCGAGAATGTCTCTACCCAAACACGACTGGCCACTAAACCCGCAGATAACCGTGTCTTACCCGCTTCCCCCGCAACCATTCGACTACGGGCTGAGCGTGGTGCACAAAGCGGACGTGAACAACGCCAAAGCGAGGCTGGGCATCGTCAAGGGCACCGAGCACTTGCTGGATGCCTTCGTGCTGCCCAGGTGCCAGTCCCGGATCCTGTAAAATGACATGTGAAATGTGAAATGTCATGTAAAGTGTTAATAGTCATGTAAAATTCCCTGGAAAATGGCTATTTTACATGACATTTGACAGTTTGCTTGACATTAAACATTTTACAGGCAGTTTGACAGGGTCCGAGAGTGGCATCAGCTGTCAATGGGTCCTGTGCGGTCTCGCTGATGTTGATTCCATGAGACCCATTGAGGTGGGTTCACGCTTGTTTTTTAAGTGTTTGACTTTGATTTGTACTGATTTACAAAAGTTCTGGCCAAGTATGCTCCGCTTAGCGTTCTAAAATCCTCTGGGAGGTTTATATTGTAAAATTTAGGATTTAATTTTATTTATATTTTTCCAGGATTTTTCAGATATGAGACTTCAGAGATTTAACTAGACAGATTTTCTGAGATTACGTTTAATTATTTTCTCAAAATCGGCCATTTAAGAACAACTCGATGGGGTTTTCTGTTGATTTGTTTGTATTCTTCCTGCCTAATATAATTAGCAATATACATAGTTATAACTAGCTTAAACTTTGAATTTGACAAAAACGTCTTCAAGACACTCAACAGAAATATTTTAAATACATATTTATAAAACTGACCATTTTCCATGCACAGCTTTTGGACGATGCCTATTACATCAGTGAAACGGGTTGGTTGGGTCAACCCACGGGACAGAGGTGCACCCTCACTTGTTCGCTGCTCGATAGAAAGCACTGCCAGTGAGTTGCCTGCGGTTTTGTTAATGTTGTGCTAATTGGTTTTTGTGGATGTCGATGAACTTTCTTTGTATACTTTTCTTTTATTATCTTTCGTATTTGGGAACTTTAAAAACAGTTTTATTTAAAAATTGTTGTTTTTTAAACGATGTCGTTAAAACATTTTTTCTATCCCTATCCCTACGCTATACACTCTTTTGGGTCATTTAAAATTTTTATTTTATTTCTCAATAGTCGAATAATAATTTTAAAAAAACTATTGATTGTTTAACAAATACATTCGGCAGATATTTAAAATGACCCATTGTGCCTGCGCACACTAGTTTTCACACGAAATTTCGAAAACTCACAAATCAGTTTAGAGCGTATTTGAGTTTTCTACAATGAGGTGGCCGTCAACTACAGTTGACGGAGATTGAAAAAATGTGGAAAACTCAGACACGTTCAAAGCTCATTTATGAGTTTTCGAAATTTCGTGTGAAAACTAGTCTGCGCAGGCCCATTCTAGTAAACTCAAATGCGTAAAAAGCTTTTTACAAGTTTCTGAAAATCACAATGTGTATGGGTGCAATCGCAGAATCGTGTTGGGCACCGAGGCCCTGGGCGAGTCGTGGGAGCGGTCCTTCCTGGAAGATGCCACGCCCACTTATCTGAATGTCAGTCGCCACAGAAATCGTTGCTCTTGGTGCCACTCTCAGATCCTGTAAAATGTAAAATGTCGTGCAAAGAGTCAAAAATCATGTAAAATGACCTGTGAAATGGCAATCGGACTGCTATTCTACAGGGCATTTTACATGACTTTTGACATTTTGCATGACATTTGACATTCTACGGGGCATTTTATAGGGTGCCGGACTGGCACGTGTATAAATACATATTTATGAGATTCGCAACAATGTCAGTTATTCATTTTTAACTATGCAGACATCCCGCGATGAGCTGTCTAAGACAGTGTCTTGTGCCGGGGCGACGCTGAGAAGATTTGACGCATTTTCTCTGTTCAAAGGACAAAGTGTGTTTCTCCCGCTCAAGTATTTGGTCAGATCCAGTGTGGTCAGTTTTGATTAGGGTTCGAACGGGACCAGGGACCTTTTTTCTGGACCGGGTCAGGATTTTTTCTCGGGAATGGGGCGTCGGGACCGGGACCGCCTCGGTCCCGAAAATTTGCTAATCAGGGGCCCATTGGAAAAGTAAATAGAATGTTAATTTTGAGAAGTGAAATCAGAAGTAAAATGATGAGTAAAATGAAAAGAGAAAGTCAAAAGCGAAGTAAAATGAGCAGTGAGAAGTGAAATGAGAATGAAAAAGTTGAAAATGTTGAGTTCAGTAAAATGAGAAGTGAAAAGTGAAATGAGAAGTAAAAATTCAAAAGCTATGTAAAATTAGAGCGAATAAGATAACTTCTCCATTTGCGGAATTGGCACCAGGTACCGTGACCGTGGTCCCGTTTGAACTCTAGTTTTGATGTTTTTGAAAACTTTCTCTGACCGAAACAATTTCGAATGCCTTCAGGTAAAATGGCAGTCTAATCCACTTGTCAATTGCGACTGCGTGCCAATAAAATGTGACCAAAATGAAATCAGTTCGGCATTCAGAAAAATGCGGAAAAATTCGAACGAAAGTGATTCGAATAAAACCGTAAATCGCAAACGAAAATCGTCGAGGAGAAAATCAGCTTTGGCGAATTTGAGCGATTTTAAAAGCAGCAAACCGAATGATTGTGAATCGGGCTGCGAAAAGGGCAAAATTACTGATGATACTGATAGTTGTGGTGAAGATGATCCGTTGGATGTGTCTGATTCGGAAAAGGTAAGGCGGTGTTTTACAGGAAAAGTGACGACAAAATTTTTTCAAGTTTCATATTTCAAGAAAACAGTTTCTTTCACAGTTTTATATTGACATAATTAGAGAATCATTTAGAAGGTTGACATGGTTGATCTCGATTTCAAGTTCTATTCTAATCTTATCATATCTGTAAACCAGAATTAGTGCTGTGGTCTGTTGAAATATAAAATATTCGGAAATTTAAATTGTCAACTAGTGTGCGTGTAGTCCGTCACAGAATGCAAGCATACTAGTTTTGCCCCCCCCCCTATTTTAGAGTGCCATCACTCACATCAACTTGGAAGCGCTGCAAAGACTCAACATCGCACTATATGATAACCAAGCGAATTTGCTTGACTGCAATGCGTTGAGTGACAATTCAGATAAAATGGTATATGTCAGAGTTCTAGTGGAGAATGTTTGTTTTTATTTTATTTTTTATTTATTTTTTCACCCTAATTTTATTTTCACCCCAAAATTTTACTCCACCGAGGTGGAAATTTCTGAGCTTGACATTGATTGGCTGTGCTGCGTAACAAATGATGGAGACAGCGGTGCAACTGAGCGGCTACCGAGAACTTTGGACAAACAGCAGATTTCTACGTTGGTTTGGCGCTTTCACGTTTGTGGCTGCACACGCACTGGATGCCAACTGGTTTCGGTGTCAACTCGATTTTAGTCTAATTAAAGACGCAGGACAATTTTCAAGTGAACATGGGGCAATGTCGAAAAGGATATTGATATTGTCATCAGGGGTCTCCAAGATTTTGGCCCTCGCGGGGGCTGGATAGATAGCAAATCGCTCTTCCCGCGGGATAGATAGCTGAAAAAAATTTCTGGGGGGTGGCTCGTGGGGAGAAAATATATAGGCTTTTTCAGTGCATAGAAGGCCGAAAGGGGAAAAAATCGCTAGTAATTGGTTAAAAGTGGCTAAAAGTAGGTTTAAAATGGCTAAAAACATGCATATAACCATGCATATAGCTGGAGAGCACGATTTTTATGGTGAAAAACTATAAAAAGGTGCGAAAATTAGTGATTTTGAGCGAAAATTGTGGGAAAATTTCTCAAAAACCACTCCAGATAGATAGATAGCTGAGCGAATTGGGGGGGGGGGGTGTTTGGGGGTAGTAGCCAAAAATTTTGCCTCGGGATAGATAGATAGCTGAGCGGCCTCCGGGATAGATAGATGGCTGGCGGATTTGGGGGGGCAGCCCCCCCCCAGCCCCCCCCCCCCTAGGAGACCCCTGATTGTCATGCATTTGGCATCGGATGTCAACGGCCGACCGGTTTCCAATAAGATTTCAGTTGATGAGTTGCAAAACCTGTGTTCAAATGCATGACAATTTCGATTCCTTTTCGACATTGCCGCGTGTGCACTTGGAAATTG
Organism: Sphaerolaimus hirsutus; assembly: GCA_964036195.1. Classification (NCBI taxonomy): domain Eukaryota; kingdom Metazoa; phylum Nematoda; class Chromadorea; order Monhysterida; family Sphaerolaimidae; genus Sphaerolaimus; species Sphaerolaimus hirsutus. Next base: position 9,638,181 of record OZ038455.1, on the reverse strand, counting down.
ACCTGCGTTCTAAATTGAACTAAAATCGAGTTGACACCAAAACCAGTTGACATCCAGCATATGGGACGATTTTAACCTGACGAAGATTTTCGTCTCACAAAATATTTTCGTCACAGTTTACGTCGGATGGAGGCGGCCACGCCCGAACAAGTTGCCATGAGCGGATTACGGTATGAGTATACTATCAAAGGAAACGAGCGGTTATTGACGCGCGAAAATTGGCGCAAAAGTATCGTTTCTTGGACGTCGGTTGAAACGTTTGCGCAAAACTTGGATGTTGCCAATTTGAAGAAGGGCGACAAAGTCGTGCTGTACGTCATCAGGGACAAGTTAGTGAAATAGTTTGACATGTTTGAGTTTGTTGTGTTTTCCGCCTTTAGAATTTGTATCCATCATTTTTGTTAAGGTGATCCGTGTATTTCCGTTAAATGTGGGCTTTTTTGCACTTTCAGTTGACCCTTGGTCGACGGTTCACTTGCAAATTTACTAGAAGCTTTGCAACGGATTTTGACACTCGCAAGGACTTTATAGATAGCAGATCGGTCCTCCGGGGATATAGATAGCTGCAGTTTTTTAGGTTAAATATAGCCAACATGGGTTTAAATAGCTGAAAATATGCATATAGCTCAAAAAATAATGATTTTCAGTGATAATTGGAGAAAAATTGCTCAAAATTCGCTCCACATTAGGGTTCAAACGATATATCGTATCGAATATCGGATATCGACCATTTTTTAATATCGAATATTGAATATCAATATCGAAAATTTTGAAAAAATATCGAATATCGAATATCGATATCGAAAATTTTGAAAAAATATCGAATATCGACCATTTTTTTCGATATATCGAACCTGTATTGTGTCCCCAAATTTACTTTTCATTTTCATTTTGAGATGTTTATGGTTGATCTGATGTGCTTATAGTATTGTATTTGATGAGTAAAAGTACAGTATTTATAATGTCATTGTTGTTGGAGTGCTAAATTTGAAGCCGGAAAATGCTGATATACTTTTTTTTGCAACATGCCCTTAAGCAATTAGGTTAGGATGAACTGTAATATCTACCAATTGTTATTTGTCTGATACACTTTGATTCATCATGTTTTTCTTCTATTTTCTACCATTGAGTGATGTAAAGCTTGTTAAAATCACTTGTACCATTCAAATTTCAGTAAAGAGATGATTAAACATGTGTGCAACCACATGAAAATACAATATGCCACTTGAAATATGCCTTGCTTTACCAAAAGCATATCGCAATATCGAATATCGAAAATATCGAATATCGAATATCGACCATTTTTCAATATCGAATATCGAATATCGATATCGAGGTTCCATATCGTATCGATATCGAATATCGAATATCGACCATTTTTCAATATCGAATATCGAATATCGATAATCGAGGTTCCATATCGTATCGATAGCGAATATCGAGTTTCAGAAAAAAATATTGAATATCGAATATCGAATATCGAGAAAATTTTGAAAAAAATATCGAATATCGAATATCGATATCGAAAAGTCATATCGTTTTGAACCCTACTCACACATAGATAGCTGAGTTATTTCATGGGTACCCCTGCACTTCCAATTAGAGGCCCCTGGCAGGGGTCTCCTAGGGGGGGCTGGGGGGGGGGGGGGGGCTGCCCCCCCCCCCAAATCGGCCAGCTATCTATCTATCCCGGGAGGGCCGCTCAGCTATCTGTCTATCCCGAGGCAAAATTTTTGGCTACTACCCCCAAAGACCCCCCCCCCCCC
>OZ038455.1:9340290-9636215 GCA_964036195.1 Sphaerolaimus hirsutus | reverse complement strand
TTTTGTTTGGGTTTGTTGTTGTTTTTCAAGCTTAAGCCCTGGCATTCGTGACGCTGTTTTCGATATCGATATTCGATATTTTTCTGAAACTCGATATTGATAGTGTGATAAGGTGAGAATGAAAAAAAGATCGATATCTGATATTCGGTATTCGAAAATAGTCGATATTCGATTATCGATAATTTTTCAAATTTTTTATCGATATTTCTAAATATATTGATTTTCGCTATTCTATACAATCTATCGTCCCAAACCTAATGTTTGCTGTCAGTCTCTCTTTCAGTGACGTGAATAAAAAGTAACAACACTCAAATATTTCCTTTGCGTGCATCTTTCAGAAATACAACGTGGGCTATATACGCAAGAAAGTCTCCGATGGCCGCGTACTTGTCCGATTTTACGGCTCCCAGGAAGATACGCTGCACTGGCCGTGGCACTTGAAAAAGTCGCGCACTAATGTACGTATTTTTGGCATTCGTTGAAGTTTGCAGTTTTCTTTTTTCAATTTTGAGATGATAAACCAAGAAAATAAGGCGTGTCAAAACTCTCACTAATTCCACTCTCAAGATGGTTCATAATGATATCATTACTTGTCGATTATGGAGTATCGGAAATTCTGATTAGCGTTCCATACATGTGTGTTTTTCAGAAAATATAATTAAATATAATCTGTCAAAAAATAAAATACAATTTTAATCTCTTTGGGGAAAAACGCAGAGAAAACATATATGAACGATTTTTTCATATTTTCATCTCAGAGAAGAAAAGAAACACTACATCTATCTGGAAAAACCTGGTGAAAGAACAAAAAAATATATTTTTTAAATATCTTATATTTTTGTAAATATAACTCTCCCGAGATATTTAGAACGCTAATTGCGTTTTTGAAAATTTGAAATAAATCCCCTTTCACGAAAACCACACGACTGTCGATAGGAAGAGAAGTACGAACCCAATAATCTCTACAACTCTCACCCTCTGTGTGCGCAGTGGCGCTACACGTGCTACGACGACAACGAGAACTGTTCGAACGCGGACGCGCACAATTCCGACTGCGCGTGCTCGCACGGCACCTGCGACGACGTGCTCAACGACGACATTGTCGACATCGAGTGGTCCGACGACGAGCAACATCCTGGTGGGTCGTTTTTCAGCGGAAACTAGAAAGAGTTGAATCCATTAGCAGCGCAACCCTGGTGCCAATTCTGCAAGTTGAGAAGTAAAAAAGACAATTTAAAAGTGAGAAGTAAAAAGTTAACATAAAAGTTAAAAAAATTTGCTTTTAACTTCTAAATGTACTTGTTTTTTTTTGAATTTGTACTTCCAATTTTACTTCTATTTTATGTTTTTGCTTCTCTTTAACCTTTTTATTTCTCATTTTAAAATTGATTTTTTAAATACTTGTCAAATTGCGGAACGTAGGATTGATGCTTTGTCAACCGATTTAGATTTATTTATTGGGAAGCTCTGTACATCTGTACCCAATTTCTGAAAAAAATCATCAACGTTTACAGGTGTTCACTGTGACGCAGAAAAATTTGAGGACAAAACGTATCTCGCGAACGATGGGGCGTTGAAGGCTTTGGATTTCGATCAGGGCTTCAAACTGAATCCTGTAGCGAAGTAAGTGAATTATGAAATTCAAACTGTTGCGAATTTTTCTGAATACAAATAAAACAAATTCAGCGATATATGTGTGATAACCGTGATAACAAATTTACATTAACAACGTGACTTTTGCATTTCACATCTCAATTTGTTTCAGACACACTCTAGCGGAGTTGGTCGCGTGGAACGTGCAGCAGTTGGTGCACGCGCTGGCGATTTGCGCCGCCGTCGTGCACGTGTACTTGCCCAGGGTCGACCGCAGTCAACTGGTCTGTTTTGAGGGTACTTTTTTTTGTGCCATAACGGGTCATTCTTTTATGGGACGATTTACCGTATTTCCTCGAGATACCCCCGTTTGAAATGTATGCGATGTCGGATGTACATGAAGTATTTATTGCTAATAATAACCTCCCTCGAATAAGTCTCCCCTCGAAATACCCCCTCCCCTCAAAATTTGAACACTGAAACACAAACCCCCTGGGTACGGTGGCAGACTTTACCGTACCGTACCGCAGGGGTTTAGTAGGGGGGTTGCTGGAGGGGTTACCCCCCCCTCCCCCCAAATCCGCCAGCTATCTATCTATCCCGGAGGCAAAATTTCGGGCTACTATCCCCTAACCCCCCCCCCCCCCCAATCGGCCAGCTATCTACCTATCTGGAGCGATTTTAAAGAAATTTTGCCCCAATTTTTACTAAAAATCGCTAATTTCCGTACGTTTTTATAGTGTTTCACCTTCAAAATTAGCCTTGTTCATTCTTCAACAAACAAACAAGATGCCCGCAGATGATCGTCTACGAACATTTGACACGACCGTTGGAATTCCACCAACAGTACATGCGGGCGATAAAAAATACCCCGGCTGCGAGTGACTCCAGGTGCCACTCCCAGACCCCGTAAAATGCCCTGAAAAATGGCAAACGAATTTTGCTCTTTTCAGAGCATTTAAGGAAAACTTTTGAAAGGTAGAAAATTGACACTTTGCCTGACATTTGTCATTTTACAGGGCATTTTACAGGGTCTGGGACTGCCCCAGTAAACGCAGCACAGGGGTGCAGGTGGCAGATGTTGGCAAGGCGAATAACTCTTTTAGCAGAGTGGAGAATGGCTTTTTGGCTGCCGTGGCGGAGGCTGTTGGCCAGGGTGCGGTTTGCATTATTCATTTGCGTTTACTTGGAAGTTTTGAATGAAAAGTCAACACGTCTCCTGTTTTGTAAAAATTATGGTCGTAATTTGTTTTGAAAGCAAATAGCAGTTTGTGATAGAATAATGTGTTCAAATTTTGTTTTCCAGCAGTCCAGAAATTGAAGTGTCTCAATAATTCTGGAACAAACCCAGGTACAAATAAAATCAGCTAATTTTCTCTTACAGTGACATCGTCTTTCAACCAATCCTCCGAGGAATCTGCATGCAAAAAAGCCGGATGCGCTCGCCACGATTCGCTTTTTGAGTCGAGTCAAATGGAACTGGCAATTGCACTCAGCGAATATGTGAACTGCCGTAGCGCAGCCAATCATGAATACAAGCACTGGTGCAGTGTGTATGATAGTGAGTTCTTGTGTGACATGTTCTCATATGGCACGTGAGGCTAGTGGTGTAACCCTAGCCTCGCGTGTCATGTTTTACCGTATTTCCTCGAAAAAGCCCCAGGGGGTTTTCATTTCGCCAGCAAACTTTCATGGGGTTTAGTCGGGGGGGGGGGGTAACTTTTCGTGAGGGTTTATAGTCAAGGATAGGCTTTTACACACCCAAAACTGGTAAAAACTGGTAAAGGATGTGTGTAGCTGCAATGCAATTAAGCAGCAATTAATGCATCATATGCATTGCATACATGATGCATCATTCAAGAAGGGGGGTATTTGGTTAATTGAGGGGAGGTTAATTTTACCTCAGGTCGCTCAGACCTGTGGGTATTTCTAGGGGGGTCAATTCAAGGGGGTATTATTCGGTGCAATACGGTACTTTTTGAAATTTCTTTAATGCGCTCCACAAATTGACTGCACTCACTTTCATAATCTCAGAGCGTTCGAAAGCTGAGAGCAGCGACGCAAAATCGCCCCAATCTCCAAGAAGCGACACGCTACCGGGCCAAAATCAACTGCGCGCGGAGGAATGTCAACCCGTGCGGGAATTACTCGACTGGGTGAAAAACGTCCATGAGGCGATTTCTACTGTGGCGCACATCATTCAGAATTTACTGGAGAAATTGTGTTCGGTTGATGGTTGGTGGTGTGCTGAGTAGATATGACGTTGGGACGATATTACTTCGATATCGATAATCGATATTTTTCAAAATTTTCGATATCGACGCTCGATAAAAACGTCGATATTCGATTAGTCAAAAATACGATGTAATGTTCCAATTGAACTAAACTGGCGCTTTTACATGAGAAGTCTTGAGGTTTTCGAAAAAGTGACATTCCCTCTGTTTAATATCCCTTTCGTTAAATTCAGGCGTGGCCGATGGCAATACGGCAGTCACTTGTTTGAACGATGCCAACTTGAATCTGGTTCACACACTTGCGCGGAAACAAAGCGAAAGCGCTCCGGCGCCGTTTTCCGCGGTGGACGCGTTTTTGAGCGAGGAAAAGAATTTTCCAGTGGGTATTGTTTTTTATTTCACTTTTATTGCCGATATCGGTGTACTAATAGGTAAATTTCACGCTGCTCCGTTGTTAGCATTGACACATTGATGATTTTTAGAGAATATAATTACCGAAAAATATAAATAAATGTTAATCAGAAAAATTTTTTAAATGTTTTCTGCTGTTTTTTAAGAAATCTCTCAAGGCGAAAATAGAATAAACTAAATACCCCTGAAAAATCCTGCGAAAATATAAAAACTTATATTTTTATGATTTCTGATATTTTTCAAACATAAACCTCCCGGAAGTTTCTTCAACGCTATCCATTATCAAACCAGATGGAGCGCATGCTGACAGCTTCGAGACGTTTGTTTTTCGATTTGGAAAGTCGCAAGGACTTCTTGCCGTACTGGGATCAGACTTATTACGGCAAAAAAGGCGACCCGTATGCCAGATACGCGGCACCCTACAAGGTTGCTCAAACTTTTTCTGTCGTTATTTTCTGACAGTGCCGTCTCTGTTACGATTTTTGTGACCAAAGTTTTCGTTTTTATGCGCTGTTTAACATGTAGTAAAACTAGGGTTCAAACGATATATCGTATCGAATATCGAATATCGGATATCGACCATTTTTTCATATCGAATATCGATATCGAAAATTTTGAAAAAATGGGCCTACACACACTAGTTTTCCGCGTGACTTTCGTGGGAAAACTCAATTTAGTTTTCCCATTGTGCAGGCAACAGATGCAAGAGGCCGCCATTTGCAATTTTTTTATGATGATCCCTTTGTGACACCCATTTGGGAAAACTGTGAAAAAATGGTGAAAGTTTAATGAGTTTTGCACCATAAAAAAATTGATTTCCGGAACGTTATTTATGTTGCATGTTATACACTATGTGAAACTGTATATATATGTACATTTTTGTGCTTCCAGTTACTTTTGTTCTTTTTTAAATAATTTTTGAAAATCATGAATATAATAATTTTTATAAAATCATTGGTTACTTTGTAATACTTGTAAATTTAGAGCCACGTACAGTTTTTTTCTCTCTTTTATTTGATACTAATCACACATTGTCATTACCACAGTTTGAAAAATGAATGAATTTAACATGTATGACATAAAAAAATCAATAAAATTTCAATCACTTGGCAATCAGCTGCAATTTTTTCACATGAGGCACAGCATGTATTCAGTATATTGTCAAAAAAAAGTTGATATATCTACACCATAAAAAAATGAAAAAAAATATTTTTCAATTCCTTTTACTAAAACATGTCCTAAAAATCAAATTTTTTTACCCTGAGCGCTCATTAGACTTTTATCGAAAGACAAAAATATGCGGGAACACATGAAATCCAAATCAAGCATTAATCACAAACTCAACTAATTGTATAGTTGAAAAGCTAAAATATTTAGTTTTCCCACGTTGCATGCAGAAGGTGAAAAATAATTTACACTTGGTAGTAAAATTTTCATTTAGCTTTTCACTTATTACCAATTCATGCAGCACACACATGAACAATCAAAACCTGTCATAAAAAATTATAAAAATTCAACAATTTCGCCAATTTATCCATGGCAGAACCCCCTCTGGAGTCTTCATCCACTCGTTCAGTTTCTCTCTAAACCCTCTGTGGTCACGCTCGCGTCGTTGATCACCATGTTGCATGTTATCCAGCCCATCACATTCATCCCTCCAGTCCAACTGCATTATTTAGCATACATTCTTTGTAATAAAAACATGTCAAAACAGTGATAAATATAAAACAAAAACAAAACAAACTGTGTGGTCGCAAAGCATTTGTTCATCTGGAGCGCACAGCGGTGCTTTCTCATTCCCCATCTGGTGGCAGTCACAAACTGCGTAAAATCACCGTGTAAAATGGCAAGTGTCATGCGAGGTGTCAAAACTAGGGTGTCAACTTTCCATTTTCCATTTATGCTTTCCACAGGCAAATTTTTTTCCATTTCCGCTTCCATTTTCTGGCTCACTTGTCTGCTTTTCAAAACAAAATTCATTTTCCAGCTCAATTTTCTTTTTCTCAAGTATTTCTGTTTCAGTGAAACTGGTAAACATGCATGCAAGTTCTCAATTTTGTAAATTTTTGTATTTCCAGCATAATTACAGAACATTTTTCAATTTTCATTCCCGTTTTCAAGTTTTTGTTGACACCCTAAGTATCACTGAATAAAATTATTTGAAGTTGTAGTAACGTGTGCCGCTGTCTGAAATGTACGATTTTTACAAAAAATGCCAAAACTATCATGTCAAAGTTCAGTTGAGTTTTCCTAACATGACGTTATTTGTGCTTAACTACTATTTCTTTACTGTCGCCATGGTTGTCACCATGAAAACCATGTGAAAACTCAAAAATTTGAAAAAATTATTACTCATTTAATACATATCGTTAAGTGCCTATCTCTCTACACAAAATAGAGGAAAAAATTCTGCATAAGACCTCCAAATTTCACATCTCTGGTCCATTCATGTCTCGTTTAAAGATACTTTTTCAAAGTGGCCACCTGTGTGAAAACTCACCGATATGGCGACAAAAATGGCGACATTTTGACACCATTTTTGTCGCCATGGCGACAGTTTTCCACAGATGCTTGCATATTGTGAAAACTGCCGACACGTGTGGCGACATTTCTTGTCGCCACCTGTCGCCACCTGTCGCCATGTGTCGCCAGTTTTCACAACGTGTATGCATATTGTTCCCATAATGACAGACAAAGTGGAAAACTGCTTCATGCATTGCAAAAACTGCTATTGAGCCAAGGAATATTGTCAACATGCTGGCACATTGTGAAAACTCAACATGCATTTTTTTAAACAGTGCAAACAATGTTATTTGTAATTACTGGTTAATGAAAATGGCAGTGTTTACTTTTGAAGTCATTTGATTTAAGTTTGTTTAATTCATTTGGAAATTGGTTTAGCAAGTAGTTTGTGAAGTACTTAGTTAAGTAGTTAAATGTTGTGCAATTAGTGAGTAACCAGTTCCTATCTTGTTACAACATCGATATAGTTTCATACACACTGGCAAATTTCCAATACAGTCACTTATTCAATCTCATTCACTTTTCGAAGTTTGTGCAACACAATTACAGCTATGAAAAGCTCAAGAAATATGGTCAAAATACAATAATCATGTTTTTGTTTGTAATGTTTGTGTTCCCATTACATTTTTCAAAATTCTGATCCTAATGCATGATTCCATTTACTAAGGCATTATTCACATACCATAATTCCTCAAAATACCCCTAGGGGGTTTATTTTTTCAGAGTGGAAATTTTGAGGGGGGTATTTCAAGGGGGGGCTTTTTCGAGGGGGGGTTATTATTTCGTCAGAAATTTTCAGGAAATTCATAGTAAACAGTATGCTTTTTCATACCCAAAACTGGTAATAAACATGGGTAAATAGGATATATCAGGACATATCGGGTATTTAGACGCACATCTGTACACATATTAACGTATATGTGTATCTGTGATGCAAATTGGCATCAATAAATACATCATGTACATTGCATACATGATGTATATCATTCCAGACAGGGGGTATTTTGAGGGGGGGGTATTTTTTCCTCAGCAGGAAAACACCTGGGGGTATTTTGAGGGGGGTTAATGCAAGGGGGGGGGTGTAATTCAAGGAAATATGGTACATTATTCTCAAAAACATTCATTGCTGTCTTTTTACAATTGTATTGTCTGCAATATTTCTCTCATATGTAAAAAGTAAAATGGAAAACAACAGGTGTGTACATGATATTTTTCTTAAAAATATACAATGAAAAACAGGAACAAATATCAAGCATGAAAAATTAACAAAATCAAAAACAAATGTATCACATGTAAAGCACAAAAATAGTAAATATGTATCTGATAAAGCATGATGTCAGTACTTTCACAGATTAAACTGTGTTGATACAACATCACATTTGTTCACATTGCCCTCCTCCACCTCCTCCTCCTCCTCCTCCTCCTCTGTCTGCATGTCAAAAATGGCTGTGGTTAATTGCAAGTTCAACAGAGTTGCTTACACAGCAAAGTTTGGCAGTTTTCACTTATTGCATTCACATGTCGAAAATTCAATATAGTTGTCCATGGTGACAATGGCGACAATGGCGACATGTCGCCATGTGGTATGGCGACATTCAGGAAGTGTTGCCATACCACATGGCGACATTTTCCATTAAGTTTTCCCCTATTGCATTCATGTTGGGAAAAATTGTGACTTGCCGAAACCAAAACAAATTTATTTTTACCTCTAAATTTTACTTCATGCAAGATGGGAAAACTGAATGGCGACATGTCGCCATTTGAGTTTTCCCAAGCGTCACGCGGCAAACTAGTGTGTGTGGGCACAATATCGAATATCGAATATCGATATCGAAAATTTTGAAAAAATATCGAATATCGATATCGAATATCGACCATTTTTTCGATATATCGAACCTGTATTGTGTCCCCAAATTTACTTTTCATTTTCATTTTGAGATGTTTATGGTTGATCTGATGTGCTTATAGTATTGTATTTGATGAGTAAAAGTACAGTATTTATTGTGTCATTGTTGTTGGAGTTCTATATTTGATGCCAGAAAACGCTGATATACTTTTTTTTGCAACATGCCCTTAAGCAATTAGGTTATAAGGATGAACTGTAATATCTACCAATTGTTATCTGTCTGATACACTTTGATTCAACATGTTTTTCTTCTATTTTCTACCATTGAGTGATGTAAAGCTTGTTAAAATCACTTGTACCATTCACATTTCAGTAAAGAGATGATTGAACATGTGTGCAACCACATGAAAATACAATATTCCACTTGAAAAATGCCTTGCTATACCAAAAGCATATCGCAATATCAAATATCGAAAATATCGAAATATCGAATATCGACCATTTTTCAATATCGAATATCGAATATCGATATCGAGGTTCCATATCGTATCGATATCGAATATCGAGTTTCAGAAAAAAATATCGAATATCGAATATCGATATCGAAAATTTTGAAAAAATATCGAATATCGAATATCGATATCGAAAAGTCATATCGTTTGAACCCTAAGTAAAACAGTGATATATTGTTGTAGGTAGTATTCATGTAAGTGCTTGACACTTAACGTGGTGCGGGTAGTGATGTAAAAACGCTATGGCTAACGCTTTTTTAAAGGGATCGTAATTTTTTTAACTTTATTTAACCGTTCGTAATGATAAGATAACCTATAAGTTGAAAGGTGGAAAAGTTGAAAACGTGCCATAATCTCAACTCCCAGGTGCACAGTTGGCAGGATGCCAGCCAGCCGTTGAACAAGCCGTCCGGGACGCCCAACGTGCACGAGAAGCTCCTGTCGCACATCTTAACCATACGCAAACACGTCGTCGAGTTCCACGATAGGAGAGATTCGGAGGTGAGGCAACTGCGTGTAAAATCGATTTTGCTTAAGTGCCAACCCCGGCATGTTTTATGCCTGACCCGGTCCTTGTTCGTAAAGTATTTTGCGTAATATCTTAAGTGCGTAATGGGCCCACGCACATTAGTTGACATCGACACCATATGTCAACTGGTTCCGTTCCCAATTCAAAGCTTGCATTTGAACGTGGTTCGTCGGCTCGTCGGCTCGTCAGCAAGCTTTGAATCAGGGGTCTCCAAGATGTTGGCCCTCGCGGGGGCTGGATATATAGCAAATCGCTCCTCCGGAGGGATAGATAGCTGAAAATTTTTTGGGGGGGGGAGGGGCTCGCGGGGGCAAAATATATAGGCTTTTCCAATGCATAGAATACAGAAAGGGGAAAATATCGCTAAAAAGAGGTTTATAGTAGCTAAAATAGGCTAAAAACGGTCTAAAATAGGTATATAAACATGTGTATAGGCGAAAGTCGCGATTTTGAAGGTGAAAAAGTATAAAACCGTACGAAAATTAGCGATTTAGAGCGAAAATTGGGGCGAAATTTCTGAAAAATCGCTCCAGATAGGTAGATAGCTGGCCGATTTAGGGGATAGATAGGCAAAAAATTTGCCTCCGGGATAGATAGATAGCTGAGCGAACTCCGGGATAGATAGATAGCTGGGGGATTTGGGGGGGGGGCAGCCCCCCCCCCTGGGAGACCCCTGCAAGTAAACCCGGTGCCCAAGTTTAAATACCCGGTGCCCAAGTAAGTGCCTGCACTTGGGCACCGGGGATATGTTTTCTTGGGCACCGGTCAGGTGCAAGCGAAATACTAGTTGACTAGAGCTTGTATTTATGACTTGAATAAACTATCGAGTCCGGGTAACATTCCGGGTTGTGAACATGAATGCTAGTTCACTAGCGATCACCTTCACAACCCGGAATGTTACACGAACTCGATCGTTTTTTCGAGTCGTAAATACAAGCGCTAGCTGACTAGTGCTCGTATTTACGACCCGAAAAATATAGAGTCCAGGTAACATTCCAGGTTGTGAAGGTGATCGCTAGTGAACTAGAATTCATGTTCACAAATGGGAATGTTACCCGGACTCGATAGTTTTTCAGCTCATAAATACAAGTGCTAGTCAACTAGTCTTTTGCTTGCACCTGACCGGTGCCCAAGTACTGCACAAGTATGTAGGGTTCAAACGGGATCCCGATCCCGATCCCGGATCCCGTGAAAGTCCGGGATTTACCAGTCCCGATCCCGATCCCGATCCCGAAACCCCAATCCCGATCCCGATCCCGATCCCGATCCCGAAATCTCAAAAATACCAATCCCGATCCCGATCCCGAAAGTTTTCAAATCCCGATCCCGATCCCGAGAAACTCCCATGTCCGGGATCCCGATCCCGGAAAAATGAGTGGATATTATAAAAAGTGAAATAATGACGTTTTTGCAGGCAAAAAACTGGATGCAAACCCCCAGCGTCAATTTTATGCCACTTTTCTGGCATCCAACAGTGTTTTGAAACCTTTATGAACAACTGTGAATGCCAGAAAAATGGCCAAAATCTCTATCCCCAGAACCCAATCCCGATCCCGGAAAAATGCCTATCCCAATCCCGATCCCGATCCCGTGACCCCAATCCCGGCCAATCCCGATCCCGATCCCGATCCCGATCCCGAAATCTCAAAAAACCAATCCCGATCCCGATCCCGAAACCCCAATCCCGATCCCGATCCCGATCCCGAAATCTCAAAAAGTGAATCCCGATCCCGATCCCGAAAAGTCAATCCCGTTTGAACCCTACAAGTATGCACAAGTAAAAAGCCGCCCGGTGCACAAGTAAACATCTGCCCGGTGCACAAGTACGGGCACTTTACTTGGGCACCGGGTTTACTTGGGCACCGACACACCGTCTTCAGAGACGGCACCCAAACCCGGCACGCAATTGCGTGGCTCTGTCCTACCCCAACTAGGGCGGCAGAATTAACCGTACCGTTTACCGCAAAATTGAAGATTTACCATACCGCACCGTTTACCGCAAAACAGAATATTTACCGTACTGTACGGATTACCGCAAGACCGTAACGTCTGCCACCCTAACCCATGTGACTAAGTTGAATAGGTAATATCTCACCTTAGCCAGAAAAATAGGTCACATTCGAAAATACCAAAATGTGATTTCGGAATGGGGAACTTTTATCCCCGCACTGGAAAAATTGGGGGGGATGGGCAATCCAAGGTAGCTCAAAGTTTGGAAAATGGGTTCCAGTGGTGCCTCGCGGTCACCCTGAGCGCTTTTTCCGAACTTACATGTGCCACTAAATGTAAATAAATTAGAAAAAATAGGAACAAAAATGAAAAAGTAACTTGAAAATGTCCCCGTTTTGAACTCACTCTAAAATCGCCCCAACGTTTTTTCTGTTCATCAGAAAAATCGTCTTCATAATTCCTCTGATTTGTTGCCACATTGCTTGCCGCTGCCCGCGCCATACTGCCGCGCGAGCGTCCGCGATTTCCACCACGCGTAGCGTATGCCATTTTCGATCAAATCTGTAGACCGGTTTTCGATTTTTATTTTTCTTTTTTGAATTTTTTATCTAAAATTACCGTTGTACAAATGGGCCGAAAGAGAAATATTTCGCAATCTTAAAGTTAGGTCATCTTATATAAGATATTACGTTTTAAAAAGTTTTGAAACCCAGTTATGTCTCTGGCCCGTATCCACGATTTTGTATTTGTGAAATATCGGAGAATATTTATCGACAAAATTCAGAAGTGTCAATCTCATTTTTTGTTTGTTGTAATCGTGACTCAATAAAATGAGAATCAATTTCCTAATTCGATCATTTGCATCCTGTAAATTGGTACAAATTCTGACAAAGCGTAAAGATTGAGAAAAAAGAACATTGTAACACACGCTTTCTTTAATGTTTGAATGAATAAAAGGCATGCTAACAATTGGAAAATTGTAATCGTCGGTTTTGTTATAGACTTTGAAAATTGGTAAGTGGTTTTGTGTTGTTATGTCTAAATCTAGAAAATGGCAACGAGCACCATTTTCTAGAAGAGTAAATTCTAAAGTAAGCGAAGGGTGGTAAATATTTTTGGTAATATTTTCGAAGTTAGGAAAATTGACACATAATGTGTCATCTATGTAGCGTAAACAGCTTTTGTTCAAACGTACCAGTAAAGGTCTATCGGTGCAGTTTTTTAAAAACATGAATTCCATCATTGCCAGACTCAAATTGCACAGCTCTGGCGACACTGATGAACCCATAGTTATGCCACAAACTTGTTTGAAAAGTAAGCCTGAAAACATGACGTAAGTGTTATCCAATATGAAATTGAGCAGATCGATGATTTTGGCATTATCAAACCATATACAAGTAGTTTCATCTAATCTATGTTTTTTCATTGTAAACACATTGGAATTTTTAATAACAATGACGTCGTCGGTTTTGATTAGCAAATTAACCAATCGTGATATATAAAATTTGATTGCATTTAAATCTAATGACGTATATGCCTGGGAAAAATCTGCTGACAGTAGATGATCAACATTTTTCAGTTGCGCCAATCTTTCAATAACTTGTGAACTGTTTTCAACAATCCAATATCGATTGTAACCTCCATTTTCAACTATTTTATTGCAGTAATATTTAAACATTTTTTGGAGATGAGCCAAAATCAGATGTAAATACCAGGATAGCCCATTAATGGATGATTTTTTGGCTCCCGCAATGAAGCGGAATTTAGGAGGGCTTTTGTGGAACTTCGGTATCGCATAAATAATAGGGAATGTTGAGTCAAATTTGTCTTCCAGACAATCGTAGCTGTTATGAACTAGTTTGTGAGTTTCGAAAATTTTGTCAATATCAAAAGTAGAAAAATTACAAAATGAGTAAGTTTTGTTACCAATTGCGGAATAGTCAGAGCCAATATTGACACCGAATTCTTTACAAATTATGAGTAGATAAAGTTTTTTGCAAATAAAAGCATATGTACCTGAAGCTTTGTCTATACACGTGATAACATAACGTTGTTGGAGCTTGCGTAACTCATCGTCGCAGTTATTTGTCCATTGATCTGTAAAAATGCGTTCTGTTGGTATGGAAAGAGTCTTAAGTTTACAACAAATCCCACGTATCGCCTGGTCTTTAAAAGACCTGACAATATTGGGACTTGAATTTTCGAAATTATCTAATTTATTGCAAATTTTGTCAACTAAGTTCAAATATTTTGAATAAGTATAATGTTTATTCGGTTTTTTAGATAATCTATATTTAGTTCCGAATGAGAAAAATTTTTTAAGTGTAATATTCTTGATTAAGTTAATATCACCAGTCAAAACATGCTGAAAATGCGGATGAATAAAATCAGAATCGCTAGAGCATAGGCAATTGTCTTTTAAAGTAGATTGTAATTCAGGATAGGTGAGATTTTTTAATGTTTTAGAGTAATTGAATATTTTAAGAGAAAGTGGGTTATCATATGAAACCCGAATTTGCAATCTGTCTATATAAAGTTGCTGTTTTTCGGTCAAAAGTTTTTTGTATTTATTTCTATGCAAAATATTAAGTGAAACTACGTCATCGCATACGTTCTCGTATTTAAAAGATACATTAATTGGGTTGCACGACTTTTTATCGGAAAAATACATTCTTCGTCGTTTTGCTTCACTTCCAAATTTTAGACAATCAAAAATTATTTTTGAAATTAAATTCTCTTTGAAGGCAAGATCGGCCAGGTAAAAAACAATAGACAAATAGTTTTTCCGCAAATTATTGATGTAAATGTAAACCTGCCTGGGTGACGTTAATAAAGCGAAATCAGCAATTGTAGGCGATCGAGTCGCATTTCGGTGGTGTTTTGGTCGATTTCGTGGGATTCTGAGAAGTTTGGTGTTGAAGAATGGTAATTGTTTATTGTTAGCTAGTAGGTCAAATTTGTCAATCAGTCCTAAATTTTTTATTTTTTGGTTAAGGCCAAAAGGGTAGGAGGTATTTAATATTGTTATCCAGTAAAATTCAAAGTTTACAAAATTTTCCGGTTTAGTTGAACCTTGAAAGTCGTCAAATCGATGTAAAATTTGAGCGCTAAGTAAATTATAGTTACAAGGTGTGTTGATAAAATGTGAATAAAGCTTGTTGGAATTTGATTTACGTTGTAAATGATATAAATGTTGTTTAAACCTTTTGTCTAATGAATTTTTAGTCTCACCCACATATTGAGCCCCACATTCGCAAGTTAATAGGTAAATAATATTTTTAGTGAGACAGTTCAAATTTTTTGTACAATGAATAAAAGACTTGTTGGTAATGGTCGATGTAAAATAATTTGACTGATTGATGTGAGGACAGGTCCGGCAGCCTAACCTGCCGCAGGGTTTTGTGGGGGTCCCCGAGTATTTATCAGAAATTATGGCCGAAAATTCAACAAAATCAACAAAATAGGCAGCTAAATGCCTACTGGTAACAAGTGAAGTAGAACCAAAATCAACAAACTGAAAAGACAGTGTAGAACGAGGCCGCGGAGCGCTAACTTTTTCACTGCCATCCGACGGCACTGGCAGCGCGTCGCTTTGTGGGGACGCCATAGCATTATCGCTTGAAATCTGTTGTAAATGATTCATGATAATGGAAAGCTGCCTTACAATAAAGGGGACAAAATCGAAATACTAATTGAGATATAAATACTCAGTATGAAACGTATTCAAATCATTAAAACATCGACAAATTTTTAACACATTGTTTATTCAACTTTCAACCAAAATTCACGTAAAATAACAACGTAACCACATAAATAAATTCACGGTCCGAAAATCAACAAGTAGACGTTGAAAAATTCGATCAATCTGCACCTTTTAACTGGCGTCCTGCGTCGAGATTTTTATAGTTAATTTTGGGTTTATCTACAAAACGAGGGGCTCGACGCAGGTGGCGACAATCATCTTGAGAGCGAGACACGGAAAAACAACTTTTAGCGGATAAATGGTCACTCCTTAAATTTGACACGACTTCACCCTCTGAATTAACGCCATTTGGTGAAGGGCCGGAAGGGGCGAACCCCCTGCCTTTAATTGATTTGGGGTGCGAAAAATTGGGGTCGGTGGGGGTAGAATCAGTAGATGAGCGTGGACGAACCACGCCCCTGGGTGTTTCAACCGGTGTCGAGTTGACCACCTTAAAAGAGTTCAAAGTGACTAAACTAATTTGAACGCAAAAACGTTGAAAACACGGATTTGTAAATAACCTCTTCCATGCTATTATTCCCCTTTGAGGCTGCAGCGCTAGGTGTGAAAACTGGGACAGCTCCCTGGGGCACACTGCTGCTTTGTAGTTGCAAATCATTCATAGAAGACACAAGTGCTGGCCTTTTGCCAGCGTCGATATCCCGACCCACATCAATGTACTGTTTGTATTCAGTAGCGAAATTTGCCAGTGTGCACCAAATTACTTGACCATCGCGCGACGTGTCACCGCGAATTTTCACCATAATTTTGCCGACATAATTTTCAGGGTCGCGACGCCACCTTGCAGTACGCTGGATTTGCCCCAAATTGTACAACTTGGCCAATTCGGTGCCATATGCGCGCTCTTGTCGCATTTCGAGCGTTTCATCCATAGCCAATGAAATTTTGCTGCCACCGATCCTAGAAACGGTGGAAAAAGTATTCGATAGTGTGCGTGAAAAGTTTCAGGGGTAAGTAGTTAAGACATTTTAATGACGCAACCACAGAAATTTTTTAAAAATTGACAAAAACTGAAGTTTTTATTAGAAATTTTATTATTTTAAAATTACCATTGTAAAAGGAGAAACGTAGAGAAATTATTTTAAGTGGTAAGTGATAAGTGAAATTTAAATCAGAAATAAAAACGAATTTGAAATAAGATATAAAGTCATGCTAACGAGAATTTTTCGGGTATCGGTTTTTTCAGTACTTGCATGGCCAGTGAATGGGTAGCAAACCGGACTTTCAAAGAGCCACCCATTTGTTCCACTTTATCGATGGCCCCCAGCGGGTGCCCATCGGCACTTTTCCAACCTTGAGCTTGCATGAGTATCAATTTGGCCGTGGACATGAGTTCATCTTTTTTGATTCGCTGCTTGCCGACACCATGAATAAGCACATGAAATGACGCGACATACGTTTCCGTCATTTGTGTGCGCTGCCAAAGCTGACCGAAAGTTGGACGTTCAGGCTGAAAAGTTTGTGACAGATTAAAATCTGATTACCTTGGCGTTAGCTTCAAGTAATCAGTAAAGGGTTAAGGTGGTACGCAGGGGTTACCGTACGTATGGATCCACCTTCCAAACTAAGAGCTACCCACTTAACGTGGTGTTACCGCACTGGGGTGCTCTTAATGTAAACTAGATTTGAAACAAATATTTTTGTAAAGTGAAGAACGGGTAGGGGACATTAATAACGAAACTGCAGAATACATGAGAAAACTTCATACAAAGGTGTTTGGTTTTGTAAAATCGAATTGACAGGTGAGAAACCAAAAATTGTTTGAATTTTGAAAAAACAATTTTGAAAAAAGCAACGGGTCGACCCAGTCTGGGTTGCCCACACGAGCTGGGACGATTGCCGTGAGAGCAAATTGAATAGGTAATATCTCACCTTAGCCAGAAAAATAGGTCACATTCGAAAATACCAAAATGTGATTTCGGAATGGGGAACTTTTATCCCCGCACTGGAAAAATTGGGGGGGATGGGCAATCCAAGGTAGCTCAAAGTTTGGAAAATGGGTTCCAGTGGTGCCTCGCGGTCACCCTGAGCGCTTTTTCCGAACTTACATGTGCCACTAAATGTAAATAAATTAGAAAAAATAGGAACAAAAATGAAAAAGTAACTTGAAAATGTCCCCGTTTTGAACTCACTCTAAAATCGCCCCAACGTTTTTTCTGTTCATCAGAAAAATCGTCTTCATAATTCCTCTGATTTGTTGCCACATTGCTTGCCGCTGCCCGCGCCATACTGCCGCGCGAGCGTCCGCGATTTCCACCACGCGTAGCGTATGCCATTTTCGATCAAATCTGTAGACCGGTTTTCGATTTTTATTTTTCTTTTTTGAATTTTTTATCTCAGTGCTCAACTAAACCCGGTTCTAGGCTCGGTTCTCGTCTAACATCGAAGTCGCGTCGGCGGCCTATCGGCTCATCCCATCGAAGGAATTTGAGTGATGTTTTTTGACCCTTGGCAGAAGCTAAGGGTCGAAAAACAGCTCAAATTTCTTCGATGGCATAAACTGACTAGGCGCCGACGTGACATGACCAGCGGCTGCCGGCGCACGCTCTCTGATGTGCTCCGCCTCTGGCGGGTTGCACTGGATGAGCACTAGGGTTCAAACGGGACCAGTTTTTCGGGACCGGGACCGGCACCAGAAATTTTCAAATGTCGGGACCGGGACCGGGAGCGCCCCAGTCCCGACTTGTTGCCGAACCATGTACCGGGACCGCGGTCCCGTTTGAACCCTAATGAGCACCGACACAGAGTCACCCCTATCGAACCGTAACTACGTTTCAACCGTCTACCAAAGATATGCCGCAGGCGCGGCGCGACGCGGACTGTCTGCGGCAGTTGGCGCCGGGCAGCGTGGACATCGCCGACGCCATGTTGTTCGCCGCCGTGTCCATCCTGCACGCCGACGTCGCAGCGCTCAGAGAGGTAATGCGGTACGAAAATCGTCGCTTTTGTAATACTTGACTACATACATATAATCCGTATTTCAGCGAATCGGTCATTGTAAAAATCATAAAATATTTGCGATTTTTCGCGACTGATGATTTTGGGCTCGAAAATGACGCATTCCACCACATAACTAAGTATTTCATGCAATTCATATAAACCCGTTAAAAATATGTTTCCAATAATACTTGCATACCTTTCTGCACATTGGAGCTCTACAAATGGAGTACCTTAGGGATCATTATTAATTATATAGCATAATAATTAATATTATATTTGATAGGCATGCCGCGGGGCATTCCTTAGCGCTATGCACCCGCCTTGATGCGCCATGTTCATTCGCTTTTCACAAATACAGTCATTGCGAAAGCGGCGAGAATCGTGCGGCGGTGTCGACTCCACAAAAACTCACTGGTCAGAGTTGGACAAAACGCTGGTCGATCTGACAAATTTGCAATGTGGAAGCGAAACCGGCCAGTTTACGGACGGGATAGGTAGCGTTTTATCGACCATTTTTGATTCGTTGAGCGAAAATACATCGGCGGAAAATTGTGGGGATGATGAGAAAATGGATGTTAAGAGCGAGGAAAAGCATGATGTTCACGATGTGAAAGGTGAGTCGGCGGCTCTAAAATTTAGGCATAGTACCATAGGCAAAGGCATTTAACTATTATTTCATAATATTCGTTAATATCGTAGTAAAAACGAAATATTATGATGAAAAACTGTATACTTTTGTTTAGGGTTGGAAAAAAAACGTTTTTTTTAACTCGATGTTTTTTTTTAAAAGCTCCCAGATATTACCTTGTGTCAACAGGGCCAGACTCGCTGTGCATTTTTACCCGCTGTGCATGGTTACCCGGCGTGCATTTTTCGCTGCCCGGTGTGCATTGTTGCCCGGTGTGCATGGCGGCCGCCCCTCCATGCACACCGGGCCGCCATGCACACCGGTCACCACCATGCGCGCCGGGTAACCATGCACAGCGGGTAAAAATGGACGCCGGGTAACGAACATGCAGGTCGGCTGCGGAAATACATCATGTGACCAGGGCGGCAAACACAAAAGATATCGTACACAATCCAATGTTTTGCCTTTGTGTTCGCCGCTGGCCCGCGTTTTAATGTATGTAGCAAACTACTTTAAATTTGTCAATGCTTTTTTTAGGGGGGAATTACTCGAGGGGGGAATTATTCAAGTGGGGGGTTTATTATTTCTTCACAATTTTTAAGCATGTTTTTATCACATTACATACACATGCATGCCCTGTTTCCATTGGTAGTGCACATAACATTGCAGCTTTGCACTCCGATGTACTGCATTTCCATTCCATGAATCAAAGTACACACAGATCTTTTGCATGCTTTGACTTCATGGATTGTTTTTTTGTTAAAAGAATGTGCATTATCTACCTTCCGTCATTGGGGGGGGGGGAATTATTCAAGTGGGGGAATTATTTTTTCCTCACTCATCTAACAGGGGGGGAATTATTCGAGAGGGGGAATTCTTCAAGTGGGGGGAATTATTCGAGTAAATACGGTATTTTAGCAAGTAAAACCGAGCATTGTAGATGAAAACCATGAGCATGTAAACCGTTAGGGATGAAAAACGGAACACACTCGTTTGTTACCCGGCGTGCATTTTTATCGCTGTGCATGGTTACCCGGCGCGCATGGTGGTGCCCGGTGTGCATGGCGGCCCGGTGTGCATGGAGGGGCGGCCGCCATGCACACCGGGCAACAATGCACACCGGGCAGCGAAAAATGCACGCCGGGTAACCATGCACAGCGGGTAAAAATGCACAGCGGCACAGGCTCGTGTCAACATATATAGGTATATCAGACAGTGGCAATACTCTGTGATGTTATATATGACCATATAATGTCTGTGGAGCCATAGGATAGCATTATAAGTGGTGATTTGTGTCAAAAATATCCATTTTTCGTCGACATATCGTTCGTATATCGCCTTATAGTCGAATGTTCGTGACTTCAGGTAAAGTTTGGCACGGAATAGTGATCAAACAAGGTTATAAAACGAGGTTGTTACTTTGGGAGTGAAGTTACACACTGTGGAGGTACATGGAAGCACATTACCTCAATATTATATACTACAGCAACATATGACGGCTTATTAACCCATGGTAGCACATAGAAATGGATACTTTGATACTAAAAATGCCACAAAACCAATTAAAACAACCACCAATGTCAATTTGTGTCTGAAATTGCGCGCTTGCGCGCAAAAATTTTGCAAAATACCTAGTGCTTAGTACTAAAAATTTCGGTCGATGTTTTTTTTAAAAAAAAAACATTTCGGACGTCGTGTTTAAAAAAAAACAACGTTTTTTTTAATAAAAAACGTTTAAAAAAACATCGGCCAACCCTACTTTTGTTTCATTATTCAGATGGGTCATCGTAGGGTTATGGTATGGTAGGGTACGTGTGATATCCGCCGAGTATAATATATTACATGATGCTATTCGCTTTCAGCCAGTTCATCGAGTGCCATCACGAGTGAAATCGCCGCCGGCACAGACGTCCACGCGGACGAGCAGACAACGTGTGCGCTCAATTCGCAAGATTACGGTACCGCGCTGTCGCCGGACTGCTTCGCGGCGAGTTTCATGGCTCTTTATTTGGAGAAAAAATTGATTGTTTAATCTTTTTCATACACTACCTGAAGATCATCGACAAAGCGCCCAGCTGTCATCTGCTGATTGCCAAGCGCTTCGATTCGCAAACGCTCCGCGCGTCGTTTCACAAGTCCGTCAGAAGAGAGCACAAGTTGCTGCACGCCTCGCTGCCTCATGGTGAGTAGAATGCGCGTCGATATCGATTATGGATGGACAGCGCTTTTTTCAACCGCCTTTTTAAAAAGGCCGCTTATAAAAAGTGCAATATTGGGCGCAGTGCTTTTTAAAAAAAGCGCTGGCCAAAACTTCCGGAATTTTTCAACAAAAAATTTCTGTTAGGCTTGGTCAGTCAAGTTTGGTTAGGTTATCCCATCCCATCCCCAACACATTTTTGAATGATAAATTTCAAGTGATTATCCAGTGTGGTATCTAGCCGGATGCATATATTGGAAGCATTTTCTCCACACACATTTTATTCCCAGGTATTATGGTGAAAACCTTCGAAAACCGCATGGATCTTTTTTCGGCGCTTTTGCATGGCCCGCCTGGTACCCCGTATGAATGCGGCCTTTTTATGTTCGACATGAAATTACCAGACGATTACAGCAGCTCACCACCGATAGTGCATTACCGGTCAGTCATGATTTTATAGAAATTTTATGCATATACAGGGGTGGGCATTTTCAGTTACCGCTGGAAAAACGCGATAGCTTGAGCTACGGTTAAGCTATCACAATGAAATTTTAACACAATAGAGTAGACTCCATAGGATACCTATTCTGAAGTTTGCAACCCAAATGGCCACATTTTGTGTGAGTTGTGGAACACACAGTTTTTAGTGTAATTTTGTGGCTTTACCCCCCCCCCCCCTTATCTCGGGCTGGGGGACTATTCAAGAGAAAAAAATAATTTGGTCGTAGCCCCGACCCGAAACCCCAACATCTCAAAGGGTATCAAAATTGGCCAATGCACGACGGAATGGCGTGACCCCAAAGACCGGTGACCCCCCCCTCAAATGCCACCCTCGATTTATCCTATGGGTGACGCCAAGTCACAAAATTACACTAAAAACTGTGTGTTCCACAACTCACCCAAAATGTGTCCGTTTGGGTTGCAAACTTCAGAATAGGTGTCTTATGGAGTCTAGCTCAAGCTATCGCGTTTTTTCCAACTGTAACTGAAAATGCCCACCCCTGTATGTGTACTTGGTCCTGAATTTTTTACCTGTATTATGTTCCTGAATTATTGCGGCATCAACTTTTTTTGACATAGGTAATGGTCGATCGATAACCCAAAACCAATATGGTGTAGATGATACCCGGAATTTCCAGATAACACTTTTTGAAAAGACTCAGGTCTTTAAAAAACACCTTTTTTCTATCCCTGTCTGATTAGGCTGCTTTCCAGCATTCACGAAATTGATTACAAATTTCCACACCGTATGTCTCATCAAAGTAGCGCATTCGATTCACAGCTCAATGAACATGCGCCTAAATCCGAACCTGTACGAGAACGGCACCGTGTGCCTCAGTTTGATCGGCACCTGGGACGGGGAACATCCCATAGAGAAGTGGTCGGCCCAGTCGAATTTGGTTCAGGTGCTCCTGTCTATTCAAGGTGGGCTAATGGTTGTTAACTTGGTGCGACCCCCGGAGCTTGTAAAATGTGAAATGTCATGCGAAGTGTGAAAAGTCATGTAAAATGTCAAAAAAAAATTTCCGGTCGTATGACATTTTACAGGGCATTTTACATTACCATTGAAACTATTTTTGACACTTTGCATGAAGTGAGACTTTTTACAGGGTCTGGGAATTGCCCATGTTCGTTAATTCGTACTGCGCTACTTTGGCTTTCGAGCTGACTTTTCACTTTGGGCTACTCGTAGAATGTAAATGTGCTAGACAAAAGTTAATTTTCACGTCATGTAACATCAAAATATTCCCGAATAAACATTTTGCCTGGTAATTTATTTGAATTTTATAATTTATTCACAATCAATTTCTTTTTAATTGCTAGGACTGGTGCTAGTGTCGGAGCCCTACTTCTGCGAGCCCGGCTTCGAGACGTCAAGAGATAGCAGAAGCGGTCAGAATGCATCCAGAGATTATAATGAAATGACGATTGTGCTTGTTCTCAAGGTATTTAGAATTGGAGGTCTCGGTTATAATATTTTTATTTAATTAATTGTCACATTTTTTGTGATGTCTTCTTTCCCTTTTCAGAGTCTCGAAAGATTGGTCCTTGATCCGCCGGGGCCATTTTGCGACGAAATTAAAGCCTCGTTTTTGCGTGATATCGACAGGTTCGAAACGGAGTTCATTTTTGTTTTAGTTTTCAAAATTAGTTTTCAACGATGTAAACTCTACGAAACATTGGACGATGAGTAATGTATTATCGACACCCCTTACACAGCAGGCACAACTGGGTAATTTTATCACTAGAAATTGGATAAAACCAACTCTTCCATGTGAATTGCAAATTGCAAAATACCTGGTGAATAACTAAAAAATTCTTTAAAAAGCCTCAATGCTTATCTTTTTTAATAACGTCATTTTCTTAAAAGACACTGGCCATCCCCACATCCGACGCAGACTCTGCAAATTGCTGAGCGTGTACGCCGATCAACCAGAGGAGGCCGGCTTCCGTTTGTCTCCAGTCACCGAGGGATTTCGGATAACTGTGCTCAGGTAACTTATATTCTGATGTTCTTTTTTGCGCATTTTAAACTTTTAATGGAAATCGGGAAAAAATTGCACTTGCCGGAAAAGGAGAAAAATTTGCACCTGCCGGAAAACGGAAGAATGAAATGCCGGAAAACGGAAAACGGAAAACAGAATTTTCACGGAAACGGGTAAAATCGCGAAAAATTTGCGGAATTTGCGGATACGGAAGGAAAAATTGATCTGCTAAAACCGGGAATTTGACACCCTAGTCAACAGGTAATTGTGCATTTATTAATTTACCCCTCTGTTCTCAGATTTAAGGACAGACTGAAGAAATTGGCGGAAAAGTTATCGCCAACGTCGATTGCCGACTGAGCGAGCGCTACTGTCGCCTGTTGCCACTGTTCGTTGTAATAAAGATTGCTATTTTTGTGTGGTATTGTGGGAAAGCCTGATGGGCACATTGTCTGTGGTGTGTTGTGGACCAAGGACAATAATGTGCCTGCACACACTAGTTGACAACCGAAATTTCCAGCGTTGATAAATCTGTTTTGAACATATTTGAGTTTGCAAGAATGGATCCTTGAACTCCGTCAACATCAGTTGACGGACTGCTCATTCCAGTTAACTCAAATGCGTTCAAAATAGATTTATAAATATAGGAAATTGTTGTTGTCAACTACTGTGCGTAGCACCAAAGTGGTCCCACATGGCGCCAGTGCTAGTGCTTTTATCGCCGTGTGCGTTTCCCTTACTGTGTTTTTCATAAGGTATACAGTGAATAAATTGGCTGCCTACATAGACTGGAATTATCATAACTCACACTTATCGTCTACTACAGAACAAGTGGAACGTGAGTAGCGCGATTTTGCATTGCAACGATACAACTCTAGGTGGGAACCTTGTAGACATTTGGAATTATGTGCCCATCAGACTGCATAGGTAGTCTAAATCTATTTGAACAGTTAGATTAAACTAGTCACAGGGTAACCTTCTACCTAACCAGGGACATATGCGGGGGCGTTTATTAGGGAATTTCATAAAACTGGAAACGTTTCACCGTTTGTCCACATCGCATGTTTTTTTGCATTGTTTCGTTCCATGATTCGCGCTGTTTTGGGCCGCCTTGAATATGTTTATTCCACGCGCGGGAAGGCTGGATTTAACACTCGTTCGATGGGCCCCGTAGATTTGCAACGCCTCGACGGTGCAGATAGATTGTAAATCGTGTATCCGGTGAGACCGGGAAAATGCAACTTCTAGTAACAAATTTAGAGGTGTCATGTAGAAAAAATTTCGCGCATTTTTCCGTCACCCGTAGGTATTATCAGTATATTGGTCCCTGCATTCTAAATTCCGTGCAAAATACACTCAATGGCATGCATGTCGCTATTTACATGCGCGCCAGCGCCAACGCCAATGGCGCCATGGTGTGCGCTTATGAATGGCGCCAGCGCCATGGCGCCATTCCGTCATGTAAGTAAATTTTTCATCCGTAGTTGTGTGTAGCAATGCGCTTTTCGTAGCCCAGAGAGCAACAATTCACTCTCAAGGACGTGGGCGGGGGGGCGGCCTCCCCTTTCCGGGCCGGACAAAAAAATGTGCCAGAAATGGCACTTCCAGAAGACGATTTTGTAGCAGTTTGGAAAAATTTTGCGCGCTGGCGCGCATTTTTCCGTCACACAACATATATTTTCGGTTGACCAGGCTCCGCGGCCTCAAAGCCAGGAAAACCCCGAAATTCCTGTCTATCTCGCTGTATATGCCTGTAAAATACAGACATATACAGCTGTTTTGGCGTTAATGCCAACGCCACTGGCGCCATGGCGTCACGCCTACGAATGGCGCCAGCGCCATGACGCCATTCCCTTACTACAGGAGCAAAATTTTAGGGGGGGGGGCGCCGCCCCCCCCCGTTCGCCGGCCTCCGTATACAATCCACCCCCCCCCACCGCTCAAAAATCCTGGCTATGTCCCTGTTCACTCTTGTATTTAGACTTTCTGAAATGTCTCCTGTATACGTCCCTGCATAAAACGCTTGCGTTTTATTTACGTTGTTTGATATCAATACCCTGCGCTTACAACTATTACTTTTTTCACCAAACACATTTGCTGTAATTATATCGTGATGCGCGTTTAATCGTCAGTTTCATGTTAACAATGCCTTGTTGAGCAGTTATCAGTTCGCACAGGTGTCTATGCAGGTGCAAATGGTTTTTTTTACCGTATATCCTCGAAAAAGTCTCCTTCGAATACCCCCCCCCCCCTGTCGTCAGCGACAGTTGTGCCATGTATACGCGGCGGACATCACACTTAGTATTTAAACCTACCATAACCCATCTGAATAATGGACGAAAAATTATACAGTTTTTCATCATAATATTTCGTTTTTACTATGGAATAATTAATTTCGAATTTCATCACAAGATTTTATTCATGAAATAATGGTAGGTTTCCATACTAGGTGTGCTGTCCGCCGAGTGTATTAAAAGACATCCAGTGAAATCAGACAAGCCGAGATCATAACGAAGCCACGTCCGGTCTGAATCATGCAAATCCATGGCAGCACATGCGATCATAACCTCGGACATAACGCTCGGGTGTGGATACCCCGTGGAATAATTCCCCAGTCAAAAAATTGACGAAAAAACTCTTGCGGTGCCTTATTCGAGGATATGCACAAGTGCGCGCACATATTTTGATGTGCATCTTCGCTCCGCGTAGGCTCCGCCCACTTTTGTGTTGACGCCCGCGCGGGACGTCCCGCGAAAATCACGCGTATTCTGTCAGGCACGCGTTGTTTTGTGTGTGGGTTCAATAATCAGAGTTAAATTTCTAAAAAAAATTCCATTATGTATGGGGAATGCACATATGTTTGAGCCCGTTTTGCAAAAGTTAAGACACGCGCTCATTTTTGCTTACGAATATCACAAGTTTGTATGGGAAAAGTCGACAATAGGCGCCCGCGGGAGCGCGTTATTTCGCGTGCGGTTTAGGAATCTTTATGCGGGCGCGAGTGGGCGGAGTCACAGTGGCACACGCGTCGATGCTACTGCGCACAGGAATTTGTGCGTCCACTGTGGTACCTGTATCGTGGTGTAACAAATTTTGACTCGTAGCTGGAGAACCGTGAAGCACGAATGAGTGCTTGAAAAGTTACAAACCGTCCTTTTTTGGTTGATTATGCTTATTTTCGCACATTGGGACGGGCCGGCTGCCAATTGTAAACTATTTCTGCGGCTCCCGGATGGGTATCCGTTCTTATCAAAATGGTATACTTGTCTTATCTACTATAGGGGATCGTTGGAAATGCACTTTGTTCTTTGATTGAATGTTGCTTGAATGTTGCTTTTTTGGGTCATGAAAATAAGCTGTTTCTTTTTACACAATACATACGTATTCATATTCGCATTTCATTGGGCGTAGTATTTAAATTGATGCCCGGTGTATATATTTATACCTGTTTACCTATTTACCTATTTATCGTTGTCGCTATTTATTTGTTTTTTTTTATTTACAAGGACGCAATGTGGAACTATTTATTGAGTTGACTTGTAAATTCACAATATGAAGAAATCAAATTGAATTGCTTTTATCTTCTACTTGTTCGGTTTGAGCAAGTTTTTTAAATCAATTTATGCAGTGCAAATTTCTCGAGGAAGTGTAGCGTTTGGTGCGGTTTTTCACAATTAGTGCACTCCTAGACATACAAATTAACATGCTAAATACACAAAGAACAGTTAATATGCCATATGCCAGTATAAGAACGTGCTCAAGAAAGACTTAATTGTGAATTTCATCACCCCCACAAATCACCGCTTATCACCAATGCCATCAAAATCAAACCTGCCCACTTTCTGGGCATGAAATTCGACAGGGAAAAAGCACAGTGCAGATGAAGTGACAGCCGCAGTCAGAATTATCAGTTGCCATTCTAATCTCAGCATGGAACTGTAGTACAGGTTGGCACATGCTGATAGGGACTGGTGGATGCGTGTGGAAAATTGGTGGGGTGAATTTAGTGATGCTGATGTATGGGCCCACACACCAGTTGACATCGGAATTCGGGTCAACTAAATTCAACAATTTTGGTTAATTATGTGATTTCCACATTGCTATTTGATTGAGCATAGTTAATTTTACATCGTGACACTTAATTTTCATTGTTACTGTTAAGCGTGATGCTTCAAAAAACATATTTGGTGTTATTTAGTTGACATTCAGTTGACATTAATTTGCGATGTCAACTGGTGTAGGTATGTAGGTCCAAAGTCACTGCTTCAGGGCGAGTGTGAATGTTTGCTTTTGAGAAACTCACCTGGAAGCATCTGTACAGTGCAAATGCCTGCGCACTTCTAGATGCATAAAATGATGAGAGCAGTGAATAGATTTGGGTGTTCCACAGAGCGTTGCACAGACCGAACAGAAAACTGCATAGTAGAGCCACGGGAATACTGAGATTTGAGTTTTTGTTTTCGCATGTAGAAGCTATTTGTGCAGTGATGTCCAGGGATACTTGATTTTGTCTCTCCCGTTGGTTGGATAGAATCCTCTGGGATAGATAGCTGGACGATTTTTTTTTTTGGGGGGGTACCCCCCACGTGCGGACTGCTGGTGATACCAATAGTTAGATGCAAGCAAAACCATTTACCAATTTAAGCTTATGAGAATCAAGTGTTCTCAATAAGGGTATTTGACATCACTGAGTAGCTAATTTTCGCTATTCATATTTCGCTTTCTAACACTATGCTTGTTCTATTATGGCCTTTTCGAAACATACCCACCTTGGTGTAATGTAGGAAACGTCCTCTGTGTGTCCTATTGGCGCCGTGCCAGGTATATTCAGGAACACCAAGTAAAATGCGACAATATGCAACAGGAAGGCCGTAAATACGACGGGATTTCTGCCCAATCTGTTGAACTTGTGCCCAAAAACTCCGAATGCCCCACCGCCCAGTATCTCTGCCAGCGCGACACTCCATGCGTGGTATGCTACGATGGTGTTCCCTGCGAGCGGTTTTTCTTTGATAAATTGTGCGTACCGGGTGGAGCGCATACTTTGCGCAGAATCCTACCATAATTTAATGAATAAAATCTTGTGATAAATTTCGTTATTAATTATTTCATAGTAAAAACTAAATATAATAATGAAGAAAAAAAACAGTAAGCAGTGACCTTATGCAGATTTTCTTACTGAAAAGTGTATCACTGCTTTCAATCAGGGGTCTCCTAGGGGGGGGGGGGCTGGTGGGGGGGGGGGGCTGCCCCCCCCCCCAAATTGGCCAGCTATCTATCTATCCCGGAGGCCGCTCAGCTATCTATCTATCCCGAGGCAAAATTTTTGGCTACTACCCCCAAAGACCCCCCCCCCCCCAAATCGCTCAGCTATCTATCTATCTGGAGTGGTTTTTGAGAAATTTTGCCCCAATTTTCACTCAAAATCACCAATTTTCTCACCTTTTTATAGTTTTTCACCATCAAAATCGTGCTTTCCGGCTATATACATGGTTATATACCTATTTTTAGCCATTTTATACCTACTTTTGGCTACTTTTAACTGATTCTTAGCGATTTTTTCCCCTTTCTGCCTTCTTAACCTTGAAAAAGCCTATATATTGTGCCCCCGCCAGCCCCCCCAAGCCCCCCCCAGAAAATTTTTTCAGCTATCTATCCCTCCGGAGGAGCGATTAGCTATCTATCCAGCCCCCGCGAGGGCCAAAATCCTGGAGACCCCTGCTTTCAATATAAAAAGGCGTCAACTGCGATGGGTCAATATCCACAGTCTCGTGGCGGCACTCCCCCCCAGTGCTCTAAATTTCATGACGCTTCTCTTTTAATACTTTGGGGGACTGAAATTACCTTTAATATCGAATTTGTCTGTGAAACCCAGGCAGGTCGGGTAGACACCGATCCAAAACGATTGTTCGAAGCCAGACAGGCTGAACACGACGCACATGAGCAGCATGTGTTTTGTGCGCAGTAGCTCGAAAGTTCCAACTATGAGTTGTTCATGTCGAGGTGTTAATTCAGCAACAATGTGCCTGCGCACACTAGTTTTCAACCGAAGTTTGGAAAACTCATAAATCGTTGTTGAGCGCATTTGAGTTTCCTGGAATGAGGTGTCCGTCAGCTGCAGTTGACGGACATTAAAAATGACTAAGTGTAGAAAACTCAAATGCGCCTCAAAGTGAGTTTATGAGTTTTCGAAATTTTGGTTGAAAACTAGTTTGCGCAGGGCCAATAAGAATCAAATTGAAAGTTTCAAATAGGTTAACAACCAAAGTTTTTTTGCCACTGCTTGAAGGCGGAAGTTTTCAGGATTTGCCCTGAATTACTATTGCTGTGTTTCAGTCCGTTTTCAGTGTGCATATCATTTGATATAGATTTGACAGATATTTTGGGCTCCATAATAGTTACTGGCACCTGTGGTGGCTGCCTTAGCAATGTTAACAGAAATGCTCCAAAAAGCATTGATGCAGTGAATACTGAATACATTAAATTGATAGTGGACTTTGACACAAATTTTGAGGAATCGTGAAATATGAAGTACAGCATAGTGCCTCCGACAACCAAGCTGTGTGATGTAAATAATATTTTTTTAGCTTTGCAAAGTTTTGCAGAAAATTGAATTTACCTACCCTCCACGAAACATGGCCCATGCAATTCCACTGTTTCTGCCGGCAGTTTCCTTATCAGAATTCAGTGTCAAATATTTTCCCTGTGCCGTCCACATTACTGAGTTTAGTGTTGGCGGTATATTTGAAAATTCATCCAATTATGTTGGTAATGTTATATTTGAAATGTATCCAATGTGGATAGCATACTTTACGCAGAATCCTACCGTAATCTAATGAATAAAATCTTGTCATAAATTACGTAATTTATTATTCCATAGTAAAAAGGTAATATTGCCATGAAAAACTGTATATTTTGGTTCATTATTCAGATGGGTTATGGTAGGGTTCCATGCAAAGTGTGATGTCCGCCGAGTATACAACACAACCAACTAGCTGATCCGAAGCCATTTAGAACGCTGGCCGCATAAAGTAGCCATTCTGTCAGCACAAGGAATGCAGCTTGGAACCCGGCGAAGCACAAAGCACCGAGAACCAGTTGATGGTGATGTAAAAGTGGCATTTAAGTTGGCGTTTCCATGAACGTCATGAACTCGGATTATCACCCATCAATCGACCCAGGGACGTAGCCAGGATTTGTGAGCGGTGGGGGGGGGGGGGGTGGGGCGGATTGTATACGGAGCCCGGCGAATGGGGTGGGGCGCCCCCCCCAAAATTTTGCCCATGTAGGTTGGGAATGGCGCCATGGTGCTGGCATCATTCGCAGGCGACGGCGCCACTGGCTGCCCCCCCCGCCCCCCTCCCTGGCTACGTCCTTGAATCGACCATAAAATGTCAAGGGTGTTGAGTGTCAACTCGGCTGTCATTTAGCAGGGCATTTTACATGACTTGTGACACATTGCATGCAAGAACGCGCATTCCTCACCACGCACACTTAATTATCAGCAGATCTGTTCCCGCTGACACAATTCCCTGAAATTGCTCTCAATCGTGTCAACGTCCCTTTATATGTATGTCTATTTACATCATATACAGTGGTTTCTGTTGCTATCGCCAGCGCCAATGGCGCCATGGCGTGGCGCCTAAGAATAGCGCCATTTCGTCACTATGTAGGCCAAATTTTAGGGGGGGGGCGGCTGAGCCCCCCCGTTCGCCGGGCTCCGTAAACAAGCAGCCCCCCCCCCCCGCTCAAAAATCCTGGATACGTCCCTGATTGCATAACATTTTACAGCATCTGGGCACCATGCCATACTGTGCTGTAACACTTTTACATCACAACCATGGCCCACTTTGGCCCCAGGATTGCAACCACAGCTGGTGATACCATCACCATTAGTACCACCACCGCATTGAATATTGCTGGGCTGTAAAAGAAACGGCAATGTGGATATTGGCAGATTTGAATTTGATTGGCATGAGTAGAGTTTTGTTTGTATCAAGTAAAATAGCATTGGCTAATGGGAAAAGGCTTGTGAAACTGATTAGCTGTGGGCATCTTAGCTTAGCTTAGCTAAGAGCCTAGCTTGGCTGAAATTGCACCTGTTTGGATGACCTAAACTGATCTAAAAAACTTGAAAATGATGCCATGTCAGTTATGGTGGAATCGTCCAAGTAAGTCTTGATATTTTAACAATATTTTAACTTGTCAAGACTAACCTGTAGTAGCCAGCGTGAGGGTCTAAATAGTTTGTACCAGACTCGTTTGAGTGAGCATATGAATCTATGACGATTTCCTGGAAAGTGTGCTTAATATGACATTCATTTGGTTATTTTCACTACATATTTACTTTATTTATTATTATTACATTACTGTATGACTTTTCTGTTGGGATTTTGTCAATCTCTATGGTCATTATAAATCTCATTATAAATACACGTTGTGTTGACTGTGTGTCAAGAACAGAAATTTCCTTTTTGATTATTTATTTATTTTCATTCTTTAGAATTATCCCGGTTTTAATGAATTTGTTCATACATTTGCTCACATTTTTATATCCATAACTACCGACAAAGTATTTTACCTAAATACGTAAGTAAATATTTTTGTGCAAATATTTACATGGATCTGTAAAAATAGCTTTAAAAAAGTGTTCTAACCAACTTGCGCGAATCTTGACGAATTGTAGGCTGCAAAAATACAAAGAAATGCCAGTCCCACATGGAAAATGTTGAATAGTTGTTGATCCATCAGTTTTATTTATTTTTAATTATTGACAAAGTAATATGAAAAATAGCTTCTAAATGGGCTACCTTCAGTGGTGATAAATAAGCGTTAGAAGATAACAAAATTTGTTTAGCTTACGTATTTGTTTCCAGACTGTTTTTGACTGCGCAATTGGACTTGTTTTTTAATAAATAAATAATAAGCAAGTTAAACTAGGGATAGCCAGGTCTGTAAACTTTAATTGAAGTAAACTACCAAGGTTTTGAACCGTTCTTTCAAACCGAGAGCCGAAATTTTCAGTACTGATTTTATGTCGCTTATTTTGCTCACGAGCGCGTAATTCACATAAATATAAACATGTGGGTTTATTTTGTGGCAATTTTGGTGTCAAAGTCTATTTTGTCTAGCATAAAAAATAATCAGCAATGGCGCTGCAAACACTACATTGTTTACTGTTAGTAAACAAAAAAATGTTAAACTCAACTTAAAAATAATAAATTAACTTTGAATGACATTTGAGTTTACTGGAATTAGGTGTTCGTCAACTACAGTTTAGTCAACTGCACTGTAAAAATAATTCCTTCCAGTTAATTTAAATTCCTACAAACCTGATTTGTGAGTTAAGTAAATTTTAAAATTTCATTTTGTTTAGCTAGTGTGTGCACTAGTTTGCACCGCGACTTTGGTGAAAACTGAACTTTTGTTCAAATTCACATGAGTCAACTCGGTTGTAAATATGATTTAATTTAAATTAATTATAGTTTAAATTTGGAAACTAAAACACATATAGCATACAATAATTGTACACTGGATGGCGACTTGTCGCCATTTCAGTTTTCACCGTGCAAACTAGTGTGGAACCGTGCACACAAGGAATAAAGTGCAAGTTCTGAGGAAAAAATAACTCCCCCCTTGAATAACTCCCCCTCCAAAAACTTCTGACGAAATAATAACTCCCATGGGGTCGTATTCGAGGATATACGGTAATCACATAACATCATGGTAAACTTTGGTAATGAATCCTCGCTTAGAGCACCCAAAATCCGAGTTAAAGTATCTACTAACGTAGTTAAAGTATCTAAGAGCAACCAACAGTAAATAAATTACAGTTTCACAATCACACCAGCACATCACAACACAATAAAAGATCACACCAAATTACACGCTTCAGGGCACTTTACGCAACAAGTGTCAGTTTCCCAGAACACCGTGCAATACCTGGCCAAGTGGCCAATTTCGTGACCATCCGGTCTTCTGCGGATTTCATCCGCGCACAGCTGTTGGCGTCTTGCCAAGGTGATTGGCTCCGGCGCGTCGATGACACTGGATTTTGACGCGGCTATCTTTGCCTGTGGGTGGGGTTGTTGGTATTCTGGTGAAATGGAATCACACTGTTGACAGGGATGGGTGGGTGCAGGGACGTATCCAGGATTTTTGAGCGGGGGGCTGCTTGTTTACGGTGGCCGGCGAACCCCCCAAAATTTTTCCCTATATAGGGACGAAAAGGCGTTTTGGCGCTAGCGCCATACAAAGGCGCCACGCCATGGCGCTATTGGCGTTGGCGCCAGCGCCGGGAACCGCTGACTATGTATGTAATTATGCATATATATACAGCGAAAAGTCGCAAAAACGTGTTCATTTCCAAGGATATTAGTTTAAAGGGACCGATCCGCTGAAAATACAATGCATGGGGAAGAAATTTCGCGCTTGCGCGCAAAAATTTTAAGAAACATCAAAAATTATAAAGGAGAAGTCGCATTTTCCGGGACTTTTTAGGTCTCACCCCGGGAAGGGGGGGGGGGCCCTGCCCTCCTCCCCCCTGGATACGTCCTTGGGTGGGTGCGGGTGGTCGTTTAGATGACATAAAATGAATTGATATAAAATGAATACCGTATTTTCTTGAATAATTCCCATGGGGAACTGCTTTTTCGTCAGACTTTTTTGAGGGGGAACTATTCAAGGCGGAAATTATTATTTCGTCAACATTTTCAAGCATGTTTCTACCAACTCATTTCATGGAATATGCTTTATTAACAACACGGCATTGACATTTTTGTATAAATTACACAGGACGCTTTTGTCATATCTCAAAAATGGGGAATTATTGTTCCTCACTCGTCTACCAGGTGGGAATTTTTACAAAGAGGGAATTATTCAAGGAGGAACTCATTCAAGCAAATACGGTATTTATAAATAAAAAAGCTTTCATCTTTCAGCTTCGGCTTTCTTACACACAAACAGATGCTGTTCTCTCATTGTAATGGCACCATGACCAAAACGTCTCGTCTGGTGAGCCACACCTTACCTGTCTGTTTCTGTTATTCACCTTCACCGGTGCAGGGTGGTCCACGTCGATTCCCTTTTTCGCGAGTTCATGTCGAACTTCATTAAAGTTGCTGGTTGCCTGTGATGCAAAGTTGTAACATTGGAAAGAGCCCTTAAGCGTGTAGGGGTTTTGCATGGGAATTTTTGGTCTTTGTTTGTTTCAAAGCTAAAAGTACACCTTTTACTTTTGTCCAAAATATCCATATTTAATGGCTTGCTCTCTGTATTTGTCATTGTTGTCCCATTTGGACTCCTTCAACGTGATTTCACTCATATTTGTGTCTATTTATTTTTTTATGATGTGTCCAATTGGGTGAATAAGAAATCACGGCCCACTTTAGATCAACACTGAAGGTCCATTTGATCAAAAATTGTAAACGGGGGACTTTTTAGGTGGGGGGGGGGGGTGGTATGCAAAATTCCTAGCTCACTCTGGCCAACCTGATAATTAAATTCGACCAAGTAACAAGCGACATGCGTGACGTCACCCTGTAGGCATTTAGCCGCGTACTCCCCCTTGCATTTCTCTTCGCTGCATTTGAGGAATCGTGACAGCAGGCACTCGAGACCGCCGCTGAGTGAAAAGTGTTTTTATTGAGAATTTTTGGTGCTTGGAGGCGATTTGTCCCTGTATTCATGTGATGAATACTTGTATGGTTAGATCATCCAAATTGGATGGTTATTCAGATGGGTTATGGTAGGTTACCATGCAAGTTGTGATATCCGTCGAGTATAGTTGAGTAGGACCGCTATGCCGCTTTCCCTTTTTGGGTAGCTCCTAGGCAAGAGACGCTTAGCTTGTGACACTGAGTGTTATTTTTCCATGGTGCCGCTACGCTTGGCTTACTTGCACCTACTATTGGTGCTTTTTACACTCCCTCGCCTGTATGTCCTTACCCAGGATGAACTTAACTACCGTAATTGCGTGAATAATCCCCCGGGGAAGTATTATTTTGTCAGACTATTTTGAGGGGGACTATTCGAGGGGGGATTATTGGTTCGTCAAAATTTTCGATCATGTTTCTATCAACTTATTTCATGCAATATGATTTATTGACACGATAACGTGCCATTTATGTCAAAATTGGACACCTTAAATGGAACAAATCTGGGGGGAATTATTATTTCCTCACTCGTTTTACAGGGGGGTATTCGAAGGGAGACAGGGGTTTTGTAGATTTGGACCCCCGCGGGGGTTCATATAGATAGAAAATCGCTCCTCCGGATAGATAGTTGAAAAAAAAAATTTTATGGGGGGGGGTTCGTGGGGGTTCAATATATAGGGTTTTCCGAGGTATAGAAGGAAGAAAAAGGGATAAAAATGTTAGCTAAAAGTAGGTGAAAAATGGCTAAAAATAAGTATATAAGCACATATATAGCCAAAATAGGCGATAATGAACAACTAGCGATTTTGGAGGCGAAAAACTATAAAAAGGTACAAAAATTAGCGATTTTGAGCGAAAATTGGCGAAATTTTTTCAAAAATCGCTCCAGATAGATAGATAGATAGCTGGACGATTTGGGGGGGGGGGGTTTAGGGGATAGTAGCCAAAAATTTTGCCTCCGGGATAGATAGATAAGTGTGTAGTATGGAAAAACTGAAAAATACAAATTTCAGCATTTCGATAGCCAAACCATCAATGAACTGACGCGAACCACGAGCCCAGGCAACATCTGCACGTGGGGTGCGCCTGCAGGAATTCCCTCGCGTCCCTCGGGGCCGTGCTGCTTGAGAATAGGTTCAGCTGCACTTGGAAACGACCCGTCTGCGAGATGATAATGGAGGGTTTTAGGATGATATTTTTTGCGGCTTAAATGCCATTGTGGCAATTGTGCGGGTGTGGTGATGGAATGGCGTATTAGTAGTGATGTAGAAAGCGAAAGCTTTCCTAACCCCCAGCGCCATGGCGCTTTTTGCTTTGGCGTTAGCTCCAGGCGCCAGCGCCATGGCGCTCTTACATCACTATGTCATTTAATAGTGCCGCGCAAATCCAAATTACAAAAGTTTGGCGCCAAATCCCTCCAAGCCCATAGGCGCCATTTTATGTACAATCCCATCGCCTAGCGTGAACAATACATTTTTTACATGTATTGTTTGAATTTGAATCAACTTACCCCCTTCTCCAATCTCTGTCTGACTTCATTCTCCAAATCGCTGTACTGTTGTCTGACGCGTCGCTCTAATTCCCGCCTGCCTGGAAGCGATACCTGCGGATTTATTGGGATACTTTTTTATTGCACGTTGGGGTGGTCAGAGTTTTTTATCAAGTCTTTAAAAAAGGTGTACCTACCTAATCGAGAGAATTTTAAATAACGACATTTTCTCTCCACAATAATACAGTGCATTTTGAAACACTTGAATTGATGGTATGTGAAATACTATTTTACACACTGAATGTAAGAGTTGTGATGTGATAACATAAATATGTTAAATATTCACATAGTGACCGCTAGCGTTTTTTTTTCAAACAATTGTTTGTGTTTTTATGTGTTTGTTGTGGCGAATAAATGAGATTGACAATGCATCTACTTTCTACAATTTTTCGACGGATGCATGACACTTATAAAAGCCCAAGCACTGAATATTTCTCCATCTTTATCTGCATTCAAAAAAGACCTCGCCCTGCTGCACTATGCCCAAAAACAAGACATTTTCATCAGCCTACCTTTCTCTTAAACTCGTATATTCCAGCGCCAACTTGAGTACACTCTGGCTTGTGTCCAAAAGCCGAGTCGATTCGTTCCGCGTGAACTTCTTGTTCGGGGATGATTTTACGTCTACCGCTGTTTAGGTCCTTCTCTGCTGCTGTGATACTCGAGCAGATGTCGCAGTAGCGACTGGAAGGTTGATGGAGGGATATTTGCAATGTGTATTCGTAATAGAATGTACCGTAGTTCCTGCAATTACCCCCCCCCCCTTGAATTGAAATGCCGCCTGGCGCCGGCCTCCAAAAAGCGAAAGTACCGGATTTCTAGAAAAATTTCTATGGGGAATTTTTTTCGTCAGACTTTTTGAGGGGGGGACCTTTTCAAATACAATTATTATTTCGCCAAAAATTTTCACTCATGTTTCTTTCAACTTTTTTCATGAAATATGCTTTATAAAGAACAAGGCATGCCATTTTTGTTCTCAAAGTATATCCAACAAATTTATCATTTGCCGGTGAATTACTGAAGGAGGGATTACGTTTCCTTACCCCTCTAACAGGGGGGTATTATTCGAGTAAGTACGGTATTTGCTCTATATACATTTTTACCTGACTTTACCTGACATTTTTACATTGACTATTTTTACCCGTGATGGACTTTCACCACATTCTTTGTGCACCCTACTACACCTTGAAGTTTGCAATGAATTGCATGCCCCGACCTCACCAGTATTGTCTGCTTTCCCCATTTGGTCCTTTGTGTTGCACTATGCCAGAATGTGCGTCGCATCTTGATGAGACATGGTTTGTGTTAAAATGCCATAGGTTATATACCACGCTGAAGGGTACCCTTGGCGTCAAGTTTGTGTAATAGTTGTCTGTCATATTTCACATGGGTATTTAACGATTTGTACATATCATTAAATGATGCTGGCTTGGCGCCGTTTTCTCTTGCATTTTTTTCTTTATCTTGAACGCGAAGACATTCCATTTAATGCTTTTTCCAGTTTTCTGAGACTATCATAATGTTTTTTTCGTCCGGAAATACAAACCAAAAACAGCCAAAAATGTAGCACTAATCGTGAGTGCAATTCATGAGTGTGTTCATGCCATTTTGATACAAACCAGGCACAATGCCAGTTTCAGGAATAACTGTGTATGGAAAGTCGAGACGGATACCGCTGGAACCGGATAGTAGGGGCACCTGTGTGCGAGAATTTTGTCAACTTTGGAGCAGCAACTTTGGACTTGTCAACTTTGGAGGAGCCACTTTGGAAGTAGAAACAGCTTAAGTGAATACATCTGACTGAATACAGCATTCGTTTTCATAAATATTTTATGGAATTATCGCCGCATCTAACTGTCAAACTAGAATTATTCTGTTCTGTTCAAACTAGAATCACTATTCAACCTTCATGATTGACCATCCACAAGTAAAACGATCGTTTTTCACATAGTTTATGTTTAGCTTGACAAGTTGCGCAATTACACATGGCACTTTTTCTAACCTGTAAGTCCGCTGCTATCTCACCACTTAGATTGGGTAAATCGTTCGGTGCAGCGATTTGAGTGAAATGGATGCTGTAGTTCCCAGGTGCTTTGATGTAGTGCACCTGGTTTCCTTCTCCGTCCGAGATGATCACATCCTCTTTGGATATTTCCAGCTGATTTTCCACTGGATTTCAAATTTTAGTGGGTTTTTGGTAGGAAACGTTGAAAAATGAGCATTAAATTTTGCAATATGATGTTTAATCAAAAACCGTCATCAAGCATAAGTACCATATTTCCTCGGAATACCCCCTGGGCGTTTATTTTTTCATAGTCCAAATTTTGTGAGGGTATAACGAGTGGGGGATTAATTCAAGGAGGGGGGTATTTCGAAGAAATACGTGTCTTTGGATCTGTCACTAAAACGAAACTGACCGTCATTGCAGGTAAAAATATTTGCTGCATCTAAGATAATATAAAATTCATCGTGGTTGTCCACAAAGCTGACGGGATTGGGCAGCCAAAGCAGTTTTATGCACTGCGCATATTTGTGCCGACTAAAACAATCATCAAATTTATTACCTATTATGGCCAGTGCAGAAACTGTGTCATGTTGGAAATTTTACCATATCTACTCGAATAACTCCCTGGGGAATTATTTTTTCGGGAAACTTTTTTTTGAGGGGGGACTATTTGGGGGGGGGGGGGAATTATTCAAGAGGGAATTATCATTTCGTCAACATTTTCAAGCCTGTTTCTATCAACTGAGTTCA
Source organism: Sphaerolaimus hirsutus (assembly GCA_964036195.1). NCBI lineage: Eukaryota > Metazoa > Nematoda > Chromadorea > Monhysterida > Sphaerolaimidae > Sphaerolaimus > Sphaerolaimus hirsutus. The sequence goes on along the minus strand of OZ038455.1, from coordinate 9,596,645 downwards.
TGAATTAACAACATAGCACGCCAAATTATACACAACAAATGGATCGTATGCATAAAATGGGGGGGGGGGATTAATGCGAGGGAAATTACTTTTCCTCACTCGTCAAGCAGGTGGGATTATTTAAAGGGAGATTATTCAAGAAAGGGAGGAATTATGCGAGTAAATAAATATGGTTATTTTTTGCAAATTTCTTTTGCTGTGTATTCTGAAAATTCACTTGAAACACGCAAATTAAAGCGGCACGTTCGCACAGTGCGTAAAAACTGCCTTCTGCCGTTGCTCCAATGCTGAGCTCTTATCGGTTGTTGTTGGCCCACTGCCAAGTGTGTATAAAATGTGATGATTGCGACGATTGGTGTAAATGACATCATAATCAGTTATCTGAAATGTTTCACAGTTAGTGGTGCTTGGAGTGTAGCACCAGTTTCAAGTAAAACACCTAAAAAATTGTAGAAAATCAAATGGAATTTTGGAGTAGGTAGAATGTAAAGATGACGAGATAGCCGCAATATTTCCACCCAAACAGTGATTATGGGCAAATTTGGAATGCATTCAGTTTACTCCACCCACACAGAATTACACAGCAAGAATTCTGAAGCATGCGACCATTCACACAATCATCATTCAGTCTTGAATTTACCGAAAGCATTGGCGGAAAATGATTGAAAATGAATTTTCATCCCGTTTATGACCGATGGAATGTTTTTTGTACCCTTTTAGTGTTCATGGAACCTGGTGCCAGTTCCGCAAATTGAGAAGTGAGAAGTAAAATGGAAAATGCAAAGTGAATCGATAAGAAAATTGGCAAAAGCGAAGTAAAAATTAAAAAGTAATTTCCTTTCGTATTTGCCAATTTCCTTCTCAATTCACTTCTCATTTTACTTCGCATTTGCGGTTTTACTTCTCACTTCTCAATTGGCGGAACTGGCCCCTGGTGGCAGCCCCAAGCACTTTAAAGTGTCAAATGTAAAGTCAAATGCAAATTAAAGTGTCAATTATCATGTGCAAAGTGTCAAATGTAAAGTAAAGTGTCAAATGTAAAGTCAATTGCAAAGTAAAGTGTCAATTGTCATGCAAAGTGTCAAATGTCATGACAAATGTAAAGTGTCAATTATGTATCCAAATCTTATTTTTTTTGTATCCAAACCTTATTTTTTGGATCCAAATGTTATCTTTTTGTATTTAAATCTTGTTTTGACACAATTTTTCCCAGAGCATGTCAAATGTCATGCAAAGTGGCAAAAGTTTTGTAAAGTTCGCCATTTTACAAGGCTTTGTAACATCTCACGCATTTTCTACCAATGTGTGCAATTGGTGAAGAACTTTTATTGTGTACACATGTTCATTCAGCTTGAAAATCAGTTTTGTGGGTGTGAAGATTCACTCCAATGCACATTTGGAGCAAAGATAAATGTGTAGCACGGAACATTTTGCGAACATTGTGTAACGTATCGATTTGTCGATTGTGGTGTAAATAGAAAATTATCCTAGGCGTATAGAAGCATAGAAATTATTTACAAGTATTTTAGTCGAGCTAAGGCGATTTCAATTTTCTCCGAAACATGATCCCTTCTGAATTTTAAACTCCGTGTTTTTGATAACTGCTCACTTAAATGAAATTTAAAGGCAAACGTACACATTTACCGTTTGTTAGATTTCGGTTGAAAAGGAGAATGAACGTTAATATTTTATAATGGTGACTGCATGCTCTGCACAGAATGTTACTATAATTTGTTGAATTAAGCCATTGTGAAAATAATGTTTGCAAATAATAGTACAAAAATTTATGGCTCATTTTTCTCATGTAATATGTTACATTTTAATATAAGTACGGTATTTCTCCAATAGAAGGGATTCTGGAGGTTTTGGCACTTTTTCACTCGTTTGGGACTATGAAATACGAAATGGAAGCCTCCAATAAATATTTAGAATGGTAGGTAGAAATGGAAGTGCGCCAAAATATGGAGAGCGAGAAACGAATACCGATGTGAGAAGTGAGAACGTTCGAAAAGCGTTCAAAATTTAAATGTGTCTCACGTTCCATTAAAAAATTATGTTCAAATTGAAAATGTGGAAAAATTTATGAAAAAAATAGGACGACAGTCACCAACAGAACCGCAGGCAAGTAATAATAATACTTACGTATTTTTACATCACTACCCGGCCCGGGGTGTCTTTCTATTTTCCTTTCGCTTGGAAATTATGGCGTTATAGCCACTTGTAGCACCGCCAATAGGCGAGCCACTGCTTCACAAATTCGTTTATTTATGTGTTCATTTATCGAAATGTTCGTGAGGCACTTTCATTTCATAAATATTCAAATAATCACAAAAGGAAAACCTCGCTCTATTACGAACATTCTAAAAATTTGGAATGCACCATATTTATGGCCCAATGGTGCCAAGACCACAAATTTCTCCAGACAAAAAGTGTTACCTAGTAAAAGCACACCATTGCATCTCTACAGGCTAGAGGGAATGCAGATTACCGTATTTCTTCTAATAGAACGGCGCATATTTATTTCCAATAGAATGGCAGGTAAAAAGTTGACGAAAAAATAGAACGGCGGTCTTCTGTTAGAAGAAATACGGTATGCTTCGCTAGGTATGAGGGAGCAGCCGCTAATCCTATCAAGCGTCAATGTTAACACGATATAGTATATAATACATACAGATTTTATCACAATGTTTGAGGACTGACATAATTTAGCACCAACACAAATTTGCATGTTCGAATCACTCTTCCAATGTGCATCCAAATTGATAAATAGTAGAAATAAATTCATCCAACGCGTCACTGCCACATTTGCCCAAAATTCGTGGTTTTTGACATTCATAAAATGCCTGGACACCGGTGCACATTTCCTTGTTGTCTGTGTAGTGGTGTGCAAGATAAATTTGTATAATTTGTAACTTTGTGAAGATGAATTTTTAAGCTGATAATTTTAAAAACCTATCAACTTCTAACTGTTTATTTTTACGGTGCATGACCATTGATGCTACTTAGGTCAGAGCAATTTTGATGAAATTTACACACCTAATAATGGATACTCCTGGTGGAAAACATTTTTGGAAGTGTATTTATGTGAAAATGTATTATTGCTAAAATATCAAGAAACTCTCGTGCGCAGCGCACAAGCTACTGCAAAAATACCTTCCCGAATTCTCCTAAACCCGTGTATTGCTCTTCACATTTATGTTCGCACAGGTGTAAGTGCAAAGGCGTACACTTTAGAAAAGCACATTTATCAATTGACGTCAATTTCAACCATATCAGTACTCTAGACTACTTCTTTCAAACAATGTCAAAGTGCCCCATCCCACACTCAAACCTGGAACACTGACACCCCTGACAAATCTGGTACATTCGTCCAGCTGCACTTGCATGATGCAGTCGTAGTGACGCAAAAAGTCGGCCAGATTCTGAGGGGAACAAATGTAGCCCCAGTGGTCGTTGGCGAATCTGCAGGGAGTTATGTGTGGCTGAAGGTTTGATCGGTGTTTTAATTGCGATTTAGAGCCCACACTCACACTGGTTGACATCGCAAATCAACTGAATGTCAACTTGATTAAGACAAAGCATCGCACTAACAGAAACTTTGAAAATTAAGTGTCACGATATAAAATTAACTACCGTATTTCCTCGAAATACCCCCCGGGGGGTGATTGTTTCATAGTGGTCCCGAGAGGGGGGGGGGGTTAAACGAGGGGGAGTATTTCGAGGGGGGGGGTTATTATTTCACAAGAAATTTTTTTGAATCCCAGTACGAAATTGTCGTCTGAAACGTACGCAGACGTCAAAAAATACAACAAAAACCGCCATTTATAAGGTTATGTAGACTAATATTAGTACGTAGATGGTATAAACACTGTCCTCACGTGATTCCGACATTGTTTTAACGTGTGTTCTGCACTACGCAGAACACAAACTGCAGTATTTGGCATGTACGTTCTCTTTACACTGAATCTGGGGGGGTATTTCGAGGGGGGGGGTGATTGTTTCATAGTGGTCTCGAGAGGGGGGGGGGGGTCAAACGAGGGGGGGGGGGATTTCGAGGAAATACGGTAGGATAGTAAAGTTAGGAAAGTTGAAATCACATAATTAACCTAAATTTAGTTGACACGAATTTGGATGTCAACTAGTGTGTGTGTGGTGGTGTGCCCTAACACGCGAGCGATAACCTGACGAAAGTGTCGCGTATGCAGTGCAGATAAATATCGGTGCCGCCGCCGCAAAGGAATGCGTTCGCGTACTCGTCGCACACCTCCAGTAGTTCCGCTCTTGGGTATAGGTACCTGCGATGTTGCACATTAATGGCGGCCCGTACAAGTGTGTCAACTCCGGCTTCACGTGCCGCAGAGCGATATCTAACTGCACATTGTGACAATGTTGAAAAATAAATAATTACGGCAAGTGTATTGGAAAATCGCTGTTGGACACGTGAAGGCGAAATATGAGTTGACAGAGACCATTTGATACACGTGTGTCAAATAGTCTGTGGGCTGCCAATGTAGCATAAACACTTGTATCCTAAAGTGTCAACTGTCTACGTAACTTTGTCAACTCAAAAGTCAACTAACAATGGGAACGTGAGCGTATTGAGTCTGGGGTTGAGATCCCTGTATCCGGACCACCTCTGCAACATGGGCAGTAGACATTTTCTCGCTTTTGTTCTCTCCGCATCGGTGCACAAACTGTCGTCGTCGGCTATGTGCGTGATGGCAGGCGTGAATTGAGCACTCGTGTGGGTTCTGCCTGAAAGGTTTTTGTAAATCGTGACGGTTGATCGTTTGTTATGCACTGAACATTTCGGAATTTAGTATTGAATGGTCACTTGAATGGGTTGTATTGAAGTTTCCACTCAAGTTGACACATCTGTGTCAACTGGTCTGCGTCAACTCAGATTTCGGCTTCACGTGTCGGCGCTCTCTTCAATTGCGCGAAAAGGAATTTTTACATCGAGTGTTTCGGAAGATCGCTCTGCTACACGTGAAGCCGAACTCAGAGTTGACAGACATGCGTCAACTGCCAAAATGGCTTTCAACGTTAAAATTTTTTCTGGCGCCCACCCATCACTAGAACTGACCCGCAGTTGACTTCTGCGTAGTTTCTGTGCTTGAAATTGTCGAGGTTTCACGCTGCACACTCTGTATGGTAGTCTTTAGCACTGGCAGCTCTAGCTTTGTCAGTGTTTTCGGCTGCTTTTTTGGTGCGACATCGCAGCCAAAGTTCAGAATTGACCTGTGAGCGGATTTTTGTGTGATTGAATTAAGTCTGGGCGAATTTCAAATGGAACTCTATATTTCAACATTCAACGTTCAACATTTTGGCATATTCTATTATAACCTGTCAAATGTCAAATGTCATGCAAAGTGTCAAAAGTCATGTAATATCCCTGTAAAATGGCAAACGTCGTTTGCCATTTTATATAACTTTCGCTCTCTGCATGAAATTTGGCATTCTATGGATCTGTGAGTGGAACCCGACTACCTGAGGAACATTCTGAGGCTGTCGAATTCACACTGGCTAGCCAGCTGTGCCTCCATGCAATCATAAAACGCGGGCATATTCGCGCATCTCTGCCTCAAGGGGACCCCTGGTCCATTTCTCCCTTCGAGTAGGGCCAAACAATGACTGTTTTGCTGCGAAATTGAAAATTGATCGAATTTGTGTTGTGAAGTTGACAATTTATTTTTTTTGCGCACTTCTATTTACCTTGAGCGTATTGTGTATACAGTCGAATGCCAGGAAGAATTCACTTTGGTGCGGGCCGCACGCAAATCCGAGCAATGAATTCACGTAGGTGATGAGCTGCGATTTTCGCATTGGGTATCATTTTGAGTGAAAACCATCTTATTGGCGACCCGTACACTAGTTGACTACCGTACACGTGTGTCAACTGGTCCGTGTCAGTTCAGATTCTGCTTAACGTGTCGCAGAGCGATCTCCAAATGCACATGCGGCAACGTTGAAAGATAAATGTTACGGCGAGTGCGTTGGAAGATCGCTCTGCGACACGTTAAGCCGAATCTGAGTTGACACAAACAGACCAGTTGACGTAAATATGTCAGTCAACTAGCGTCTTGGCCGACTTTAATTGCACAGTAGGCAAACGCATCCACGCACGGGGCTCTCAGCACACGCAAAAACAGCCTGTCTATCAAGACAATCTTGAATGACGGAGCCGAGCGTGTCGCACAGATGCAGCAAGTCGCTGGTGCTGTAGTTGAACAGGGGGAACATGTTGACGCGCGCGGCCGGCATCCGCTGGTGTAGTTCGTCCCATTGCCTGGTGTTTAACTGGTGTTGGAAACTTAACTTATTTGAGTGTGTCTATGTAGGGTGCCAGATAGTGTGTCTATGTAGGGTAGGGACCTTGCGGTAAACCGTACGGTACGGTAAATTCTTTAAAAATGCGGTACGGTACGGTAACTTTCTAAAAGTGTGGTAAACGGTACGGTACGGTAACTTTCTAAAAGTTGGTAAACGGTACGGTACAGTAAATTCAGCCACACTACGTTTATATTCTAGTGCGTATTTTCGCCAATGCCGATAAACTGCATCATTCCCCCTCCAAGTTCCAAAACGACCCAAAATAAAGTGCCCAAACCGACTGCGACAGGGGCACCATGCACCGGGCGATGTGCACCTGTTCGGCGCCGCCGCACACCACGGGCTGGCTTTCGTTGGTGCCCATTATCAGCGACCGATTGAATCGGTTCTGTAGCTCTGGGGGTTGTTCCCTGATGCCTGCGGTGGTTTGATGGAATAATTTGTCATTTATATTGTAGTAGTTAGTTGAACTTTCTACTAGATTAATTTTGTAGTATTTAAGTTCGATCAACTACTACAATATGACGATTATAAATGACATCGGTTATAAACTGTTGGCTAAAATGCTTATTCATTTTTGAAATCAAACTAAATATTCTGAACATTTGTTTGCATGATAAATACCTATATCTATAAACTGATGACGTTGTCATCGGAATTGAAAGAAGAGATCGATGTTAGGCTGTATAGAGGTGCATCTATGAAATTCTATGATGAGTAACGATGGCAAAAAAAAGATTCGAAAATTCGAAAATATTTTCGAATTTTCGAATTTTTTCATAATTTTCGAATTTTTATTTCACCCCTGGAAAAAACACTTAAAAATCGATTTATTTTTAAAAAAATTCGAAAATTCAAAAATTCAAAAATTCGAAAATAGTTTTCGAATTTTTCAGGGAATTCAAGGTGACAAAACGCAGTTTTAAGTTCTAGTTCTAGTTCGAGTGCTAAATAAAGTGACAATTGCTATGCGGTGGTCTGAAAATGTCTCATGTAATGAAATAACAAACATTAGAAAAACATTGAAATGGCATCCGCGGCAGCAGCGGCGGACTCAATCACATCCATTTAGGAATGCACCGAGCCGCCCAAACAATTAGAACCGCGGCCCTCTACTTCCGCGGATACAGACTCCGGTCCATCAAAAAAATCTCTTGCGGGTTTTCCGAGGGGCAGTCACAATACGTTTTTGAAAGGCATTCAGCCCCAGCGAAAATAGTGAAAAATGATCCACATAAGTGTTTCTACCATTTGTCATGTTAAAGTGAAGTGAAATTGTCATGTCATGCTTCACTTACAGTGAAATTAAGGTTAAAAGGTGCTCCAAACATGAAGACAGTCCAAATACTGTGTTTGAAGCTACAAATTCAATATTTTTCTCAAAAAAATTCGAAAATTCCCAAAAAAGATTTGAAAATTCGAAAATTCGAAAATTAAATTTGAAATTCGAAAATTAAATTGGGAAAAAATTCGAAAATTCGAAAATTCACTTTAGAAAAAACACTAAAAAATTTAAATACTTTTTTCTGGAAGGTTTGCCATCGTTAATGATGAGAGAAGGGCGTGGGACATTGACGCCAATGTGTGTCATATTCTGTGCATATGTGAACAATTCTGGTGTATGTATTGGTATGGGAAACGACGTGTATAGAATGTGGTAGCAATTTTGAAAAAATGGAGAGAAAAAAAACGTGGTCGGTGCTTACCAGGGGTTTTGTAGATTTGGACCCCCGCGGGGGTTCATATAGATAGTAAATCGCTCCGCCGGAGGGATAGGTAACTTAAAAATCGGCGGGGGGGGGGTTCGCAGGGGTTCAATATATAGGCTTTTCCGAGGTATAGATGGAAGAAAAGGGAAAAAATCGCTAGGAGTAGGAGAAAAACAGCTAAAAATAGGTATATAAGTACATATAGTACACAAAAATAGCCGAAAGTAGGCGATACAGAACATGAATTAGAATTTTGAGGGTGAAAAACTATAAAAAGGTGCAACAATTAGGCCGTGTTTACACGGATTTCGTGTGACGACAAAAAATTTGTGTCGTCACAGACCTTTTTTCGATGAAAATGTAAAATTTTGCGTATGTGACGACAAATCTGCCTCGATAACTCCGACAAAAATCAGCCTCGATGCCTCCGACAAAGGAAAATTTGCGTATTTAACGTACCTAATTTTGCACCCAAAAATTTTTTTTTAAATTTAATAACCATATGATATTGTTGGTGCCAAATTTTTGCTTCATGTGCCACACATTGTTTGGCATTTTTGAGGGCTTCTTTGAAATAACTGGGGTGCATTGTCGTCACAAAAAAAACACGTTCACAGCTTGTGATGACAATGTCACCATGCACATGTTTGCAGAATTGTGATTTGTCGGACTTTTTGTCGGAACGCCTCGCTAGCGAGGCCTCCGACAAACAAATTTTGATGTGCTATTTCCACTCAAAGAAGGAGGTGCCACCATTAGTGATGTTAAAGGCACCGGGAAAAATGGCACCGCACCGCACCGGCACCTTTGCCAACGCATGAAAAGGGCACCTGGCACCCTGGGGCACCGGCCAGAAAATGGCACCGCACCGCACCGGCACCGGTGCCTTTTGGAAAAAATGGCACCGGCACCGAAGGGCACCGGCGGGTTGCCGGTGCTAGCACCGAAAGGCACCGCACCGGGCTGGAATTTCTGAAGTAAATATCGGGCAGTTTCTCAGTGGTCTCACCTTTGGAAGTGCATATTTCCATGAATTTTCAACCGATTTTGATGGTTGAGCACTTAAAATGTTCAGAATGATGTGGCAATCACTTTTATGAAGCAATTACAATGATTACAAATGAACGATAAAATATTTAATTCACTGCAATGTCCATAGCCATTATTGTCTACTGATCGGAGTCATTGCTGTACAGAGAATGGAACTATCTCTGACAACAAATTTTGAACAAACAAGTAAGATAAATATAAAATAAAAAAATGATTTAAAATTCAACAAAATTATAGATTCGCTCATCAGATCACGTATCGGGTATAATGGATTTCACAGTAGGTAGGTATATTTTTTTGATGGGAGGTTTACAAAATAGGCATAAACGGTTGGGTAAATATATCACTGTTTTTTGAAATATGAATAAGCACATACTATGGACCAAATTGCACAGCACATGAAGCCTTGGCCGGTGCCTTTCCCGGTGCCTTTTACTTTGGCCCTGGTGCTAGCACCTTTGGCACCGGCAAAAAAATGGCACCGCACCGCACCGCACCGGCACCGGTGCTATTCTGGAAAAAATGGCACCGGCACCGGCATGGCACCCCTGAAGATTGCAATGGCACCGCACCGGCACCGGTGCTGGTGCCCTTCGGTGCCCAGCACCGGGGCACCGGTGCCCCGGTGCCTTTACATCACTAGCCACCATAGGGGGATTTTAAGGTTAGCATTTTGGGGGGGGGGGGTGTTCGCCAGTCAGCACGTGTTAATAACTCGGGAACCGCTTGGCGAAAAATGTTGAAATTTGGATATATTATGGTTTCAGGTCGGGGCTCTTTCAGATTTCGACGATTTTTTTCTACGACCCCCCAGACCGGAGATAGGGGAGGTCTATAAAAAACACTGTCATTTGCGTTTTTTGGGTGTCGCTGAGAACATTCAAACTTTGAACATCAATAGCTCGGTCATTTGTGAACCGATTTTAGTCATTAAAATGTTAAAATGATCACAAATGTTCGGAGAGTTCATTTCTGAGGTCAAATCGGAGATACGCATTTGTTTATATATCGATTTAGCCCGATTTCGAAATGCAAAATTTCCGCAAAAGTTTGCTTTTTGAACATGCTATCCTATTCTCCTGATCGAGAGAAACTCAATGAAACAAAAATGAGATAGATATCTCTTTCCGATCGAAAGTTTGAAGCGCCATAACTTTTGATCGGAAAGAGATATCGATCTCATTTTGGTTTCATTGAGTTTCTCTCGATCAGGAGAATAGGATAGCATGTTCAAAAAGCAAACTTTTGCGGAAATTTTGCATATCGAAATCGGGCTAAATCGATATATAAACAAATGTGTATCTCCGATTTGACCTCAGAAATGAACTCTCCGAACATTTGTGATCATTTTAACATTTTAATGACTAAAATCGGTTCACAAATGACCGAGCTATTGATGTTCAAAGTTGCATGTTCTCGGCGACACCCAAAAAAACGCAACTAGGGATATTAGGCGAAAAAATTTCCGCTGGGACAGTTAGGTAGATAGCTGACGGCCTCCGAGATAGATATATAGCTGGGAAATCTTTTTTTTTTGGGGGGGGGACGATTTGTTATATATTTGGGACTTACACTAGCCAAAGTTTCATGATCTCAACTTAAAGCAGCGTTGAGCTAAAGCACCATGTGTACATCAGTACAAAATGACCGAAATTGTAACCCCCACAGTTCCGCAGTGGGTGGAGCTAGAGGGGTGAAATTTTGGGTGAAAACTCAAAACACCTGATATATAAACGTGTCAAAATTTTATGACCGTAGCTTACCCCTAGCGCAAATGGCGAGCACTGTTCAGGGACTTTTCAGCCCGCCCATGTATATTTACATATTTACATAAACAGCGGTTCCTGACGCCAGTGCCAACGCCAACGGCGCCATGGCCTGGCGCCTAAGAATCGTGCTGGCGCCGTTCCTTAGCCACAGGGGTGAAATTTTAGGGGAGGGGGTGCTGAGCCTGTTAACAAGCAAACCCCCCCCCCCCCCCGGCTCAAAAATCCTAAATACGCCCCTGCCTGCTTTTTAGATTTTTCTTCCTTTTCGTCCTTCTACACCTCGACAAAGCCTATATTGAAGCCCCATGAAACCCTCCCCCAACCCCCCCCCCCTCCCCAACCTAAAACTTTTTCAGCTATTTATAATTATAGTTGGGTGCTGTGTCCGTTTTAGATTGAAGACACAACAAGACCTTGTCGTCACAAAAAAAACACGTTCACAGCTTTTGACAAATATGAACCACGTTGTTGTCCTGTCAGATTCTGCGTGTGACGACAGTCTGTGATCGTCACACTGTCGCAGCATGAAAATCTAGCTTTTTTCAGATTTGTCGGAAAGCTGTCGGAACGCCCGGCGGAATAAAAAAAATTCAACTAGCCATAACTATTTAATGACTAAGCCAATTGAACTGAAATTACACACACATATACACCTAAGTATGATATATACTCGACCATTTTTACTCGTGAATATGGAACTTTATTCCGGAGTTATGGAACTTTAAAAAAATAATTTGTCGTAGCCATGAAATCCGTGTAAACGCCGCCTTAGCGATTTTGAGCGACAACTGGGTCAAATTTTCTTTAAAAGCGCTCCAAATAGATAGGTAGCTGGCCGATTTGGGGGGGGGTTCCCCCCAACCCCCCCCCGCACCCCTGAGTGCTTACTGTGATGTTATTTGTCTGTGATACTGGGTCAAAGTGTCCGACAGCAATTTATGCAATGCGGACTTTTGCTATGCAATGTTTCCCTATTTACTAACCAACAAGTTCTGCAACGTGTGAGGGCGGCATTGTCGGCAGACTCTGATCTGCGGTTGATGAGCCTGCATATTTTTCAATTATATTTACCATTCGTTAGGATGAATGTATTGAGGTATCCAGCAAACAATCCAATATTTCTATTTTACAATACCATACTTTAAGCAATACTTTACACAATACGATACATCGCACAGTAGCTGAAAACACATTAGCAAAATAGCAGCGATGACTGAGGCAAGAACGGTTTACTACGCTTTTAACATTTGCACCGCCCATAGGCAAACATTTCGAAACCAACTTTCCGTTGAAACCACAGCTTCCCCAAATTCAGATTCTTCGGTGACTGCAGCATCAATTTCCAAAGCGGCCAAAGTTGTGTTTGGTTGCGAGAAATTGTCAGTTGTGAAATCTGTAGGTGTTTTTGGACAAATCGGACGAGAAAAAGTTTTGGATTAGTCTTATCTACGTATTTCAGCTTTTGAGTGAAATGACTTTGTTATTCAGGTGTGTTATAAGTGTTTGTTTATGTCTAATTATTTAGACAGTGGGGTGGGAGCTTAGTATTATTCAACTATAAATTATATTGTTAAAAAACATGTGTAAAACATTTTTGGCACCTGCAGTAGTTAATGTCGCTGTTTGTGCATTCTCAGTGGTATGCAATTGCAGGGCAGTGCTCGATCTGTTCAATGTTGAATCAGTGACAAATTCATCAGAAACCGGTTCTTCTGTCTGCAAATAATCACTTTCTTCGCTATATTCCGCCTCATTTGACCCGGAATCTTCTATTTTAATAATTGCGGGTAGCGCAGAACTTGGATCAGTGCCAAAATCAGCACTTCCTTCAATATCAGCCTCAGTTGTGGTACTAGGTTTGCCGGTAGAAATTTGCGTAGTCACAGGCTTGTTTAACTGGAACACCCTGCCATTTTCTATGGCTTCTATGTCTTCTAGGAGACTGGTGGAATCTTCCGCGGCTTGAACGAGTGCTTGGATCGCTGCCAAACGTCTGGCGAAAAGACTCTTTTGAAAATCCCTCCTGACATCTTTTAACAAATTTTCGTCATTTGTCAAGATGTCAATTTTTCGCTTTTTTTCCACGGCCGGTTTTTTGACAACTGGTGGCACTTTGTGGAATATTCTGCCGGCCCGTGTGGTTCCTGTGTTTCATTTTTGAGTGCGCATAACTTTGTGACGACAAAAAACCTGCTTTGAGTGCAGATGTGGTGAAGATGTTAAATGGTTAGGATAAGAACGTAATCGTTCCAACTTTTAGTGGGCAAAACGTTGGGACAAAAGTGCGCGAAGCATCCTTTTCGCGGGTCTGGAGTTGTCGTTATTGGTAAAAGATCTGCGTTGGGTTAAATTGGTGTTAGCTGCATTTGGATTAAAGCGTGGGTAGGGAACATTTTTAAAACGTTTTTGTCAAGCGAGGGGTGAACAACTGGCGCCAGTCCCAAAATTTCATGTGAAATGTTAGTGCCCGGTATTTTTTGTTGGATTTTTTTGGGAATTTGAAATTTTTATGACACTTGACATTTTACACGGTATATGGGACTGCCCCCAGATCACAAAGTGTCATATTGTATTTTCTTGAATATGTTCCAGTTTAATAATTGATCAAATCTCCTTGTTTGATCTCGGAGACGAGCGCAGAGCAACGCAATGTGTAGCGTGGATTTATTCAAGAAAGTACACAATGAATATTTCGGGAAAGATTGCAAAAAAAGTACACGGCGCAAAAATGTTCGGATGAAATAATGGGCTGGTCTGGAATCGGGATGCATGTGAATTGGGGCGTGTGAAGACGTGATTTGCACACTACGTGTTCGACCTTTAAGCGTCGCCAACATGCTTCACCTGACCGATGATCACGCGCCACAAAATGTTTTTTTGATTGTTATTTCGGTCTTACTTAAATACTACCTATGTTCAAATTAACATCATTTTGGCCAAACATTTAAGCACCGCTGGGGACAAGAATTGGCATTTTCCAAAAAAAGTTTTCCCAACGCTAGTGATGAAAAAGCACCATTGCACAAATATCTGGCGTCATCAAACCAATTAGTGCTATGGCACTCTTTTGCTAGGCGCAATTCTGCTGTGGCGCTATTGGTATTTGGCGTTGGAGGGTTGGAAAAGTGCCATGGCACTTTTGGTGTTTGGCGCCAAAGTCCTGGTGCTTTTTACATCACTACCCAACACCCCTTTTCTCGAATCACCATCAAATAAAAGCAACAATTTATCACCAACCTTTTTTCACTTTTCCATTTAATGCACAACCAAAATATCTCAGCGACTGATTTAGAATGTCTGTGCCGGCTGTTCCACAACGCCTGGACACAAATTGGTGAGAAAAATCAAAATCTACGCAATATATTGGCGCTATTTTCTGGAAGCTTACCTTTATTTGTGAAATTAAAATTTAGCAATATTTTACAGTTGAAACCTTATCTTAGAAATAGTTAAAATGTTCATGCTGAAACAAACTGTTGGATATCTGGCAGCACACAGTTATAGAACTCCGGGATACCAGTGCATTTTCCCGCCAACTGTGAAGGTAGTGGTATGCCTGAAACACAGTAAATACCAGCTGGTTATACTTCTGTCCTCGAATAGATCCCTTGAGGAATTATTCCTTCTTTAGAACTTTTTACAGGGGGGCTATTCAAGGGGGAATTATTCAAGTTGGGAATTATTTTTTCATCAAATTTTTTTGTATGTTTCTATCACTGGATACACATGTAAACATATCCTGTCTCCATTGGCAGTTCACATTCCATTGCATATTTGCACACCGGATGTACAGGACCGATCACTCACATCCGACCATGAGCGATTTTTTTAGAAAATCATTCACCACCCTCGAACTAGGGCATATTGGCCGGGTCTGTTCCATGAAAAATAAAGTTCAAACATTTGTCTAAAAAAGTATATGGGCACCCCCTGGCTGGAACCCACCTTGGGCCATGTAAACAGCCCACATTTTTTTATACTCTTTTTGGCTGATCACTCAAGTCCGACTGCGAGTGATAATCAACTAAAATCCTGCTTTTCAAGGCTGAATATTGGCCTGAAATACAGAGCATGTTCATGGCGAATTGCCAAATGCAACTTCAATTGCTTTTTTAGTGATAAAAATAGGATAATGATATTTTTTAGTTTGTATTGATTTGTATGGCGGAACACACTTCGTCACAATTTTTATCGCAGCAATTTTCAATGCTGCAAAACGAAGCTATGAAAACACTTCCACATTAAAGAGAAAGCCAGAGGCAATTTTTTTAAACTTTCCCCACTCAAATGCCAAATAAATCAAATTTGAGAAAACGAAAGGTGAAATTTAAAAAACCTCGCTACATTTCCCTCAGTACTAATTTTCTTCCCAGAACGAAATAAGTAACATCTTCGAAGTTCGCCTCACACATTCTCAAATTTGATATATTTGGCATTTGAGCGGGGAAAGTTTTAAAAAAATGCCTCTGGCTTTCTCTTTAAAGTGGAAGCGTTTTCATAGCTTCATTTTGCAGCGTTAAAAATTACTGCGATAAAAATTCTGACGAAGTGCGTTACGCCATACAAATCAATACAAACTAAAAAATATCATTATCCCATTTTTATCGCTAAAAAAACCATTGAAGTTGCATTTGGCAATTCGCCATGAACATGTTCTGTATTTCAGGCCAAAATTCGGCCTTGAAAAGCAGGATTTTAGTTGATTATCACTCGCAGTTGGACTTGAGTGATCAGCCAAAAAGAATATAAAAAAAATATATGGGCCATTTACACAGCCCAAGGTGGGTTCCAGCGGGGGGTGCCCACATACTTTTTTAGGCAAATGTTTAAACTTTATTTTTCATGGAACAGACCCGGCCGAAATGCCCTAGTTCTGGGGTGGTGAATAATTTTCTAAAAAAATCGCTCATGGTCGGATGTGAGTGATCGGTCCTGTATAATACTTACATTTGCATTCGATGAATCAAGCCTGACGCAGCTATTTTGCGTGGTCTTCATCAATTGTTTTTATGACAAGATATGTGCAATATCTCTCATCCATCATTGGAGGGATTATTTAAGTGGGGTTATTGTTTGTAATAATTCAATCGGTGGAATAATTTAATTGGGTTATTATTCATTTTGGGGAATTATTAAAGTATGGACAATTTTTCAAGCAGAGGGATTTATTCAGGTAGGGGGAATTTTTCAAGCTGAGGGAATTATTCAAGTAAGGGGAACTTTTCAAGCAGAGGGAATTATTCAAGTAGGAGGAATTTTTCAAGTAAATGGAAAGTTCAAAAAATTCTAAGCAAAAACTTCATCACAGTATTCCGAGTGATAAGCAAGTACTTGCCCAACAACAACAACAGCAAACAAACAAACCTCTGATCAAGTTCCTACACCTGGGCATAGTCCTGACAGCCGCGTTGACACAGTCCCACTTTGACAACACAAACACTGCGTTGTCACCGCAGAAGTAGGCCATGTGCGCCTGCACGAAGTGCACCATGGGGTCCTGGGACAGTCCCAGGCCCTGTAAAAAGTCCTGTAAAGTGTAAAATGTCATGCAAAGTGTCAAAAGTCATGTAAAATGCCCGGTAAAACGTACGTTTGCCATTTACCCAGGCATTTTACATGACTTTGACACTTTGCATGACATTTGACATATACAGGGCATTTTACAGGGTCTGGGACTGGCACCTGGCTGCACGTGGAGATTACCTCCTCGCTGAGGCAATTTGAACGCACTTGCAGGTATGTGTCGCAGAGTGATAATAGCTGTGGGGTTGGGAGAGGTTTTTGGTTGTTTGTGAGAGAGAGAGCGGTCTATGATTAGGGTAACATTATGCGATTTGTGTATGCGTTACCCTATATGGTGCCAATTTCGGAAGTTGGGGAGTAAAAAACCCATTTGAGAAGTGAAAAGTAAAGTGATAAGTGAAATGGCTGTGAAAAAGTGAAAAGCGAAGAAAACCTTTAACTTTTATATCGTGTCCAAAAATTATCTCAAGAACCAATTGAGATTTTCCGACAATTTTTTGACACGATGTGGATATCTATATCTATTAGTGCTTTCAACATGTAAATCTTGGGATTGATATATCTAAGCGTTCTTGTAATTTGTATTTTACTTATTTGTAATTTGTGGAGACCGAATTTTTCGTTTCACATTTTATTCGATGGAATGCTGTAAATAAATTAATTTCAGAGTTAACTTTGAAACGAAATCCGAACCCACAGTGTCCTTGCTATAATATAGTATGGGAAAGTTAAGTTCGGCATCGACGGCATTGTGCGTCCTGAGCGTTTCCCACAGGTCGAGCCAGGGTCGCAAGCAAATGCCCACCTGGGTTTTGTCAACCTGGCTCGAACAGTGCGCCGACACTGACACGCCTGTGAAGTGGGGTGGGGTGTTGTTAGACTACTAAGATAAGCACTATATGATTGAAAATCGACATGGATTATATTAAGCCCATTCAATGTTCCTCACCTCACTATGAAGATATAAGCCATCAACTGCTAAAGAATATACCGTATTTCCTCGAAATACCCCCCCCCCCTCGAAATACTCCCTCCTCAAAATTGCCAATATGAATTTTTAACCCCCTCGAAATACCCCCTCGTTTAACCCTCCTTCAAAATTCTCACTCTGAAAAAATAAACCCCCGGCGGGTATTTCGCGGAAATACGGTACCTACATTCAACGATGGGTAAGTTCTCCAAAAAAAACACTTTCTGTGTTTTGAGTTTTTCAAAAATGAATACCTGTGTTTTGAGTTTTTTTATCGAAAAAAACTTGAGTAACTCTGTTTTTATTTCTGTGTTTTTTGTTAAAACTTGAGTTTTTTGAGTTTTTTTCTAAAAAAACTCGAGTTTTTGTCGAAAAAACTTGAGTTTTCCCCCCAAAAATTCTGATGTACAGCATTTTGATGTGGAAACAGTGGTTTTCTTATAAAATATTAGTTTTGCACATGTTTTAACCCCACATAACATATGTGTATTCATTCAAGTGTTGAAAAAGTCCATAAAAATGTCCTCAATGAGGACATCCACCCACATCGCAACACCAGCATCAACAAAATGCTCACAAACGACAATTTATGCAGTACTCCAAAATTCTTCAATGGATGTGCACTGTATGGAAGACTACAGAATTGATTTGAACCACAATTATATTTAAACATGTCCACCAGGAGATGTGCATGCCATCTTTAATTTATTTTTTGTTCCATCATAAAATATGAATACATTATGTACATATTTACATGCTATACATACATATCTTATCTTGTTTAGTTTAACTGAATTAATGTGCATTCTGAAAAAGGGTTGAACCACTTTGCTGAAAAAACTCAAAAACTCAAAAAAACTTTTCTGTGTTTCCGTGTTTCTGTGTTTCTGTGTTCTCCAAAAAAAACTCATTTGAGTTTTGAGTTTTTCAAAATTTGTGAGTTTCCGTGTTTCTGTGTAAAACAAAAACACAGAAACTCAATGAGTTTCTGTGTTCAATTTCTGTGTTTCTTCCATCGTTGCCTACATTCACTTAGAACAGTCAAAGATATGTATCTTTGTAACATAAATACGTAAATATATATTTAAATATGTTATGATACCAATACCATGATAAAAATGGCACCTTTTCCAAAAGCTGCGTCGAACAAAGGCAGGAAGCAAATAATAATATTTAGATTTCTCATTGTGTGTGCAATAATTAATTTTTAGGTATATTTAGGTATTTCGTCAGCTGTAATCGAATCTCGGTTAAATAGACGCAAAGTTACGAAAGCATACCTTTCTTTTAAAAAGTTATCTGGAAAAAAACGCGCGTTTCAACTATTCCATTTCGAAATTACCGCTCCAATTACAAGCAATAAAACGTAAACGACAGTGGTAGAAATGCTTTCACTTAACGCGATACTATCAAATTTGATTTGTGAGTGAAATTCGCGACGCACACTGTACTCATCCGAGACATTTATCCCTTCGCTGCGAAATAAAACGTTGACCAGTGAACATCGGCTGACCTTTCACGAGTGACCCCTCGCCTCGCCGCGTGGAAAAGATAAAAATTTCAACTGGCACAGTTTTTACTTTTGCGCTGTTAAACTTTTTTTCGTTGATAATGCGCAGGTTTTGAATTGTCTGTTTTTGTTGGATTTTTACATTTGTGTGTCAATGGATCTGCATTTGTGCATTTACAGGTGCATTTGAATAACATCTTCATTTTTCCTCATGCTAATGAGAGTAATTCGATTCATTGCAATTTGGTAATCACAGATAATCATTATCCACCCATATATAACGAAATCTTGCAATCCGACGCGCACATCCAAACTTCACATTTTACCACCACTATACACATCGAAAACCACTTTGACTTTCCTTCGAACAACTTTTGATTTGTGAAAATCCATGCTGCACAAACAAAATCGAGTGTGACATTCACATGCGTTTGTGCGCATGCAAACCGAATGTTCTCTTGCCCACATACAATGCATAATTGAAACTACCTAGCAGTATTTCTCTACTCATTGTAAAAAGAGTATGGGTACTCTTGAGATGAGAATACTGATGAAACGATGAATAATGGGTGTTATTCGGAGAAACACGGTTGAGTTATATTATATTTATGACATTTCCGAGTTATCTAATCAAAATCAAGTAAACTACACATAAAAAGCACGATTAAAATTCTTGCGCATTCGATCAGTGAGTAAAACGTATACTTTTTATAGCAGGTAAGTAAACTGGTGGCAAATATAAATGGGAAATCAGGTACCTCATTTTTCATAACTATCTCACAGGGTAACGTGCAGCCCGATATGGCTGCCATTTGATGTGGGGCTGCCCACAACATTTGCCTACATATATGCCAAGTGGCACCCCCTGGCACCCCCCCCATGGATAAATGTTTTTTTCCAATTTTTTTCCCGGCAAATATCAATGGGAATTTTCAAAAAACACACAAAATACAGCTGCAGTAACGTGCACAGCCGATTTTTTTGTGTGCTGCCAACACAAGCAATGAATGCACTTGTGTTGGGTCCTTTTCAAATAAAATAAAAGTTACTTATGGCTTTCCCACAGCCATATTTTGTCTGCTGGTAAGTTGGGAGTATAATTTGGCCCCTGGTCCACTCACACCCACAAAACTTGCCCCCAGCAAGCAGGCATGGACCACAAAAACATGACAACAATGATTTTAAACGTTGTGATTATCAAAATTGTAGTTGTGATTGAACAACTGTGATTTTCTATTTTCTGGGCATGACCTCTTCATTTGTTTATCCCAGTCACACTAGATACAGGGCACATTGTCCATTGGCCCCTATAGGTTTTTATCAAATAATTAGTGTCCACATTGGATGGGCACAAGTATTTTGTCATTTGCTTCAAGACACTGCAGGCGCCAGACACGCTGTCAGGCGAGTGCCCCCTCTACGCAGGGCCATTTTTATCATTGGCTATAAAAAATACTTGAATGCAAAAATGGAGTCCAGGAGCAGCCATATGTTGCCCCTGACACCAAACAAGCCAATTCTGGCCCCCATCTGCTCCATGAATAGCTTGGGATAGTGGATTGTTCACTTTTTCAAACCTATGTTTTTCTCCAAAAAAAATTTCATGTTTGATCAACAACGCCACCATTGTGTGGGGCTTCCAGGGGTTCTGACTGGGTAGAAAAGTTGTACATAATTACAATCTACCAATGTCAAAAAAACTTTTTGGTCTCAAATGCCCAGAAAAAAAATTATCAATCTTTTTTGTTTCATCAGGAACAAAAATTTGTATGGAAGTCCCATTTATATTTGCCAGAAAAAAAACATGAAAAATTTTTTTTCTGCATCAAGGGTGGCCTGAGGGGGGTGTCCCCTGGGTATATATAGTAAATACTTGGGGGCACCCTCACACAAGATGAAAGCCTAACAGCTTGCATGTGGGATTTGTAAAATACAATTAAGTGATTTTCCCATTTATATTTTCCACCAGTTTACCTTATGTGTGGAAAACATAATTACGTAACTTCCCACGACTGTGTTGATGTGAAATAATTAAATGAATACACTGTAGGATGCCAAACATATAGAATTGAACAAAATAACAGTATGTGTACCGCACTATAATGCTAATAGCTAAAAATGGTATGTATTTAGCATTTGCAGTGGGTTTGCGGATTATTGGTAACTATTTATAATTGTTGAGTAACGATTTACGATCTCCACTAGTGATGCGAAAGTGCTATGGCGCTGACGCCTGGCACCAGAGCAAGAGTAAGTCGCTCTCTGCTAATTTTGACACTTGGTTGTAACGGTGCTATTGAAGTTTGGTGCAGTGCAATGCATATGGAAAGTGCCATGACACTTTATTTTGTGGTTGGCACTATATTTTTTCTGTGGTGTGGTGCCTGGTGCACAAACGCCTGGCGAGTGCCTCAAGTCTTCCTTCAACATGACTATTCTGGCACTTGGTGTTTGCCACATTCTGTTAAGGCACCATTGTCGCTTGGCGTGTTTGGCATTTGGAGCCAAAGCCATGGCACTTTTTACATAAGACATCTACATCCGCCTTGATAAAGCATACTGTGTCTTTTTCACACTATTTACACTATATATATATACTCGGCGGACATCACATTTAGCATAGAAACCTACCAGAACCCATCTGAAAAATGAACCAAAATTATACTGTTTTTCATCATAATATTTCACTTATACTATAAAAAAATTAATCATGAAATTTATCACAATATTTTATTCATTGGATTATGGTAGGATTCTGCACATACTTTGCGGTCCACCGAGTATATGTGTATATTGGTAGAATCCTCACTCTCACACATTATTTGATCCAACTGAAATAAATTATTGTTTTGATAGAATCAACTGTTTTCAGACACTACAAAGTAAGTAGTTACCCGAATTTATCACATGTGCGGGAGTAGCTGTAGCTGAGTGTGGGAAATGTATAGAGTAAGTGAACATAATTTTTACGTTAGCATTTTATTTCAGAAACCAACTAATTTCATATTAATAAATCTGCATTCAGCTCATTTGAGCTGGCTAGAAAAATGAGTCTGCCAACTACTGTTGACAGCGATCAAACGTAATCCATTCTGGTAATTTCGAATGTGTTCAAAACCGGCTGATTAGTTTCCCAAATTTCAGTGGTGTACAAGTGTGCGTACGCCGTTTTTACGCGTATTTGGATAAGGAGTCTAAAGCATTTTGCTTTCTTGTTTAGTTCGTTTCAAAAACGATTTCTCCACATTTCCCACCAACAATACGTGTTAGCGTATAATAAATAATTGCAACACATTAATTTACGTGTATAGGTAAAATAATAATATTCCGTCGAATGCCTGTATAAGATTTTCCTAAAATAGAAAATAGGTATGCAGGTATCTCATATCCGTATTTCCTCGAAATACCCCTTACATATTGAAATCCGAATATTCACACACACAAAAGTGAATGGCTAGTTACCGTATATCCTTGAATAAGTTCCCCACCTCGAAAAACTCCCACGCGAATACCTCCCCCAGTTGTGAGTGTGAGGAAAATCTAAGCCCCCCTTCGAATAACTCCCCACCTAGTGATGGAAAAGCGCCAGAAAAAAGGGCGCCAGGCGCCAATGGCGCCATGGCGCCATTCAGAAAGTGGGCGCCAAGCGCCAAGGGCGCCACAGAAAAAGGGCGCCGGGCGCCAAGGGCGCCACGGAAAAAAGGGCGCCAAGCGCCAAGGGCGCCATGGCGCCATTTGAAAAATAGGGAGCCAGGCGCCAAGGGCGCCAGGATAAATAAGTGCATACAACACCCTGCGTGTGCTAAAAGTGTTTCTACAGCACCCTAGTACATGCATTCACTACTTATTTGCGTTCTCCAGGGTGTAATGAGCAAAGACAACACTAGCAACAAAAAAATTCGAGTAAAATTCACATGACAATTCAAACACAATGGATATTGTCATTTGACAACAATCCATTCAGTTGAAATTGACTTTTCCATTCAATGTTTAGTCGAAATGTACAAAAAACGGAATTGCAACGATTTGAATCCGTTGATTTATGATTTTGCAAGTTCAACGTTCCATCATTCTCGTCTTCTGATCTGTCAGACACTTCTGATGAACCGTTGCACAAAAGATTTATACCCGCTCACACCACTTCGTCCATTTTTCTGGCGAATTCAGATCATCCACGAATGCGTTTTTCATCTTTTTTTCCATTTATACAGCACTCGCCTTGAAACCCTGCTGGCGCCTTTTTGGCGCCCTGTGAAAGCAGGGCGCCAGGCGCCAAGGGCGCCACGGAAAAAAGGGCCAAGCGCCAAGGGCGCCATGGCGCCTTTCAGAATGTGGGCGCCAGGCGCCAAGGGCGCCACAGAAAAGGGGCGCCAAGCGCCAATGGCGCCATGGCGCGGCGCCCTTTGGCGCCCTCAAATGGCGCCAGCGCCATGGCGCCATTCCATCACTATCCCCACCCCTGTTGTGAGTGTGAGGAAGAACCCTTCGAATAACTATATCATCAATGACGCAAATTCAGTGACGATATCGAGTCGTTTCACATTTAAAAAAACATTCAATGAAACTTCATTCATCGGATGCAAATGCTGCGCAGCATATGCAACGATAAACACGAACTAATAACTAAAAGAACTAAAAAAATAACTCCCCGGGGACTTATTCGAGGATATACGGTAGGTGCCCGCTTCAGTACTATTTAGTTGTCTTCAACATCGCTATCATCACTAGTGTCGGCTGCGACACTGTGCCGACTTTGTTTCGCCTGCATGTTCTTGTAGAGTTTGGTGAAGCTGCGGCTTTGCGACACGCCCTTGTGCCGTCGGCTGGAATTGGTGATAGGTTTTTTGGAAGGGTGCCTTTGAGGGGTTTTGAGTGATTTTTGTGGGCATGGAAGAAGTGCAATGAGGATGCAATTTTCAGTTAAATTTTGCTAAAAAGTTTGTAGTTAGACAAGTTCAAGAAAGGTTTTTCCTGATCGGGTCTGATCGAAACTCTGCCCAATGGTAGCGACGTAAACAGCGCCAGGGATTTGGCGCCGAGCGTTTGAAGCCCGCAGCGCCAAGCGCCAGAAGCGCCATGGGACTTTCTGCTTTGACGCTTTAGTGCCAAACGCTTTGGCGCTTTTACATCACCATTGAGAATGCATCCAGCATCTCAATTCCTTCATTCAGCAAACTTTGTGTAGCAATTGAACATGGCGTACCTGCTAGCATTTGACCTGAGCGACCCCTTTTTGTGTATAACCACAATGTCCTGGTCGGATTTCTGGGCCACTATCGTATCTACGCCAATTTCTAGCTCGTCGTCTGTGTCCGCTGCAAAATGTGTGCCAGTGTTTAGAAATCGTGAATATTCAATTGCAAATGCAATTTAAACTAGAATTAGAGCTCGACTTGATTTGATTGTCAAAAATCGACAGTGACTCCATATTCCAAGTTTTGCTCAGACTCAACTTCGATATTACTCAAATGTGGCGACACAAGCTAGTTTTCGCGGTTCCAATTTGAAAACTCATTCGAAAAGTGAATGGCGACGCGAACGCTAATTCGCGCTTCCATCCACCATCCCGTAACTGACCAATTAGACCCAGCACACTAGTTTTAGGATGAAATAATTATGTTACAGAAATGATCAGTCCATGAACTACTGTTTAAGGAGTTTTCAATTTGGAGCCATGATAACTATACTGTGTGGCGCCAATTGCAGGTCAGGTTTCTTTTTTATTCACCCCTGAGTACAGAAAACGTAAAATACTTTTACCCGTTAGGGATCACCATAGCTTTTCTAGCCCTCCCCCATACCTGCAGTTCCCATAACAGCTGTATCATCATCAATTGAATCATTGCTGGGTAGAATTGCAATCTGCGGTATATTCCTCATAGACATACACTTGCCATTCCCCTGACTGGAATTATTTTGAATTGAAATTTGAGGAACTTTGAATGAATGCTCCATTTTTTCATTTGATCCGCTGGTGGATACATTCTGGTCATCTTCATTTTCAGAATCTGAATTTGTTATCACGATTGGAATGTGGGAGCCAGCGTCCAAAATGACCGTTTCACCACTGTTGTTGGTGCACACGCTGCGGCCTGAAAATGATTTTAAAACATTTGATTTTTTGCAATGTACTTAGTAAATTGGTAGACAAATTTAAAGATAGACAGAATGATCACCGTTAACGAGTTGTTAAAACTTAAAAGTACAGAACATTATGAAAAGTATATGCAAATTGATTTTAGGAAGTCAACGTAAAATCGATATTTCATCCAACGTTTTATCATTCAAATTCGAGTTTAACATGACGTACACAGATTTTTGCGAAAAATTGAATCTTCTATGAGTTTGTATTTTTCGCTCACACTTGTTTTTTATGGCCTTTTTACGTCTGAGTATGTGGAATTGCATAAAATTTCTGGCGAAATAATAGACCCTCCACGAAAAAGGTCCCGCTTAATAAGCCCCCCCCCCCGGATTAACCCTCTCCTCAAAGTTCGCTGGCGCAAAAATAAACCCCGTGGGAGTGTATTTCGAGGAAATGTGGCATTTCACTGCCTTATTTCACAAATATCGGTTTTTTTGCTGAAATATGTAACCAAAAAAAATTTCTTTGTCATCACGAAATTTTTGTAAGAAGGGCATTTCAACAACGGGGGGCCATCACCTCGCCCCCAAACACACCAGTCTGTCCAGTGAGCACGCTGGCCGAACGAGGCACGGCTTTCTGGCTACCCCCTGCAACCACACTGTTCAAGGTGATCACGGGCGTGGTGCTGGTGCGCTCCAGGTGCATGCTGGACACTGGCGAACTGTTCATCGCGTTGAGTAGTTTTACTTCGTCTGTGTGGGTGGGGTGGTTGGAGATTAGGTGCGTTGCCTTGGGCATGAAAGGATTTAGGTTACGGTACCCCACTTTTCCATAAAGAATACCGTATACCTATGTCCGAATAAGTACCCCCTCGAAAAAGACCCCCTGTAAGGTGAGTGAGAAAAAATTTACTCCTCCCCTCGAATATCTCCCCGGGGATAGCTCCCATCTGATTAAATCGCTTCTATTATGAATTTGTATTCAAACATATTAAATATTTATGGAACGGATTAGACCCTATTTACACAGTACATTGATCATGCATGTTATGGAAAACTGTGATGGAAAAATAACTCCGCCCCTCGAATAATTCCCCCATTTAGAAAGTTAAAAACTCCCTGGGGACTTATTCAAGGATATACAGTATACTTTTTGCATTAAAACGGACTAAAATGAAACGGACCCCCTTGTGGAACCTCATCATACTTCAAAGTTCTGTACTCAAAGTCTAGTTCTTCCAATGCGGCCATGGCTTTGTCGATGTCCTCATTCATAGATTTCCTTCTCGTTTCATCATCACTGGAATTTGGAGTCAAAGCTGATAGTTTCCTCTCGGCTGGATCATTGCTCGGCTGCGTTTGTATCACAATTTTGTATGCCACTGAACCAAGAAAACTTCATTTGTTTGCCACTGAATGATCTTTTCTGTTCTTTTCTGTTTGTTTTAACACCTGGTTTCAAGTAGATACACGCATCGAAATTCAGTCAGCCCTGAAACCGTATTTTTTTGAAATACCCTCCTCGAAATACCCCCTCCCTCGATTTTCGAGGAAATGTGGCATACTGATCTGACTGCTTGCTGAACTTTATTTCAAATTAAATGGCCGGGAAAATGGTATTAAGTTCACACCTTGGACAAGTCTCCCATTTTCGAAAAATGATTAGCACTCATCAACAAATTGTTGTCATTTTCAGCCTCAATCATATCATCCTTTGCAATGACATACGTGTCTGATTTGCGCTTTTTTATTCTGAACAGCGAAACTAAGCTGGGCCGCCTGCGAATGCAAAAAAAACAAGTGATCTTCATCAATTAAATTTCTTTAAGGTTGAGTGACAATATAATGACGAATAAATGGTGAAACGACAAATTATGTCTCGAGAAATTACAAACACATAAGGACGCTTAGAGATATCAACCCCTAAATTGACCGGTTGAAAACACTAACCGATATCTACATCGTGTGAAAAAAGTTTCAAAAAAGCTCGAGATGTAAAGTTTTATTCAAAATTTCGCTATTTGTCGACAACATTTTGCGTTCGCAGATATCGGTCCGTGCTTTCAAGTTTCAAGTTTTTGGGTTTCATATCAATCTCTCAGCGTTCTTGCGTATTTGTAATTTGTAGAGACTGAATTTGACTTTTCACCTTTTATTTATCTTTATGCTGTAACCCAGGCTCTAATTAAAGACCATTTAATTGTGTCTAACTTTTTATCACTTTGCTGTTGACCCTGATTATCGTTGGTACCCAACAGATTTCTACTGGAATTGGCTTTTTTTGTCCTAGCCAACGGATTCCAACTGGACCGTCTTTTGTGGTCCTTTTTGTCCTTTTCTTTGTCGTTGGTTTCATTGTCGGTTGTTTCGTTGTCGCCTGGCTCAGGGCCAGGGGGACTGAGGCTGTTCACACCTTCGATTTATTGATTGAATTTTTGTCAACGCAGTTTTGATGTCATAAAGTGAAAGTTTGTGCCTTGACATATTTATTTTGCTTTGCTAAGTGATAGTTAAGACAATGTCGTGATACCCTGCTGTTACCTTCTGAAATCAAACAAAAAAGAAGTGACTGAAAGAAAACCAATAACTATTAGCAAAACCAAGGTGAACACAAACACAATAACACAACGAAATAAAAGTATGTATGGTTTTTATCAGGGTTGGTTTGAGTAATTTTTTATTATACAATAATTGAATTTTTATTTTATCTACATCATTTTTGGTAAATTTGACTTAATTCACTTTTTTTAAATGTCACAGCAGTTCACCAAAACTAAAACCAAAATACTTGAGTAGGATTCATGTTTACTCAATTTTCTATTTTTTGAATTTGAATTTCTTATACTTTGGTTTTGTTTCAATCAGAATATTCCAACCCTGTTGTTACTATCAACTATTCTAAAAATTATAGCGGCATATATGCTAAAAGTGCATGCATAGAATTGCAAATTAAGAGACTAAATCAAACAAATGTCTGCCCATTCTAAAATGTGCCAGCGTCAAAAACGAACCATAATACTTATTCCTTTCGCTACCGCTCCTCTTATTTTTCTTCTTTCTGCTTTTCTGATCGGAGCTTCTCCGCAATAAATTACTCCACGATCTTCTCCTATCTTTCTCCTCATCTATATCATGATCGACTTGGTTCGGATCTGATATCTGTAGATTGCACGCGTCCGAACTCAAATGCAGCCTAGACTTTGGTGCGGTCGGTGGTGAACACGCGCTAGGGCTGCATGCTGGCGGCACTTTGCTAGCTTTCTCTGCATGACCAGTGTGTTGTGTTTTTTGGCGTTTTTGGGCTGGCTCCCCGCACTCAACGTAAAATTGAGGTACTTTACCGAACGAGATAGGTAGATCAAAATGGAGGAATCGTTTTAAATATTTTTTGTTTCACACTATTTGAGGCTGGCGTTTTCATGGAAATGCGATTTGTCAGTGCAGTGACGGCATTGTAAAGAACTGTCTTGCAGTCCTGCTAGATTTGAACAGTATATTGTGCAAATGTCGAGGTTTAAGCATCATGATTTTACATTGCATGATGCTAAATAACTTTAGAGGATGCAAGTGGACACGTATCACAAATTTATTGTGATTGTATTTTTTTCATTGTCAGTAAAATTCCACTTTCCAAATTCCTATTTCCCAGCATTTCATTTTCTTTATTCTTGATGTCTGTCAACTGAAAAATTTCGCCTTTCCGATTTCTGATTTCCAGCAGCTCACATATTTTTAAGTTAAATTTTCCTATTTCTGTAAAATTATTTTGACACCCTAATGCAGTGTATTCAGACAAAGCTCTCTCTAATTGTTAGATCTAGGTTAACTTAAATAACAAACAATAGCCCGTGATCACAAAACAAAAGTGGTAAATATAAATAAATAAATACACTACACAAAGCACAATCTAGGTAAACGCATTGGTTAACAAAAGTTAATAGGTGTTTGTTCCCCGTGTGCATATCAAAATCAGAGCTATTTGTGCAAGCTAACTGAAAATATTAAATGATTGAAAAAGCTGACCGGATTTTCCAGTGAGCAGTTGACCCACCCAACTTTTTCTTCTCTGCGGCGGCTCACTGCCACCGGGTTTTGGCGTGTTGCCAACTTGCAACAAATTTGCACCGGCATCTTCCTTGTTGGACATGGCCTGCCAGCTCGGCCTGCGGAAGTACTTTTGCACGCCTGCATTTGAATAGTGGGTTGAGGGATCAGTGTGAACAATATGCTTCTCAATATGGCCTATTGGCGGCCCACACACTAGTTGACGCACGTATGTCAACTGGTATGTGTCAACTCAAATTTGTGCTTCACGTGTTGTCGAGCGATCTGCAAATGCATTTGCCGTAATATTTATTTTAAAACATTGCCGCATGTGCATTTAGGTATCGCTGTGCGACACGTGAAGCCGAGTTGACACAGACCAGTTGAGACACCTGTGTCAACTACTGTGCGGGCCGCCATTCTTTACAGCTGTACCAGCGTTACGCCTTTTATTACGGTCATCTTTCACGCTATATCTTTCATAGAAACGGTCGAAATAACGCACCGCGCAACTGCGTGGAGTCCTCCGCGTGCGGAGTGAGGCTGGCCCGGGGGCTGGTGTTCCGCGAACTGTTGGGCGAATTGAATACGCTCAGGCAACTTTCCGATGGCCGGCGGCCGCCTGAAATTAGACCATTTTCTTTTTTTGTGTTGCTCGTCTCCGGCACGGGCGACGGATATGGTTATAATACACACTAGTTGACATCGCAAATTCGTGTCAACCAGGGTTGGCAAAATCTCAGAAAAGAATAAAAATAAAATAAAAATAAAATGGAAAATTGAACAATAAAAAATAATAAAATAAAATGGAAAATTTCAAAATAAAAATAAAAATTGTATAAAAATTTGAATTTTTGTAAAACATTTTTCTGTTGTTTATAGTTCAACCTGTTGATTCGCGGAGCTGGGGCAGTCCCAAGCCGTGTAATATGTCAAAATGCTATATGAAACGATATGGAAAGTGTCAATTATCATGACAAATGTTAAGTAAAGTGTCAATTGTCATGACAAATATAAATTAAAGTGGGAAATGTAAAGCTATATTTTGTATCCAAATCTTGTTGTTGTTTTTCTAACCAAATCTTATGTGAACATTTGGATACCAAAACATAAGATTTGGATACCAAAACATAAGATTCAGATGCACATATTACACTCTGCATGACATTTGTCATGAAAATTATACTTTGCTTGACATTTGAGATGTCATTTGACTCTTTACTACATTTGTCATGACAATTGACACTTTGCATGATGTTTTACAAATGCGCCCAGCACAATGCGCCCAGCACACATGAGTAATCCTTCTGCTGAAAATGCAAACCGATTCTTATCGATAATTGTAACTTTACACTTGCAACTAGCTAACAATACCTACTGCATGCAACTTTTGCAAAGTAATGGAAAAATTTGTCACACGTTTTTCATGTTTAGGTCCAATTATCACATTTTTCAGGCCTTGCATGCAAGATTCAGATTTTTTGTAAAATTTCTGTAAGTTTTTTTTGTAAAATGGTTCCATTTTATTATTTTATTATTATTTTGGAATAAAATAAAATGAAACAAGAAAAAAATTAAAATAAAATACATTTTTACCGTATTTCCTCGAAATACCCCCCCCCTTGAAATACCCCCCCCCCCCTCGTTTGACCCCCCCCCCCTCTCGAGACCACTATGAAACAATCACCCCCCGGGGGGTATTTCGAGGAAATACGGTATACAATTTTTATACAATTTGTATACAAATGATTTTTGTAAAACCAACCCTGGTGTCAACTGAATGACACACAAATACTTTAAACCATCACAGTTGACAGAAACAATGAAAATTAAGTGTCACGATACAAAAATAGGTATGCTCTATCACATAGGAAAGTTGAAATCACATACCTACTACCCAAAATTTAGTTGACACGAATTTTCATGTCAACTAGTGTGTGTGGGAACGGCAAGTGAAAATTTAAAAAAGAAGTAAAGATCAACTGAAAAGAACGAGACAAAGATAAGTAAATATAACTACTAGACAAGTAGAAGCTAACACACCAAGTGTTTGAATGTTTTTGGGTATCCTCAACGCGTCGGCGATTGACTTCCTTCTGGTATATTTCTGCTTGTCTACAGCCAGAAGTTTCGCAGTTGCTGTAAAAGTGTAGCAGAAACTTTTTTGCACCAAACAGGTGGACATAATGTTTTTTCTCTCCAAAATTTAAGTGTTATTTAGCCCAAACTTTGGTCTGATGGTGGAACACAAACATATTATTTGCTGATACTGTACAGTGTACTGTGACTACCCAAAGATGGGTAAGCTTTTTAAAATACTTTCTCTGTTTTGAATTTTTTTAAACTGAATACCTTGAGTGACGCTGCTTTTATTTCTGCGTTTTCATCGAAATTTCGTCTGAGCGTTTACACAGAAGCGTGCCCATTTTACAACGTATGCACTGTTGGTTTCCTTGATTTGATTGATGAGAATTGATTAGACGTGGAACTATACTTGAACATGCACACGTTTTCAAGACTTCAAGTTTTTTGAGATATTCACTAGTTCGAGGCCAGTCTCGCAACATCTCACACTCAAAAAACACTGTTCGACAGACAATCGATTCATAAATATGGCATCCATCGCCTAGGCTACCCCCCACCCCCAAACAGCAAGCCCCCAAACCCACGAGTGCACTTCTTAATACTAGTCAACAACTGCTGGCTGGGCGTGCCGGCGACCTCTCCCCCGTCGCACGAGGCCACGCCGCCCGTGTTGCCCGTGCCGGGCGTCTCCGGCGTGGTGCTCGAGCCCCTCCGTTGTTGTTGGTGCAGCTGCAGCCACTGCCCGCTGATGGCCGTGTGTTCTCTGGGGGGGAGGGCTGGTTGGGCGGGTGTTGTGATGGATTGGATGGGTGTTTAGGTGCACTTGCAGCTACGTTAGCTCGGGTAGTAGTGATGGTACCGTAAATATTTCTGCGATTGACAGTTGGCGAAAAAATAAATACAATGGTGCTCTGTATTAGAACAAGTACTGTAAGCGGCAACATATGTAGTATTTAAGTTGATTTTGGAGATTTTAACCTGAATTATAAGTTATTCGAGCACTTCACGAGCACTGTTCATGCTGTAACACACCACACCGACCTTTTCAAATTGCACAACTTGCAAATCCTGCAGTTGCCTGAGCCCTCCTTGGCCGCCCTTTTGGCCCTGTTCAGGCGGGTCCTGGTGCTGGGCTGCCTGCCGCCCGACACCCGGATCGTGCCCGCCCGGTGTAGGAACCGACTGCACCCGTAACAGACTCTTTGTTTGCAGTCGATGCAGATTGTGCCCGTTGTCTGGGAGAGGTTATTTCAAACCCGTGTTTTCGGTGAATTCATAGCAAAAACAGTGCCGGTGTTCTGCTGTGATTTGCGGTGAAGTGACTTCAGGCAGACACTCGCATGCACTTCAGCACAATTCATGAATTTTCAATTTTTTTCAAATGTTAACAATTTAGTAAACAAAACAAGTGTCGGTGAAGTGCATTCCATTAGTTATCAGGCTCTGAAGTGTGATCGCAGGCCGTGAAGTGCCTGGTGATCATTTGTGATCTGGCTCTGACGTGTGATCACAGGGGGCACTTCAGACCACTTCAGTGCACTTCACGAGCACTGTTTTTGCTGTGGTTGGAAATGGGTTGAGGTGGCGTTGTTTTGACAAACAAATTTTGGCATTTTGACATTTTATCAATTTGGTAGCATTTTCCGGTGGACACGAATCGCAGCCAACCTTCAAATATCCCAACTTTGCCGTACACAGTTTACATCTCCTTTCCAAGTACACAGTAGGGTTCAAATTAGCTGAATAGCTGGGCACCGTTTCCACATTGCAGCCATAATAATTGCCATAGTTCTGTGCAGTGCTTGAACTTGGTGTGGAACCCAGCGTCGACGTGTTTGCGCTCGCTGTGCTACCTGCAATTAGCATGCAGAGTTAATTAAGCGAGTGTTAAAAAAAAGTTTTTTAAACACTACCTACCAGTGCTTCGCATCTGCACAGTTATGCCATTTTTATTCTTCGATTTGACGGCTTTCTTTTGTTTCTCTATCACGTCCAGAGAATATGCATTCAACGTGAGCTGGTGCACCCTGGAAAAAATAAGTTTTACGCTCCTTCAAGGAGGTGCCACCCCAAGACCCTGTAAAACCACATGTAAAATGTCAAAAGTCATGCAAAGTGCCAAAAAGACATGTAAAATTCCCTGCAAGGTGGCCAACCAAATATCTTTTGCCGTTTGGCAAATGATTCTGTTACGAGTGCTGTTTTACATGACTTTTGACACTTTGCATGACATTTGACATTTTACAGGATCCGAGAGTGCCCCCTGCACTGCTAAAAAATTGGCAACTCACATGACCCTCTGCTGTTCCTCCCTCTGCAGTGCCAGATCGCGTTCCATGACTCGAGCGATGTGCAACCTCTCCTCTTCGCTCAAACCCAGCACCACTGCTACTAGGGGGTCAGATGGGGCTGCAAGGGTGCTTGTTATTGTAGCTAGCAGGGTTAGCTGATGGACCTTCGGTCCGGTATTGTAGTTCAGTTTCATACATATTTACTACCTAATGAGCATTTTTTGCAGGCTCCAATTATGGATGTAAAGGCACCTTATTGTTGTAAATAGTTTGCTTTGTATTCATTCACTCTTCATGTCATCCATTCATCAATGCTCTCCTAGCTATTTCAGATAGGGGGGGTTATTTTGATGCATTTGAAGTCAGTTTTTAATGCTGCTTTTTAGCATTATGTCAATTGCAGCGATAAAATAAAGCAAGCGCAAACACTAATTGTACACATCATCCACTGTAGCTTATACAACACTTACAGCAAGATGGATCCACATGTTCAATGCCTAAATGTACTTATTGCCCTCCCACCAAATAATCTGAAGCTCGAGCGCCCGTGCATCTCATCGCAGCCATATTTCCACAAGTATTCACAGCCAACCTCAGTTCCCCAGATAAAAGATCAGTTAACAGCCAGAAACAGTATCGTCAACTGAATTTGTCACACAAAACATCATAATCCACCAACCATTCGCCTGGTTATTCCCCTGCGCGTTCGCGTGCGCATTGCTCACTTGCAATTCGGCCGTGGGCTGCGGATCGTCCGGGTGCTGTTGCGCCGGGGCGGAGCTTTGGCTCGAGGAAATGCTAGTTTCCATTTTTAGGTTTGTAAATGTAAATCAGTTGAAGTAGGGTAGGTTGTGGGCAATGGGAGAGAAATTGATTTCACTGTTAATTCGAATGGTCCTGTGTGCCATCGTGTTGGCTGCATTGGTTGGATGGTAAACACAAACTGTTCAGGATAAATCAAAAAGTTTGTCACACTCACAGCCCATACCACATTACCGAACGTATTAACATAGAACGGCATACCGATACCTCCAATTCAAGGATACCTATAATAGAACGGCAGGTTTTGGCACGTTTTCCGCTCACAAAAACAATATAACGACGGGTAGAAATACCATACGTTGGAAGAGTGCTCAAATACAAAAATACGAAAAAAATGTATGGCGAGAATGTTCAAAACAAATGTATTTATATAAATTTCAAATTGACGTTTTGATGTTTAAATAGTGTTCAAGATTACTAAAAATATAGCTGTGTGTAAATAAAAAATGTATAAAAAGAGCGGAAAAAAGGCACTTTTCTTCTTGCAACTCTGTTGTATAGGTTGTCACGCTGTCTTTGAAATGTTTATAGGTAATTATTTTTGAAATGGGTATAAATGTGGGAACCTGCTAATTGGCAAACAGATTGATGAGGTTTGTTTGTTTATTCACGAGGCGTTTTCCCATCAGCCGAGCTTAATATGGAGTACCATAAAACAAATGGATAAATAATAGGATAGATAATAGGGTGTGTGTATAGTATTTTCGAATCTGGTGCCACTGCCAGTCCCAGGACCCTGTAAAATGTCAAATGCCATACAAAGTGTCAAAAGTTATTCACTGGAGAATGGCGCCATTTTACAGGGAATTTTTCATGATTTTTGACACTTTGCCATTTGACATTTTACTAGGAATTTTACAAGGTATGGGACTGTCTCTGGCCTGCAGCCTTAGACACTATTGTGTGACATATTTAGGTTTACTGCAAGGGTGTACTGTAGGTGTAATGTAAATACCCTAAGATGTTTCAAATGTACAAAGATGAAATGTGTGGGAACCTCAGAAAAGAATTTGTCAGTTGTGTGTTAGTGCAGGTGCAACAACATTTGCTTACTTTGACATGATTACAAGAAACTGACAAGACCAAGAAATATTTCTAATTTTAGAAAAGCACCGTTCTATTTTTTCATCAACTATTTTTATAGGCTGCTAGTATTTCGTAGGCTGTCTGCTTACCCAGTGTAATATGAATCAATCATGGTTCATAAAATGAATATAAATCAAATATTTACTGTTCACTCCACGAATACCTTCAAGGAACACTCTGAAAAACCTTCACGTTTTCATATAAAAAACAGCACTATTCCACTAGGCTCAAATGTTATTATAATTTACTGCCATAGCATCACATTTCGCGGGGGATTCAACGCGGCTACACGCATTCTACGCGTAAATATTATTTGCATACAACATGGAATAGAATGCATGAAAATAATGACATGTCAATACAAATGATAGCTAATGAAACAACATTCCTAGCAATTATACTTGGATGGGGTCTGGTGGGTTGAATCGAGGTTACAATCTATATTGGCTCACTGTTTGTTTGATTTTGTTGAGATTTTGAACATTCTGATTTTTTGAATGCTCAAATATTTCAATTGAAAGATGTGTCGTATATAGTGTTGTTCGAACTGAACGCTATTTATATTTACAGACGTTGTTAATGTATCTGATGAGAAAGTGGTGAACAATTTTTGATCTACACTCTTGTGTTTAAGGCTAAAGATTTTATATCTTATGGCTTAAAGTGGCTTTAAGTTTATGACGTTAAGCTTCAAGACTCAAGTGATAAATATGTTTTTAACACATTTGAGTTTACCAAAATGAATCATTCCGAGTTTATCAAAAGTAGTTGATTGACTCAAATGCATTCAAAGCTGAATTACCATTTTTAAAATTTTGGTCATTTTTAGTGTGGGCGGGATCTGTTGGCCCGATGCCAACGATTTTGGGAGCAATGTGCATGTTATTTTTTCAAATGTGGTCTAGTTGATTTCAAAAAAATGTGTATAGTCAATTGACTATAGGCTCCCCACCGTGTTTTGTTAGTTAAAAATAATCCCCTGGTAGTATTAAAGTAATCCCCCTAATTTACGACGATATGTGGCGGGTGATATTTAATTCACATTTCACTAATATATTGCAGTTGATGCATACAGATAGATGCTGTGGGTGGATATAAGCCATCTAAATAATACATGTAATTTATGACCTTAATACCGTATTTCCTCGAAATACCCCCCCCCCCTCGAAATAACCCGCCCCCCCCTCGTTTGACCCCCCCCCCCTCTCGAGACCACTATAAAACAATCACCCCCCCCCCTCGAAATACCCCCCCCCCCCAAATTGAGTGTAAAGAGAACGTACATCACAAATATGGCAGTTTGTGTTCTGCGTAGTGCAGAACACACGTTAAAACAATGTCGGAATCACGTTAGAACAGTGTACATACCATCTACATACCTACTAATATTAGTCTACAGAACCTTATAAATGGCGGTTTTTGTTGCATTTTTCGACGTCTGCGTACGTTTCAGACGACAATTTCGTACTTGGTTTTCAAAAATTTTCTTGTGAAATAATAACCCCCCCCTCGAAATACCCCCCCCCCTCGTTTGACCCCCCCCCTCTCGGGACCACTATGAAACAATCACCCCCCGGGGGGTATTTCGAGGAAATACGGTATTAAAAAAGTTAATTTAAAATTAATGCCAGTTTGAGAAAATTTGTAAAAATATTGTTAAAAACTATTATTGATACCTAATGAAAACATTGATTCAGTAATATATGGCAAAACATGTTTTAAAAGTATAAAAATTTGAACAGGATCGCTGAATTTAAAAAAATGTCTGGTAACTGCACTTTGGGTCATTTGTACATTTCTCAACATACCTTATTGCAAAACAGCATTCATTATAATTGTGTTTTTTTTCACATAGAACAGATAATAATCACTGGAATTATGTGTGATGGAAATTGATCACCATGGCATACTCAATGTTCGTCTGTCTGTTATGCATGGTGGCAGCTTAACTCTAAGCTTGCTCAGTGCTCGCGCTGTTAGCAGGTATGCGCAACAAATAAATGTAAGCAATTTTTTTACAGGTTTAGATTTCTTTATTGACACAATTTCCAGACTAAAAAGTATGGGGACAATTCTAAATTTCACCTTTTTAGTGTTTTTTTCAAAACTTATTACATTTTCGAATTTTTCTGCTGAATTTCGAATAGACGTTTTTTTATGTGGCCTCCACCAACCTGTTACCTGAAACATTTTCACTACTTTTATTCAACCGCTAATTTTGAAAAAATCCATGTGAAATTGATCTTTTAATTTGTGGTCCTGCATTTAATATGCATCATACTGAAAAAAGTCGAAAATTTAAAAAAAACTTTCCAATTTTCGAATTGTTGTTTGCCACCATTAGGAATTTGGTAAATCATGTGGTAAGCAGGTTATAAGTGACAGGTGTTCTTCCTGTTTTGAAGTTTTTTCAGATAGTTCAAGGTTCAATTACTCAATAACCGCAGTTATTATACAGTCTAGTTTTCTAATCAATTTGCCACCTGCAGAATCTATTTCAAGCCAAGTTAGAACCCTGAGCAGTTGCTGAAAGCAATTAACGATTTCAACATGTCATCTTTGGTCATGTCATGTCATTGATATCTTTGGTGTATTCGTATTTGTCATTTATCGATATTAAGTAAATTGTTAATTTAGGTAATTTGATTAATTTGTGAGTATGCAGTTAATACAATACACCTTGAGGCAAATTTCTCGAGGCAGCAACAAAAATTTGTCTGTCGCATGGAAGAAGTCGATAATTATTTACACTTGTTTTGTGGATTTCTTCCACGATGCGTTTTTGTTCCTGCCCAAATGCATGTTGTGGAAAGGCCACTGCTCTCAGATATGTTGAGAACAAAGGCAGAAAATTTTACACTTTATTATCAACATTTTGAACTTTGAGATTGAAACCTATTGAACACGCCCTGCTGGCTGAGAATTGGAAATGAAGCTTAAAATGCAATTTTCTCAAAATCACCTTTTTGTAGTGAGTGCTATGAGAAGTAGACACCTCATATACCTAATACCAGGTAAAAGTACATTGTGAACGCAAAGTGGTCTAAACTGCCTAAATTTTACGTGTGGATTCTGTTTGTGTCCATTTTGCCATTCCCAATGTGATTATTGAAGCATTGGATTTTATAAAGCATGCATGCATACATAAGTAGGTATTTAGGCTAACATTACAGTCAAAAGCTGAAGCAGTTGTAAGTTGTGAGTGACCACAGTTTAACGTTTAAACGTTACTAAATATTGAAGTCAGCAAAAGAATGTGAGCAATTTAGCAAATGCATCGCACTATGATCAAATTGCTTCATTGTAGCTAACCAATTACATAAAATGCATGTACGGCGATGCATATAACGTATTCCTTCTAATAGAACGGCATGGATCGAATAGAAGGTCACCTCCAATAGAACGCCAGGTTGTTTTTATCTTTTCTGCACTCACAAAAACAATATAATGGCAGGTAGATATTACCGTATTTCCTCGAAATACCCCCCCCCCCTTGAATTAACCCCCCCCCCCTCGAAATACCCCCAGGTGTTTTTGAGCTGGGGAAAAAATACCCCCCCCCCTCGAAATACCCCCCGTCAAAAATGATGTACATCATGTATGCAATGTACATGATCTATATATTGGTCGCAGTTTGCATCGCAGCTACATATACTAGTTTGTGTAGCGATGCACGTTGATATGTCCAAATATGCCCTACGTGGACACGTTTATTACCACTTTTGGGTACATAAAACTGTACTCTTTACTATGAATTTCGTGAAAATTTCTGACGAAATAATAAACCCCCCCTCGAATAAGCCCCCCCTCGAAATCCCCCCCTCAAAATTTCCACTCTGAAAAACAAACCCCCTGGGGGTATTTCGAGGAAATATGGTATGTTGGAAGGGTGCCACAACAGAAAAATATGAAAATTGATGACCAGAACGTTCAAGGCATTCAAATACTAATATGTAACTGCAAATTGATGCCCTGATATTAAAATGTTGCTCAAATTTCATTAAAAATACAACTGTGTTCAAACGAAAAACGTGTGAAAAAATGGAGAAAGAATATACCTACAATAGAACGGTAGGAAATAGTTCACGAAAAATAGAACGGCGCTTTTCTATTGGAAGAAATATGGTAATTAGCTGATCGCACTAAAACAGGCAAAGCCACCTGAAAAGCCTACCCGATGTAATTTGTTCAAAACATTGGATAAATCCCTGACGTACTTTTTGAATTACTGTGTGTGAAAACAGAAGCTTGAACTTTTAATACCTTAGCTACATTTTCGGGGC
The DNA here is from genome assembly GCA_964036195.1 of Sphaerolaimus hirsutus. Taxonomy (NCBI): domain Eukaryota; kingdom Metazoa; phylum Nematoda; class Chromadorea; order Monhysterida; family Sphaerolaimidae; genus Sphaerolaimus; species Sphaerolaimus hirsutus. The sequence continues at coordinate 9,557,083 of OZ038455.1, read as the reverse complement.
ACCAGTTAACTGTGAAATGAATTTCTGTGAACTCATACACTCACACCAGTCAAAAGAGTGTTGTTGATAAACATTTGCAGTAAGATCTTATTTTCATAAACGTACTTTATGCACATTGGTTCAATGGTGCATTTTTGAGCTATTTTGACCTCTACTCTATTGGTTTTATAGTTTTCTTACTATACTTGGATGACATTACACCGTACATTTTTCCGGAGGAAACACTCCATCCTGACGTGATCACTTTTGTCGCCATCATCAATTCTCGCCATCACGTCGTGTTGATGGCCTCATCACTTCGTCACCATCACGTCTTCCATAAGTTCTCGGCTGGCCGTCTGCCAGCCGAAGACATAACTCCTATCTGTTTGTAGAGTATCGTGTCTGCCGTGTATACCTATTATATTTACATAAATAATACAAGACTTCTACTTATCCCTAGGCTTCTATAAATGTGGTGCGCTGCGGCGGCACTTTTTGATGTTGCAGCACAGGGGCACAATGAACGTGTCCAAAACTATCTGGTTTTCAGATTGAGATAAAATTTCAGTGATTTGGCATTGCTTCATTCACCTTTTTTCAGCGATTCATTGATTTACTGTGTACATTGTAACAGTCAAATTTGCAATCGTTGCAAAGTTTCTGGGTAACACTGGGCAAAGTGATATGGGCCAATGATTTAGCGAAAAAAGCAGTTGTGTGAATAATCTTCGAACGGGCCCGTACCAGGGAGAACGCAGAAAGACCTACCGTATTTCCTCGAAATACCCTCTTCGAAATACCCCCCTCAAAATGGCCACTATGAATTTATAAACCCCCCTCGAAATACCCCCAAATTGAGTGTAAACGACAAAAGCTACGCAGAACACACGTTAAAAAGAATGACTGTGTTATGTTAGAACAGGGTTTATACCATCTACAATCTACCTACATACTTATAAGTACCGTATTTCCTCGAAATACCCCCAGGGGGTTTATTTTTTCAGAGTGGAAATTTTGAGAGAAAAACGTGAAAAATGCAACAATAACCACCATTTATAAGTTTTTACAGCCTTTTATAAGGATGTAGATGGTATAAACGATGTTCTAACGTAACACAGTAAGTGTTTTGAACGTCTGTTATGCATTTCCCGGACCACAAATACATAGTGCCCATTTTGAGGGGCGGTATTTCGAGGGGGAGGGTATTTCGAGGAAATACGGTATATAAGTCTACAGACTCTTATACACATGGTGCTTATTGTTGCATTTTTCTACGTCTGCGTAGGTTACAAACAACAAATGAGTACCGGCAGTTCAAAAAATTTCTGGCGAAATAATAACCCCCCCTCAAAATTCTCACTCTCAAAAATAAACCCCCTGGGGGTATTTCGAGGAAATGCGGTAGTTTAGATCGTGGCAAATAACTCAGCGATTTATCAGTACAATAACCTTAAAAGCAGGGCAAAATAAATTTGCGATTGCCTTGCAGAATCACAATGACACAGATTACACGCATTTCAACAACACTGAACTGAACTTATTGAAAGTTATTGTGCGCAGCACCCGCACAGGGCCGCGGCGGCATGTAAATATCTATCTGAAAACGCCGCCCCGCCTGAAATCAAGCACTTACTTCATGTCTCCAACCAGATCAAGCTAACTAAGAATAAGAAAGTAAGGCAGCGCGGCCGGGGCAAATCCATAATTGCACTCGGTTTGTATGTATCCGAGTGTACCATTTTACATGCGCGTACGTATGTTTGCAAGTGGACTCGAGCCCTTGCAAACGTGCCTTTGACTGCTCCGCTCACTAAAAATGGCATGGAGTTAGGACGGATAAGTGTCCAGAGCATGCCCTCCTATTTACCTGTTTTTGGTGACATTTTGGGTCTAGGCAATGCAAAATAAAAAATTTAAAAACTCAATGACGACGATATTTGTGAGAAGCGTAAACTGTAAAGTGTAAACTCGACGGATTGTTTTTATCGTAGGGTGAACTAAATTTCTGAGTGACACTTTTAATAAAGCAGGTGTCAAAAGCAAATGCTGAGACATTCTGACGTTGATCACAAATGTGAAAGTAATTGATTGACAGTAAATATTCATTCACATCGAGTCAATGATGGTTTTAATAGAACGCTGCACCTGCCAAGAGCACCTAACTTACACCGAATTGGAAGCTAAGCCGCGTAAGGCGCAAAACCAAATGCGCTTATTTGCCTATCGAGCGCCTTACGCATCCACCTTACCTTCAAATTGGATCTGGCCCCTGAAAACTCGGTGCGCACATGAAACTCAGCCGGGCCACATTCCGCCAACGCACTCGCACAACACAGATTTGCCCATGAGCCTCAAAAGTTTGCACCGTGTTTGGCTGTGCTGCGCGCATGTGCTTAGTTAGATATGCAAGCGAGCTCATGGGGACGATGGCAAATTGTTGGAAATTTTTATTTTATCTTTAAGTGTTCGTCACTCAAAGATTTTTCGAATTTCCTAATTAACTCAAAAATACTTTTTAATTTTCTAATTAATCTAACATCTGAAATAATCTGAAGGTAATATGAACACTGTATTCTGAGCTATAGAGGTATTTCTGAGATTTGCAATTAGGGGACAGTTCCGCAAGTGGTAGAGTAAAAGGGAAAGCTCTCCTTTTCACTCTTCACTTTACTCGTTACTCTACTCTTTACTTTTTACTTTACTTTTTAATTTTCCACGCGTGGAACCAGCACCAGGGTCAGTTCCAAAGTGTGAACTGTGTATCCAAATCTTGTGTTTTTGTATCCAGATCTTATGTTTTTGTATCCAAATCATGCTTGATAATAAGATTTGGATACAAAAAACATAAAGTTTGGATACACAGTTGACACTTTGGGGCTGCCACCAGGTGCTGGTTCCATGAGTGGAAAATTTAAAAGTGGAGTAAAAAGTAAAGTGTAGAGTAAAGAGTAAAGTGAAAAGTGAAGAGGAGAGTACTCTACCACTTGCGGAACTGGCTGACCCTGCTTTGTAACTGTAACCATAATTATCGTGATAGTTAATTGAACAATATTGTGCAACAGCTGTGTGGCCATCTTCAATATTCTCTCAGAATGATACAGTACTACAATCATTTGATATGCGAATGCATTCGGGAGGTAAATTCTGTGTTAAATAATCCCACGGTGAAACCAATGTATTAGGTGTCTGAAGTGGTGAATAATATGTTTTTGGTTCAGTGTTGAGACAGGAATACAGTAGATTTCTGGGTAAAGTGTGTAGTCAGTGACTCAGTATACTATTTATACCTTCATTACCCCACTGCTCAAATTTTCGGAAACTATTTTCCGATCTTCGAACTTTAACAATTTAAAAAAATTAGATCTTAAACTCTATTTTTTTTTCTCTCTCTAAGCTTTGTCGAAAACACTAAAAATTACAAAATTCAAATTTTTTCTCGAATTTTCTGCTTACCATCGTTAGCTAAGTAAAGTAAGGTGCGTGTGTCTGTTGACAGGAAAAGTCTGTACACGTAGGACTACTGAATGAGGTGGGGATTTCACAATACATACACAAATGCCTAAGACCGTATATTTTCACGCGCCTGCTTACACGGCAGCAATTAACCACAAATAAAACGTTCAATAATTATCTGTTGCAGCCAGCGTTCCGAAAAAATCGGGAGATTTATATGATCTTAAATGAAGAAAATATAAAAAATCTTATTATTTTTTTCGACGTCTTTCCCGAGAGACTTAGGTGCGTAATTGTATTTATTTATTTTATGGGAATTAAACATAAAACTCATCCTTATCTCATATTTATTTTTTAAATTTTCTCTGCAGTTTTCAGATAGATTTACTTCAGAGATTATACTTTTTGAGCGATGAGATTACATAAAATCATATTTTCTAAAAAAACTGCATTTTTTGGAATGCTAATTGCAGCAGTGTTCAAGTGGAGAACGTATTTTTAGCATGGAAAAATTGATCGTTGAAAACTCGAAAGGGGGTTAAATTCTGTGGTCACTCTTACATTGCTCAGTTCACATAACTGAGATTCATAGTTGCCAAAACGTATTTACAAGCTGAAAAATTCTTCTGGGGGGGGGGGCTCGCGGGGGCTAAATATATAGGCTTTTCAGTGCATAGAAGGCCGAAAGGGGAAAAAATCGCTAATCGGTTAAAAGTGGCTAAAAGTAGGTTTAAAATGGCTAAAAACAGACATATAACCACACATATAGCCGGAGAGCACGAATTTGAAGGTGACAAACTATAAAAAGGTGCGAAAATTAGTGATTTTGAGTGAAAATTGGGGCAAAATTTCTCAAAAACCACTCCAGATAGATAGATAGCTGAGCGATTTGGGGGGGGGGTCTTTGGGGGTAGTAGCCAAAAATTTTTGCCTCGGGATAGATAGATAGCTGAGCGGCCTCCGGGATAGATAGATAGCTGGCGGATTTGGGGGGGACAGCCCCCCCCAGTCCCCCCCCCTAGGAGACCCCTGCGTGTATGTTCAATTTTGGATACGATAAAGAAATGGATTATTATTGCATCCACTTTTACGGAATCCATTTCGCGGTAAAATTGTGTGCTTGAATAAATTCCAGCTTATATAAATACCCTGGCTGAAATCCCACTGATTGTCCAGGCGGGATAATGCGATTTTACCTTTGTGGTGTATTTACCCTGCTAATTAATTTACCCTTGCAACTTGTGCATTTACCTTTGGTATCAATCTACCCTGCGATCATAAGATTTACCCTCGCAACAGAATATTCACCCTCAGTGGGGGTATACATTTACCCTCACACAAAGTATGCACGCCTGCCGATGTTAAGTCATGGTTCAAATTCACCCTCATATTTACATAGGAATAAATATTTGCCATCGAATGTCAACGCCTTTGTCAATTGAAACTCACACTAGGGTAAATGCATACCATGCAATGCGGAATTTTACCCATTGATGTTAAATAGTTGTTATGGTAAATGCACCAGAGATTAAGGTACAAATGGGGAATACGCGAAAAGGTATTATTCAATGCGAGACGATTCTGAAGTGGAAAGAACTTCCCGACAGACCAATACCTACCTAGGTAGATATCAAATAGATAGAAATGGATGCACAGAGCGCACAGGTAATAAATATTTACATCAAAATACAATATGCTTCAAATCAGACCGATGCTCCATTTAACTCGGGAAAGTAAAAATAGGTTTGCACTAATCTTAACTTCAAGAAATGAAAACATGCTCATTCACACAACGATGCTAATTTTATCACAGTGCATGTACAAGAAAATGTGGCAATATTCAGGTATGGTACACGTAAATATAAATCATAAAAAGGACACCCTTCACTGGACATCTGCGGGTTTCGTTAGTCGCCCTTTGATCGCTGGGAAGTGTCGAGTGGATTTGAGTTGACTGAGGCTAATAGAAAAAAATAGCCCAAATATAAGGCCTAAATCGACTCTGGCAGTAGTGCTACATTTTTCATTTATTATGACCTAAGTTGACTTTTAAGTTTTTCCATGAAAACTAATAATGACAAGCACAAATGTGGAGTTACAGCGTAACGACAAAAGGTGAAAGGTAATAACAATAATTTTGTTACTTTCAAATTTTTTGATTAAAAATTCATGTTAAAAACTCAAAAAAATTTGCAAGAATTTATCACGTGTTGTGAAGTGTCTTCCATTATTTTGGAAGTGTCTGAAGTGGCAGTGAAGCTAGGTGAAGCGTGTGGAAGGCTGGAAGCACTAGACTAAAAATGTTCTGATGCTGGTGAAAGTGTGTGAAGTGAAAATGTCTGGAAGGGAGCCACTTCACCATTTTTTGCTTCACAGAAATTTTACTTTGAGAAATTTATTGCAGCGGGCACCCAACTAATTAACCTGGCACTAAAGCCCTACCCAAACAAGTGCAGTGTGGGGCCGGGGGTGCATTCAAGCATGGCTGCATGGTTGCATGCACCCGAGCGCGGCCCACTGCCCAATTAGTGCTCAATATGTGAGGTGTTTTGGATGAATGCTTGAGATACACATGTCTACTTAGACTTACTTGAGTATGTTTTCATGATATTTATCAACCTATTGCTGTTAGGGTGTTGCGAGGCTTTTAAGGGTGTTTGCCACATTCGTATTTGATGATGGTAACGAGAAATTTGAAAATATATAAACATTTTAGAATTTCCAGTGAATATCCAGAGAGGAACACCTAAAAGCTTGAGTTTTTTGCTTGGAAAATTTAATTATAAAAAAGCTATTTTTGTGTACCTATGTTTTTGAAGGAAACCCTTCATCATGACGTGATATTCAAAATACAAAACGAAAAAAACTTGAAATTCAAAACGAAAAAAAAGTCAAAATCAAAAAATGATCTTGGAAAAACCTAAAAATTGCGCACTTTTCTTCAGAGGACTTGCCATGGTAGCGAACGGAACGCTATCAGAATGTCTAACACGTGATGTTTGTTACATTTACGAACTAAACGCTCAGTTCGGAATGGTACTTGTGCTCTTAATGCCACTAAACGAATGTTTAATTGATATTTTTATATTAAATATGTCTTCGATTGAGTTGCTTAGATAACTAGAGGACACATAAATACATAATTAAAATGTCATTTTACATATTAAATGTCGTTGAAAGGAAAACACTTAGAAACATTGCTGTGCTTGTTCTCTTATTCTACATCCTGTGTTTTTATAGGTAAATTTGCAAGGTGCAATGAAATTTTTTAATTTCGGTACACAAAGTGAAGTAGACCTACTAAATTCCTACTTACAAAAGTTCTAAATAGCTTAATATTTATACAAACTGAGCAGATCAGTCACATTTGTACAGAACTTCAATACACTAACTGGTGCTAATACCAGACCATGTAAAATGCCCTGTAAAATGTCAATTGTCATGTAGAGTGTCAACTGTCATGTAGAGTGTCAAAAGTCATCTAAAATGCCCTGTAAAATGGCAATTTTTGCCATTTTACAAAACTTTTGACACTTTACATGCCATTTGACACTTTACAGGGCTCGGGACTGCGCCCAGGAGTGAGTGGCTCAGCTGTCAACCGCAGGGTGCCCATTGAAAGAAATCTCCATTTTATTGCAGCCAGGGCGGATCCATGAATTGACACCAGATAAACTCAATTCTGTACACGACATGTTTCCTGGCAAAACAGCCGAAGGCAAAACACTTATGCGCTCGCGCCACTCAGTCGGTGCTCATTTGTAGACCCATCAAAGGATTTGAAAACTGTGGAAAGAATGGGGATAACTGCGACACTGCAGAAACGATAAGGATTATTAGGTGCTTTAATTTGTCTTCGCGATGAAAAATTCTCAAAATTTGGATATATATACCGTATTACCTCGAATTATCCCCCCCCCTTGAATTAACCCCCCCCCTCGAAATACCCCCCATAAAATTCGGCTGAGGAAATAATAAACCCCCCCCCCTCGAAATACCCCCCTAACATTGAGTGTAAAGAGAACATACATGACAAATACCGCAGTTTGTGATCTGTACAATGCAGAACACACGTTAAAACTGATGATTGAGTGATGTTAGGGTAGGGTTTATGTGTATAAACAGTTATATATGCCTATAATCACATATCTATCTATGTAATTGTTTGATTTTTCTATGTCTGAGTATGGGGAATTTCCGAAAATTTCTGGCGAAATAATAGACCCCCCCCCTCGAATAAACCCCCCCCCCTCGAATTATCCCCCCTAAAATTTTGCTGGCGAAATAATAAACCCCCTGGGGTATTTCGAGGTAATACGGTAGTTTGATTATATAGGTAGTTTAAACTAGAACATATTTTATGAATAAATTGTAAAGGTCTCCAACAAATGTCCAATAAATAAGGCACGGCCTCAATTTGTTGCATTTTTGCATTTTTGACATATTTCGCTTCACCAAAATAATAATTGACTAATCTAAGGCAATAAATAGCACGCTCAAAACTTCGTGTATTTCAAGGGGAAAGGCTTTATACAAGTGGGATTATTCGAGAACATAACATACGATTGCATTTGTGCACCGCGTGTCTTAGCCTAGCCATGTTAGCGGCAAGCGGTAAATGAGTTGTTTCAATGTTTAATAGGCACAGTATCGCTAACTATTTTTAAACAGCTCCATTTACGTCATACAGCTACACAGATGTGGCAAGTGAATCGTGAACATCGCAGACCTAGACATGAAGACTGGGTGTTATTTTAATTTAGAAGTATAAAAAATACGGGTACACAAAGCAGAAAAACAGTTTCTGTCCAAATATGCCTGCTTACGGTTGTGTTCACCTGCGCAGTTTGCGTATGGAAATTCATGACTAGCAATGAAAAAGCGCCATGGCGTTAAAATGTTCTGGCGCCATTGGCGTTTGGTGCTGCGATCTCAGAAAACGCCATGCACTTTTTGGCGCTTGGCGCCATTTTGCTCTGTCGCCGATGGCGCTCAGCGCTGCGGGTTCTAAAAGCGCCATAGCACTTTTGGCACTTTGGCCAAAGCCTTGGCGTTTTATCCATCACTATTTATGCCTCATCGAAATTTGTGCATGTGCCTAATTTGCCAATTAACAGCTTTTTAATTACCCAGTTCATGTGAGCTGGCAATTAGAAAACTGCCCACAGAGATAATTGATCATGCAACTTTTCCAAAGGTCAAAGTATGCACGGATTTCCATGGCACTGCGATTCACGCAGGGGTCCTAAATAAATGAAGCCCCAAAGGCATTGATACCACACAAAAATATTTCTTCTAAATGAAAACTCAAATACCACGAAACTCCTTTTATTGAAAAATGCCTGGGGTGGGGCCAGTTCCGAAAATTGAAAAGTGGGAATTAAAATGGCAAATGCGAAGTGAATTGGGAAGGAAATTGGCAAAAGAGAAGGGAAATTATTATTTTTTTACTTCACTTTTGCCAATTTACTTGCCATTTCACCTCGCTTTCGCCAATTTTCTTCTCAATTCACTTCGCATTTGCCATTTTAATTCTCACAACAAAATTTGCGGAACTGGCATTTGGCCGCGATTTCAACATCTCGCTCCACAGGGGTCAGGCCCTCAGGCGTCAGTATTCAGGTTTCAAAAAGCAGAGAAATGCCAGTTACAATTTTTAGCACGTCACAAAAATGTTCACCTGTCGGAAAATTTATGGTTGGGAATTTCTTACCCACTGGGAAATAGAAAGTTGGAAATTCCTTACCTTCTGCTGCTGGAAACGTGGACATTGTGAAATCGTGCCGTGCCATTGCAAGAGCGCTGTTTTTTATTTCGAGGATAAATGACATGGCAAAGTCTTCTTTATTTGTTCCTCATTTTTAAAGCAAGTGCGGACAGAACTCAGTTCAGGTATTTGGCTACACCGGTTTGATTAAAACGTCTAGGATCACCTGCTTTAGCCCGGCAGCTTATTGGTCTGGCAAAAATTGACTGTGTGTGAGCAAAAGTGGGTGTCCAAAAATTGTAAAATTCCAAAAATTTTAAAAGTAAATGTATATGCAGTTCACCTAATGAATTTATGTAGAGGGTTGTTTACATTTCCGAGCTTACAATAATTTAAACATTTCAGTTCTACTTCGACGTTGGGTTTGGGCGATTCGGTGGGCGAACGTGGCGTTGATGTTTTCGGCTATGTCGCTGCGCTACGTTGGCAACGTGCATTTCCGTTTTTCCGGTGCCCCATTGTGTTATGTGTGTCCTTTTGGCCAAGGAAAGGATTGGAGGTATTGAGGATCTGACACAAAGTTGACGCTGTGATGTAAATAGTTGTTTTTCTTTTATTTGGAGTTTTTTTATTCAATTAGGTAGTTTTTTTTTAGAGAGTGAGACAAGTGAGGTGGCAACAATGCTATTTGTGACAGATTGATTAAAAAAGTATTTTTTCCAATTTTTACCGGCAGTTTAGATTGCATAACAAAGTTTCATTTATTTTCTCTAAGTAAAAAGAGTGATGCTGCGGTTGCATGTCGTAGGTAGTGCGTGAATGGTCAGTGATGGCTGAGGACACATAGGTGGATATTTGACTAACTTTCGCTGCATTTTTTTAAGTGAGGGCCGTGGCTATTGATCTAGTATGTACTGTGCATTTCTGCATTTCCGAATTGAGAAACTAAAGTTAAATTACAAGCGATTTTACAAAAGTACACTGATTATAGAGGTGCGGTGATGATTGGTGTTGAAAATGAGAGGTAATTAAAAGAATCGGGTCTAACTCGACAGGCATGATCTCATGTCTAAATGCCTACTCCCTCGGCTTGTTGTGAGAACAGCCCAGTCCGCCGATCTCATCGAAACAAGCACCCATACAGTGACAAGTGTACTTATTTTTGAGTGAATTGAGCAGTTCGGTATTTTCGGGGTGTGGTTTTTGCACAGTGCGTATGGGATCAAAAAGCCGTGGTTGACTAATTTAACATTCTGGTAGCAGAATGAGTGGTGTAGCAGCGAGAGTGGTCATTTTCTAAAGATAAGTGTCTTCGGTGGTTAGTGGCTGTTGCGTTTCGGCATGTGGCAGTGGGTTCACTCAGATATTTTGTTCAGTTTCGAACTTCTAAAAAAGTTATGCAATTTAAACATGCATTTGAGCTAAAAAGATTGAGATTTATCAACTTTCCAGTTGCCAATCATTTGCGTTCGTATTTTTATTAAGTGTTATACCGATTTCACATTCATTTTAACTTTAGGTTTGGTAGGAAATAGGTAAAACTCGAGTATGTTAATTTTTATTTTGATTTCTACTTTTGCAACTTCGCTATTTTTTATCTACCTAATCCTGGATTGATTGTTTTTTTTTGAGTATTTCCTTTTCCCCTAGAAAACTGATAACTTGACATTTGGATATTTAGGAATTTATGCAAATTTCGTGGTTGATCTTTATTATACAAAGAGATGAAATAATAAGCCGCTTGTTTTTCCTGTTTTTTCCCCGAATATTTTGATAAGTGTAAAGGTGATCTGATTTGAGTGCGTATTTTATCACTCTGGTGGAATTTCCGCTAAGCGTCTTTAAAACGGTACCGTAATTCATCTTTTCCTTGACAGTCAGTGTAAAAGTTAATTCCATTCGCCTTACCGGCATCCTAATCTCATCATGGATTATCCCACTTACGACATTTTTTCGTTGTGCATTAATAATACGTGTGCGTCTTATGCTTTGGATATCAACGTTATCTTTGTTTACTATACGCTCTTTTTGCTGATGGGATTATTATTCGCGTGTTTATTTGTCTTGCTTATCGCTGTGTGTTTCCCCGTTCGTGGAGGTGGTTTTGGATTTTCGGTAGAGTTCGCTGAGTAATTTTTAAATCGCCCGCCATTTTTTCGCGCTAAAACAAGTTTTTACAGTATCTCTTGTGTTTTTCCTGTTCTTTTTATTCTTCTCGCATTCGTTCATTTTCTATTTTCGTACTCGTTCCCGTTCCCATCCGTTTTTGCGCGTGAATTCTTTGTGTTTTTGTGTACTTTGATCAACATATCCTGTAAACTGACGCCGTGAATAATTTTAGGTATGCCCATTTTCAAATTCCGTGTGTCCGTCAAATCGTTTGTAAGCATGCTTCTCGTGGTATGTGGAAGTGTTGTCTGGACTTGGCTTATGTTGTTGCGTATAAAAGCGTACCGTAACTTAGAGTAGGGGTCGATTCAGTCGAAATTGCTTCGGTTTTATTTCTTGGAGTGTTTTCGAAGGTTTTGTGCCGCTGGTTAGAAACTCGCTCTCAGTGTGTTCCCTGTGTTCTATCTGAATGTGTGAATTCTGAGTCTAAAAATCGCCTAAAAATAAAATCTCTTCTAAAAACTTCGGACCCCTTGGTGTAAATTAGACATTCAACTAATTGCTAGTGCGTTGATAAAAACGCCATTCGCTAAAAAGCTAACTTAATTGACGTAGCGTACACCTGTGACATTCACTTCGGTGAATTCACCATTGTGCGTTGCGAATTCAATCGGTAGTCGCTTTTCCGTTGCCTTACTTTGTTGCTCATCCAACGAGTAGGTGTGAGATCGGTAAAACTTGGCAGTTTGCCATAGTGGAATTTGGTTGAGTAAAAAGCAGCCGGTGAAAATTCATGACAACTGGTAGCAGCGAGTGGTTTGTTTAATATTCCCAGTGAGTTCAGGCGCTTGATCACCGTTTGACAATCGCTGGTGAGAACAAACAAACCACCGCCCGGCTGGAGGAACGGAAGGCTACCCGATCGACGCAACCGATAAGTACGGATATTTTTGTATTGGGACGTGAAACTGACGAAATTATTAGTGGGCAAAAAAGGGAAAAGCGGAAAAGTAAGAAAAAACTGAAATCGGTTCAGTTCAGTACGGACGCGCATTGTTCTGAGCCGGGAACCGCTGAGTTGAGTGACGAACCTAACGACTTTGACGTCAACTGCTGGGTGGACGCGGAAGGACCGGTCCCTGAAAGAGGTGCGGAGGAGCCATTCCCGACCTTTGAGCAAGGCAAGCCAAGTGCGGGTGCGGAGGTGCCATTCCCGACCGCAGGGCAAGGTAAGTTAGGGCACCGAAGCGCGAGTGCCGGGTACCGAAGCGCGAGTACCCAGTCGTCGAGTGAGTGTGTGCTTTTCCGGTATTCTACTTTGAGTATGGCGCATGCGAGCGGTAGTGGTGTGAATACGGGTCCAGATGTGGTGCAATTGTTGATTCAAGCGAAAAATTTGACTTTGAATCAAATTAATTCATCGATAGTGGGGAATTCGGTTCAGGGGTCAGAATGGAACCTTAGTCAAGTTGTGACTCAAACGGTGAGTATTGCCGCTTATTTGTATAATCAGCGACCCATGAGTTCATTGGAAAATGGAAACATGAGTGATAATGACGAAAAATTAGTGTCATTAGTAAAGTTAGGTGTTGACTGCTATAATTTGCGAAATGATGTGAGTCAAATTGCGGACGCAATTAATGCATTTGCTGAGCATATTCATTTAGAAAAGCCTGACATGCAAGCGATTAATTCTGTAATTAGCGCTGTTTCTAATTCGGGAGGGTGCTCTACCGCTACCACACCACCTATACCTGCCGTGAGCATGGTTGCTACCAGTAGGGAGGGTTATGCCGCCGCCATGACTGCGCTTACTGGACAGGTGATACCATTTAAGGGACGCGCTGATGATAAATTTGCTGATTGGCGTAAAAATTGGGATGCAGTTTGTGAAGCGTTGCAAATTCCGACAGACGAGCGAAAATCGTTGCTTCCGGTTTATTTGCGTGATAGCGCGCGTTCGATTTATATGTCGCATAAGAGTGAATTGATTAATTTGGATTATGAGGAGTTCATGGACGCTTTGGAACGTTATTATACTAACCCCATTTCGGAGCATCATGCGCAAAGGGAAGTAATTAGTAGTGAGCAGGGCAAAGATGAAGATGTGTTAAATTGGTCAGTACGGCTGGAGAAAATTATAAAACGCGCTTTTCCGAAACTTTCAAAAATTGAACGCGAAAAGATGGCAGTGGCGAAATTTGTTAGTGGATTGTACCCTGACATCCGTAGGAATGTATCCATTACCGCTGGGGCTAAGTTTCAAGACGTAGTCAATAATGCGCGCACGCAAGAAAGTTTTCTGGAAATTGATAAGGATAAAGTGGGTGGTAAGAAAAAGTCAAAATCCAATGCTGAATTAGTTTCAGAAGCCACCAATTCGGTAATCGAGCAAATTTTTGCCTTAGGAGGTGCGGGAGCTTTTGGAAATTCCCCGCCCGTTTCGTCGGCGGCGGAAAATCCAAAGTTTGAGGAACAGCGAGTGAAACTGGAAGAACTTTCTAAGCAATTAGAGGATAAGGATAAGCGTTTAGTTGACTTGGAAAAGCAATTGATAGGTAATAATGCTGCGAAACCAGTTTCCAAATTTAGGCCGCGTAAATTTGATGAGGGCTGTTATGAATGTGGGGCAGATGACCACTTTCGCTCTGATTGTCCTAAGTTGACAGAAGAGGAAAGAGCGCACTTTAGAAATTTTCGGCGCGGGCCGCCGCAGCGACCAATGAATAACTTTAGAGGTCCAGCGAATATGATGCGTTCTGCACAGCAACCCGTATATCCCATGCAAGCGGCGCCTTACCTGTATTATCCCCCTCCTGCGCAAATGTCAACCACTAATTGGTCTCCAGTGCAACAAGTTCAATCATCGCAAATGGCCATTGCAGCCGCTCCGTCAACTGAATTGACTGCATTAAATCCGACGCGCGTGTCTGCGAACTCAGTGAATCATGCACGCTGCGTGCAAGAAAGTAAAGAATATGTGCGCATGATTAGGGTTTTACCGGGTCTTGAAAGTTCAGATGAAGAAACAGAGGATCCATGTAACCCGCCTGAAATAACGCCACAAGAACATCAATTCATGCTTGAAAGAGAGGCTTGGATTATGCCTTGGGTTTATGCGCGTTCGTTAGATAGCATGATTTTTCGAACAAAGTGGTGGGCTCAATTGCAACACATGGGTTTGCAGGGGTTGAATATTAGTGGGTTTTGTGAGCATGCTGATGAGCATCCGCATGACGATCCTGAGGACACGTTGACGTATGTTAAGTTAGAAGCGCTGCTAGAATTAACCATGCATACGTTTATGTGTGAACCGCCGGACATTAGTTTGTCGCGAACGTCATCTGATTCTGAGTTGTATGTGTTGTCAGATTATTGTGAAGCAAGCGTGCCAACTTTGTACCGAACGTGGTCGGAACCGAGTATGTTGCCCAGTGTGTTGAACCGTGTGTTTTTCCTGTGCTGTCTATTTACGTTTTTTGCAAGTGCTGACGCAATGGGTGTGTCAGGTGGTGGTGTTGCTAAGAAAAAAGGAGTGTCAGATGAGTGGATTTTGACCGTGCGAAATTTTCTTGAGGGATTTATTGCTGGAATGTGTACTTTCGTGTTTCTGAGATTTTTTCTGCCCGCTTTGTGTGAACTGGTGTTGTATTTGGTGTGCGTAGTGTGTGATTGGATAAAATTGAGAGTGTTGCGGTTTCAATTAAATCGCATGCAAGCGATAGAAAATAGGCGCAATACTGCAAGGGGTGCGACCCCCGTAACACCGCCGCAAAAGTTAAATCCAAATAGCGCTGACAGTTCAGGGTATGGCGCCGATGTTGAAGAAACGCCAGTGAGTAGATTTAAGCATTTGCCGCCGCTGCGCGTTCCTAAAGACACTGCCGTCATGGAAAAAGTGAATGTAGTCACGCTAACTAGTGAAGAAATTGCGAATATCAAAAGTATTACGGCTAAGCGTAAAGAACTCGTGCCAATTTATTATAGTCCGTCGATTACGGTAGAAATTGAGGGGAATGAATACAAAAGGTGTCTGTTGGACACAGGTGCGATGAGGTCATTGTGCAGCCCGCTGGTGTTGGCTAGGCATCGAAATAATTGCATAGCGTTTGATGAAGTCACGCCCGTAGGGGGATTGCAAAGCGCGTCTCAATGCAAATTGCAAATTGAGGGTCAGCTGGAACTTCAAGTGATGATTACCGGGAAAGCGTTTTCTATTGTGTTTCAGGTGATTAGCGGTCTGTCGGACGACATTTTATTGGGCGCTGATGTGTTGAGGCATATGGTTATTGACATGCCTGCGCGTGAGTTGCGAATTGAGAGTGGCGATGTGCGTAAAAAGTTGACTGTGCCTTTTGACAACCCGCCGCCTGTGGTGCAAGAACGGCATGTTTATGCGGTTGTGACTGAACCGACTGAAATTAAGCCGCGGCATGAAACGATAATTAGTGCAAAATTATCTGAACCTATTGATGAATTGACGTTTGCAATTGAACCTTTGAGTGAATTCCATGTGAAAACGGGTGTGTTTGCAGCTAATGCTGTTTATGAAAGTGCGAGTGAATTGTTTCCGGTAAGGTGTGTTAATGTGACTGAAGTGCCGGTAAAATTGCAAGTGGGCCAGAAAATTGCTATCGTAGAACCAGTAGAGTGTGCTTTACAAGTGCGCCGAGGTGATCCGCCTGCTGAGTGGGTGCGAGAATGTTGCGAGCGCGATATGAGTTTTACCGATACTATACTTGAAACTAGTGAGGAAAAAGTACCAGTTGAGGGCACTGTACCTTCTAAAGCAGCGAATACGACCATGAAGGTGGTTTGTGCTGATGGGAGGGAAATGGATTTTGAGGTACTGGTCGAATTGGACGAAATTAAGTGCCAGCAATTAAAAGAGTTGATTTTAACTCATCAGGATGCTTTCGCCAGGGATAAGTATGATTTGGGATATAGTGAATTGGTTGATTATCGACTTCAATTGACTAGCAAAATTCCGGTGGCGTGTCGAATGTATAGGTTGAGTTTGGATGACCAGCAGTACTTAGAAAAGCATTTGAGTTGTTTGCTTGAGCATGATGTCATTGAACATAGTACGAGTCCGTACTGCGCGCCGACATTAGTTGTCACTAAGCCGGATGGTGCCAAGCGCATGGTGATAGATTATCGACGATTAAATGCAGTAGTTCACGCTCCCCAATTTCCGCTGCCCAGATTAGACGACACAATAGAGTCATTGCACAGCTGCAAGTATTTTTAGCAGTGTCGATATCAATCAAGCGTTTTACAACATTGCGCTGCATCCGGATGATAGACATATTACGTCGTTTCGTAATTGTTTTGGTCAATTTCAGATGAAACGTTTGCCGATGGGATTAAAATGTTCCCCGGCTTTAGCGCAGCGCTGTTTTGAAGTTACAATGGCTGGATTATTGCACCGGAATGTGTTGGTATATATAGATGATTTACTCATTTATAGTAGGTCATGGGAAGATCATTTGAGTGATATAAGTCAGGTTTTGTCGCGTTTGATAAGTAGCAGTTTTAAAATACACCCAAAAAAGTGTTTTTTCGCGCGCACAACTGCTGTTAAATTCCTGGGTTATATGGTAGGGCGTGAAGGGATTTGTATACCGGATGATAAGCGAAAATATTTGAGTGATTGGCCGCTACCTGTGTGTGTGCGTGAAGTTAAAGCGTTTTTAGGTGCCGTTGGATTTTTCCGGAGGTTAATTCATAAATGTGCTGAATATGCCGCTCCTCTGTCTAATTTAACTCGAACAAAAACTGAATTAGGAACTGAAAAGTATAGTGGAAGTACTCCCGTAGATTTAAATGCGAACCCTGCAGCTTTGGAAGCTTTTAATAAGTTAAAATTGATGGTGGCTGAGAGTCCCTGTATACAGTATCCTGATCCCAGTAAACCGTTTATAATTATTACTGATGCTTCTAAAGTTGCACTAGCTGGCATTTTAGTACAGCGCGCTGAACCTGCCGCCGCTCTGCATGCGTGTTCATTTTATAGCCGAAAACTTTCTGAAACGCAATCCCGATGGCCTGCAATTACGCAAGAAGCATGTGCTATTTTTGAGAGCATACGCAATTGGCATTGTTATTTAGCGGGCCGGCCGTTTGAAGTGTGGACCGATGCGAAAAGTATTTCATGGGTTAAAAATCCCAATTTGGAAACCCATCCCCATACGGGTTTGCACCGATTTGCGCTAGCCATTCAATCATATCAGGTTACTTTTAAGCATTTGCGCGGGAAAAGTAATGAATTGGCAGACGCTTTGTCGCGCCGGCGTGATGCACCTGTTGAATTTGATGAGCGTGTTAATTTGGATGAAGCTTTTGAAGAATATGCGTTTGATATACCTGCTGATGAATTGGCAAGAATTTTGACTGAGGAAATGGCGTTGTTAACATCTGAGGAACATTTAGCTAGTCAAGCAGTAGCTAAGGCCATGGCGCGATTGGCTGCCGCTCAAAATTGGTTGAAACATGCGAAAATGAAGTCTTTGGAACCGTCAGTTACGGTAGCCGCTGAACCGCCAGTGGCAAGTGTTGCTACTGTGCGGGCGCCACATCCAATGACTATGCGTGTGCGAAGTAAACCGAAGGCGGAGTCCAATTCTGAAAGTACTTTGAAATTGCCGCCAAAAAGTGAAGATGTGCCTAAATTAATGGCTGGTGGCCGCCGTTCCATTCAAGTAAGTAAGAAACCGGAAAAACTCGATGCTTTACCTCCTCCCATCACTCCAATTGAAGAGTTGTCACGTTTGCAAAAGGAAGAACCGTATATAATTACAATTCGACGCATGTGCGAGGAATCCACCGTTTTTCATTGATCAATTTGATGTGGTTAGGCGTGATGCGGATCTGTCAATATTAGTGGGTGAAAGGAAATACGACCCTGCGTGCATTCCCCAGTCATTAGTTGTCACTGTGTTAGAATTGGCGCATAACCACCCCACTGCTGGACATTTAGGTGTGATGAAAACGTTTGAAAGATTGCGCGAATTCGCTTGGTTTACAAATATGCGTCCAGAATGTGCTAGATGGGTTTCTACTTGCCCTTCGTGCAACGCGAAGAAAGGATTGCGTCGCTCGATGAAAACTCAAATTCAGAGCCGGAAAATTGCTAAGTATCCTGGTGATTTTATTGCAATTGATGCAATAGGGCCATTGCCAATTACTGAAAAACGAAATGTACATGTATTGGTATTTGTGGATCAATGCACGCGTTTTGGTTTAGCAGTGCCCGTTCCCAATTTGAAACAAGATACTGTGGCTATTGCGTTCTTGCAACATGTGTTACCGATTTTTGGCGCGCCCGCTGTAATCTTATCCGACAATGCACTGAGTTTCATTGGCGGCATTTTTGCTGAGTTGCTGCGTTATCTAAACACAGTGCAGACCAAGTGTTTCAATTATACGCCAAAAGGAAATGGTTTGGTTGAGCGCAGGAATGGCGTCTTAATGGAAATAATTTCGCATTATGTGAATGGCTCGCATTCGGATTGGGACAAACACTTAGGCGCCGCCGTCTATGCGTATAATACATCTAAGCACCCCTCTATGAAAGTGACGCCATATGCGCTGCTATTTGGATCAAATTCTCCGTCACTTTGGGAGCGTATGATAGAGCTGACGGGAAATGGCACCGATAAGACCGATAAGCCGATGGCGTACAGTCCCTTTGTGTCAAATTTAGACGCGCAACTTTCGGACGTCCGCGCGGCCGCGCATTCGGCTTTACAACGCGCGCAAGAAAAAGAATGTTTTTATGCAAATCGCAGTGCGCGTCGCTTGAATTTGAAGCCCGGTCAATCAGTCCGTGTTTATTCGCCCCGAATTCTTCGAAAGTTAGGCCGCGTTAAGAAGTTCACACATCATTATTTTGGCCCGTATGAATGCTTAGATTATGTGCATCCCATCGTGACCGTGTTTAATAGGTTGTCTAAGAAAACTTATACTGTTCATGCTGATCGTGTTAAATTAACAAATGAACCAGTTAATCCCACCTATTCGCAGATTTTCGGTTAAAAAACCCTGAGATTTTCCGCTCTTCAACCTAAAGTGCTTCAAGTCAATTATTTCGTTCGATTTAATTAAAATTTATTGTCATTTTTTATTTGGATTATTCGCGTTTAATTCTAGCCGTCAATTCGTGGTGAGTTCGGGGTTGCAATTTTTGTATTTTTAGTTGTGCGCGAGGTAATTTTGAAGTAAAAAGTTGTCTTTTATGTAAAAGGCAAAGTGCGAAAATTTTATAAGTGTTATTAGTTGTTCGTTCCTAATTATCGTCGCAGTTTTAATTCACCAGTTATTCATACCATCGCATTTATTTCGTTCTAAATTCGTTCTTTAATTTCGTTCTCATTTTCGCCCATTTCGCAACAAAATAAAAATTATTTTTGGCGCAATACGTTTAACGTAGTGCGTTGAAAATAATTCGCAACTTTTCGATTAGGCAGCGTTTACACGGATTTTTGGGTGACGACAAACCACAAAAATCGCACTTTCAAAAGTTCCATAAGTCGAGTGAAAAGTTCCATATTTATGAGAAAAAGTGGTCAAGGATATATATTAGGTAGGTGCATATGCTTGTCAAATTAAAAGTCCAATCGGTTTGGTCTCCAAAGAGTTATAAAAGTTTGATTTTTCTTGCTGTCGGCTATCGTTGTCGGAAGCCGACAACGATCACCGACAAATCGAAAAAAATTTTTTTTGACTGTGACGACCAGCAAATTCATGATCGTGATCGTCACGCTCATATTGCAGTGACACAGAAAAGTGGCTGATAGTCGTCACGAGCTGTGAACGTGTTTTTTCAGTGACGACAATGTGTCTTCAATCTAAAACATGCACAGCACTTCAGCAAAATATTTTGATAGGTGCAATCTTAGTTTAAACGCTAGCTTATATACCATTTTTACTCGAATTACCCCCCTCCCCTCGAATCGACCCCCGCTCGAAATAACCCCACCCGAAATCATAATATACATAACAAAACTGTAGTTTTTTGTATCCATGTGGAGCAGCCAACGATGGAAAAAAACACAGTAATTGAACACAGAAACTCATTGAGTTTCTGTGTTTTTGTTTTACACAGAAACTCACAAATTTTCAAAAACTCAAAACTCAAATAAGTTTATTTTGGAGAACAGAGAAACACGGAAATGCAGAAAAGTTTTTTCAGCTACGTGGTTGAATGCACATGAATTCAATTAAACTAAACAAGATAAGATATGCATGTATAGTATGTAATATTTTATGTTGGAACAAAAAAAAATTTAAGATGACATGCACATCTCCCAGTGGATTTGACAATTTAAGTTTCAACATGTTTAAGTATAGTTGTAGTTCAAATCAATTCCGTAGTCTTCCATATGGTGCACATCTATTGGAGAATTTTGAGGTACTGTGCAAATTGTCGTTTCTGGGCATTTTGTTGATGCTGGTGTTGTGATGTGGATGTCCTCATTGTAGACATTTTTATGGACTTTTTCGACATTTGAAAAAGACACAGATGTTATGTGGGGTTAAAACATGTGCAAAACCAATATTTTATACATCAAAATGCTGTAATTCATAATTTTTGGGGAAAAACTAGAGTTTTTAGAGAAAAACTAAAAAAAAAACTTGAGTTTTTACAAATAACACAGAAATGAAAACAGAGTTACTTAAGTTTTTTTTTGAGAAAAAACTCAAAACACAGGTATTCATTTTTGAAAAACTCAAAACACAGATAGTGTTTTTTTGGAGAACTTACCCATCATTGGAAGCAGGACATATCTTAAAAACAATGAATGAGTTGCATTAGAACACATATTAAAGCTTCAATATACTTACTTATGTGTCTATAAACACTGATATATCTTTGTTACTACTAGGGATGGAAAAAAATATTTTTTTTCAAGATCTTGTTTGTTTAAAAAAAAATTTTTTAAACATTTTTTAAATATAACTTTTTTTAAAGCTCCCAGATATGGTTAGGAGTCAACGTATATAGGTATATCAGATAGGTGACAGTATATTGTATATGTTGACTTGTGGGGGCCAGATTTAATTCGCCCTACAAATATTTTTAAGTTATGCACTACACCCTACAGGCGTCTCCCTACACGCCCGACAAAACCGTGTAGAAAGCATAGCTGAGTTATGCGAGTAAGGCGCCCTACAAACAAATATGAAATTCAATTCTCACGTTCTGTCAGGCGCTCGGCCGACAAAATAAAAAAATAAATTAAAATCTGCCCTACAGCAAAATGCTGTCGGGAGTGATAAAGAAAGCCTACTTTCAAAAAAAAAAATAAATTGTCTTAAATATTCTAAAGCTCATTGATAGGATAGATTTGGATGCGTTTTTCCTCCCATCTCAATGCAGGCAGTGCCCCACCCCAAATACAGGTTGGCCGAAAAACAAAAAACCTGGAAATTCCACTGTTTGCTTGTTTTGCACACTACTGCCTGTGTGAATATTCTGAAATGCCATTCTTATACATGGTGGTTCAGAATTTTCTATTCAGAAATATTTTGTTGATTTTTTTTAATTATGAAAATTCTATGAGTATAATAAATAGATGTTTCAGAATCGGCCCACACACACTAGTTGACATCGCAAATGCATGTCAAATGAATGAAACTAAAGAACCAAACAAATTTTTTAAGCATCACACTTAACAGAAACAATGAAAATTACACGTCGCAACATAAATTTCACTATGGTTTATCACATAGGAAAAGTAAAATCACATAATAAAGTAATATTTAGCTGAATCCAGTTGACATGAATTTTGATGTCAACTAATGTATATGGTTTGATCCTGAAACAAATATTTATTATACTCATAGAATTTTAAAAATTGACGATATTTTTCTGCACACAACAATCTGAGCCACCATGTACCAAATGGACATTTCAGAAGATTCAAACGGCAGGCAGGCAGTGCGTGTGTGTGGTGTGTGAAAGCGAGTGGTCATATTTAGGCACAAACTGTTTTAAAAACACACACCCAGTGTTCACAACACTGGCTACATAAATATTTATGTAATACAGAGGCAAAAGGAAGATCAGCTACTGAATGTGCCACAGTCAATATGTCTACCGTATCTCATCTGAACAAATCAACATTTTTGTAATATTTTTCATCACATTACATCATTTTTATTATTGGTTACTATGATATGTAATTATAAATCACATGAGTTTATTCGTCAAATTACGGTAGAATTCTCTTTAAAGCATCACGCGCATAGTCGTATAGTCCGATCAGTCTTATGTTGCAAAAACCGATCAATAAATAATAGTATTATACCGAGTGGAGCGCATACTTCGCGCAGAATCCTATGATAAATTTATGAATAAAATCTTGTGATAAATTTCGTAATTGATTATTCCATAGTAAAAACGAAATGTTATGATGAAAAAAATGTCTAATTTTTGGTTCATTATTCAGATGGGGTACGGTAGGTTGCCATAATAAGTGTGATGTCCGCCGAGTATACTGTGTGATTGTTATTCATGTTTTTTTTCTTCTCATTTCTCTGCATTTTCTTTTTTGTATTTTTATATTTTCCATTTTCTTTTTTGTATTTTTATTATTTTTATTCTGACAAATTGCAGCTATGCCCTACACCCGAATCGCACCTCCCGACATGCAATTGAATTGCGTTTTCTCGAGATGCGTGCACGTAGGGCAACGGTAAACAATCTGTAGGGAGCCTGCCCGATTTCGGGCGCATTACATGCATGTAGGGCGCATTATGCGAGAATTAAATCTGGCCCCAGGGGGTTTATTTTTTCAGAGTGGAAATTTTGAGGTGGGGTATTTCAAGGGGGGAGGGGCTTATTCGAGGGTGGTTATTATTTCGTCAGAATATTTTGTTAAATTCATAGTGTAGAATACAGCTTTAAATACCCAACAACGGTGGTAATAAACGTGTCCAAATAGGATATATAGGGACATATAAACGTACATCTATACACAACAGAGTATATGTGTACCTGCGATGCAAACCAACGTAGATAATTACATCATGTAAATACATCAAATACATGATATACATCATTCCAGACGGGGGTATTTCGAGGGGGGTTTATTGTTTCCTCAGCTCGAAAACACCTGGGGGTATTTCGAAGGGGGGGCGGGGGGGGGGGGTATTTCGATGAAATACGGTATATCGGTTTTTGCTGAACATTCATGACGTCAAGTGAAGTTGGCCATAGTGTAGGTTACAATAGAAGCCAATATTTTACATTGGCAGTAATTTTTCACACTGTACAAGTATAGTCAGCGTACATGATACTCTGCCCTCGCACTGATTTATGTCTCGTGTTGGAAGCGTGCCAATGATTATTAAATCATGCGATTTCTGTAAAAAAATGAAAAAAGTCATCCATGTGAATATGTTAATGAATAACATTATAACAACAATCAATTTGATCATGTTTTTATTAAACTTGCACGCGTTAAGCATCGTTGGCACACTTCCAGCGGGAACCACGCGTGCAAGGTGTAAAGTAACCGGAGTATATATGAAGGCACATTGACTGGATATTATATACTGCACTAACATATCACAACTTATTATTACATGCTAGAATGCAGGAATAGAAGCCATGACAATAAAAATGCCACAAAACCAATGAAAACAACCACAAGTGGTAATTTGTATGTGAAATTCTACACTTTCACACAAAAAAAGCAAAATACCTAATGCATAAGTATTTACTAAAAAATTTAAAAAGCGCTGGGACCCTTGTGTTTTTTTAAAAAAAGGTGACATTTTTATTAAAAAAGTGAAAAAGTGAAAAAAGTCTCAGCCAAAAAAACTTACTTTTATGTCAACTTGATATGAATATTGCCTTTTGTCAAATGTTAATGACTTGGGGAAGTTGGGCAAGGAGTAGCGCTTAGATAATGTTGTTAGAGAAGGCTAATACATTGACAGTGTCATTTCATACTGTGGAAGTATTTAGGGATCAAACAGGATCCTGATCCTAAAACACTGAAAATTTTGAGATTAAGCAGTCCCAATTCCGATCCCGAAAGCTCAATCCTGATCCTGATCACAAAATATCAGAAAACTAATCCCAACCCCGATCCCCCTCCATAAAAGTGTCATAAAATTTCGGAAACATATACTGTATTTCTTCTAATAGAAGAGAGCCATTCTATTTTTTTCATCAACTTTTTTACCTGCTGTTCTCTTGGAGGTGCCGTTCTATTGAATCGATGTTCTATTCTTTTTGTGAGCACAAAAAAAGAGTAAAAACATGCCATTCTGTTGGAGGTGCTGTTCCATTGGAGGTATACCATTCTATAAGCAGAAATATGGTAATTGGGCACTCAAGGTTTCTGTTCACATTTCTTGTGCAAAAATTCATATAAATATTTTTTACTTTTCATTTCCACCAATTTTCCAGGATTAGGATTGGGGTCATGAGATTGGGATCAGGATTGGTAAATATTTGGACAGGGATCAGGATTGGGATTCGTTTTTTTATTATTCAGGATCAGGATATGGATCGTGACAGCCAAATCCCAAAATTCTCCAGGATCGGGAACCTGTTTGAACCCTACCCAGGGGTCTCCTAGAGTTTGACTTGGGGTTGGTAGGTTAGATAGCAAATTGCTCTTCTGGAAGGAGAGATAGCTGAAAAATATTTGGCTGCACGGTTTCATACATGGGCTTTTTCAAGGTATAGAAGGAAGACAAGGGAGAAAAATTGCTAAAAGTAGTTCAGCAGGATAGCTCAGGATAAGTATACAATAATGAGATTACTAAAGATAGCTGAAAATAGGCAATAAGGAACATAAACTAGTGATTTTGGAGGTGAAAATCTTAAAAAAAGTTATGAAAATTAATAATTTGGTAAAAACTGGGGTATAATTTGTCAAAAATTGCTCCAGATAGGTAGATAGCTGGACAATTGGGGGATAGATAGATCAGCTCAGGCCTCAGAGATAAATAGATAGCTGAGCGCTCTTCAAGATACATCGAGAGCTGGGCGGCTTTGGGGTTACCCCATTGGATACCCCTGCCCTACCTCCAACTAGGGTTCAAACGGGATTGACTTTTCGGGATCGGAATCGGGATTCACTTTTTGAGATTTCGGGATCGGGATCGGGATTGGGGTTTTGGGATCGGGATTGGTATTTTGAGATTTCGGGATCGGGATCAGGATTGGCCGGGATTGGGGTCACGGGATCGGGATTGGCATTTTTTCGGGATCGGGATTGGGGTCCTGGGAAAGAGATTTTCGTCACTGTTCTGGCATTCACAGTTGTTCATCAAGGTCTCAAAACACTGTTGGATGCCAGAAAAGTGACATAAAATGGACGCTGGGGGTTTACGTTCACATTTTTGCACGCAAAAATGTCATTTTTTCACTTTTTATAATTTCCACTATTTTTTTCCGGGATCGGGATCCGGGACTTGGGAGATTCTTGGGATCGGGATTTGAAAGTTTTCGGGATCGGGATCGGGATTGGTATTTTTGGTTTTCGGGATCGGGATCAGGATTGGGGTTTCGGGATCGGGATCGGGACTGCTAAATCCCGGAATTTCACGGGATCCGGGATCGGGATCGGGATCCTGTTTGAACCCTACCTCCAACCCATGCCCCATTGGAGACCACTAACCCCCTGCACGTCTGAAACCCTGCTTGTCATGCAGTTATGTGCAAAATGCAACTTTGAACTGCTAGAACTTTTGATCAGAGAAGGATGCTGAAAAAAACTCTTTGGAATATGATATCTTTTTGTTTCAACTATGTGGGGGCATGGCCAAAATGTTTTTTATGGTGTATGGCAAAGTCGGGTCAAGTTGGCATCACTAATTTAGACATCACTAATCCGACCACAAAAATGAAATCTACAGGTTGTTCCGATCATTTTGAATGTTGATATGTCAAAATCGGTTGTGAAATATCTGAGATATTGATGATTGAAAATTTTGTCGGAATTATGTAAATCAGCCTCGCTACCGAGGCTTTCCGACAACTTTCCGACAAATCGTCAAATGCGTTTCCAAATCGCCGTCACAAGCTGTGAACGTGTTTTGCTTGTGACAACATTCTACAGGTGCTATCACCTAAATGTCATTAATGCAACACACAATAAAACAAAAAATTGTCTGGACATGGTCCAATCAATGATTAGGCCCAATCAAGCCCCATCAGAGTATGACAATAGCATCTGGTGTACATGATAACAAAAAAATTGTTTGTCGGCGACAACGAGGCTAATTTGTGTCATGCAACGACAAGGCCGATTTGTTGTCACATGTGTGATATTTTCAATTTTCATCGCAGAAAGGTCCGTGACGACACGGTTTTTTTGTCGTCACGAAAAATCCGTGTAAACGGGGCCTAAGGGTGTCGCTCAGACCTTCGTGCATTTCGGTGCCGACATTCTGGGTGGCGCATTTTAAGTAGCAATAAGTTGTGTTTTCCGGTGCTCTACTTTGAAGTGTGAAAGATGACTAGTTCGGGAGGCGTACCTATGAGTGGGTATGGAGCGAGTTCTAGTTCGTACCGTGGCGGGCGCATAGCCAAGGCGCCGCTCAAATCGTGGACTTCCCATGGAAAACAGGGCGGGGACACTATTCCGTCGCTGCCCTACAACCCTCCTCGAAATGCTCGATCGATTTGCCCTGAATTCGTCATCAACCAAAAGTTGTCGGGAATAGTGGATCGAGTTCACGTCGGTAACGAACAGCGTCCTACCAGTTATCAATGCCACATTCGTTTCGACGGCGATGCGCAGGCGCTTTTGGAAAGTTATCCGGAGTGGTCGGAAGCGGAAAAGGCTTATCCATTTTTCACCTATTCGGTCAACAAGGCGGAGCGCGCTTGCGAGCGGTCGGTGCAGAAAATTTTGAGGGAATATCGCGAGGCTAACGAAGCTTACGACATGTTTTTGCCGCTTGTCCGCCACGGCATGCATTTTGTCGCGACTGGTATCAGTAGGGTTAGCGCCGATCCAAAGTATTGGGAATTGCGCGGCGTCACTATTATGAAAAATGACGCACAAATGCCATTGTTTTTAGGCCGCCCGGTTGTCATTGTTTCGCAAGGACAAGTTGACCTCTCCATCGATGAACCGGCGTCGGAAAATTCACAGAGAAGACAGGAAAATCGCGAAGGGTATCATGCTTATCCGGCCAAGTGGAGGTATTTGCGTTTGAGAGCGGCGTTCACCCCTTCACGGTATATTAGTGCACCCCCCTTCAAAGGCGCCGACGAGCGGGATCCGGGCCCTGAAAAGTTGATTTTTGCGCACAGCGAAAATGTCATGGAAAGTGACGTACACCCGCATGCCAGACAATTAGGAGTGGCGCATGTAGAGTATCACGCTTTTGATGACGCCGGCAAAGTCAACAACTTTTATTGGGGTCATGCGTATGGCGTGCGTATTTTTTCGGCGCGG
This sequence comes from Sphaerolaimus hirsutus, assembly GCA_964036195.1. NCBI lineage: Eukaryota > Metazoa > Nematoda > Chromadorea > Monhysterida > Sphaerolaimidae > Sphaerolaimus > Sphaerolaimus hirsutus. The sequence continues at coordinate 9,529,402 of OZ038455.1, read as the reverse complement.
GAAATTGAGTCTGGTATGGAGTGGAAGGGTGAAATGAACAGAAATCACCTTACCTCTCAGCTGCAGCTCCGTTCCATCTTTTTGGCCGCTGCCAATGTGTGTCACGAAGCGCATTTGCGATACACTGCGACTAGGGCGAAAGCGGTGCGTGCGCAGGTGACTTGGCAAAATGGCCCGCGGGGATTAATCGCGATAATTAGGTGGGAGCGCGTGCATTTAAATCTAGCCGCTGCGATGCGCGACACGGCCGAGTGGCACAGGAATAAGGCGCAGGGCTACATGTTGAATTTTACTTCGCCTATGTCGTCGCTACAAATCGTCGAAGCTGATCCCCGGGGGGAAGAGCGTGCTCTGACTGGCCGCCCACAGATAAGTTTACGCACGGTCAGCGCTGACATTACTGCCGAGGCGGTGCAGTTGGTCGCCAAGCCGGATGTGTTAGTGCCGCAGGCGCTATCGCCGCATTTGATGCCCAATTGTGATTACATGGTGCGCGGTTCCGCTTTGTCGCCTAGCTATAATGGCCGCATGGAAATTTTGGAACGTTTGTGCATAATGGGGCCTAGTGGTTACCGGCCAACAGAGAGCGATACCGGAATGCTCGCTGTGGAAGATCAGGTCAAAATGGCGGTAGTGATGCACAAACAGTTGACCCAGGTTGAGACTGATTGGCAGCGAACGCTCGACAAAATTGAGTCTGACGGGTTGTATGCTGAGGTGCGCAGAGGCACATGCGAAGATTTATTGCAAGCTCACCAGGGTGATTTTCGGCCGCAGGAGGGGCAGGGGCGTGTGATTGCGTCAGTTATCAAGTCTGTGCGAAAAACTGCGCCGCTGTTGTTGATGTGTGATTCACCGTTCGGTTCCGGTAAAACGACTGTGCAAAGTCAGTGTGCATACGCGGTTGCGTTTAAGTTTACTGAAAAAAATGACCCGCCGAACCCGCTGAAGAGGGAATTGCCCTCTGATGCAAACAAAAATGCGCTTTACCACTCTACAATGATTACTTGCAGTGTAAATTCGGCCGCTGATGAGTCTGCTAGACAATCGTTGCAAAGTTTGGCGGACATCGGCCTGCCTACTTTGGAGAGGGTCGTGGAAGTTTTGCTGCGCAGTAGGGAGACGTGGACTGCGATGGATAACAAACCGAATTTCGAAACACCTGGCTATGCGCGTTTTTGTCAGGTGCGCGCTGCTTTCGCGATTCGCGTGCTGAGTCCGTTGTTGGAAGTTGACGATCGCTACGTCGATATGACGCTCCAGCAATTGCCGCTGTTGAATTTGATCGCGCAAAATATGCCCGTGCATGTGATTCGATTGAATGACCACTGGCTAACTGCTTATGAACGCTTTACCGCTCAACGCCATATTTGTGACACTTTGAACGAGATCATTGCGAACAATCAGCATCCCGCCGACATTTTTGAAGCCATTCGGTCGCAGTTGCCTTTGGTTTGTTTGTCCATCGACGAAGACGACGAGGATGATTTGGTGCCACTGGACGATGGTCAAGAGGAAGGCGTGCAGGTGTGGGGGGCCGCGGCTGGCTTTGTCGATGACAACCAGACGTGGGGCAAAATTTACAAGCGCGAAATGCGACGCCTCGTTAGGGTGGCTACTAGGTTGCATAAGGTGGTGTTGAATGTGTTGCAGCCTGGTCAAGTTCATGTGACTTTGGATTCATCGCGCGACAAGCGACTGCAAGTTTTGAAATATGCCGCGGTGTTTGTGGACGAGGCGTCTCTGGCGGATGAAACTGCCATTTTTGGCGCTGTTTCAAACGCTCGACTCCCCCACAATGGCTTGGTGCTTTTGTTTGGCGATAGCAAGCAGTTGACCCGAATGGTCAGGCCGCATTCATGGATCGCTCCGATCCTGAAACCTGATCCATCGCTGATCAACAGGTTGGTGGAAGGTGTGCTGTGTCCAATTCTGAAGCTCGAGACTGTTTTCCGCGGCCACGACGCGCTGATTCAAGCGAATTCTGTCGCTGCGTACGATGGCCAATTGCGCGCATTCCACGAATACAGTCAGTGGCGAGATACTTTGCCGCTCATGGCTTGCGGTGCCGATCAGGTGCCTTTGTCTTCTGTGATCGTGCACATGGGTTTCGAAATGAGCGAGGGCGTGTCTGTTAAGAATTTGACGGAAGTGGACATTGTGGTGCGCGTTGTACAGCAATTCGTCATTTTGGCGCTGAACAGCGAGGGCGAGAATGTCGTTCCGTGGAGTAATTTAGAAAACGCCAATTCACTGCTGGTTGTGTGTTTCTATTCAGCGCAGGAGAGAAAAGTGATTGACGAATTGGTGCGATTGAACTGGGCGCAGTTGTTAGGGGGTGAGGGGTTCCCTGGTTATTTAGTGACCCCAGCGTTTTGGCGGAAAAAAGTCATCACTGCTGATCGAGCGCAAGCTCGTGAAGCGCACGTGGTGATTGTGTCATGTGTGAGGGGTAGTGTGCCGCGAGTGGACGCTACTGGACATCCGTCGCAGCGCGAGCGCGATGTGATGGACAGAATTGGCTTTTTGGCGATGCCGGAGCGGTGCAACGTGGCCACGTCTCGAGCCAAAACGGCCAGGGTCGTGATCATGAACGCCGCAACCGTGCTGCATTCTGAGTTTTTCTGGCGTTTTGTGGCGGTGGAATTGGGAAAGGGACGCGTTTTTGCATACCATGAGCGGCGTTTGTGGGAGTGTGACCCGTTGGCTAGGTTTTTGTTGCACTGGAGAAGTGCCCCGGTCGATCTGCAAGAACCCGCTCCGCCAGTGCAAGAAGAAGAAGAAGAAAATGAGGTTCCTCCACCGGAAGAAGTCCAGGAGGTGGATGTGAGCGAACAGCGAGCGTCCCCTCAGCCAGATGCTAGCGTCGCCGCCCCCGATTCTCCAGACGTGCAAATGTTGCCGCCAGAAGAGCAAGAGGAGGAGCCAGAGAAAGTGCAGCCGCGCGCGGAGGAAAAGGCGGGTTGTTCTCGGTCTCGGCGTCGACATCGCGGTCGCCGTCGCTCTCCCTCGTCGAGTTCTTCCTCTTCCTCTAGTTCTTCGTCGGGTTCGTCAAAATCGGGATCGAGTGAAACCGATTCGGCTTCGGAGTCTGAACGCGCGCCGCCCGTACCAGCACACCAACAGAAAACGCTCCCGGAAGAGGAGGTGATGGAGGTGGAACAGGAGCAGAGAGAACAAAGTGCCCAACAGTTGGAACCAGAGGAGTTGGAAGGCCAACGGCAAGAACCAGAGCCAGAAACTGAAGAGGCCAACAATGCAGTCATTGGAGAGAAATTGGATGAGTTAATTCAAATGGCGGGCGAGTTGAACACCGAGCTGGACGCCGAGCGACAGCAACAGTCCATGAATCCAGACAGGCAGGTGCTCAGAGAAATGGACGCCATCCAGGAAGAGGCCAATGAAGTTGAGCCCATGCAAGAAGATGAACAGGAACAGGAGCAGCCTGAGGAAGTGGTCGCACAGCAGCTGCAGCAACCTGTTCAGGTTGTTGTAGTTGGCGCGTCGCCACCGCAAGATGAACAGAGTCCGCCCCCGCTTCCTTTGTGACTCCGACTTTGGCAGGTTTGGAGCCAGAGGAGGAGATGGAAGCGGAGTAATGGTAATTTAGGTGTACAGGAATTTTTTTTTTGTTTTGTTGTTGTTTTTTGTTTTTTTTGGGCGTTTTTGTTGAGCGAACTTTTTACCAGTAGAATTGAGTTTTTGTTGAAAATTGAATTTTCATTGAGTTTTACCGGTTCAAAAGTTGTTTTTTGTGTTCTCAACAAAGTGTGGAAAAGTGCGTAATTTTTGTTGATAAATTTAAAGTTGGTTTAAATAGTTCTTAAAAAACGGGAATTTATTTCAATTCATTTTTCATAGTTTTGCTGTGTTTCGATTTTAGCCGGGAGGTAAAATGTATGGCTGGTGGAGTTTGTGAGCAAAAGTGGGTGTCCAAAAATTGTAAAATTCCAAAAATTTTAAAAGTAAATGTATATGCAGTTCACCTAATGAATTTATGTAGAGGGTTGTTTACATTTCCGAGCTTACAATAATTTAAACATTTCAGTTCTACTTCGACGTTGGGTTTGGGCGATTCGGTGGGCGAACGTGGCGTTGACGTTTTCGGCTACGTCGCTGCGCTACGTTGGCAACGTGCATTTCCGTTTTTCCGGTGCCCCATTGTGTTATGTGTGTCCTTTTGGCCAAGGAAAGAATTGGAGGTATTGAGGATCTGACACAAAGTTGACGCTGTGATGTAAATAGTTGTTTTTCTTTTATTTGGAGTTTTTTTTATTCAATTAGGTAGTTTTTTTTAGAGAGTGAGACAAGTGAGGTGGCAACAATGCTATTTGTGACAGATTGATTAAAAAAGTATTTTTTCCAATTTTTACCGGCAGTTTAGATTGCATAACAAAGTTTCATTTATTTTCTCTAAGTAAAAAGAGTGATGCTGCGGTTGCATGTCGTAGGTAGTGCGTGAATGGTCAGTGATGGCTGAGGACACATAGGTGGATATTTGACTAACTTTCGCTGCATTTTTTTAAGTGAGGGCCGTGGCTATTGATCTAGTATGTACTGTGCATTTCTGCATTTCCGAATTGAGAAACTAAAGTTAAATTACAAGCGATTTTACAAAAGTACACTGATTATAGAGGTGCGGTGATGATTGGTGTTGAAAATGAGAGGTAATTAAAAGAATCGGGTCTAACTCGACAGGCATGATCTCATGTCTAAATGCCTACTCCCTCGGCTTGTTGTGAGAACAGCCCAGTCCGCCGATCTCATCGAAACAAGCACCCATACAGTGACAAGTGTACTTATTTTTGAGTGAATTGAGCAGTTCGGTATTTTCGGGGTGTGGTTTTTGCACAGTGCGTATGGGATCAAAAAGCCGTGGTTGACTAATTTAACATTCTGGTAGCAGAATGAGTGGTGTAGCAGCGAGAGTGGTCATTTTCTAAAGATAAGTGTCTTCGGTGGTTAGTGGCTGTTGCGTTTTGGCATGTGGCAGTGGGTTCACTCAGATATTTTGTTCAGTTTCGAACTTCTAAAAAAGTTATGCAATTTAAACATGGATTTGAGCTAAAAAGATTGAGATTTATCAACTTTCCAGTTGCCAATCATTTGCGTTCGTATTTTTATTAAGTGTTATACCGATTTCACATTCATTTTAACTTTAGGTTTGGTAGGAAATAGGTAAAACTCGAGTATGTTAATTTTTATTTTGATTTCTACTTTTGCAACTTCGCTATTTTTTATCTACCTAATCCTGGATTGATTGTTTTTTTTGAGTATTTCCTTTTCCCCTAGAAAACTGATAACTTGACATTTGGATATTTAGGAATTTATGCAAATTTCGTGGTTGATCTTTATTATACAAAGAGATGAAATAATAAGCCGCTTGTTTTTCCTGTTTTTTCCCCGAATATTTTGATAAGTGTAAAGGTGATCTGATTTGAGTGCGTATTTTATCACTCTGGTGGAATTTCCGCTAAGCGTCTTTAAAACGGTACCGTAATTCATTTTTTCCTTGACAGTCAGTGTAAAAGTTAATTCCATTCGCCTTACCGGCATCCTAATCTCATCATGGATTATCCCACTTACGACATTTTTTCGTTGTGCATTAATAATACGTGTGCGTCTTATGCTTTGGATATCAACGTTATCTTAGTTTACTATACGCTCTTTTTGCTGATGGGATTATTATTCGCGTGTTTATTTGTCTCGCTTATCGCTGTGTGTTTCCCCGTTCGTGGAGGTGGTTTTGGATTTTCGGTAGAGTTCGCTGAGTAATTTTTAAATCGCCCGCCATTTTTTCACGCTAAAACAAGTTTTTACAGTATCTCTTGTGTTTTTCCTGTTCTTTTTATTCTTCTCGCATTCGTTCATTTTCTATTTTCGTACTCGTTCCCGTTCCCATCCGTTTTTGCGCGTGAATTCTTTGTGTTTTTGTGTACTTTGATCGACATATCCTGTAAACTGACGCCGTGAATAATTTTAGGTATGCCCATTTTCAAATTCCGTGTGTCCGTCAAATCGTTTGTAAGCATGCTTCTCGTGGTATGTGGAAGTGTTGTCTGGACTTGGCTTATGTTGTTGCGTATAAAAGCGTACCGTAACTTAGAGTAGGGGTCGATTCAGTCGAAATTGCTTCGGTTTTATTTCTTGGAGTGTTTTCGAAGGTTTTGTGCCGCTGGTTAGAAACTCGCTCTCAGTGTGTTCCCTGTGTTCTATCTGAATGTGTGAATTCTGAGTCTAAAAATCGCCTAAAAATAAAATCTCTTCTAAAAACTTCGGACCCCTTGGTGTAAATTAGACATTCAACTAATTGCTAGTGCGTTGATAAAAACGCCATTCGCTAAAAAGCTAACTTAATTGACGTAGCGTACACCTGTGACATTCACTTCGGTGAATTCACCATTGTGCGTTGCGAATTCAATCGGTAGTCGCTTTTCCGTTGCCTTACTTTGTCGCTCATCCAACGAGTAGGTGTGAGATCGGTAAAACTTGGCAGTTTGCCATAGTGGAATTTGGTTGAGTAAAAAGCAGCCGGTGAAAATTCATGACATGTGTTTTATCATACTTGAAATATTATCATCACTCAGTACACGGTGCACCGTTTGTTCTCCTTAGCTAGCACCCGTTGCCCTGGCACTGAATATCCTGCATAAATAAATATGACAAAATGATTAAATATATGACTGAGAAGTTGCAATGTATGGTGTATCCAAAAATCTCTGGAGATTTATATTTTTTAAATATAGAAAATTTAGGGATATATTTTTCAAGAGATTAAAGTTTATTCTATGAGAAAACACATATCTGATCTGACCTTTTTACCTCTAATATAAGGTTTACCTCCAGTATAAAGTACCCTCTAAAAGATAGTGTCACTTTTGGGCTTTTTGAACATGTTTTAATAAATATAAGGCAAACCTCCAATAGAAGGTTTACCTCCAGTATAAAGTACCCTCTAAAAGAAAGTATCACTTTTGGGCTTTTTGAACATGTTTTAATAAATATAAGGCAAACCTCCAATAGAAGGTTTACCTCCAGTATAAAGTACCCTCTAATAGGCAACGATGGGTGAGTTCTCAAAATAAAAACACTTTCTGTATTTTGAGTTTTTCAAAAATGAATATCTGTGTTTTGAGTTTTTTTCACGAAAAAAACTTGAGTTTCTGTGTTTTATTTCTGTGTTTTTTTTTAAAAAACTTGAGTTTTTTTTCATAAAAACTCATGTTTTTTGATAAAAACTCAAGTTTTTTAGGAAAAACTCAAGTTTTTTTTGATAAAAACTCAAGTTTTTTGGTGAAAACTCGAGTTGTTTTACAAAAAGTTGTATTTTACTGCATTTTACTGTTGAAACAGTGGTTTTCTCATCAAATATTGGTTTTGCACATGTTTTGTCGTGTATTGAAAAATTTTCATTAGTTCACTGGAGGTAGTTCCAAATGGGTGACCACTACCTTTGACAGCTTGGGAGGTGAGGAGCCCTCAGCTCAATCGTGTGAGACACCTGGTAGACACTGCTCAACACTTCCATCACAGTCCCTAATATTGTCGAAACCACAAGGAGATGCGGACACCAATATTTTTTTACACACATTGTTCAGTTCAAATCTTGTGCCTTCAATTGCTTGGATAAAAAAACTCAAAAAACATTTCTGTATTTTCTGTGTTTCCGTGTTTCCGTGTTCTCCAAAAAAGAACTCATTTGAGTTTCCGTGTTTTTCAAAATTGTTGAGTTTCCGTGTTTCTGTGTTAAACAAAAACACGGAAACTCAATGAGTTTCCGTATTTAATATGTGTGTTTTTGCCATCGTTGCTAATAGGAGGTATAACTTTTGGCGTTTTTGAACATGATAAAATGAATACAAGGCATACCTCCAATATAAGGTATACCTGATTATTAGAACATATATATTTTTGAGTGAACTGCGTGCAAAGGATGCCTAATGCAAAAGATAGGGGCACAATCACAGCCTCATTTTTTGCCCGATTCGTGTGTGTTTTTGCACACAATGCAGTCACTATTTATTAGTACAAAATGCCCTTTACAAACACGTTACAATCTTGACAAACAGGGTTAGTAGATGGCAAAGTTGCTTCCCAAGAATGCAATTGCACATGTATAGGGGGTGGACTTGAGTTTTTAGGGGCTGAGTTTACAATTCAGGGTTGAGTTGATGGGTGTTTATAAATTAGTGTTGAGTTGACAGAAGTTTAAAAATAAGGGGCTGTTGACACAAGTTTACAAATTAGAGGCTGAGTTTATGGGAGTTGAGTTGATGGGTGTTTGCCAAATTAGGGGCTGAGTTTATGGGAGTTAACAATAACATTACCATAATCCTTCAGTGAGGCCCCCGGGGCTAAAAAATATAAATTGTGATATGATGCATTTGTGGGTTACTGATTACAATGATTTGAAATATGCACTCCATTCTGACAGTACATTACCATAACACTGAAATTAAATCCCTGAGGCCAAAACTTTCAAATTGTGAAATGATGCATTGTGGGTTTCTAATTGCACTGATTTGATATATAATGCACTCCATTTTGACACTACATAACCCTGAAAACTACATAACCATAACCCTGAAAATGAACCTCTGGAACCAAAAACTTTCAATTTGTGAAATCATTTATTCTTGGGTTTCTGATTGCACTGATTTGATATATGCACTACATTTTGACACTACATTACCATAACCCTAAAAATGAACCCATGGGGCCAAATACTTTCAATTTGCGAAATGATGCATTTTCAGGTTTCTGATAGCACTAATTTAAAATATGCACTTCATTTTGACACTACATTACCATAACCCTAAAAATGAACCCCCTGGGCCAAAAACTTTCAAATCATAAAATGATGGATTTGTGGGTTTCTGAGTGTAACGATTTCAAATATGCCCAGGGCTTCAAAAATTAGAAATTGTGAAATGATTCAATGTGGGTTTCTAATTACACTGATTTGAAATATGCACTCCATTTTGACACTACATAACCCTGAAAACTACATAACCATAACCCTGAAAATGAACCTCTGGAGCCAAAAACTTTCAATTTGTGAAATCATTCATTTTCGGGTTTCTGATTGCACTCATTTGAAATATGCATTTCATTTTGACACTACATTACCATAACCCTAAAAATGAACCCCCTGGGCCGAAAACTTTGAAATCATAAAATGATGCATTTGTGGGTTTCTGATTGTAGCAATTTCAAATATGCACTCCATTTTGACACTAAATTACTAAAACCCTGAAATTGAACCCCTAGACCCAAAAATTTCAATCTGTGAAATGATGCATTTTGCAGGTTTCTAATTGCACTGATTCGAAATGACTCAATTTCAACTCTACATTACTGTAAGCCTTAAATTGAAAATTGAAAATAAATTAGAAATTGTGAAATGATGCATTTCTGGCTTTTTGATTGCCTTGATTTGAAATATGCACTTCATTTTGACACTACATTACCACAACCCTGAAAATGAACCCCCAGGGCTAAAAATTTTCAAATCATAAAATGATGTGTTTGTGGGTTTCTGATTGTAGCGATTTCAAATATACACTCAATTTTTACACCACATTACTAAAACCCTGATAATGAACCCCTGGGCCCAAAAACTTTCAATTTGTGAAATGATGCATTTGTGGGTTTTTTATTGCAGTGATTTGAGATGTGCACTCCATTTCTACTCTACATTACCATAACCTTTAAGTCTAACCCCTGGGGCTAAAAAATTGAAAATTGCGAATTGATGCATTTGTGGATTGATGCTAGCGATTATTTCAAATATTCATTCCATTTTGACACTACATTACCATAAACCTGAACATGAGTTTACAGGAGTTTCCAAATCAGGGACTGAGTTTATGGGAGTTTCCAAATTAGGGGCTGAGTCTATGGGAGTTTCCAAATTAGGGGCTGAGTTTACAGGAGTTTCCAAACTAGGGGCTGTGTTTACAGGATTTAGAGGGGGTCCCCATGGGGTGCCATTTTTGGGGGGTCTCCAGGGGGTGCCATTTTTTGGAGGCACATATGGGGGTGCCATTTCAAGGGGGTCCCCATGGGATGCCATTTTTTGAGTGGTCCCCAGGGGTGCCGTTTTTTGTTGGTCCTTAGGGGGGTGCTATATTTTTTTGTGGGGGGGGGGTCCATAGGGGGTGCCATTTTGGTGGGGTCCCAAGGGGGTGCCATTTTTGGAGAGTCCCCAGGGGAAGCCAACTTTGGGTGGGTCCCCAGGGGGTGCCATTTTTGTGGCGGTTCCTAGGGGGTGCCATGTTTGGGGGGTCCCCAGGGGGTGCCATTTTTGGGGGGTCCCTAGGGGGTGCTATTTTTGGGGGTCCCTAAGGGGTGCCATTTTTTGGTGGTCCTCAGGGGGTGCCATATTTGTGGGGCCTTAGGGGGTCCCATTTTTGGGTGGTTCCCAGGGGGTGCCACTTTTGGGGGGTTCCCTGGGGGATGCCATTTGGAGGGGGGTCCCCACTGGGGTGTCAGTTTTTGCAAGCCTCTGAGTAGTGGGTACCTATAGCAGGATTCTCTCCAACCTTCAGTTGGGTTTTGTGGTTCTCTACAATTAATACCACAAGGATTTACAAACACAAAAAGAACAGCAAAGCACAAATGTAACCAATTTAAGATAACAACAAAGTTTGACACCTTGCAAAAACCACACTATCATATCACAAAACCTATACCACACAAAATGCACACTGCCCAACCATTTTACAGAAGTTTACAAAAAATCCATTCCAAAACATTGTATCTTTGGTATTGGTCTTGTTATTGTTGGTACATTACATACCGCATTTCAAAACACATGCCTAGCATGTGGGCAAACTTAACTAAACTATCATATTTCCTCCAATGGTATTAATTGTAGAGAACCACAAACCCCGACCAAAGGTCGGAGAGAATCCTGCTAGTCTCTAATATAAGGCACAGCTGGCTGTGTGTCAAAATGTGTAAAATCATAAAAACAGTGGCAAAAAGTGTAGGCAAATATGAAACTGGTGCAGAGGGCACCCAGACAAAGCTGTGTCAACTTGTAAATATTACTCCAGGTTCGCCATTTTGTCTCAGTCAAGTTTGATAAAATGAATCGCATTGTTGTTGGGTTAAATGTTTACAAAATCTGGAAAAAACAATGGAAGGTACCCTGTTATAAGGTTCACTAAAAAGCTGATGAAATCAATATAAGGTATTCCCTACATTGGAGGTAATGCATTTTATATATTTTTTATTTCTCTACATTTTTCAGAGAGAGTGTATTATTTTTTATCTTTTGAGAGATTTTCTGAAATTATATTTAATGATATTTTCTCAAAAACACACAATTTTTGGAGCACTATGTATTGTTGGGTAGCACCTACCTAGTTGCCCCTTCCTTTATCACCCCTTCCATTCGCATTGTTGTTCTCATTTCCAGTGTTTCTGTTACCATTATTCTCATTTCCGGTGTTTCTGTTGTTCTCATTGCCATTCCTGCCATTATTATCATTGCCATTCTCATTGCCATTCCTGCCATTATTATCATTGCCATTCTCATTGCCATTCCTGCCATTATTATCATTGCCATTCCTGCCATTCTCATTGCCATTCCTGCCATTGTCATTGCCATTCCTGCCATCATTCTCATTGCCATTCCTGCCATTATTATCATTGCCATTCCTGCCATTATCATTGCCATTCTCATTGCCATTCCTGCCATTATTATCATTGCCATTCCTGCCATTCTCATTGCCATTCCTGCCATTATTATCATTGCCATTCCTGCCATTGTCATTGCCATTCCTGCCATCATTCTCAATGCCATTCCTGCCATTATTATCATTGCCATTGTTCCCATCTTCATCTAGGTCTTCAAATTCATCACTGTTTTCATCACCACTATTAGAATCACTTTGTCCACTGTCTTTTGAGTCATCACCACTATTCGAAGAGGAAGACCCATCATCCATTTGCTCATCGATTTCATACAAACAGCAGCACTTGCCTGTTATTATTGTTTGAGTGCAAGTTGAATTTACGTCAAATGTACTTTGTAAAAATTTGACTTACCTGTGGAGCATGACCAATCCTGATATACACCCCCTGCTTTCCATGATTGACATTTCCTTACACATTTTCCTGCCTTCTTGCACTGGCCAGCACCGAAGCATTTCACTTGCATACCTGTGATTGGTGATGATATGAATGCACATGGTGCACTTTTACTCAAATGTACAAGTTAAATGTACAAGTAAGTTTCAGTAAAATAAAAATTGAGTATGTAAAAGTTTTTGTGAAGGTTATTTTTGAGCCACCTGTAAAAAATCAACATGATGTTACTCCTGACCCGATGCTTGCATGGACATTCAAAATATTGAAAAAGCCAGATGATAATGGCAGCTGGAACTTGAAAACAAAGTTATAGTAGGTGATCCTGTGGCTATGTGGTTGTAGCCACGGTGGTCCCCATAGGGGTGGCAAGCAGTGAAAACCTGAGGCTATCTTACAAGTCTTTTGGCCCATATCCGGTCTGGGCCCAACGAATAATTGATTGAATTTAACTAATCACTAATGGCTATACACAGAAAAAAATGGCTCGTGATGTGTGTGGAAGCCACAAATTTCTGGGCGAAGTGACCTCCACATGGTTCACCTAGCTACACCACACCATGCACCTCAGGTGCTAAATATCAAAATTGTGGAAGACACTTCACAATGCTGGCTTCACTGGGTGAATACACACATGTAAGTGAAGCATCCAGAAGTGTTTGTGTGAAGACACTTCACAATGCTTCACCACACACCACACCCAGTTTTTGCTGTGATAGCTGAAAAGCCTTGCAGTTGATTTGTCTCCTTCAGAAATTTGCATAATTATAATTCACAATTTATAAATCATCATATAATAATTTAATATTTACCTTCATAATCATCGCCGTCACCGCCCGTATTCTGTGATAAGTAAATATTATCTGCCCACGTGTAATAATAATTTACAAAATAGGTACGGTACATAAAATACATTCTGTGCACTTAATAATATCTACTGTATAAAGTTTGCAAGATGTTCAGACTGAAATGGGATCCTTTCAGAAGTACAGGGTGGCCCACCTCAGGCGCACGGTTTGAGTTGGCTTCCAGCGAGTCAATTTTCAAGAAAAACTGTTCAAATTTGGAATGGGAGTAGATAAATGTACCCCATTTGTTGTGTTAAGTGCATGGTTTTATATCGCCAAATTTCATGTCGGAATGTGAAGCACAGTTTCATACATGTTTGAATGTCAGGCGCACAGTTCCAATCATCCACCAAAGCACCTATTCTTCATAAAAATGGTCCAAATTTGGCATGGCAGTAGATAAATGTACGCCATTCAGTATGTTTAGTGCACACATTCATATCGCTAAATTATCACCTTGATCACATCATACGTGAAACAACGTCACTCCACATAACCACCGCCATTATCCATGACATAATGCAAATGATTAAGCAGTTTTGTTTTATCTCCACACACCATGCAGCTACAAGGATTGTCAGCTTGACAGCATCTTGAACATTCAACATTTTTCTGTTTCTGTTGAACCGTATGCACAGCATGCACATCCAAACACAATGGAGCACGTTCAAACACGTATGAAACTGTGCTTCACATTCTAACATCAAATCTTGCGATATGAGACCGTGCACCTCACACAACAAATGGGGTACATTTATCTACTCCCATACCAAATTTGAACAGTTTTCATTCAAAATTGACGCGTTGGGAGGCAATTGAAACCGTGCGGCTGACGTGGGCCACCCTGTACATATTTCCAAAGTTGTGATTACACGATAAATAAAGAAAATTGGCAATAAAAGTGAGATAAATATTTATCTGTAAGGATCACAATCAAAAAATTTAACCGGTGCTATACAAAAATACTGCATGTGCGAGTTGAGAGAGAGTCATCCACAATTAGCATTCGAAAAATAACCCGTGATTTATATTTTCGAAAATCACAATAAATATAAATAACCCGTGATTTATATATATTTATATTTTTTCCAAATTCTGAGTGATATATTTATATATATTTTTTAAATCTGAAAAAAATCACTGAGAAAATCACTCATACTTGATACATTGTGGTGCAATGATTGCACTTTATGACTAAAACATGCAATCTGTGCAAGAGAAATTTGCAGGGATTTTTGCCAGAAAATCTCTCTGCTCATGTAGAGCATTATTGGGTTAAAATTGTATTTGAAGCAGGTAAATATTGTTAGCCTACACACACTAGTTTTCACCCTGACTTTTTTGAAAACTGAAATGGCCAAAAATGGTGACATGTTTCCATCAAGTTTTCCACTACTGAATGCTATATACCTATTATGCTATATACCTACTATGCTATTTCCTTGAAATCCCCCCCCCCTCGAAATACCCCCTGTTGAGAAATACCCCCCTCAAAATGGGCACTATGAACTTATAGCCCCCCCCCCCCATCGAAATACCCCGGTTATATACTGTCTACATACATATATTTATAAGTCCATAGAGTGTTATAAATTGCAGTTTTTGTTGCATTTTTTGACGTTTGTGTACATTTCAAACAACAATTTAGTAATGGGATTTGAAAAATTTCTGGCAAAATGATAACCCCCCTCGTTTGACCCCCCTCAAAATTTCCACTCTGAAAAAATCAACCCCCTAGGTTGTAATTTGAGGAAATACAGTATGTTCAGTTTTCACAAATGGCATGAATTTTGGTGGGTGGTGTTGGCAAATCACTAGTTTGGTCACAACTCAAACTCAAATGATGGCAAATGGTGACATCACTATCAATTAGTTTTCATTTTTTATGTGACAAAAATGTAAACTGTTTTAGTAACTTTTTGTTTATGTCATCCTGCTATGAATTCTATGGTTATGTTTTAGGTATAAAGCATCTCTCTATCTTTTAACATACTTTTCTAAATAAAATATGACTTTAAATCAAAAAATACCAATTTGATGTGATCAAAATTTTTCTACAGTGATTGCAAGCTCAGTTTACCATTTTTGAAAACTGACGATGCTTGGTGACATGCAACAATGTCGGCTGTTGTCAAATATTGGGAACAACTGTGGAAAACTGTCACCATGGTCTCACCAGAGCCACTAGTGTCATTACACTGTTGCCAAAAACATAGCCATGTGCCCAAAAATGAGTTTTCACAGCACATCACCAATGAAAAAGTGCTGAGCATGAGCACCTATTTAGTCAAACGTCCATTGCCACAACCAGGTGCTATAGGTTGGCAGCTAAATATTTGCAGTGATATTTGCTTGATGTTTTCACTTGTAAAATACTGTATAAATAAATACTGCTTGTGGAATGATAATAAATGTACTGTGGTACCTTAGAGTACATTTTTTGAGCTTGCAAATGGTAAATAAAGCCCAGAATATTGCTTGAAATTGAAATAAAGCTCAAGTGATTTTTTGAGATTTTTTTTGAGCTTAGAGTTATTTTTTCAGTAATTTAATTATATTTTCTGGAGACCTAGAGTGATTTATATATATTTATATTTTTTCCAATATTGGAGTGATATATTTATATATATTTTCCAAAAAATCGGTGATTTTTTTGAATGCTATCCACAATCTAATTACATAGACATCACGCTTCATATTTACATATCAAATTATACTAAACAATAACAGATGACCCACCTGCGCCCAGCTGAAGGTAAGTACGCTAATTCCAAATATCAAGAAAATTATAGTAGTGGCTTGATTCATTGTCCCCATTGCTGGTTTATTTCAGTTTTAACTTCGGTGTTGATCCAGAAATGGAAAGTGAAAGGCTTGATTTCTCCAAGTCAACTCACTCCAGGTTATTTCTGCTGTCAACTTGTTGTTGAAATAGATTTAAAATTCTGAGGCGTTTAAAACTTTGCACCTTGCAAAAATCGGCATATTGTTGTTGTTGGGTTTTTTTATGTGCGCCACGTCTGTATTTACCAATCCATTGTGCATGACATCAACTCATATTTATGCCCCACCCACATGGTATTACGTTTTTCTGGTGACTAAGGTAGTGATGGAAAAACGCCAAGAAAAGGGTGCTATATGTGGCAGTATATAAAAGTACACCCGGCCTAGACCCTGTAAAATGCCCCGTAAAATGTTAAATGCCATGCAAAGTATCAAAACTCGTGTAAAATCCATAGTTGTTGAAATGTATTTACGTTTACTCGATAAATACTATATTCGCGTACTGCGTAAATACGTTTACGTTTCCCCATGAAAAAAATTCAGTATACCGCAAATCCTTGAATAAGACCCCCCCCTCGAATAACTCCCCCCCTCGAAAAACTCCCCCCCTTGAATAAGTCCCCCCTGCTGGCGGGGTGAGGAAAAAATAACTCCCCCCCTTGAATAACTCCCCCCTCTCAAAAACTCCTCCCTATGATGAAAAGGATACAATGCAAAAATATAAGAGAATAGTAGCCTATGACAGCGACAGCAGATACATAATGTGTATGCAGTGTATACACATTGTTATGTTGTTATTGGACGGTGAAATACCTTAATTAAACGAGTTTACATACTGCATCCATACAATGAATTACGTCCACGTTTCCTGAGGAAATAATAACTCCCCCCCTCGAATAACTCCCCCCCTTGAATAACTCCCCCCTCCAAAACGTCTGACGAGAAAATAACTCCCCTGGGGTCTTATTCGAGGATTTAGGGTACTCCAGTCACTTTACACGCTGCACGCGTGGTTCCCGCTGGAAGCGTGCCAATGATTTTTTACGCATGCGATTTTCACAGAAAGTTGAAAAAGTCATCTCTGTAATAACGCTATACGTTAACTTAACCACAACAATGATTTGTTTCATCTTTTATACTAAAATCGCATGCTTTATCATCATTGGCACGCTTCCAACCTGAGACACAAATGAGTGCGAGGGCAGAGTATCATGTCTGCCGAGTATACTCACTTACTTGCGTAATTTTTGAAAGTACGCGTGTACAGAAAACGCATTTTAATGGGACAGAAAGTGTGATTTTGCCACACAGAAAGTGACAAACATAGAACATTTTCCTCTGAAATACTTATCAGGAGAGAAAAACACATTTTTGATTGTATGTATTTATGAGTAAAACACTGATTTTTTACGTTATTTTTGTGAGAAAAATGCCCATTTTTACGTTTTCCCTAGAAAAAATACTTGTTTTTACATTTTATCTGGAAAAAAGTATTTTACTCGGATTTTACGCAGTGTAAAAGTAAAAATAAAATACTTAACGTTTTCTGTACTCAGGGGTGAGTATTAAAATAATACTTTACGTTGACATTTACTTTAACAAAAGTTCAGTACTTTTAACAACTCTGGTAGAATATCTGTAATGACTGTAAAAAACCTTTTTTTCTGGTTTTTGATAGTTTTCATGACTTTTTACATGATTTTTGACACTTCGCTTGACATTTTACATTTAACATTGTGAAGTAAATCGTTAACCCATGTTACACGGGAGCCACAGAAAAGGGGTGATGCGAGCGAAGTGATGCGCCAAGCCTAGTGATGGAAAAGCGCCATGGCGCTGGCGCCTGGCGCTAGCGCCAAAGCAAAAAGCGCCATGGCGCTTTTGGCGCTTGGCGCTAAAACGCTCTGGCGCCATTGGCGCTTGGCGCTGGGGTCTGCGAAAGCGCCATGGTGCTTGGCGCCATTTGCCGGTGGCGCTATTGGCGCCTGGCGCCGGCATTTTAAATGGCGCCAAAAAAGCGCCAACCATGATTATATGAAATTGTTAAAATACAGTGAAATCGCCACTCGAGATGATCAATTTTGAGGACAAATGAATAAATATAAGTTAATTTTAGGGCAGCCTTTATATAGGTACCTACATCGAATAAAAGCAAAGGTGTTAAAATGTGCTGGCGATAAATCCCCTTTTATGCTTTGCTCCCAATTCTTTCTTGCTGTCTAAATCAGGGGTTCAGTCTGGCGGGGGTTGGAGGGGGGACGGTGGAGTTACCCTTAAATGCTGCAGTTATCTATCCACCCCCAGGGCCGCTCAGCTATCTATCTAACTTGAAACATAATTTTAGGCTACTATCCCTCGAGCCCCCCCAATCAACCTGCAACCAGATACGGACCGATTATTAGAGAAATTTTGCCCCAATTTTCACAAAAATTTATGGCTATATACACCCCTTAAATCACTCCAGCTCTTAGCTGGGAGAAACAAAGATCTCCCCATTGAAAGTTCCCCAGTCATGATGTTTGACTGAAAAATATATCTCTGGGCATTCAAACAATTTTTAACATTGTAGTGGTTGTTTGAATGGGCAAAAGTTCACACAGTTATGCACTCATTTTTCTACCATCAAATTGCAGAACAAATTTTTTGGCGCTGGCGCTATTGGCGCTTGGCGCCATCACCCTCTGGCGCCATTGGCGCTTGGCGCTGAGGTCCAGAAAAGCGCCATGGCGCTTTTGGCGCTTGGCGCCATTTTGCTCTGGCGCCATTGGCGCTTGGCGCCGGGATCAGAAAAGCGCCATGGCGCTTGGCGCCGAAAGCCTGGCGCTTTTTCCATCACTAGCCAAGCCATTCCATCACCACCTCTGACATCACCACTCTTACAAGTTGTTTCTATGATGTATTTATGTAAATATCTATGTTAGTAAATTTATGTTCAAACGTTTTACCGCGTTTGACAGTTCGGAATTTGATTATGCATGTGCACAGTTTTTATAGCAGTGCAGGTACTGTTGTCTTTTCAATTACCGTATTTCCTCGAATTACCCCCCCTTGAATTAACACCCACTCGAAATAACCCCAGGTGTTTTCGAGCTTAGGAACCCCCCCCCCCTCGAAATACCCCCCGCCTGGAATGAAGTACATCATGTATGCAGTATACATGATGTATTAATAGGAGTATATTTGCATAGCTGCTACACATATGTACATAGATTAGATCGTGTAGCGATACACGTTGATACGTCCCTATTTTAACCTCTTTGGATGTACTTATTACCAGTTTACGGTACATTATAGCCTATTCTTTACTACCATCCTTCACGAAAATTTCTGGCGAAATTATAACCCCCCTCGAATAAGCCCCCCCCCTCGAAATACCCCCTCAAAATTCTCACTCTGAAAAAATAAACCCCCAGGGGGGTATTTCGTGGAAATACGGTACTTAGTATCTATGTACAACCCTCGTAACGCCTAAAACCCGATAATGAACTCAGACAATTACATGTGAGCAATTACGAAATGTTTGGAATGAATTTCATGGATAATTTTCACGGATTTCATGGGTACTTTTCACGTTTTTCGTTTTTTCGAGCACTTTTGCAAGTTACAGTTTGGATATATTCCAAGCAAATGTTGTTTATACTTGACCTCGTAGCTGAATGTAGTATTAAAACGGACACTTTTCTATACACGCGAACCACAAATAACACTAGAAACATTTATTTACGCAACATAAATTGTCAAATAAATAGTGGAGGAAGACACTTTCTTGACACTAGCAGAGAAGACGGATCCATAATTGAACGCAACTACTAGACACTTGCAAATTTACTGTAAATACAGTGTAAATACAAATGCATACACATCTGAAGTGAACACATTGGTGTAGAGTGGACGCTGGGCGATTTACATTCAATGATGCCAAATGTTGCATAAAGTGAACTGCCCAAACGCCAAATCTAATAAATACATGCATGCCATTGTGAAATGACTGTGATGTAATTTGTAAAATCCCTTTACAGCAGCGTAAGAAGGCGTGTCTATCCAGGTGACTAGTGGAATAATATAGGTTATCCCAACCCAAGTTCGTCACACAACAAGTGCAGAAACAAGTGTATGAACCAACATGAAGTTCACAATCAGACAGGCTATGAACAGCATAATCTCTGCAGCCACTCTAATCTCGATCACATCGATCGGTGTTGTACAGCCGGTGTCAAATACGCTTTCTCCAAGGATTGGCAGACTTTTGGCCAGCAGCCAACTGAAGCAGGACCAAGCCCCGAGAGCTTTTGGTATTTCGTTCCACTCCCCATCGAGGCCGAGATGGCAGGTGAGCTGAATTGGAGTGTAACACGTCACATCCCCGGTGCACTCCCTGCTGTGGTGTACAATGTACGCACAAGTGCATATGTACCACAAATCCTCGAATAAGAACCCCTCAAATAACTCCCCTTGAATAACTCCCCTCTGTTGGCGAGGTGAGGAAAAATACCCCCCTCCTGAATAACTCCCCATGTGTATGAAAAGGATACAATACAAAATACACAAGAATATTAGCCAACGGCAGCGACAGCAGATAAATACATGATGTGTATGCAGTGTATACACATATCTTTGTTGTTGTGTACAGTTTAATACCTGGATAACATGAGTTGACAGACTGCACCTGCAATTATTTGACTCCAAGTATTCTGAGGAAAAAATAACTCCCCCTCAAATAAGTCTCCCCTACAATAAGTCCCCCGTCAAAAACATCTGACGAAAAAATAACTCCCCAGGGGCCAGATTTAATTCTCCCTACAGATTTGTAGGGTAGGGCGTACGCCCGATAGATTTTTTAAAGTTCAGCCGCATCGACGCACATGCACCGAGAGCAAGGCGGTTTGTAAAATATACGAAACCATCCCTTAAGGTTGCCGATATTGCAATATGACGTATATTACTTCGATTTTGGTACGGAAATCATGATTTCGTCATTTCTTGGCCGTCGGCCAATTCGTATTTTATTTTGTCGGGCGGGTTACTCGCATAAGTCGCGCTTTTGTGTAGTCAGGTGGTCACTTTTTTAGTGATCACTGTCTGCAACCGAAACCGTGAGGGCAGCGACAAGAAAGAAATGCATGCATGAGCGTACAAAAGCGCGACTTATGCGAGTAACCCGCCCGACAAAATAAAATAAAAAGCGAATTGGCAGACGGCCAAGAAATGACGAAATAGTGATTTCCGGGCCAAAATCGAAGCGATATACGTCATATTGCAATATCGGCGACCTTAAGGGATGGTTTCGTATATTTTACAAACGTCCTCTCGGCGCATGTGCGTCGATGCAGCTGAACTTTAAAAAATCTATCGGGCGTACGCCTTACCCTACAAATCTGTAGGGAGAATTAAATCTGGCCCCTGGACTCTTATTCAAGGATTTAGGGTGCCTAATTTTTTGCTGCCATCCAATGTTTCCAGTGAAATTGCTTCATACTCAATCTGGTTCCACTAATTCCGGTCCATATCATTGGGTTGATTTGGTAACGCTCAGACAAAGCAAACAAATGACGGGTTGTTCGGTTCCACCAGTTCGAGTTGTTAAAATTTTCAAACTTTTTTCAAAGTATATATAAACATAAAAAGTTTTTTTTTGCCACACTTTCTCGCACTTTTCTACACTCGATATCCCGACTCGCAACCACTCGTATTTGTTTAACCGTTTTTGCTTTTAAATACTTGAAGGAGTGTCTACTCACCTACGCAGTGGAGACGATGATGCCCCCCCTAAAAAAGGCTTTACAGCTTACACACATTTACACATACTTTTTGAAACTACCTCATGTACTTACGTATATTCAAACCTATCACTACAAACTCAATCAAAGATTCTAAATAGTAGTAAGTTACCCAGATGTAATCCAGATAAACTTGCGCACTATCCGCTGGAAAAGATGAAAGAATGACCCATGTGCACTGTTTCATCAACAATTGAGCTGGAGCCACACAATCGCAGATGGGCAGCCCGGTGAGAAGTATTTCCTTCCTGGAACTACGCCAACGCATGTGCACTTACACGGTGTGCAGGAAGTACGTGCATGAATGTCATTGGTATTGCGATCCGTTGAAACACGAGGTTGGCTACATTCTCTAATTCTATTTTTTTTTCGAATAAATTTTTTGGTTGTAAAAGTCACATTTTTCCATTTACGACATTTGTTGCCCAAGAGCTCTGTTCACCTGACTGCTGCTACCCGTTTTCGTTTTGAAGTGATAATTAGTGATGTAAAGGCACCGGGGCACCGGTGCTGGTGCGGTGCCATTGCAATCTTCATGGGTGCCATGCCGGTGCCAGTGCCATTTTTTTCAGAATAGCACCGGTGCCGGTGCGCTGCGGTGCCATTTTTTTGCCGGTGCCAAAGGTGCTAGCACCAGCGCCAAAGTAAAAGGCACCGGGAAAGGCACCGACCAAGGCTTCATGTGCTGTGCATTTGTGCCCATAGTTAGGGTGGCAGACGGTACGGCCTTGCGGTAAACCGTACGGTACGGTAAATTTAACATTGTGCGGTAAACGGTACGGTACGGTAAATCTTCAATTTTGCGGTAAACGGTACGGTACGGTAAATCCCAAAAGTGCGGTACGCGGTACGGTACGGTAAATTTTCAATTGTCAGAAATGTATAAACTACAGACTACAGACAATTTTTGACATGAGTAACGATAGCACAACAATAGCTGAAAATAGGCAATCAAGCATGAATGCAATTTCAGTGACACCCCAACCCCCATGCGAAATTTTGAGATTTGCGCGCTTCTGCGCAAAAAAATTGCAGAATACAACATGAATTGTCATGAATAAATTCAACAATTTGAGGTCAATCCGAGTAAAATTTACCGCAATTTTTGCGGTAAATGAGTGCGGTACGCGGTACGGTATGGTAAATTTCGGAAAATGCGGTACGCGGTACGGTACGGTAAATTTCTAAAAGTGCGGTAAACGGTACGGTACGGTACGGTAAATTTTCCAAAAATGCGGTACGGTACGGTACGGTACGGTAAATTCTGCCACCCTACCCATAGTATGTGCTTATTCATATTAAAAAACAGCAATATATTTACCCCACCGTTTTTTGCGTATTTTGTAAACATCCCATCAAATAAATATACCTACTGTGAAATCCATTATACCCGATACGTGATGTGATGAGTGAATCTGAAATTTTGTTGAATTTTTAATCATTTTTATATTTTATATTTCTCTTACTTTTTAGCTCAAAATTTGTTGTCAGTTTATGACAGAGATAGTTCCATTCTCTGTAAAACAACGACTCAGATCAGTAGAGAATAGTGGCTATGGGCATTGTAGTGAATTAAATATTTTATCTTTCATTTGTAATCATTGTAATTGCTATTTAAAAGTGATCGGCACATCATTCTGATCATTTTAAGTGCTCAACCATCAAAATCGGTTGAAAATTCATGGGAAATATGCATTTCCGAATGTGTGGCCACTGAGAAACTGGCCGATATTTACTTCGGAAATTCCAGCCCGGTGCGGTGCCTTTCGGTGCTAGCACCGGCAACCCGCCGGTGCCCTTCGGTGCCGGTGCCATTTTTTCCGAATGGCACCGGTGCTGGTGCGGTGCGGTGCCATTTTCTGGCCGGTGCCCCAGAGTGCTAGGTGCCCTTTTCATGCGTTGGCAAAGGTGCCGGTGCGGTGCGGTGCCATTTATTCCGGTGCTTTTAACATCACTAGTGATAATACTACTGTATTTACTTGAATAATCCCCCTGAGAAAAAATTTTATCCATCAGACTTTTTTGAGGGGGGGACTATTCGAGGGGGTATTATTCGAGGGGGAATTATTGTTATGTCAAATTTTTCATGAACGTTTCTATGAACTTAGTTCCTGAAATATGCTTGAGTGACAACAGAATATGCTAGGTATTTGTGTTCAGATTATTCACAATAAATTCATCATATGCCTAAAGGGGGGGCTTTTCAAGGGGGGGGGGAATTATTTTCTCCAACTCGTCTAACATGGGGGGGGTATTCAACGTGGAGTTATTCAAGAGGGGAGAATTATTTGAGTAAATACGGTATTTACTCAAATAATTCTCAAAGACTCTCAAATGTAAAAATGCAACCACCACGCAAATTTCCACTGCCACTTACAGGCAGAGGAATTCCTTTGCACTGAGTGCCTTGGCACGGGCAGAGGGAAACCATGTGCGGCTTGTTTTGATTTGTGATTCTACGCTCATTCATACTGACAGTTACTCTCCTGGGTAGTGATGTAAAAAGCGGCAGACTTTTGGCGCCAAGCGCCAAAAGCGCCATGGCGCTTTTCCGGATCTAGCGCCAAGCGCCAATGGCGCCACAGCAAAATGGCGCTAAGCGCCAAAAGCGCCATGGCGCTTTTCTGGACCTTAGCGCCAAGCGCCAAAGGCGCCAGGGGGCCATGGCGCGAAGCGCCAATAGCGCCAGCGCCAAAATGATATTGCCTTTAATGATACAGGTGAGACAAAGTATACTCCAGCGACATTACACCTTTCAATGAAATCTACCATATCCCATCTGAATAAAAGAACTAACATAACATTTTTTTCATCATATTTATCAAATTGCTTTCACATCACTACTCCTGGGTGTTGATATATTTAAGCTTATTTTTGTCTTTTGTGGTTAATGGCTACACAGCCTAGGATTTTTTTACTGAGTTTTACAACATTGAAGGAGATACCCATCTTGTGTGTTATACTAGGCAGACACGATACTCTACAAACAGATAGGAGTTATGTCTTCGGCTGGCAGACGGCCAGCCGATAACTTTTGAAGGCGTGATGACGTCATAGAGACGACGTGATGGCGAGAGATGATGATGGCGACGAAAGAGATGACGTCATGATGGAGTTTTTCCTCCGGAAAAATGTACGGAGTAATGTCATCCGAGTATACTCCAGGGAATCCGTAATGCGGTGGTGTGTACAATTGCTTCACTGTGTAGTCGAATATGTTTTTTTATCAATGTTCATTTCAACCAGATTTTTATCAATATTATTGTATGACCAGATTTTTATTAATATTATTGTATGAACAAAATATGTATTGTATTTATGACCTGTCTACTTTGCTACAAACTGAACACAACAAGTTTATCAAAGCATATCGCAATTTACACCCTGAAAGACGTATTTATTCAGCTTTTGTTCTGTCCACCATTAAGCCGGATATTTAAAGCATAACGATAAATAGAAGATGAAGCGACAAATACATGTTGCCTCAAATTCGATTTCTCAAGAACGCTTGAAGGTATCCATCCCTAAATTGACATGTTAAAAGCACTAATGGAGCGATTACAGCTCGGGCGTAAAATTACAGCGTAAAATTCCATCGCAAAATTGATTACATAAAAGTGGATGATGATACAGGTCTGCAATTTTTCATGGAGAATATGTTTATCAATACCTTCATTGTGTCCGAGAGTCATCATCCACAGTCACTGCAATTTGATTGTGGAAATTCAAAAATTTCTATTTTTACGCTGGAATTTTACGCCAGCTGAAGAAAAATCAATTCTACGCTATGTCATTGCATGCAATCACCTGGCGTAGAATTGACTTTTCTTCAGCTGGCGTAAAATTCCAGCGTAAAATAGAAATTTTTGAATTTCCACAATCAAATTGCAGTGACTGTGCATGATGACTCTCGGACACAATGAAGGTATTGATAAACATATTCTCCATGAAAAATTGCAGACCTGTATCATCATCCACTTTTATGTAATCAATTTTGCGATGGAATTTTACGCTGGAATTTTACGCCCGAGCTGTAATCGTAGCATAACCGATATCTTCATTGTGACAGCATTTCATGTTGAGATTGCCGAGAAATAGCGAAATTTTCGTTTTTCATTGATATCTCAAGAATCACTGGAGCGTTTTAAATAATTTTTGGACACAATGAAGATATCGGTTAGTGCTTTCAACACGTCAATTTAGGGATGGATACCTTCAAGCGTTCTTGATGAGTAATCGAATTTGCTGCGACATGTATTTGTCGCTTCACCTTCTATTTATCATTATGTTGTAACTAACGATGGCAAAAAAAGATTCGAAAATTCGAAAACATTTTCGAATTTTCGAATTTTTTCGGAATTTTCGAATTTTTATTTCGCCCCTAGAAAAAACACTTAAAAATCGATTTATTTTTCAAAAAATTCGAAAATTCGAAAATTCGAAAATTCGAAAATAGTTTTCGAATTTTTTTAGGGAATTCAAGGCAGCAAAACATACTGTTAAGTTCAACGTGCTAAATAAATCAACAATTGATACGCGGCGCGTATGGAAAAGCGAAACGTAACAAAAAAAACGTTGAAATGTCATCCATGGCGGAAGAGGCGGACTTTGACACATCCGTTTTTTATACTGTATTTCCTCGAAATATTCCCCCCTCGAAATACCCACCTCAAAATTTACACTATTAATTTATAAACCCCCCTCGAAATACAACCCCCCCCCCAATTTGGTGTATAGAGAACGTAATGCAGTTTGTGATCTGGGAAACACAGAACACACGTTAAAAACAATGACTGTGTTGTGTAGAACAGGGGTTTGTACCATCTATGTAATATAAGTATATAGAGTCTTATAAGAGGCAGTATTTGTTGCATTTTTTGACATCTGTGTTACCTACAAACAACAATTTAGTACTGGGATTTTGAAAAATTTCTGGCAAAATAATACACCCCCCTCGAAATACCCACCCTCGTTTAACCCCCCCCCCAAGTTTCCACTCTGAAAAAATAATATTTAAAGCCAATTTTGTATTTGATGCTGATATTTTATTTGACGCCAATATTTAAATTGTTGTTTTTATTGCCTTCGCTCTGTTGGTGAATTCAATGTATCAATGTGTGAATTAAATGAAGAAGCAGCACACGCGTTTGCATAACTCATTCCACCATTTTTAATGCTTATTTATGGTTAAAATAAGGTCATAACAACTGAGCAGAACATGAAGACAGTCCAAACTCTGTGTTTAAAGCTTAAGATTCAATATTTTTCCAAAAAGATTCGAAAACTATTTGAAAAAATTCAAAAACTAGCCAAAAAAAATTCAAAAATTGCCAAAAAAGATTCGAAAATTCGAAATTCGAAAATTAAATTCAAAATTCGAAAATTATTTTGAAGAAAAATTCGAAAATTCGAAAATTCATTTCAGAAAAAAACACTTAAAAATTTAAATACTTTTTTTTCGACTGTTTGCCATCGTTAGTTGTAACTCTGGCTTTATCAACTGTTTTTCAAGATGCACAGTATTTTTTGCCTATCATTATTTGGTGGCTATTCAAAATTCACAACTACGGTATTTTTCACGACTCGACTGACAGCGTATTAAAATTGGGGACTGTTAAAAGGGGAAAGAACGAGAATTTACGGTAGATTGAGATGGGGTATCCTACAGGGAAAAGAGAAAGTATTTTAATCGCTGTGATGTGTGCAATTTGCATTGATGGCGTGCATTCACTGCATTAGTTTGTTTGGTTGTTCCGTTTTGTGCTATCTGTGATGGTGTTGTGTGTCGCGGCTGCGGTGTTTATTCTGGGGCCAGTTCCGCAAAATGAGAAGTGAGAAGTGAAATGGCAAAGGCGAAATAGAAGCGCAAAGGTGAAGTGAAACGGCAAGTGAATTGGAAAAAGTGAAGTAAAAAATAAAAATAAAACGTAATTTCTCTTCGCTTTCGTCATTTCACTTGCCAATTCACTTGCCGTTTCACTTCGCTTTTGCTATTTCACTTCTCACTTCTCAATTCGCGGAACTGGCACCTGGACTGCAAAAATACCAGACTATAAATACCTACATACCTATATTAATTCTGGCAAGTTGCCATGATCAGCCTTTTTATGCTCACATATTCTCAATTATACATAATTCTCTTCGTCTCTAAGAAAAAGCCAGCATTTGTTGAATAATAAAAAAACTAAAGTTATTAATGAGATGACGTTTGGGGGAAAATCGGTCTTTTAGTTTTTGATGAATCTACAGATATTTAAATATTTCTCCAACTGCCTCCCAGAGAGATTTTAGAAAGCGAATTCACATTGGGCCATCACAGTTATATTTTCTTAGTGTATTTGTATGTCTGTAGATATCCTGTGTCACCAACTATGACGATTTTGTTACTTTATATGAAGAAAACAGTTGTTCGCATAAAAAGCGTAAATATTTAGAAACTCAAATTTGTAGACGTACACATGTTGAATTGTATCAGCATATAACAACTTAGCGAAATTTAATATTGACCCTCCCGATGAATTTTTTGTATGCGTATCATTTTTGTGATATTCTACTGTATTTGTGATTTGCATAAAAAGTTGCGAAAACGTAATTACTGTTTTTCCTCGAAATACCCCTTGAGGGTTTATTATTTTGACAGCATTTTTGATTCGATTTTATTAGTAAAGTAATTTTGTTAACTTTTACACTGAGCAAAAGTGAGTCAACATAATAGAAGTATTTTTACTCAGCAAAAACGTAAATGCAAGTATTTGTGTAGTGTACCCGTGGCAACATAAAGGTGAGTAGAAGTAAATGTGAGAGTCATTGCTTTCCCTACAAGTCGCAATTTCGATCATTCCAGCTGCCATTTTCGCAGCCATTTCAATCAAATCATTGAGCCATTTTTGCTCTATGCTCCACAGTATTTTTTCTGTACTCGCGTACTTTGAAAAAGTACGCGTAAAGGTGAGTACAGGTATTTTAACGTAAACGTATTTACTCAATTCTTGAGTATATGTATTTTTCGAGTAAACGTAAATACGTTTTTTAACAACTATGCCGTAATCACCGGTTGCATAAATTGGAAGTTGCACACCCTGCTATGCCAATTTTCTATTACTCTTCTTTGAGACACATCCGCTCGCCCCAATACATCAACATTCCACACATTGTACACAGTAGGTATACCTAATAGATAAGCATTTATTTTATGGTGAAATCCACAGGGGAAATCAATTTTGCTCGGAACCGTTTATTTATTGCTTTTTGTATGTCCGGCTTCCAGCAAACAAAATGAAAACAGTGTACCTACGCTTTAATTTTTCCGTGTGTTGCCGCGATCAGAGCATGAATTCCATTCGGTGTAAATACAGTGTTATAAAAAAAATATGTGGGGCTTCTCAGTTTGAATTTGCACAGGCGCGCTATGTTCGCTTACTTTTTTTTTAGCGCTAGAATGATGTTTTTGATTACCTTACATTTTCTAATAATATGTCTGTCGCACTATTGTTTTCATCACATTTTTAGGGGTCGCATTATTGGAAAGTGTCATATTTAATGTTTCCTCAAATCATAAACTTCACTGTCAGTCCACATAACTCAAATGTGAGCATGACATTGTAAATAGCGTTCCAAAAATGGCCGATTTTGAGAAAATATAATTACATATAATCCCAGAAAATCTCTCTAAAAATAAAATATAATTAAATCTCTCATGTCATTTGGAAAATATCATTAAATCTCTGAGAAAATCTCCCATGTTTGAAAAAATCATGAAAAATCTCCCTGCTAGAATTTTAGTTTTATTTGATATTTCAAGGTGTTTGGACAACAGTAAATATGTATTCAATAAGCTCTTATGTGTTGCTTAAACAGTTTTATTTGAAATTGCAAACAACAGAAACAACAAAATAAGTTTTTAATAGAGTCAAATGAAACAATCAAAAGTCAAATGTTACCTCAACACTATCTTCAAAAACATATTGTGCTGCAAAGTCTTCTCACTCAGATTCAAACACCTATTTGTCACAACTGAAGTCTGACTGAAAAGTTGCTCAGCACTAAGTGCAAAATGTTGGGCATTCATTTCAGCCAACTTTCATAAAAAATATCATAAACTGCCAATTGTGAAGGACCCGGTGGGTGATGCTGGTAATAGTGCATTACTTGATTGTTCTGGTTGTAGAACTTCCCAAACAATGACATCATCCTCTGAAACCTCAGAATTCACTGAATTTTCACTTTCACCCATTTTACCATTCAACTTTTCTCTTTCTTTCCAAAGTTGCTAAAACATTTATGTTTTTACAAAAATATGTATACTCAAGTTTACTGAGTTTAATGAGTGAATATGTTCACATTTCTCTGAAGAAGGTACCTGTACTCACTTTTACATATACCTTTTGAAACTACTCGAGTAAAGAACTTGTATATCACATAGGCTTTTATGTAAGCTTTTTCAAGACATAAAAGGGAAAAAAATAGCCAAACAAGGTATATAAACAAGCACATGTATAGCCAAGAATAATGGGAAAAAGCATGGATTGTAGTAGATTTGAAAGTGAACATGGGCAAAAAGTATGAAAATTGAGGCAAAATCTCTCAAAAAGGTGACTTCAGAGAGATTTTTTATATTTTCTCCAGCAGAAATAAGAATATATAATTAAATCTCGGCTATTTACACAGGTCCCGGCCGGGGACCGGGACCTGTGTAAATAGCCTTAAATCTCTCTGAAAAATCTCAGAAAAAAATGATTAAATTGCCGTTTAATTATTTTCTGATATTTTTTAAATATAAATCTCCCTGAGATTTTTAGACCGCTAATTGTAAAGCAATTAACAGTGAATAGTGGCGGTAGTGACGCGGCTGGAGCTCTTGCGAACTGCCCGCCGCCTTGTCCGAAAACGCCGAATCCGCGTAAAACTGCGTTCTGAGTAAATACTCATGGGCACATGCAATACTTTTATTTTATGGGGTACTTTTTCATTAGTACTGGGTGCTTCAGAGTATTTGGAGTTTACATATGGAAGTGTATGGATGTGTCTAACTTTTGTGTCTATACTCACTTTTGTGTCCACTTCCAACTCTAACATTTTTGCTTTTGTGGAGCACCGCAACGGCAAGCTGCGTTCCGTCTGTCTACCGAATCGAAGACTGAATTAATGACCTATTTAAATTAAAAAAGGCATAACTCGGATACCTATTAAGCAGATATTGCCTTGCCTAACTAAAATTTCTTGCATTGCATAAAAGAAATGAAAACTAGCAATATATAACCTTTATTTGTTGGGTTTTATGATAAGTTTAAAATTATAATTCTAAATGCTCCATTTTAAGCCACATTTGCAAACTGCAAAGTGCAGCGTACTACAGAGCAAAAAAATAGTAAAGCAATGGCTTCAAACCCCCCCCCCCTAATGTCTCGAGTGATTACAAGGCTCATAAATCACAGTATGTTTTTGAAGTACTGAATACATAAACATATATTTAGTTACTTTGGGAATAAATAATTGTAAGAATCATTGAACTATGAACACACAATAGAAACTATTTGCCATTACCCAAGGCTAGTTGAAAAAATTGCAATAACATGTCGTGACTCAGAAGACCACTTTTACAAATTATTCGACAATCAGCAGTATGTCATAAATAGAACATATAAATATAACAATGGCAAATTCACTGAAGAATTGTTTTCTCACATTTAAATCTATTTTATTGAGCAATAATAGTGCAATAATTCACACAAACGATTCGAAATAGCCATAGACGCAGGGCGTAGTTGTCAAATTTTCAAATCATTTCCTATTAGAATCCTATTAGAATCAGATTTCCTATACATTTTTGACGAACAACAGCATCAAAATTCTAAATGAGTTTTCGAATTTTCGATTAAAAAAATCAATGTTAAGGTGTCTTTCTCACTGTGAGCTAATGCTTATAAACTTCAAAAAATTGAAAACTCTTAAACGTTTTCGAATTTCCCAATTTCTCATTGCCATCGTTAGTCCTAAGTGACACAGTTATTTGTTTAGTGTTGTGTGACCTAGTAGTGGGAACATGCAAACGACTAGACTACTGGAAAAAGGAGACAAATCATAAATATATGGCACCAGTATCCATAGTTTATACGGGAATAGCAGTGTGGAAATATTAGGTATAGAAATTGAGCACTGCACAAATTAAAAAATAATACAGTAGTAAAATGTAGTCGGACGCTGTTGACGTTTTAGCATCGCTAGTTCAAATTCCGCGGGCACTTGGCACTATGCTCTGCATCAACACTTTTAGACTGAAGAAAATCAGACACAAAAGAACAAATGTGGATACATAAATTTATGTAAATTAGTACGCAGCTTGTTTGGTTTCCTCTGCACTAAACGCTGCGTAACTGTGGTAAAATGGTCTCCCCAAAGTGGTATTGACAGTAATAAATCACTCACAACAATTGGTAGGACCAATTCTAAATGCTTTTTTATGGTAGCTAAATTCAGTTTTCGAAATTTTGGAGTTATCGACTGTTAGAAGTGGATGTCTCATTGGAATAGGTAGGTCGATAATAATGTTTCTTATGATTTTAGAAGTGTATATTTCATATTCTTTTCTGGTGTTTATTTATGACTGAAAAGATGAAGCATACAATTACTACTTTCCACTATTTGTATACCTAGGTATTTATGTGCCCTAAAAAATTCATGGACAATAGGCATAAAAAAATCTAATTTGGACAACACAATATTAAAGTTGTTCTGACATTTTTCAACAAAATTTGAAGAACTATGCAAAATATGAGAAACCTTTATCCAGTTGTTTCCACATGCAAATGTCTCTTGTGTGTTATGACACCACATGTTACTATCTTGGCAATGAACCAACAAAACTTCTTCGAATCCAAACCATTGTGATTACGTTTTCTCAAGCAAAGTAGATGGAAGGGGGTTATGCGAGCAGGCTTCATTTGTTAGAGAATGTCTATGTCATCGACATTTTCATCTAATTCCGTGGTTTGACTAGGTAAATAGTATGGCGCAAACATAAACACTGTGCTTACACTTATTCATTTGTTTATTTATTCTGTTTATTTTATGTAAATACCTGATGGCTGATGCTCATCACCAATAGCAGTACATGAATTGAAATGAAAAACTGAGATGCAACTTGGCACTTGGCAGCCATATTTGTTTTTATCACGTGCATTGAACACATATTTACCGTCACCGTGCTATGTAAATACCGTAATTCTCCGTGTAAACTGCCGCTGCCCCCCCCCCCCCCTGCACAACGTCCACAAAATTGGCAAATTTGAAGCTGAATTTGACATATTACAGATAGAAGCCGCACAGTCATGAAATGTTCAATTGGTTTGAACACAAGAATGTTGTGACTGGCTGGTGGTGGTATTCATTGAGATTCTGCGGCGTGCATGTTTTTTACCCAGTTAGCTGCACGCTGGGAATAAAAATATCTAGAGACATTCAGAAAACAATGCGCTCTATGGCCGAACATTTTACAGGGCCATGCTTAACCGACATCTAAACCGATCCCACATCTAGACTGGGACACGGAATATGTTGACACGGAACACATTTAATTATACCCGGTATGCTCATAATAGGCAATAAAACACATGACCTAATGATTTGGAAGGTGAAAATCTACCAGAAGTATGAAAATTTGCGATTTTGGGTGCAATATAGAGTAAAATTGCTCAAAAGCGCTCCAGATAGCTAGATAGGTAGTCAATTAGCGGGGGGGGGGGGGTGTTCAGGGGAAAGTAGCCAAAAAAGTTTCCCCATGGATACCGTATTACCTCGAAATACCCCCAGGGGGTTTATTATTACGCCAGCAAAATTTGAGGGGGGGGATAATTCTAGGGGGGGGGGGGGTTATTCGAGGGGGGGTCTATTATTTCGCCAAAAATTTTCGGAAATTCCCCATACGCAGACGTAGAAAAATCGAACAATCACGTAGATTTATATGTGTTTATACTCATATATTACTGTATATACACAAAAACCGTTCCCTAACGTCACTTAATCATCAGTTGTAACCAGGGTTGGCAAAATCTCAGAAAAAAATAAAAATAAAATAAAAATAAAATGGAAAATTGGAGAATAAAATAAAATAAAATAAAACAGAAAATTAATAAAATAAAAATACAATTTTACTAAAATTCGAATTTTTGTAAAATTTTAGTAAAATTTTATGATAAATCGAGCATCTGTAAAATTCTAGCAAAGGTTTTTCTATCATGTTGCTTAAGATTGTAGCTGCCAATTTGCAGAACTGGTGCCTTGTTGTTGCTTTCATTGTTGTGATTGAAAAACATTTTTGCCCAAAATTGTAAATTTTCACATGTTTTCATATATTTTCACCTTTAAAATCACTAACTTATGTGATTTTTTCCTATTTTCTTAATTCCATACTTTGAAAAAGCCCATATATTTGAACCCCGCAAGCCCCCCACAGTGGGGGCACCACCCCTTAAAAATAACAAATTTTTTAGCTATCTTCCCTCAGGAGTAGCAATTAGCTACATATCAATCCGGCCCCTGTGAGGGTCAAAATTCATGATTCCTACCTGCGTCGCATCGCAACCCGTGTCACAAGTCTACATTAATTTTTTTGTATTCATCTTCATGCTTCTAGCCATCGTTCTATGGCCTTGCATCCAATATTCCGATTTTTTGTAAAATTTTTGTAAAATGATTTCATTTTATTTTATTAATGACATTTCAAAATAAAATAAAATAAAATAAAATGAAACATGAATAAAATAAAAATAAAATACAATTTAAATAAAAATAAAATACATTTTTAGTAAAAAGAATTTTACTAAAACCAACCATGGTTGTAACGTTTGTTCTGCATAGTACAGATTACAAACTGCGGTATTGTCATGTACGTTCACGTTACACCCAATTTTAGGGGGGGTATTTCGAGGGGGGGGTTATTATTTCCTCAGCCGAAATTTAGGGGGGGGGGGTATTTCGAGGGGGGGGGGGTTAATTCAAGGGGGGGGGGATAATTCAAGGAAATAAGGTAGATAGGTATATCGCTGTGCGGTTTGGGGTGGGGTTACCCGCCCTCCGTTGACACGATGACACAAAATTAAATGTGCGGTCGGTCTAGATGTGGGATGGGTTTAGATGTCGGATGGTACGGGCTCATTGTACATGGTACAGAAAAATTGATCGTAAAAGTACCTTTACTCTGTTAAATCCCCAGGCATTTGACACGGTTAAATACGGTACACTGGTCGACTTCCTGCCGACCATTTTGCATTTCATCATCGCACTTCTATTGGTATGTAATCATCAGCTGAGTCCGGATAATTTTCAATTAAGCTTCACTCGTTTTTTAGAATTTTTTTTTTCATTGACATGTTTGAGTTCAAATATTTTGTCTGTTATTCCAGATGTAGATTTTTTTTCCAGCTTACTCAGATAATTCGGGGGATAATTCTAGAATATTTTGTATGATAAGTTATACCTATAATCCGTTCTTTCTACGTAAAGATTTAAGGCACATGGTGGTAACAGATCATGACAATGTGGGATCACATTCCCTTTTTTGCAATACCAACTTAGATAACTTGGAAAAAAGTTATGTTGTCATCACGATCACATTCACCCTTCAACATATTTAGATTCAAATTAACTGAAATTGCAAAAAAACATAATCAATTAATAATGACATCTACTAAAAATGAGTCATCATTGTTGGAAATTGTTGACAACATTGATGATGATGCTATAGCAACATCACTGTTGGATAATAATGTGGTCAAATTATTTCTTATCATGTCATATGGTTTTGTCCTGATCTCATCTACACTTGGTTAGTTTGCCTGTGTAAATACATCTTAGCTAACTTTTTTGCAGTTATCTTTTTTATTTCTTTAATGAACACAAACACAACACATTCAAAACTTCAGAGGAAATGTGTGTCAGCATAAAGTAAAAATTGTAAAATTTCCAACAATATTTTTGAATTTTGTCCCACCTCTGGATTTGTGAATAGAGTGACATCTATTTATCTATGGCCCGAGCGAGACCAACTCCAAAAATACCATTTACAATTTTACTCATTTATTCAGGTAACCTGCTGATTTTGCTGGCAATTGGCTGCCACAGACACATGCGCACAGCTACAAATTTCTTTCTGGCAAACCTTGCTGTGTGTGACCTGTTGGTGGGCAGTGTTTGCGTTGTGTACAGGTTTGACAGCAAGTTTCTCATATAATACACGACACGAGTTCAAACAGTTGATGTTTGCATCACAATCTCGATGATACATAAATGCAGGGCAACCCCACCCACAGGACGGTGCACCTGCTAACTGGTACATGGCCGTTCGGTGGCGCTTTCTGCCACATGTGCTTTGCCTGTTCCAAAAAAAGTGGGACAGTCGTTTTTCCATCTTCAGTGGTTGATGTTTTGATGGACTGCAAAAGAATAGTGCCATTTTGGAAGGTGTAAATGTAAACAAAAAAGTACCTTTTCTGTATTTAGTGTATTTTTTACTAAAGCATAAGGGTATGGGGGAAAGAGAAACATAGGGGAAAGTAACAAAGAACAAACAATTTCTCTCACTATTATAGCACTTGAAAACACGTGAAAACACAAAAAAAGCATTCGTTTTCAATGTTTAGCTGTTTACCTATGATTTTTCTGACATAATAAACTTACAATCCATACTAAAATGATAAAATATTAAGCTTATTCCAAGGCATTTTTTGTCATACCATATTTCCTCGAAATACCCCCTGGGGGGTGATTGTTTCATAGTGGTCCCGAGGAGGGGGGGCGGGGTTAAACGAGGGGGGGTATTTCGAGGGGGGGGTATTATTTCACAGGAAATTTTTTGAAATCCTAGTACAAAATCGTCGTTTGTGATGTGCACTGGGGTAGAAAAACGCATCCATAACTGACATGTGTAGACTCCTGTAGACTAATAGTAGTACGTAGATGGTATAAATACTGTTCTAACGTGATTACGACATTGTTTTGACGTGTGTTCTGCACTACGCAGAACACAAACTGCAGTATTTGTCATGTACGTTCGCTTTACACTCAATCTGGAGGGGTATTTCGAGGGGGGGTGATTGTTTCAGTCTCGAGTGGTCTCGAGAGGGGGGGCGGGTCAAACGAGGGGGGGGGGGTATTTCGAGGGGAGGTATTTTGAGGAAATACGGTACATTTCTTACATGTCCTTTATGTTTTGATCCCTTTGTGTAAAGCCTTTTACTTTCTGCAAATTAGATTCAAAAAGAATGTAAGTTGCACGTGGTTGTAATATACACATGTATGTTGTAACCCACTGTTGTTTGATTGCACACAAGCCCTCATTCATTTAGGGCAGCTAAAGCGTCTGTAGCCACTGCTGACTTGAAAAACCGTCACTATCCCATTAATTTTGGAACAAGCCAGATATGTCTACGTGCTCCACTTTGCGCCCAGTGCCAGTGCCGCCTTGCTAGTGCTTTTGTCAGTTGAGAGGTACATTGCTGTACTGAAACCAATGGCTGCAGTCAGGTTTCTGAGTAGGGATCGACTTATCTGTGCCACGATAATTGCAAGTTTGCGCAATGTAACAATCACGATCATAATTCAACACCACAATTGTAACGCCTACAGGTCTGGGTTATGTGCGCAGCAGCGAATATTCCTCACTTATCCACAGTGAACTACCAAAAATTGACTGTGTCAAATGTGACCGTGACAATATGCACAAGACATCTTCATCAGCACTTGTTCATCACACATCTGCTCAGTGCACTTTTCTGGTAGGTGTCATTATTGTTATATAAAACTGGTAATTGTGAAAAATAGTATCGGAAACATCTCTGAAGATTCATATTTATTAAAATACCAAAAAATAAAGTATAATCCAATATTTAGTTATGTGTTCATCATAGTTCATCATAGTTAAGAGAGGTAATTATTTTTTATTAAAAATTTATTTATTCTGGTGTTTTTTTCAGAGTGATTTAATTTTTTCAGAATTCTTCTTAGATTAATTTTCTCAAAATCACCCATTTTTCAACGGTAATTGCAATAGCAAAATCACTAAAAATATCAACCATCACTCCACAGGTACCTGTTCCCCCTGATCACCCTGTGCATCATCTACTTCCAAATCGGCCGGGCGCTGTGGCTCACTTCTAACGACCCTGCCGTCGTGTCCAGACAGTCAACTAAAAAGCACAAACGACAATTGCTGGTGCAAGTGAATGCTGATAATGGCACATTAGATGCCAATGAATGTAATGCTGTGCAGTACAGAGAGAGATTGGGCCAGAAGACGCAGGTTTGAAATTGATTGAGTTGTCAGCTGTCAGTGTCAGAAATCGACTAAATTGTAGGACCCTTTTAATCCATAAATGGTGTTGTTGTGCTGTTTTAATTTCAATCCTTATGTTTGGCTCGGGCGGTCATTCAAAGTATCATTGTTTTCAGATTGGTTCTTCGCACAGCGGCAATGACAAGCAGTCGCTAGTGTCAAGTTTGTTCGGCTTCTCTGTCAACTCAACAAAATTTCATTGAGAAATCTTCATTGCGTTTAATATGGTCTGTCTGCATTTTCCAGAATTTCAACAAAATAACGATCCAGAAACCCAGCTAATTGAAATGCGTGGAAGAAAAACTCAATTGGCTGCTCAGCCGAGCACTTGCAGCAGCTGTTCCGTGGTTGAAACCAGAAGAAAGGTAAGGAATAGTTTGACCAGCTTGAATGATCTCAACAAGCAGGTGGGGAGTTCCATTCTAAAAGTTCACAAGCGCCAAATCCAGAAAAATCGAGTTAAGCGTGGATTTGACCTACACGTATAGTTTTTCACATTTTAGAAAATAAATCAGCGTTATAGTCCATTTCGTTCCCGAGATACAGTGGTACCGATTTTCAATAAAATCACAATTTTCACATCGAAAGTGCACATATCCATCTCAGATCCCCTATGAAAAACATGACTTTCATTTCGTAAGTGCACATATCCATCTCGGACCAATGGAGTTTCATTTCATAAGTGCACATATCCAAAAAATAGTTTCATTTCCAAAAATGCACGCGTGCTTCGGCGCGGCCGCAAAGAGCTGGCCGGAATTCCCATACAAAAAACGTTTCATTTCCAAAAATGCATACGTGAATTTCCAAATCTATTTTGCACTATAAATCAAATATGCGTGCATATATTGATCTGAAAATTTAGGTAGAGGTACTTTTAGACACGGGCTTTGCAGTGATGTGATTCGTTTTTGCCTACGATGCACCGTTAAGAAGTTATTTAACATTTTATTTCAAATGTTCAGATTTGTTCCCAATTTTGGGTGACTTACAAAATCTCAGATAACTCCCTAAATATTTCCCGGCCAACAAAATTTGTGGTCACAAAAATTGTAGAGAAATGTCGAATCTATCTGAAAAGTGCGAGGCAAGCGTCGTCCCCCAAACATAGCGCTGTCGGGCCAGCGTCAAACTTTAAAATGCGATTTTGAAAAATCAAAAAACTTGGATATATGCATTTTTAGAATGAAACTCCCCAGGTGCCGCCACTCCGAGAGCCTGTAAAGCAGAGTTGTTAAAATACCGGTATTTTTGGAAAGCGTAAGTGTAAGCATAAATACACTTTCCAAATTTTCAGTATGGATACTAAAAGCGTAAGGTATTTTTAAAATACCTGGGAAAGCGTAAATAAAAGCGTAAGCGTAATAAATTTTAAGTGACTTTTTCTCAGTAAATTCTGTCCAAATCAAGCTCTCAGTGACATTTTCGGATGTCCATTTAGTAGTCTGCCCTCATATGTTGTTTGGCAATTCATCGGCAGCGACACTTAAGTTATCTTTATCTTCCAACTTGGAGTTAGTGCTGTCGACGGCGACAACATCCTCGTCGGAATCCATTTTCAGCCCAAAATTTCTAATCTGAAATCACGATTTTGCTCGACGAGACAGTATTAGCAAGACATTCATACTGAGACACAATTTGTACATTGCCACTATTTGCAGCACATAGTAACACGGGACACACGCAGTCATTTTTTGGTATACTCCACGGACAGCACACCTAGTATGAAAACCTACCATAATTTCATGAATAAAATCTTGTGATAAATTTCGTAATTAATTATTCCATGGTAAAAACGAAATATTATGAAAAAAACTGTATAATTTTTGTTTCATTATTCAGATGGGTTATGGTAGGTTTTTATACTAAGTGTGATGTCCGCCGCATATATTTGCGCTGTTTCGTTGAATCTTTTTTGTGGTTTGATGGTTTTTCAAAAGTGTAAAACTGAACCGTGTGAAAAGCTTTTTTACGCTTTTAGTACCCAGGTATTTTGGCCGGGAAAGCGTAAAAAAGCGTACGGGGTATTTTATGAAAGTGTAAGCATAAGCGTAAGTATAAATACCCATTTACCCGGGTATTTAGGGTAAGCGTGAATACGCTTTCGCAACTCAAACTGCCATGTCAAACGTCAAATGTCATCCTCAGTGTAGGGATGGCGAGCACTTTTTTCAACCACTTTTAAAAAAGCGCAACGCTAGTGTGTTTTGAATGTGAAATGGAAATTTAGAGAAATTTAGAAATGTCTGGAGCCCTTCTATTTCTGGAGCCCTATCAAGCCCTTCTATTTAAAAAGTGCGACTGATTAAAAAAGTGTTTTTTCCATCACTAGGAAAAGTGTTACAAGTCATGTAAAATTCCAAATGTCAAACGAAGTTTTACATGACTGTTGACACTTTCCATGGCATTTGACATTTCACAGGGTGGGAGAGTGCCCCAGCTAATATGGCACAGGATTTCAGGTCATACGACTTCTTGTGGCTGTCGTGGCTGCATTTGCTGTCCTTTGTGCACCACATTACATACGGACTCTGGCTGTTTCAGCAAATATGTCTGGTACGGGTGAGTTCCGATTATACACGTTTTGGTAAACTTTTTACTGAATATCGTGCACTGACGTCATGTTTTATCCGTTTTTTATGTGAAATACGTATCATAAAAACAATAACCGTTATCTGTCGCGAATTTGTTTCATCAGAAGTGTGGCTTGAGAATTATTTTATTCTCACAAGTTATACCCCTATAGTAGGTAATGTACATATCGAGTCAATTAAATACAAAGTGACCAAATAAAAGTACCTCTGAGCGCGCAGGCAAGCGCTGCCTGAACTGCTGGGCGGAAGTGATGCCCGTACTGAGCTGGCTCTTGCTCTTCGCCAACAGCGCCATCAACCCCTACCTGTACGCCCTGTTCAGCGACAGGTTCAGGAACGCGCTGCACATGCTCTTCACTTTCAGATGCGACTCGTCGTCTAACTGCTTCAATAGGGTTGGTTTGGAATTTGAGTTTGTTTTTGTCATACCATATTTGCTTGAATAATCCCTCCTTGAATAATTCCCCCCTCGAATAACTCCCCCTGTGAGATGAGTGAGGAAAAAGGCATATGATCAAGTTGTTTTGTCCAATTTGAACAAAGATGTCATATTATTTTGTGAATAAAGCAACTTTCATGAAATAACTTGACATCAATATTCTTGAAAATTTTGACGAAATAAGAATTCCTCCCCTTGAATAATGTCCCCCCTTGAATAGTCTCCTCTCAAAAATATCTGACGAATTAATAATTCCCCAGCGGGATTATTTAAGCAAATACAATAGGTATGCTGAGTAACTTTGCCGTAGTATTGCGCTTAATGTAACTACTGGAAGCTCTAAAATTATTTATTCAACTGATCAGAAACAAATGCCCTCGTTTCACAGGATGATCTTACTTCAAGACGAAACACTGGGGTAACTGGGAGAACTGGTGTTGCAGCCACAACAAATCTTTGATCTGGAATATCAATTGAACAGCACAACTTTAACTGTGATCATTGTTGATTTCAGCAACATTCATGCGTTTTCAATCTTGGGCGTCAACTTTTCGTTTTGTGTATTCCGCATTGTCAGCTGTGTTGCCAAAAGATATCGGATTGCTATGTTCATTTCATATGTTGCTGGATTTCTACATATTTAACTGAATAAATATGTTTGATGTAATTATGTGGAACTGTGAGATATTGCAATTTATATTTATGATCATAATCGGTATTAGGTCATGGGATTACTATAAAAATATCATAAAAATTATCTGGATCAACGATTGGATAATGTTTGAATCCTACAGATGGCGGCCAATGAGAAGCAGATCGGCATTCCAGCTGGCAGCATTGTACCTAGTGTTGTCCAACCCAACTGAATTGTCATGGAAAGCAGCTAAAGTACACGCAGTTCTGTGTGATAGACGAAAGGCAGTGTGATTTCAGACTAGTGATGGAAAAGCGTCATGGCGCTGGCGCCAAAGGAAAAAGCACCATGGCGCTTTTGGCGCTCGGCGCAATTTTTGAGTAATAAAATGGCTAGCGCTGGCGCTTGGCGCTGGGGGTCGGAAAAGCGCCATGGCGCTTTTGGCGCTTGGCGCCAAAGTTCTGGCGCTTTTCGCATCACTAGTCAAGACGACACAAGATAATAAAAAAACACTTTCACTCATAAGCTTCATTTTAAAGACACTTTTACTAAAATTTTACAAAAATATGAATTTATACAATTTTTAAATCTTTAAGCCGGAGTTACAGCACAACGATAAATAGAAGCTGAAGCGACAGATTCATGTCGCCTGTTACTGGGCGTTGGGGGTGGATATCCCTTGCTAGTGGTGTTAAAAATCGTTTTAAGCAAAATATTCTAAAATGCAAGAAGTTTTGGGTGGTGGAAAAATCCTTCCAGCTCTCAGTACATTTATGCCAGTGCACAAATGTGGGTCACCGTGTACGCAGCTACTCTGTTTACGTTGTAAATTGTCGGGCAGTCGCTATCTCGCTATCGGGACTTTGTAAGTACACAGTGACAGGTGTTCTAATTATGATGTAAAAAGGTAGGAAAATAGTTGGGTGGGTGTGCTCGCCAGCAAGGAGATTGCCTTGCACAATTAATCAATTAAAATGCTTAAAATTCTACACCTGTTTACTGCTACAATTAGATGGAAATGTCATGAATCCGTGTATTCAGCTGTTTTTTGTCTACACGATTCAGAGCGTTTTTTACCGCACTTTTCCCTCTATTCCCACTTCACCGGCCGCTTGCCGCTGCAGTGCACTGCACTGGGCCCGGAGGTCCAGGTTATAAATGCGTGTGTAAATTTTAAGGAAACGTGTCCAAAGACGGTAGGTTTTTTCAGAACGTGCAGTGAACCACTCGGTGGCACACGCTGTTCTCGGTTCAGCACTTACACTTAGCACAAGCAGCGCGGCAATTAGAGCAGTTGTTAATTAGCTAAATTAGGGAAAACAGTTAGTACTTAGTGCTAATACAAAAGGGGGTCCAAGTTGGGTTGAGAAGAGAGTTTATTTTTAGGGCGATGGAAGAACAGTAGTGGCAGAGTAGAAGCAAAAATCAATTTTCGTTGAATCGAAGAAATTGGGTGAAAAACAACAATTTCAGCTACTTATAAGGCGATTGAAGTTACCATAATCGACGTGAATAAAAAGCTTAAAAAAGGCATAAAATTATGAAGGTACAAAATCACTTTCAAATCACATAAGCTCTGATGTAAATACTTAGTAAAATCTTGACATATAGCTACCTATGAAAAGAGTACTAATTAATATCAGCTAACAACGGTAATTAACAAAAGCTTCATGCGACATGGGGCTTAATAGATAAGCTACAAGCTTACTGGGTGCAACAATTACTCACTTCCATAATTACCTACAAATCCCTACTTAATCTAATACAATTTAAAACAGGTAACAACGCAGTGCAACGCATATTTACAAGAAATGGAACGAACAAAGTATGAACAAAGGCAGTCACGGCGTCATAATCTAATACAGCAAATTAAGCTAACAAGTAATTAGACAATTAATACAAGCTTACAACTAATGTTAATTAATTAAGATACAAGGCGATTAATTAAGCTTGTGGGAATGAAAGGCATTGGCGTGAAATGATATGTACAATAATTTCTACATGTCACATGGAAACTCTGTGTGGGGGTTTTGTATTCATGAGTTACGGTAGCTAGCAGAATGCTCGCGGGCGCGGAATGCTTATCACCCCCAACCCCGCGACCCACTATTGTGACTATCCGGTCAGCTAGCGCCCGTGAGAAAGGTTTCAGCCCGATGGCCACACCCTTCCGAGCGCGAGGAGATATTTATGCTAGGGCGGCGGAAAAGTATTTTTTGGACTGCAACTTGTCACTTGGGGCGTTATCAGAAGCTGTTCCTACCACCCACCAATACTAGATGACGCACGACAATCTAGTCAACATGGGGAGGAACACGGAACAGTATTTACTTTGGTATTTTTTGAGTGAAGTTCATTGTTCCTGGCTTCCGGTCGCCACCTACCTATCAGTCGTCAGTCTCCGCCTCTGCCCAAAGATAAGTAAAGGGTGGAATGTGCTTTAGACCGCCCAGAAAGTCACAACAGTGTGCCGGCGAACTCAAAGGTGGCCACACGCCGCGCCGCGGCATTTCAAAGTGAAAAATGTGAAATTCCCCTCTCACCTTATGCCACGTGGAATG
Source organism: Sphaerolaimus hirsutus (assembly GCA_964036195.1). Taxonomy (NCBI): domain Eukaryota; kingdom Metazoa; phylum Nematoda; class Chromadorea; order Monhysterida; family Sphaerolaimidae; genus Sphaerolaimus; species Sphaerolaimus hirsutus. The sequence continues at coordinate 9,485,342 of OZ038455.1, read as the reverse complement.
TAGTTGCACTTAAGCTAGACATAACTTAGCTAACTTGACTTAAATAGATTTAGCGCACAAAAATAGTAATTAAAATTGGGGGGTAAGGGAACGAAACTGTGCAGAGCACTACAACCACTAGAAAACATGGCGAACTCGGTCGGCCAGTGTAGCGGTGTCGATCTTGCGATGCAGTGCTCTGACGGGGTACTGTGCAGCCCACTGCGTGGCTGTGCATGCCGCGCAGACCCCGTTGCCGTCGAAATACCGTCGAAATGTCTGAAAAAGTTTACCCGAATTTAGTTTACAAAATACGTAACAGTTTATGTTCCGTGAGTTATTATTGCATTTGGTTGTCTAAAATTTTGTGGGGTGGTGTCTTTCCCATCGTAAAAACGCTCTTACAGAAAATCGGCTCCTAAAACGGTAAACTATGCTGAGCGGTTCCTATCAAAAGGCGCGGTAGGACAAGGGAGAAAGTTCCAATATCTGGAAGCCAGCCAATTATAAAGAATGAAAAGCTGCACGCAAATAGAAATTGCAGTCACACAAATGCAGATGTCTCTAAAAGTGATGCTAATGCCTAGGCAGATGAGTGCAAAAGAATGTCTTTAGATCGGTAGTTAAGATGCGATTTATTAGGTGTAAATGGAAGAAAAAATAATAAAATGGTAAACATATAATAAAATGGTAAAAGTTGTGAACTACCTAGTAAACTAGCAAATGTTTCTAGTAAATGTAAGTAGAACTAGGGGTGTAAAATAGGATTCTACCTAACTTAGGCGGCAATAAACTGGTAGGTTTGCAAATATGGGGAAAATGTGGCAAAAATAGGAAATAATTGCAAGTAGCAGTAAATAGGGTAAATAGTAGTGAAGTAAAAGCGAATAAAAACGACTTAAAGCGAATTGCAGAGATCACGTATCACTGCAAGCAGACAGTGAGAGCTTCTCTCAAGCTCCCAACTGCGGATAAGGCTCAGCAGCCTTCTGCAGCTACACCGGCCCAGTGGCCTTTAGGTCCAGTGACCTAAAACACAATAATTGGCACAGAGCCAAAAAATAGCACAGAGCAAAAATGTATTCAGCACAGAAACAGAGTATTTTCAATGGAAGTCAGACTGATTTTTCCAAGCAAAAACGTTGCATCTCCCAAAACCGTTTTTGCTTTTCCATTTATCATGACACCTCCAGTTTTGTTACCTGGGTGGGTGGAGTTTATCATAGGCAGGTAAGTGTCCTTTGTAAAATGTTTGATGCAAGTAAATTCACTAGGCATGTGTGTAAGACAGACACACCCTAGTGTACGACCGAAGTTTTATCACAATTGATAACTTTTGCATCAACACAAAACTGGGTACATTTTCTGTCATGGCCCTTTAGCTTTTGCAAAAGCAATTTCCCCACCAATGCTTTCTGTTGGGGACTGATCACACTGTTGCATATGAACACCTGCACTTGTTTGTCAACAAATGTATAATATTTTGGAACATGTGTTCACTATTCTGCAACATTTGCTTCAGCCTTTAGATCTTATCTTGGCTTTTTGTTTCAGCTTTTAGATCTTATCTTGTTTTTTTTTTGCTTCAAATGTCTAGACAAGCCAACTTTTTGGCACAGCACCAACTCAGCTTACTGTAGTGCGCCAAAAAAGCTATCAATCATCCTTCAGGTTCCAGGTTTTACCTTTGAAGTCAGAGCTGTTAATCATTCCATTTTAGATCTTATCTTGGCTTTTTCTTAGCAGCTGACAGGTGAAAATGCAAGCTATTTTCAAATTTGGAACCTCAAATTTGAATTTCCAGACATCTAGACAAGCTAGCTTCTTGGCATAGAGCCAACTAGCTTACTGTAGTGCGCCAAACGGCTTGACCCATTTTGGTTAGAACTAGCATCCCCTTTTTACCTAGTGATTGGAATGCTTCATAAGATTTTACTGCGTTATTTATTGTGCTATAATACATAACATCAACTGCCAACCTTTTGCACAATATTTAGGTGTGCGCGCAATTATATTTCAATAGGCATAGCTAACACCATTCTTTGGTGTTTTTCCATCACTATTCCATTTGCTAGTTAGCCGTAAAAGCATTGCTGTGTGTGCAGCTGGTGTATTTTACACATTTAGGTGTTTGTTAAGGCAGTTATTTATGAAAATGCATCCCATCACACAGCTGTTTGGGACTCTAGGTGCATGCTTTTGTGAGTAGTATTTACCGGATGTGCACAACTCTCATATGCTAGTGTAAGGAGAGCGAATTGGCTGCCAAATATAAGTATGCAAGTACGCGTGTACACAGGCACTGGGTGAGCACAAGTATGCAGGTAACACGCCGCAAATTTGATTACACAAGGACGCTTCGAGATTTCCATCCAATAAATTGACATCTTGAAAGCACTAACCAATACCTACGTCGTGTTCAATTTTTTTTCCAGAAAAACCGTTCAGATATCAATTTAAATATAGAATTTCGCTATTTCTCGGCAACATTTCTGGTTGAGATTGCTCACAAATAGCGAAACTTTTGTTTTACATTTATATCTCAAGAACCACTGGAGTTTTTTGGACAATTTTTGGACACGATGTAGACATTGATTATTGCTTTCAAATTGTCAATTGAGGTATGGATCTCACTAAGCGTTCTTGTCTTGTGTAATCGAATGTGTAATGACATCTATATTGTGTATATTGTATATTGTGTAATGACATGTATATTTGTCGCTTCAGCTTCTAGTTATCGTTGTGCTGTAACTCCAGCTTCCTTTTCAAATTTTTGATTATTTTGTTCTTGAATTTTCCATTTTATTTGATTGTTTTCTGAAAATTTGGAAAACCTGCGAGTGCGTTTTTTTATACAAAGTTTGCATTTTACAGCATTTTGATGTGGAAACAGTGCAAGACCACAAAACTGTCCACAACAGTCCAGAAAATCAAAAACATGTCAAAAAACTCTGCTCCATTGTGTGAGCTAGCAGTTTCTGGCGGACACTCCTCAACAATTCGCTCATGGTCCCAACCACCAGGAGATGTAAATGCCAGCTTTTTTTGTTTTGTTTGAATACTTATTTTATCATTAAACTACCGTATTTATTCTAATAGAACGGCATACCTCCAGTAGAACAGCACCTCCAATAGAACGGCAGGTTTTGGCACTTTTTTGCACCCACGAAATAATTAGAATGGCAGCCTCCAATAGAACGGCACCTCCAATAGAACGGCAGTTAGAAATTACGTTTGAAGAGTGCCAGAACACTCAAATATAAGAAAAGAGGGTGGTGAAAACATCCAAGTTGTTCAGAACTATGATTTAGTGTTTTTTCACATTTGGTTTTGTTTGAATTGATGCTCTGATTGTAAAATGTTATTTATTTTTGATTAAAAACACTATGTTCAAATGAAACATTTCAGAAAATTATTGGTGAAAAAAATAGAACGGCAGCCTCCAATAGAACGGCACCTCTAATAGAATGGCAGGTAGCTGCCGACTGAACATTGAGTTGACACATTTGGTTAATTGAGGGTGAGTGGGTGGAGCTTAGGCCGCCATTTGCATTTTTTTGCTAGTACAAACATTTGCAAAAGTGTTTGTGTCAAATACAAAAAGTGAAAAATTATGCAGGATGTAATTTACTGAGCTTCGTGTTTGATATATGCAAAAGACCACATGAAATTACATTGTTTATAGCATTATTTTCATTTTACAGAAATAAAATGTAACATGAGTGTTACACAGTAAGCACAAACATTACACATGTGTTGTCAACCAGAGTTGTGCAATAATACTGGTATTTTTGGAAAACGTAAACGTAAACGTAAATACCTTTTCCAAATAAAAAGTATAAATACTAAAACGTAAGGTATTTTTAAAATACCAAGGAATACGTAAAAAAACGTAATTATAAAAAATTTTACACACCATATTTGCCATTGTGCTTTGGAATATACGATTACTTTCACCTTTGGGTGGGTCAATCATTCCATCTGCACCACTTTCTGTAGTAAATGTGGCTAAATCCAACTAACGCTGGTGATTCTGGGGGAGTCCCAGACCCTGTAAAATGCTTTGTAAAATGTCAAATGGCATGCAAAGTGTCTAAAGTCTTGCAAAGTGCTCTGGAAGGTGGCAAATCTTTGCCATTTTGCTGGGCATTTTACTTGAGTTTTGACATTTCCATGAAATTTTACATTTTACAGGGCATCCTACAGAGTCTGGGATTGGCACCAGAGCTTGCACTCGCCCTGCCAGTTTTGAAACATGTACTACTCACAGTTGTTGCAAGTGGCATCGTGGGAATTCATCACAAAAAATTTATAGACGCAACGCTCCAGAATCAAACAAAAAGGTTTTTGTGTTCAGCTTTTGAACACATTTATGAATATGTACCCAGTATTCCATGTGTAAGTGCAAGCGTGCAGTCACTTTTTTCATACACTACATTTTTGTATGTATGTTTTGTATGTATGTATCATGTTAATGATCACAAGTTTTTTACGTTTTCCCTAGTACCCGGGTATTTTGGTCAAGAAAACGTAACAAAACGTAATGGTATTTTTGGAAAACATAAACGTAAACGTAAGTATACCGTATTACCTCGAAATACCCCCATGGGGGTTTATTATTTCGCCAGCAAAATTTGAGGGGGGGTTAATTCGAGGGGGGGGGGTTTATTCGAGGGGGGGTTTTATTATTTCGTCATAAATTTTCGTGAAATTCGTAGTAGAGAATACGCTTTTTCACACACAAAAATGGTAATAAACGCGAGAAAATAGGTAGTATTGGGGCTATAGATGTACATCTGTACACAACTGAGCGTATAAGTGTATCTGCAATGCAAATTAGTAGTAATAAGTACATCATGTACATCGCATACATGATGTATTTACATCATTCTGGAGGGGGGGTATTTCGAGGGGGGGGTTTATTATTTCCCCAGCCCATTTTGAGGGGGGGGGTTAATTCGAGGGGGGGGTTAATTCAAGGGGGGGGGGGATAATTCGAGGTAATACGGTAAATACCCGAATAACCGTGTATTTCGGGTAAACATAAATACGTTTTTCCAACTCTGTTGTCAACCTTAAAAATTACTGACTAAAAATTTGTGCCAATTGATAATTATGCCAATTCAGCTATGATAATTTACCCTCACTTGTTTTAAGCAAAACTAGTATCTTCTCTTTCATTTCTAGTTCTCTACACTTTCACATATCTAAATTCCAAAAATTTAAGAAAACATTGCAACAAAATGTGAAAAAATAAATGCCACTATCATCGTATATGTCAGAAATTACTATGTTTTTATCAATAATTTGATATCTCGATCTGAAAATTTTTTTGATGCAACCTAAATTCATTTGTGTTTATCCAATTTGTAACAAAAAACTGTGTGTCAACTGTAGCAGAGCACACTCCTTTAAAATTGATTTTTTGCAACATCTACAATATTTCTCCGTTTATAACACCTGGGGGTTATACAAAATCAGAGCAATTTTCAGCAATCTTTTTTAAAACTTGTATAACACCTGGGTGTTAGGTCAAGGGGGTGTTATACATGTGAACTAATTGTGCAATCAAAATTCAAGCAAAAACAGCAAAATTTTGTGTGTAAATTTTCTACAGTCATCCCTGCACATTTTTTTCTGTTCCCTGCGCGCAGCGCGCACCTAATCCAATGGAAAAATGTGCCTGCCACGGAATTATAATGAGTGGCGCCGGCTAGGGCCCATTCCGCATCAAAGCCCATTCCGCATGTAGACCCATTATAGACACATTATGCCTTCAGGGGTAAGAAAAGGGGTGGGCAACACCACCCCAAACTGCCCAGCTATCTATCTATCCCTGGCGCAAATTTTTTTGCCTAGCTATTTAGCTATCTGGAGCGATTTTGAGCAATTTCACCCTAATTTTCACCAAAATTCCCTAATTTTCATACTTCTTATAGATTTTCACCTTGAAAAAACTAGGTCATGTGTTTTATTACCTATTTTCAGCATGCCAGGTATAATTCGGTATGCATGCCAGGTATATGTGTTCCGGGTCAACATGCGGGATGGGTTTACATGTGGAATAGTGCACTGCCAGTGGCGCCACACACAATATTTGAATTTGCTCAATCCGAGCCGAGCTAATTCAATGTTTTTTGAAACATTGCATTGTACCCCCGGGGTGCTATAAAATTTTGCAACACCCCGGGTGCTATGCACGGGGGGGTGCTATAATACGAGAATTACGGTAAGCAATTTCTAGCAGTGTGTGACCCAAAAACCTATGTGTGCCATCATTTACCGCATATTATATAGTCCAAAAATTAATCAAATAGCATCATTTTCCATCTAATAAAGCTTTTTTAAATCGGTGACAGAAAATAGTGGTACTCAGAAAAAAGTGTAACATTTTGCACCATTTAGCACGCGGAACCACGCACATTCATACATTTATGTGACTTTCCAAAACCTATAAGCACAAATGTTTTATGGAATTATTATACTCAACGTCTCTGTGTCAACTGCACGCACACACATGACACGTTTTTAGTTGACACGTGGATTTTTCGCTGCGTTAACTAGTGTGTGGGACGCCAATAGAGTATTTACAGTATGTGTGTTTTTTGCCATCGTTGGCGGTGTCACACTGATTGATGAAAATGACCAGTATGTTTTTCAAGGGCCAGAGACAGAGGGTGTCTATCTTCATTCACCATTGCGAAGATTCATTTCACATTTTTAGTGAAAATATCGGACCTTCATTGCTTCATGCCTGGCGCTGGCGCGGCACACGAACAGAAAAAATAACTAATGTGTATAAATATGATAATTGACGCATTGTTATTAGCGTTTAAAAAATTTCTAGATATCTAGATTATAGGTAGATTTATAGGTATTAAAAATATATCAGAAAAAAATACCGATTTTTTTATGTATTCATAATTCTTCCAGAATTTCCCAAAGAGATTTTATCATATTTTCTTTGAGAAATTTCCTGAGATTTTTAAAAATATCAGAAAATGACTCAAAAGTGTCAGATTTTTTAATTCTTTGAGATAATTTTATAAGATACAAACGTGTACTTATTTACCTTTTCCTGGGTTTCTGATAAGTATCTTAGCATATTTTATTGTTGAGAGATATTCAAAAATTATAATTTATTTGATTTTCAGAACGATTTTGTGCAATGCTAATTGTTATGATGCTAATGTAAAAAAATACCAATACTATTTATTTAAAAAATAACTGCAGCTGAGCCTATAAAATGATAAATTCAAAGTGTTCGGAAATAAATGAATGTAAATACATGAGTCTCGCAGTAAGCCGGAATTAGAGCTCGAGCATGTAACGTGAAATGATGACGTGGAATGTTTGACGCAAAAAGTTTTGACGTAAAAAGATTTTTGAATTACAGCTATCTGACGTAGAAAGATCCGACGACATGGTGACGTGGAAAGATCCGACGACATCTTGACGTGAAAAGATTTGATGATATGTTGACATAAAAAGATTCAACAATGGGAACACACACTGAAACTGAACATTTCCGACAAACCGACAACACTAAACGTTTTCAACTACCCAATCTGAACTGGAAATTTGCTGTTCGAACAGTTTTTCAAACTGTTCAAACAGTTTGAACTGGTCAGCATTTTATGGCCCAGACTAGTGATAGAAAAGCGCCATGCCGCTGGCGCCTGGTGCTAGTGCCAAAGCAAAAAGCGCCATGGCGCTTTTGGTGCTTGGCGCTATATTGCTCTGGCGCCATTGGTGCTTGTCGGGGTTAGGATAAGCGCAATGGCCATTTTGGCGCTTGGCGCTATTTTTGTGTGGCACCAGGAACAAAACGCGTGGCGCTGGTGCTTGGCGCCATATTTCTCTGGCACCATTGGTGCTTGGCGCTGGGGTTTGAAAAAGCGCCATGGTGCTTTTGGCGCTTGGCGCCAAAGTCCAGGCACTTTTTGCATCACTAGCCTAGACGTTCAGCAGGAGTCAGTGCACCAGCCTCGGTGTCCAGAAGTAATTGTCAGATAGTTTCTTAGTGTCTGCACATTCTTTACTGCAATATTTACATAAAATCTCTACAGATTTTTATGGTTGAGCACTTAAAATGATCAGAATGATGTGCCAATCCATTTAATGAAGTGATTAGAATGATTATACAGGTATATCTGACAAGTGGTTATACCTTGTTATGTTATTATACAGCCATAGAGTCGACGTGGAGCCACAGGATAGCATTATAAGTGGTGATTTCAGTTGCAGGGGTTCAACATATAGGCTTTTTCAAGGTGTATAAGGAAGAAAATGGGGAAAATCGCTAAAAGTAGGTGAAAAATGGCTAAAAAATGTAAAGTAATTATTTTTTACTTTTACCCATGACCATGAGTAAATGTGAGTAAATCACTATTGTCCCAGGAAAAAGTAAAAGTGGGCATTTTGAGAAATTTTGCCAATGTTTTCACTCAAAATCACTAATTTTCAAACTATTCTACCATCAAATTCACTAGTGAGTGTGTTGTTGTCTATTTTATGCTATTTTGCCCCTATTTTGAGCCTTTCTCTTCTTTTTTTCCTTGACGCTTTGAAAAACCCTATAAACAATACTTTCAAAAAGTATGTGGGTAAGTGAGTATCGGTATTTTTCAAGGGGGGGGGGGCGGAAATGTAAATGTATTTATGCAGTACTTGAGTATCCGTATTTATTGAGTAATTTATGTTTTAACAATTATGGTATATCTCCCAGGGGTCTCCAAGATTTGGCTTTCGCGGGGGCTGGAAATTTGCTGTGGGGGGCTTGCGGGGGCTTTTTCAGTGCATAGAAGGCAGAAATGGAAAAATCACTCAAAACAGGTTATAAGTCAAGGGGGCAGTCCCCACCAGCCCCCCCCCCTAGGAGACCACTGATATCACATTTTGTTGAATGTTCTTGACTTCAAGTAAAATTTGGCATGGAATGGTGCTTTAATAAGTTGTGACTATGTGTAATGGAGGCTTCAGTGTAGATATGGCAGGGTTTTTTAAAAATCTTTAAAAAAGGTGTTAGAAGGTTTGAAAAAACACTTTTTTAAGAACCTCAGCCAAAACGTTTAGTACTTAAACACTACCGTATTTCCTCGAAATAACCCCCCTTGAAATACCCCCCTCTCGAGACCACTATGAAACAATCACCCCCCCCTCGAAATACCCCCCAGATTGAGTTTAAAGAGAACATACATGACAAATACTGCAGTTTGTGTTCTGCGTCGTGCAGAACACATGTTAAAACAATGTCGTAATCATGTTAGAACAGTGTTTATACCATCTACATACTACTATTAGTCTACAAGAGTCTATACATGTCAGTTATTGATGCATTTTTCTACCCCAGTGTACATCACAAACAACGATTTTGTACTAGGATTTGAAAAAATTTCTGGTGAAATAATAACCCCCCCCCCTCGAAATACCCCCCCTCGTTTAACCCCCCCCCCCTCTCGGGACCACTATGAAACAATCACCCCCCCCCCCCTCGAAATACCCCCCAGATTGAGTTTAAAGAGAACGTACATGACAAATACTGCAGTTTGTGTTCTGCGTCGTGCAGAACACATGTTAAAACAATGTCGTAATCATGTTAGAACAGTGTTTATACCATCTACATACTACTATTAGTCTACAAGAGTCTATACATGTCAGTTATTGATGCATTTTTCTACCCCAGTGTACATCACAAACAACGATTTTGTACTAGGATTTGAAAAAATTTCTGGTGAAATAATAACCCCCCCCCCCTCGAAATACCCCCCCTCGTTTAACCCCCCCCCCCTCTCGGGACCACGATGAAACAATCACCCCCCTCAGGGTATTTGAGGAAATACGGTAGTTATTTTGCAATTTTTGGTATGCGAGCATGCATTTTCATTAGTTTTGAGACATTCTTAGTATAAAACATCCATACATTACAATGACTGTACATTACATTAGAACAGTATTTATACCATCTACATACTTCCTGTATTTCCTCAAAATACCCCCAGGGGAGGGCTGTATTCAGGGGGGGAGCTGCAGCTCCCCCTTCCCGGGGTGAGACCTGAAAACCCCTAGAAAATACAACTCTTGTAATGTGTGTGAAAATTTTGTGCGCAAGCGCGCAATTATACCCTCTACACTTAGTATTTTCTACATAAATATCAATCCCATAAACGCAATTCTCCGAGCAAGCACTCTATTTTGTCCCTGTCGCTGTATATGTACATATATTTACGTAAATACATATACAGCGGTCCCTGGTGCTGGCGCCAATGCCAACGGCACCATGGCACGGTGCCTATGAGTGGCACCAGCGCCACAGCACCATTCCGTCACTCTGTAGGGAAAAATTTTAGGGGGGGCTGAGACCCCCCCCCACTCTCGCCGAGCTCTGTAAACAAACAGCCCCCCCCCCGCTCAAAAATCCTGAATATGTCTCTTCCCCAGGAGGTTTATTTTTCAGAGTGGAAATTTTGCAGGGGTATTTCAAGGGGGGTTATTATTTTGCCAGAAATTTTCAGTAAGGATCGTAGTAAAGAGTGGCGTTTTGCATGCCCAAAACTAAGGATATATTAAGACATCCATGTATAAGTAGATGTGTACTTGTCTGTGTTACTGCGATGCAAATTGACATCAATCAATTCATCATGTTCATTACATATTTAAGTGATGTACATCAAAACATCATGTTCCAGATGGGGGTAAATCAGGGAGGGTATTTTTCCTCTGCTTGAAAACACCTGGAGACTCAACTGTGAGTAAAAATAAATACTTAACATTTATGTTTACTTTCAAAAAAGTTCAGTACAGGGGTATTCTAGATTCAGCCATCCGGGGTTTGGATAGATAATAAATAGCTCCTCTGGAGGGATAGATAGCTGAAAAATTTTCTGGGGGGTTGGGTAGGGGGGAGTTTGGGGGGGGGTTCGCGGGGGTTCAATATATAGGCGTAGAAGAGAGGAAAAGAAGAAAAATTGCTAAAAGTAGGTGAAAAATGGCTAAAAATGGGTATATAAGGACATATAGTACTAAAAATAGCTGAAAATAGGCAGTTAGATCCATGAACTAGTGATTTTGGAGGTGAAAATCTATATAAAGGTATGAAAAATAACGATTTTGAGTGAAAATTGGGGTATAGTTTCTCAAAAATCACTCCAGATAGATAGATAGATAGCTGGCCGATTTGGGGGGGGTGGTTTAGGGGATAGTAGCCCAAAATTTTGCCTCCAGGATAGATAGATAGCTGGGCGGTTTGGGGGGGGGGTAAATCCACCCCAACCCCCACTTTCCTACCCCTGGTTCAGTACTTTTCACAACCCTGTGATATACACCAGAGTAAAACTTGGGTGAAATACACAAGAGTGAAAATTGGGGCAAAATGGGTGATACTTGAAAGAGTGAAAATTGGGGCAAAATTCTCAAAAATACCTACTCTTACATTTTACTGGGACAAAAGTGATATACTCACATTTAAAAGTTAAAATAAATACTTTACATTTACATTTACTTATTAAAAAAAACGGTATAAAAGGTTATATTTCTAAAAAAATTGTATTTAAGTCATAAAAGTACATTATAAATTGTATTTGAATCATAAAAGTACATAAAAAATTGAATTTATATCAAAAAATAACTGAAAATTTTATTTATTTCATAAAATTACTTTGCATCTTTTCACGTCGACGATTGCATGCAATAGTTCGACGTGAAATGATTCGACGTAAAAAGATTTTAAAATCTTTTTGTGTCAAATCATTTCACGTCAACATTTTACGTCAAATGCAAAAATGACATTTTTCAGTGACGTAAAATGTTTGACGTAAAATGTTTGACGTAAAATGTTTGACGTAAAATGTTCTGTGTAAAATGTTCGATGACTTTGATCAGTCCTTTCTGGGCTGATTTGGATCGTGCAACACTTAAAATGATCAGGGCAACCATAAGATTCAATTTTTGTGGTCGGATTAGTGATGTCTTTATTCCGTATGCCAATCTGACCCACTTTTTAACATGAAGAATAGTCATAATAATAATTTTTCAAGACGTTTTTTTTGAACATTCTATCATACACTATAGATGAAAAGAAGTAATCTGGCCAGAAAATTATTACAATATCATGTTCCAGTCAAAAGTTGGCGCACCAGAAGCAGCGTGCCAGGTGCCATGGGCGCCACAGGAAAATGGCGCAAGCGCCAAGGGCGCCATGGCGCCATCTGAAAGAAGAGCGCCAGGCATCAATGGCGCCACAGGAAAAAGGTGCCAAGCGCCAATGGTGCCATGGCGTGGCGCCCCTTAGCGCCCTCAAATGGTGCCAGCGGCGTGGCGCCATTCCATCACTATATGATAGCATGTTCAAAAAAATTATTTTTTTCATGTCTAAAAACTGGGTCAAATTGGCATACGGAATTTATGCATCACTACTACAACCACAAAAATTGAATCTGCAGGCTGTCCTGATCATTTTAAGTGTTGAACGATCCAAATCAGCCTAGAAATGCATGAGTTATCAAGCTTCAAAGTCAATGTGCAGATTGGCTATTCAAAATTACCACCCTTTTATAGACCCCCATTATCTTGGGACTGGGGGATTATTCAAACAAACCAAGACAATTCGTTATAGACCAGACCCCAAACCCCAACATACTTGAATGACATCAAAATCGGCCAATGTACACCAGAATGGGATGCAGGAATGTGCATTTCTATGAAATCACAAAAAAACATACGTGCACTAATTAGTTTACATGAAAGTTACATGAAAAGTTACAAATAAATACAAAATAAATAATATACACACTTAAAAATCACTTTTACCATTCATTTCACTTAAAAATATATATTACACATTCATTTCACGTCACACATAAAATTGTAATTACAGCTTGACGTGAAATGTTTTTGACGTAAAATGTTTATCAGTAAACATCTTTTCACGTCAACACTCTGACGTGAAAAGATTCGACGACTTACATTTCACGTCAACATTTTATGCGACGTGAAATGTTGCTGACGTGAAAAGTTGCTGACGTGAAATGTTTGACGGGAAATGTCGACGTGAAAAGATGCAATTTTGACGTACAATTAATAACACATTAATTACTTAATATTTTTCAAATCTTTTTTGGGACATTATACACAATTACCAGGACAATCTTATTCTGAAATTACAAGATTGTATCTTTGTCCGTTCTCATGTAATTGATTTCACGAAATCATTTCACGTCATCATTTCACGTCGAATCGACGCTGAGCTCTAATTCCCGCTTAAAGGCAGCAACGCAGTTTTGATTGTAGTTTTTTTCTTCTAATATGTATTTAGACATACCTAATAACATTTCCATTTCGTTTTACTTATATAAAAGATTGTGCATTTGAAAGTACGAGTGCTTGCTGTGATTTATGCACTTACGACGATTACAAGTTGGGCAACAAAATTTCGTCGAGCATGACTCTATGATTTTCAGTATAGAAATAAAAATCATATAAATCCTGTGTAGGTTATGTATTTACTCGAGATCCCACATGGAATTATTTTTCCAGAGTGTAAAATTTTAGGGGGAATTTCGAGAGGGCCTATTTCGATGGTGGGATTCCTAATTCATAAGAATTTATTTGAAATTAATAGTAATTATTAATAGTCATATTTATTGAGAATTCACAGTAAACAAGAAGTGTATTACATTTAGGGATACCGTATTTCCTCGAATTACCCCACTCGAAATACCCCCTCAAAATACCCCCCCTCGAAATACCCCCTCAAAATAGGCACTATGAATGAATAACACCCCTCGAAATACTCCCCTCAAAATAGGCACTATGAATTAATAACACCCTTCGAAATAACCCCCACCCAATTGAGTGTAATAGTACGTCAATGACAAAAGCTGCGGTTAATGGACCGGGCAAATGCATAACACATGTTAAAACAATGATTGTGTTACGTTAGAACATGGTTTATACCATCAACATGCTTATACACTACCGTGTAGAATAGTTGAGACTTTTCACCCATAGAGAAAAAGATGCTGCGGGTCCACCACAATTTTGTTGCTTCCCATTTTGTTGTACCTTGTCCAATTTAAATTATGTTCAGGTATGTTGAGGCAATATGCAAAAAAATTTGATTGCTTGAATAATCCCCCAGTCCTGAGATAAGGGGGTCTATAAAAAATAAAAATTGGCAGATCTGAATGATTGACTTTGAAGCTTTGTAACTCAGCCATTTCTGTCCTGATTTGTGTCATTGAACACTTAAAATGATCAGGACAACCTGAAAATTATATTTTTGAGGTCAAATCAGTGATGTCATAGTGGTGTATATTCATTAGCTCAATTTGACCCTGTTTTTCAATACGAAAAATAACTTTTCTTGAACATTCTATGACATACTATGGACAAAAAGCATTCATCTGGCTTTTCAATCTTTTCAATATCTCATTCCAATCAAAAGTTATGACACTTCAAACTTATCAGTGGTGTCTAAATTTTTATGCATTATGACTGGGGCTTTTAGTATGACATTTTTGTGTTTGAACATGCTATAAAATACTGTAGACAAAGATGACTCATATGGCAACAAATTTTCTTCAATATCTCATTCCAGTCAAAAGTTATTGAACTTCAAACTTTCACTATCTTTTCATACTAAATACTTACATTTTACATTTCAGTTGGGCCAACTTTTCTCCACAATAGAGTAAAGCCAAAACCTCAAATTTACACACCAAATAGCCCTACTGACTAGTGTGCCCACCCACATTTCTGAGTGGCTGGCAATGAATGCAAAACTGCAGCTGAGATAAATACATGCTACAGTCCAACATATGCTGTTCATGCTTAGAATGTTCGTTGCTGTGCACACAGCACAGCAACACTGGTGGACATCCACCATATTGAAAATCTTGTTCAAAAATGAACCTAGGTATTGGATAACCACTATAAAATAAGAGATTGGGCAGCTACTGCCCAAAACAAGAAAATTCTCAACTATTCTGAAACACAAATAAACTGAATGAATATGTTACTGCACTAAGAATATAAGCATATATATGAAGTCAAGGAGCGGTCATCCTGGGCACATGTAGCCAAACCCCCCTGTTACCCACCAACGGTATCCAAATGTTGTGCACACACAACATTTCAAAATTTTGGCAATGTTAGTCATGCAGCAAAAAAAGTCTCAACTATTCTGCACGGTAGTGTATAAGGCCGTAGACTCTTTTACATGGTGTTTTTGTTTCATTTTTCTACGTCTGCGTACGTTATTAGTACTGGGTGTTCAAAAAATTCTGGCGTATTAATACCCCCCCCTCGAATTACCCCCCCCCCCCCTCAAAATTCTTGCTCTGAACTAGTAAACCCTATGGGGGTATTTCGAGGAAATACGGTATGTTAATTCCAGATACGATCGACGAGTCCGTAAAATAACGATCACAGCACAGCCCATGGGTCGAGCCGAGTTTGTATTATTCAGAACGAATAATGTCATAAGCTCAGAAAAGGACTAATATCAGAGAAACTTGAAATTTACATTTCTAACTCATCATCCGTTTGAAACAAGATTGAAGACAAACATTCAATTAAATCAGCCAAAATGGGGTGCAATGTAATTTTTGCTATGTTATTCGGTTCACTTATAACTACCTGCATTCTAATATTCGTTCCACGACCGAAATTGCCGAAAATGATGAGCATCATTAAAATCCTTGATATGAAGGAACAAGAAATCTACCCGAATAGAACTTCAGGGGTCACTCCCAGATCCTGTAAAATAACCTGTATATGTCATTTCAAATGTCATGTAGTACAAAGACATGTAAAATGGCTGGCGTAATGTCATTTTTTCATTTTTTTCACTTGACCTTTTCCAGGGCATTTTTCATGACTTTTCACACTTTGTATGAGGGTGTCAAAAATTTTTCTTATTGGAAAACGGAAACGGAAATGGAAAAAAAAATTCAGTGGCCGGAAAACGGAAAAAATTTAAGCAGCTGACAAACGGAGCACAAGGCCAGAAAACCGGAAACGGAAAAATGAAATTTGCATGGGAAACGGAAAAAAAATTGCGGAAATTTTGCCGGAAAGTGGAAAAAAATTGCTGAAATTTTCTGGAAATAGTCAAAAGTTTTGTAATGTAAAAAAGAAAAACTAACATACCTACTTGAAAACCTGCGTGCATGTTTACCAGTTTGGCTGAAACAGAAAACAGACCGTTGAGCCGGAAAAAATGACTATAAGCCGGAAAATGAAAAAAAGTGAAAAAACAGGAAATTGAGCTGGAAAACTGAAAAAAATGCCTTCGGAAAATGGAAATTTGTCACCCTACTTTGTATGCCATTTGACCACCTTATTTTACATGTCTTTTCACACTGTGCATGGCACTTGACTAGTGATGTAAAAGCGCCATGGCGCTGGCGCCTGGCGCTAGCGCCACGGCGCTTTTGGCGCTTGGAGCTAAAATGCTCTGGCGCCAGTGGCGCTTGGCGCCATGCTTCCGAAAGGCGCCATAGCGCTTTTGGCGCTTGGCGCTATTTTCCGGTTGGCGCCATTGGCGCTTGGCGCTAGCATTTAAAAAAGCGCCAAAAAAGCGCCAGAGAATGAAAAATTTGCGCAGCGGTAACTAAATGCGAATTGCGTAAACTCGGTGGCCGGTTCATTATATGGCTACTATTATTCTTATGAATGAAGTGTGCATCATATTTACTAGCGGTAGGTATTACGCTACTAAGGTAGGTAGGTTGCTTACCGTAGGTATTTTTTGCATACCATACCAACCCTATTTTGGACTGATGACAGCAAAAAAAGGCAAATAACAAGTAAAAACCAAATGTGCGTATAAATTCACGTATTTATAGTTTTTCATAGAATGAAAATTGTAGATTCTGCCACAAAATAAAATAAGTGACCAACAGTTAGGGTGTCAACAAATTTTTTTTACGGAAAACGGAAACGGAAATGGAAAAAAAATTTCAGCGGCCGGAAAACGGAACGGAAAACGGAAAAAAATTTGCACTTGGCGGAAAACGGAAACGGAAACGGGAAAAAAATTTTACCAGCCGGAAAACGGAAAAAGAGGCCGGAAAAATGGAAACGGAAAAATCAAATTTGCACGGAAATGGAAAAACTTGCTGAATTTTTGCGGGAAAATGGATATAATTTTGCTGAAATTTTGCTGGAAGTAGGAGAAATTTGCAGTAATTTTGCTGGAAACAGAAATTTTTTTACATCACTGACAATCTGCATGAATTTTTACCAGTTTGGCTGATCAGAAAACAGACAGTTGAGCCAGAAAATGGTAAAATGAGGCGGAAAAATGGAAAATTGAGGCGGAAAATGGAAAAAAGGCAGAAAAACTGGAAATTGAGGCGGAGAATGGAAAAAAGGCAGAAAAACTGGAAATTGAGGCGGAAAACGGAAAAAAGGCAGAAAAAACTGAAAATTAAGTTGGAAAACGGAAAATGCGCCGGAAAAACGGAAACGGAAAAAAAAGTTGCCGGAAAACGGAACGGAAAACGGAACAAAAATTTCAGCAGCCGGAAAACGGAACGGAAAACGGAAAAAATTTGCCTGCGGAAAACGGAAACGGAAAACGGAAAACGGAAATTTGACACCCTACCAACAGTATCAAATGGAAGTACCGTATTACCTCGAAATACCCCCATGAGGGTTTGTGAATTCGCCAGCAAAATTTGAGGGGGGGGGGGGGGGTTACTTCGAGGGGGGGGGGGGTTATTCGAGGGGGGTTATTATTTCGTCATTTTACAAGTTTTTTTACAAAACTTTTGCATTGAATAGGTAATTTCACACTTAACAGAGTTTTACAGGGTCTAGAACTGTTCACAGGTGTAGTGATGGAAAAAGCGCCAGGATTTCCGTGCCAAGTGCCAAAAGCGCCATGGCGCTTTTCTGATCCCGGCGCCAAGCGCCAATGGCGCCAGAGGGTAATGGCGCCAAGCGCCAATAGCGCCAGCGCAAAAAAATTGGTTCTGCAATTTGATGGTAGAAAAATGAGTGCATTGTAGTCCAGTAGTCCAGCCTAGTAGTCCATTGAACTTTTGCCCATTCAAACATCCACTACAATGTTTAAAAATTGTTTAAATGCCCAGAGATATACCGTATTTGCTTGAATAATTCCCCCCTTGAATAATTCCCCCCCCCTCGAATAATCCCCCCCTGTAAGATAAGTGAGGAAAAAAAATCCCCCCCCCCTCGAAAAATCCCCCCCCCTCAAAGCATACGATCAATTTTTTATGTCTAATTTGGACAAGAATGTTTTGTCAAATGTGTTGATGGAAACATGCTTGAGAATTCTGACGAAATAATAATTGCTCCCCTTGAATAATTCCCCCCTTGAATAATCCCCCCTCAAAAAAGTCTGACGAAATAATAATCCCCCAGGGGGATTATTCAAGCAAATACGGTACTTTTTAGTCAAACATCATGACTGGGGAACTTTCAAGAGGGAATCCCGATTGTTAACCTTCCCGATCGGTAAGCTCGCGATTGGTAGGCCAAAGTATGTCGATGGGTAAGCCAAAGTGAATCGATTGTAAAGCCGCAGGAAAATTTTATTTTTGTTTCGATTGGTAAGCCAAAGTGTATCGGTCGTTAACCCGACTGTCTCGATTGGTAAGCCACTAACATACTACTAACACATGTTTTAATTTTTGAGGTATGTACTAACAATACATTAGGCAATTATGACAAAGCAGAGCACCGTTCATCAAATGTAAAAACTGCGAAGTAAGAAGTAAAAATGAGTGGCGCCAATGACATGTGTAGTTAACATTATTGAAGATCCAGCATGCACAAATATTCAAAAACGTAAATAAATATGTACCTATGTGTAAAGTATATATGATAAATGTTTAGTAATGTAAATATCTAACAAGCAAATTTATTGAGCCAGCAAGATTCAAAATATTCAATACATTACCAAAACATCTTATATTTATTGGGAAGGTTAACAATCGCTATACTCTCAACTTCCAATGGGGAGTTCTTTGTTTCTCACAGCTAAAAGCTGGAGTGATTTAAGGGGCGTATATAGCCATAAACAGTTAAAAATAATACACATGAAAGATGATGATTTTGAAGTCTGAAAATCACGATAGTGATTTTTAAGGTGAATTATAAAAAGTATGAAAATCAGCATTTTTTTGGTGAAAATTGGTGTAAAATTTCTCTAATAATCGTCCGTATCTGGTTGCAGGTTGATTTGGGGGGGGGGCTCGTGGGATATTATTTTTGCGTTGGCGCTAGCGCCAGGCGCCAGCGCCATGGCGCTTTTCCATCACTACACAGGTGCAATTTCTACCTTCAGTGTTATGCTACGATTACAGCTTGGGCGTAAAATTCCAGCATAAAATTCCATCGCAAAATTGATTACATAAAAGTGGATGATGATACAGGTCTGCAATTTTTCATGGAGAATATGTTTATCAATACCTTCATTGTGTCCGAGAGTCATCATCCACAGTCACTGCAATTTGATTGTGGAAATTCAAAAATTTCTATTTTACGCTGGAATTTTACGCCAGCTGAAGAAAAGTCAATTCTACGCCAGGTGATTGCATGCAATGACATAGCGTAGAATTGATTTTTCTTCAGCTGGCGTAAAATTCCAGCGTAAAATAGAAATTTTTGAATTTCCACAATCAAATTGCAGTGACTGTGGATGATGACTCTCGGACACAATGAAGGTATTGATAAACATATTCTCCATGAAAAATTGCAGGGTTTTATTTGGCTATTATTTTTTATGTTCTGGGAGACGATAGAAGTCATATAAGGTGATGAAACTGATAAGGTGATAAGGTGAAAAGGTGATGAAACTGTGCCTGCATCCTTACAGGGAAAGATTTTGGCGCTGGCGCCATAGCCTCCTGGCGCCGTGGTTTGGAAAAGCGCCATGGCGCTGAAGTCCCGGCGCTTTTTACATCACTACACTTGACATTCCACAGGGCATCCTACAGGGTCTGGGAATGGCACCAGGCGAGCGGGCCAAGTCAACACTCACACTCAGCAACCAGGCAAAAACAGTTCCCCCTGTCATACATGCCTACCGCGCGCACCCGCTGGACAACGAATGCAAGTATCCAATTGTTGACGTGAACGACACAACTTTGGCGGGTCACCTGATTTACCCAAGGAATTTCTACTGCGCCAAGATCCAGCCTTCTTGGAGCAGCCAAAATGTGCAGCGCGGCACGATTTCGCTGCATAACGACGTACAAATTTATCATGGATTTGAGGCGCACTGTTATTGGCGGCCGATTAGCGGCGGGCTCAGAGACAACCCGAACGATGTCGTTTGGTTGGAGAACTGGAAAGAGGTGTGTTTTTGGACTTTCACCCCTTCGGTTTGTGATTACCATATTTCTTCCAATGGAATTCCATACCCCCAATGGAACGGCAGCCTCCAATAGAATGGCAAGTGAAAATGACATTGGAAGAGTGCCGAAACACAAAAAAATTTTTTTTGAAAACTAGGTGGTGAGAGTTAAGGTGTTGGGAGTTGAGAATTATGATTCAGGTTTTTTTCCACATTTTTTGCTTTATTTGTATTGATGCTCTGATATTGAATGGTTGTTCATGTTTCATAAAAAATTCTGTGTAAAATCAAAAATGTGTGAAAATGATGAAAAAATAGAACAGCAGCCTCCAATAGTATGGTATGTAAAAAAGTTGACGAAAATAGTATGGCGCTCTTCTATCAGAAGAAATACGGTATGCTTCTTAACATAATGCATACACTCCTGGAAAAATTTCTTTATCCCTTTGATTTTTTTGGTTCAATGGTGAACCATGCATTAAATATGGGTCACTGAGGGGTGAAACTAGGGCTCGAAACTCGCTTTTTTCAAACTCGAGTTTGAGTCGCAACCTCAAATTTTTTTCCGGTCGAGTTGGCTAGTCGAGTCGGGCGAGCCAGTGAAAGGTCAAGTCGAGTCGGGCAAAAATCTTGAGTCTCAAGTCGAGTCGGATGCGTTACTTTTCGGTATGACCCTTGCAGTAATTTGATACTGGTTTCTCTACCAATGTTTTTACACACACTTAATGACGTCTAAATGCCAACAGTTCATTTAAATATCAAGATAAAGCAAAAATAAAATCGGCCTAGGGATGAAAAATCAACATCTTTTACAACATTTTTTGGATCAGTCCAACATTGTGCAATGCATTTGAGGTGGTGTGTGTGTTTCACATGTGGCGCTGCACACGCTAGTTTACTGACAGATTTTGGTAAACTCATAAATCGGCTTTGAATGCATTTGAATTTACCATAATGATGTATCTGTCAACTGCAGTTGATGGGGATGAAGAATATCTCATTTCAGTAAACTCAAATGCATTTTATCAAAGCTGATTGATGAGTTTACCAAAATCTGGCGCTAAACTAGCATGCACATGGACATTGTGTAGAATTGTATGGTGATACAAAATTTCAGATTTAACACCATTCAATACATATGCTAAGCCAATCCACAATATATCACACATGTGGTGTGGAAATGCACGCTCATGCGCAAAATTTTTGAAAAATATGTTTAAAAATTTATATCAAAATTGATATTTTTGGACTTTTTCCATGACATCACAAGTAAAGAGAACACACTCTTACAAACTATTGCAAGCAGCAGTCTGACGTGAAATGTCAAGTTGTTCCCTGACACTGTGACGTGAAATGATGATGACGTGAAATGATAAAAATTGAATTTTTCAATTCGCTCTAGTTGTGGCTGATAACACTCAGTATTGGACACGATTAAGGTATTGATTCATATATTATCCTTAGAAAATTGTAGACCCGTAGCATGATCCACACTCGTGTAATGAATTTCACGACGACATTTCACGTCATCATTTCACGTCGAATCGACGCTGAGCTCTAATTCCCGCTTAATGTCAGCTAAATTGCCATACAATAGTGCATTCAACTAAATAACATAGTTTAGGATGTGTTATATTTACACGTCGCATTTCAGTTGACATGGCGCACCGAGCACAAGCTGGATGCGGATCAGTTAGCTATTCGTTGCTACAACACTTCGGTGAACACGTCGCTGACCCCGTCCGAGCAGGCGGCACAACCAGACTCCGTAAAATGGCATGTAAAAAATCATGTCATGCAACGTGTCAAAAGTCACGTAAAATACCCTGTTAAATGGCATATGCCATGCAAAGAGTGAAAAGTTGTGTAAAATGCCCTGAAAAATGTCCTAACGACCGATGAGGAAAGTTTATCGGTTATATGGGATGTCCCATTTTACACGGCATTTTACATGAATTTTGACACTTTACATGACATTTTACATTTTCCAGACCATTTTCCAGGGTCTGGAATTGCCACCAGGACAAGTGGTTCAGCTCGGCGCACGTGTACTAGCGCGCCTACGTGCAGTTCAACCAAACTGACACTGCAGAAACGCCAGCGCGGCAGACACAAATGAGTATGGACATCATCGTTTTTGACAGTACCGCACTCAATCAGTTCCAGAGACATGCGTCCAAGTCGTGGCAGTTTATGACACAAACGATGGGCTTCTACTGGCTAGAGGGGTATGCCTAAATATGGGATATAAAGTATTTCATCGTAATGCCCCCCCCGGGGGGCTATTTTTCATAGTGAAAATATGAGAGGGGTTTTTAAACGAGGGAGGTATTTCGAGGGGGGGATATTTTGAGGAAATACGTATACCGTATTTCCTCGAAATACCCCTGGGGGGTTTGTTTTTTAAGAGTGAAGATTTATAGAGAAAAACCTGAAAAATGCAACAATAACCACCATTTATAAGTTGTTACAGCCTTATCTAAGGATGTGAATGGTATAAACGATGTTCTAACTAGGGTGTCAAAAAAATTTTTTTACGGAAAACGGAAAACGGAAAGGTAAAATTTTTTCACTTTACGGAAAACGGAAAGGTAAAAAAAATTTCTGCCGGAAAACGGAAAACGGAAAGGTAAAAAAATTTCACTCAGCGGAAAACGGAAAACGGAAAGGTAAAAAAAAATTGTCAGCCGGAAAACAGAAAAATGAAATGCCAGAAAATGGAAAACGGAAAGCGAAATTTTCACAGAAACGGAAAAAATCAAGTGAAATCTGCACGGTAATAGACTGCAAAGTATGTGTCAAATTACTTTGTGTTTTTTACAGATTTGGATACAGATAAAAACTATGAATGACAGAAGAACCTGGTAGTTATGTTGTAGTTGCCCTACATACTACTTATATTTACAGTTCTATTCACATTCTATTCACCACAGTTCAGTAGGTTTGAGTGATTGTGCTGAACTGTTAACTTTTATGTTTCAACCAACATCAAGTATTGCCTACTTGGGTGTTTAAGTCAGTGGGTGTTTTACCTCAATTCATTTCCCATACAGGGTGGCCCACTAATGAATATGAGATGTTAATACTTTGAGATCCGTGTCGCACGGAGACTGTGGTCACATAATAGCGAAAACACATCCAACTCAAATGTTCACTCCTTCCTCTCGGTTGCCCAGCACCTTGTGGACTTGAAACTTGCTCGTTAAGGTCCATGTGCTGGTTCACACATTGACATTTGCACGCCGGTGGCATGACTGCCTATTTGCTCTACTACCTTGTGTGCAACAGTTAAAAACACCAGAGTGGAAAAAGATAAATACAGATTGGAAAAACAATGGAAAAACGCCAGAAAACTGAAAATCGAGCCAGAAAATGGAAAAGTGGCCTGGAAAAATGGAAACAGAAAGGTAAAAAATTTTCAGCCGGAAAACAGAAAAATGGGCCGGAAAAACGGAAACGGAAAGGAAAAAAAATTTCAGCTGCCGGAAAACGGAAAACGGAAAGGTAAAAAAATTTCGGCTGCCTGAAAACGGAAAACGGAAAGGTAAAAATGTTTTGGCTGCCGGAAAACGGAAAACGGAAAGGTAAAAAATTTTCCTGCGGAACGGCGGAAACGGAAAACGGACACGGAAATTTGACACCCTAGTTCTAACCTAACACAGTAAGTGCTTTGAACGTCTGTTATGCATTTCCCGGACCAAAAATTCATAGTGCCCATTTTGAGGGGGTGTATTTCGAGGGGGGGGGGTATACGAGGGGGTGGGATTTCGAGGAAATACGGTATTCAACACTTTACAAGTTGTTGCTAGCGATTGAATTGGTCACAAAATATGTGTGTGATAAACCGGTGTCATCAATGTTGCTAATCACCGCTGTCGCAGCTACAACAAGGTCGCGGACAACAGCGCTGTGAATCTAATGCCCGTGCTGACCGGTCTGCGCTACATGAACCAGTCGGACACGATGCTGTCCGACTTGCCCGATGATCAACCGTTGGATTTGGAAGAAATTGATTTCCTGTGGAACCACATGAATAGTACCTTTATTTTGATTAGGTGCAGATTTATTACAAAATGCTTTACTCGGCGCTTTATAACCCTTAGCGCCAAGCGCCAATGGTTCAAGCGCCAAAAGCGCTATTGTAATTTTTCCTTTGGCATAGCGCCAAGCGCCGAATGCGCCATGACGCTTTTCATGGGCTTGGCGCCAGCGCCATGGCGCTTTTCCATCACTATCACAAGTGAAGTCACTGCCACATATTTTGCTAGCTCTCTAAAACTCGAAACATTTTGCCAGACTGCGTGACATTGTGGAACGACGACCCGCAAGACGAGTCGCGTGGCTTGTTGCACTACCCTTGGCACCACGCCAAGGGATGGTGGAGCGCACCGTTCGATTACTACCTCAGGCCGTGGCATATATTCAACTATCGTTATGTGATCGATAAAGAAAATGAGAATCTACATTGTGTTGCAGGTGAGGTCGGCTGTTTTTTCCTGATCCCGGATGCCATGGCCCTGCGCCATAGTGGACGAAACAAAATGGTATGGTACCATATTTCCTCGAATAAGTCGTCCCTGTGGAAAAACTCCCCCCTGTTGTGGGTAAAAATTACCCCCACCCCCTCGAAAAACTTCAAAGTCAGTTGACTGTACCTGAAAGTCAGGAAGAATTCATTCAACGAAGTATTCACTGCATTTGTAGGCGCTAAGGGCGCCCACAGAAAAAGGGCGCAAAGCACCAATGGCGCCATGGCGCGGCGCCCTTTGGAGCTCTCAAATGGCGCCAGAGCAATGGCGCTATTCCAACAGTAGTGTGAAGAAAATCACGAACATTTGGTTTGTAGCAATGATGTATTTAACGGGCTTGCCGTGCGCAGGCGAGCGTTACTCCGAGCTGACGCTCGAACTGACTGAGCGCTTCATTCGCCAGCGCGCCAATCAGAACCAGTGCCACTTCTCGTTCACCTTCCTCACCGAGCTGACGCACGACGGTTCGGAACTGTTGGAGGCTTTGGACAACGCGTTGTACAACACGCTGCACCGGCTGCACTACGACGGGTCTCTGCGCGACTCCGCCCTGGTGCTCATGGGCGACCACGGGCAGAGAGTCGGCGCCATCAAGTATAGATACGTGTGTTGGCGTCATTTACTGAGGCCCAACGCCCAACGCCCACTAGTTGATGTCAAAATTAGTGTCAACTAAATTTTGATGAATTGTGTTATTTCGACTTTCCTATCTTATAGTATTTTGGTTAATTACCAATGTATTTATCGTTACAGTTCATTTTCATTGTTTCTGTCAAGTGTGATATTTAATTTTTTATGTTGTTTACCTAGTCTACATTCAGTTGAGATTTATTTGCGATGTCAACTTGTGTGTGTGTGCGTGCACGCTGGGCCCTAAATCCCTAAGTCAATCTTTACATTCCGTAATCATTACTTTAAGGTCCCTTTCATTTTTTGTTCTATATACACGTTTCGCAGGTCGGTCGCATCGAAGAGCGCATGCCATTATTCGCCATCAAACTACCCGAATGGTTCGTCTCCAGCAACGTCGACCTCGTGTCCGCCTTGGAGAACAACAAGCACCGACTGACTAGCAACTTCGACGTGCACCAGACACTGTTCCAACTGGCCAAGGGAACCTGGCGCGATGCCAAGTCCACGCACGGGGACAAGGGGCGGAGCTTGTTCTATCCAATCGACGCGCGGCGCACGTGCGACGATGCGAACGTGCCGCCGCACCATTGCATGTGCATGCAGCAGTCCGACGATAAGTGAGCTAC
This sequence comes from Sphaerolaimus hirsutus, assembly GCA_964036195.1. Lineage (NCBI taxonomy): Eukaryota > Metazoa > Nematoda > Chromadorea > Monhysterida > Sphaerolaimidae > Sphaerolaimus > Sphaerolaimus hirsutus. The sequence goes on along the minus strand of OZ038455.1, from coordinate 9,459,249 downwards.
TAGCGAGAAAGTCATCAAGGTGTGTGCGACCGTTGAAACGACTGCAAGATGGACACAAAAGACCCTGTAAAGTGTCAAATGTCATGTAAAAGACCCTGTAAAGTGTCATGTGTATCCAAATCTTGTTTTATCGTATCCAAATCTTATTTTTTTGAATCCAAATCTTACTTTTTGACATACGATTTGGATCTAAAAACCAGAAGATTTGGAAAACCAAAAAATAATATTTTGCTACACATGACACTTTAAAGGGTCTTTTACATTACATTTGACACATTACAGGGTGTTTTACATGACACATGACATTTTACAGGGTCTGGGAGTGGGTATAGGAGTTCTAGGTCATTTCAAGTGTCTTCTACACACTCAGCTATCCTGATTTACAGTGCAAAATACAAAATAAATGTTGTAAAAGTAGTGAAAACGGCATTTCACTTTTCACGTCTCATTTTTATAAAGAGACGATTTCGTGCGACTTTTTAAACTAAGACCATTTATAATTTGTCTTCACACCTATTTATAACAAAATTTCAGGTGGCCGAAAATTTACTGAACCAGGCTTTGATGTGTTTGTCCAAGTTCAAATACTCTGTTAAAAACGCGACCGCCCACACGATAAATCCGGCCGCCAGGGACGGAGTCAGAAACTACGATGAAATGAAATTATTTGCGACCAAAAATAAGACCGTTAAAATGGAACTCAATTATCTAGAGGTTACCGTAAATGTGTTTACCGAAACATCGAATGCAACGTCGACCAAGCGTGAAGTCGCCCACAGACTTCTAGCTAGGTTTCGTTGTGATATGACTGCACTAGCTAAGGGTGTTTTTGATTCGTCTGTGACTTTGAATGGACCTATTCTAGTCCTTTCTACTATTGATAAGTGTGTCAAATGTTTCCAGCAATCTCGTTATTTAGATGATTTTTGTACTTGTTGTAATGTTTGACTAGCGTGTTTTTGTCCAGGACGTTAGGGGCCAGTTCCACAAGTGGCGAAGAACTTTATTCTTCACTTTACTATTTACGCTTCAATTTACTCTCAACTTTTCTTAATTTGCTATTTTAACTTATTTTTTTTACTTTACTCTTTGATCTTCACTTTACTCTTTCTTTTTCAAGTTACTCTGTACTTTACTCTTTACTAAACTCTCAACTTTCCATTTATCCTGTTACTCTACTTTTCACATTTTTCATTTTTCGCTCACTCCTCACAGTTTTCATTATAGGTATTTACCGTATTACCTCGAAATACCCCCATGGGGGTTTATTATTTCACCAGCAAAATTTGAGGGGGGTTAATTTTAGGGGGGGTTTATTCAAGGGGGGGGGGGATATTATTTCTTCACAAATTTTCGTAAGAAGGATCATAGTAAACAGTAGGCATTTGCGTACCCAAAACAGGTAATAAATGTATCCAATCAGGATATATTTCGACATAAAAATGTAGATAGCGACACAAACTAGTCTATGCAATGCAATGTAGCTGCAATGCAAATTAGCAGTAATATACATAATGTACATTGCATACATGACGTATTTATTATGTACATGACGTACATCATTCCGAAGGGGGGGGGTATATTGAGGGGGGTTTATTTTTTCTCCAGCCCATGTTGAGGGGGGGGGGGGGGGTTAATTTGAGGGGGGATAATTCGAGGTAATACGGTATATACAGTATTTGCTTGAATAGTTCCCCCTTCAATAAGTTCCCTTCTTGTATAATACCCCCCCTGTAAGACAAGTGGGGAAACATGATTGAATAATTCCGCCTTAAGGGATTTGATCAATTTGTTGTGTCCAATTTAAAAAAAAACGCCATGTTATTCTGTAAATAAATAACATTTCACGATATGAGTTGCAAAAAATTCGTGAATGTTTTTGTGAAATCAGAATTCCTCCCCTTGAATGATCACCGCTCGAATAGTTACCCCCTCAAAATGAAGTCTATTTGTCAGTTAACCGTAGGTTATGTCGACTGGTGTTTCCCCAAGTTGGTTAATTCGGGATTTACAAATAATACCGTTAAATTGCCAACTGTGTACTGCAAGTGCGATATGCAAGCATTTAATTTGAATCAATTCTTAAGTGTATTAGCGATATGCTTTGTATTTAGTATTTTTTGCCAGGGACCGGTCCTCGGCCGGGGCCTCTGTAAACAGCCTGCAGAACACACGTTAAAACAGATAATTGAGTGACATTAGGGAAGGGTTTATGTGTATATACAGTCATATATGACTATAAACACATGTACATCTATGTAATTGTTTGATTTTTATACGTCTGAGTATTGAGAATTTCCCAAAATTTCTGGCGAAATAATAGACCCCTCTCGAATAAACCCTCCTCGAATTATCCCCCCCCCTCAAATTTTGCTGGCGAAATAAAAAAAACCTGGGGGTATTTCGAGGTAATACGGTAGTTGTTTGATATTTTTTGTTTTGTAGTTTTTTTAACATGTGTATTTATGTACACAAGGTGTAACAAACATTGTCATTTTTGAATAATTTCAAATTTCACTACATTCACTCAAACAACAAAATGTTCTGTAATTTGTGATCATCATCTTTTGCTCATCAATCTTTTGCTCATCAATCAGCTAACTGCAGTTGCGTTGTGTTCTTTGAGTTTGAACAATACAGTCAAATTTGACACACACCGTATAATACCTGTACATAACTATTTATGTAAATAAATGTAAATGTATTTCAGAGCTGCAAGAGTGCAAGTTGTTTGGTGTGTGCGCAACAATATATACGAAACAAGAATAAAATTAAAATAAAATACATTTTTTACAATTTTTATACAATTTGTATACAAATGATTTTTATAAAACCAACCCTGGACACGATTAAGCTATTGATTCATATATTATTCTTAGAAAATTGTAGACCCGTAGCATGATCCACACTCGTGTAATTAACTTTACGACGTCATTCTACGTCGTCATTTTACGTCGAATCGACGCTGAGCTCTAATTCCGGCTTTAAAGCTTTTGAGAAAAGTTTTTTGTAGTCTCAATGAGTTTCTGTGTTCAATTTCTGTGTTTTTTTCCGTCGTTGAGTATAGGTACTGATCGGACAGAACGCTATTCAAAGGAAGGTCACCATCAAAATTGTGCCTCAAATTCACCCAAGCTATTGGGGCCGCGCTAGTGATGGAAAAGCGCCATGGCGCTGGCGCTTGGCGCTAGCGCCAAAGCAAAAAGCGCCATGGCGCTTTTGGCGCTTGGCGCTAAAATGCTCTGGCGCCATTGGCGCTTGGCGCTGGGGTCTGAGAAAGCGCCATGGCGCTTTTGGCGCTTGGCGCCATTTTCTGGTGGCGCTATTGGCGCCTGGCGCCGGCATTTTAAATGGCGCCAAAAAAGCGCCAACCATGATGATAAAAAATTGTTTTAATATGGTGAAATCGACACTACCGTATTTCTCCGTGTAAACCGCCCAGGCGTTATACAAAACCGAGGCACTTCTCGGTAACCTTTTTTAAAAACTTGTATAATGCCCGGGCCAAAATTTATATAGTTTGTACATCATAATATTTTATTTTTACTATGGAATAAGAAATTATGAAATTTATCACAAGATTTTATTCATAAAATTATGGTAGGTTTTCATACTAGGTGTGCTGTCAGCAAAGTATAGCGACTTACACAAGGTATATGTGTAGCTGCGGTGCAAACCGACTGCAATGAATACATCATATACCTAGATTGCATACATGATGTCTTTAATTCATGGGGGTGGGTATTTCAAGGAAATATGGTACCCATTTTTTGCCATTTTCCTCTATTTTTAGCCTGTTTCATCCTTATCTACCTTCCATGCCTTGAAAAAAATATAAACACCTATCGGAAGTACGTTTTCTGTACTCGAGTACTTTCAAAAAGTATACGTTAAATTAAGTACAGGAACTTATGGGGAAATGTAAACATATTTGCTCTGTACTTAACTACCTATACGTATTGATCGAGTAAAAGTAAATACATTTTAAAAACTATGTTGATTTCTGCTTTTTCCATCACTACTCACTCATCCAAGTAAAGGTATATTCGGCGGACATCACACTTAGTATCAAAATCTACCATAACCCATCTGAAAAACGAACCAAAAGTTATACAGTTTTTTCATCACAATATTTCGTTTTTAGTGTTTTTTTGTTTTTTTTAAAAAAATCGAAAAGTGTTAAAAAGATTCAAAAATTCGAAAATTTGAAAATCAAATTCGAAATTCGAAACTTATTTTGAGGAAAAATTAGAAAATTAGAAAATTCATTTTAGAAAAAACACTTAAAAATTTAAATAGTTTTTTTCTGGGGGGTTTGCCATCGTTAACCACAATCTGTCAAAATGGGTCCATCCTTTGATTATGTCCCATTGAAAAGATCTCCCAAAAGTCTGACAACGATTTATCCCCAATGGGATCTATTTGATAATTTTTGGTATGCATGTGTTCCAATGTGTTCATTAGAGTTGTGCAAATACTGGTATTTTTGGAAAACATAAACGTAAATGTAAATACCTTTTCCAAATCAAAAGCATAAATTCTAAAACATAAGGTATTTTTAAAATACCAAGGAATATGTAAAAAAATGTAAACGTCAAAATTTTACACAAGTAGTATTTGCCATTGTGCTTTAGAAAATACCATTATTTTTACCTTTAGATGGGTCAATCGCTCCATGTGCACCACTTTCTGTTGTGTGTGGCGAAATCCAACTGCGCTGCTGATTCTGGGGAGACCCAGACCCTGTAAAATGCCTTGTAAAATGTCAAATGGCATGCAAAGTGTCTAAAGTCATGCAAAATGCCCTGGAAGATGGCAAATTTTTGCCATTTTGCAGGGCATTTTACACGAGTTTTGACATTTGCATGACATTTTGCATTTACAGGGCATCCTACAGAGTGTGGGATTGGCACCAGAGCTTGCACTCGCCCTGCCAGTTTCAACACGTGTGCTACTCAGTTGTTGCAAGTGGCGTCATCGGAATTCATCACAAAAAATTCAAAAACGCAAGACTCCACAAACAAACAAAAAGGTTTCTGTGTTCAGCATTTGAACACTGAACACATTTTATGAATATCGAATGTCCTCGAATTACCCCCGGGGGTTTATTTTTTCAGAGTGAAAATTTTGAGAGAAAAACGTGAAAAATGCAACAATAACCACCATTTATAAGTGTTTACAGCCTTATATAAGGATGTAGATGGTATAAACGATGTTCTAACATAACACAGTAAATGTTTTGAACATCTGTTATGCATTTCCCGGACCACAAATTCATAGTGGCCATTTTGATGGGGGGATATTTCGAGGGGGGATATTTCGAGGAAATACGGTATGTACCCAGTATTTCGTGTGTAAGTGCAAGCGTGCAGTCACTTTTTTCATACATCACTTTCCTGTACACATGTTACGTTTATGCAAAAACAAAAGAATTTTGTTAGCTGCATGTGGTGCGGCCTATTTGAACGTGTGCACGTGTGAACGATCACAAGTTTTTTTACGTTTTCCCTAGTTAGTACCCAGGTATTTTGGTCGGGAAAACGTAACAAAACGTAATGGTATTTTTGGAAAACGTAAACGTAAACGTAAGTATAAATACCCAAATAACTGGGTATTTTGGGTAAATGTAAATACGTTTTTCCAACTCTGGTGTTCATAATGAATATGTATTTGTGTACAGATTAAGTATCGTCATGGCGCATCCAATAATACCACTGTTATCTTAGATAATATTTTTTACACTTTTTGTGTTGTTTTGGTGGAAACTTTAAATTTTGTTAATTTATCTACAGTTTGAGATGTTGAATTTTACAGGCAGTTTCACTGTTTACTGTTGTTCTGAAAAATAAAAAAATCGTTTTGAATGTGGTTCAAGTTTGTTTTTATTCTCATATCTTTATATTTCTTCATATCGTTTTATACAGAACAGCAGTTAAAAAGTTGAAGAAAAAAATAGAATGGTGCTCTGCTTTTGGAAAAATATATATGGTATTTTGTCGAACACAATTAATAGTTTTTATCCGCCAATGCACGTGCGTGGCCGGTAACTTACACTAACTTAAAATCTGCACCTTTTACTGCATATTTTCTGTGTCCCGCAGATATAAATACAGCTCACTCTTAATCATTCTTCACTAAATCTTCACAAATTCAAAACTTATCTTCTACCATAAAAGCCCATCTGAGTTATTGTGGATTCAGATTAACAGCTACGTCAACTATATTATGTTAGTTTGGAATTTTGTATTTATCCACTGACTAGCAGGATGCTCCTCCAAACCTTTGGTCTGGTTTCACAAAATTCTGCACTTTCATTGCGGAAACTGCCTATACAACATGCAAAAATAGATGTAAGAACAGTGTTGACATGCTGGTAGATTACCGTATTTCCTCGAAATACCACCCCCCCCCCCTCAAAATGGACACTATGAACTTATAACCCCCCCCCCCCCCCCAAATTTAGTGTATAGAGTATGTAAATGACAAAGGCTGCGGTTTGTCATCTGGGTAATGCAAAACACACGTTAAAAATGATGACTCTGTTATGTGAGAACAGTGATTATACATCTACACACTTATACAAGTCTTTAGAGTCTTATAAATGGCGATTTTTGTTGCATTTTCGACGTCTGCGTATGTTTCAGACGACAATTTAGTACTTGGTTTTAAAAAAATGTCTGGCAAAATAATAAACCCCCCCCTCGAAATACCCCCCCTCATTTAATCCCCCTCAAAATACTCACTCTGATAAAATAAAACCCCCGGGGGTATTTCAAGGAAATACGGTAGTAATGATGGCAAACAGAAATTTGAACCTTTTTTGGATTTTTTTAGTTTCTAAATTTTCATTTCACCCCTAGAAACAAACACTTTAAAATTGACTGTTTCCTGAAAAAAATAAGAAGTTTGCAAATTTGGAAATTCAAAAACGTTTTCTCTTGTATTTTTAGTTGAAAATGCATGAAAGTGATGATTGTGTCGATTTCCCATGCATATCTATGCAAATCAACATGACAAAAATGTGCAGATGTAAAGTCGGCAGACATTTCACCCTACAAAATCGGAGAGTTAGAATTCGCTCGTGAATAGAGCGAACAACGAAACTTGTGTCCCACGCGGACGCTAGTAATTGAAAAAGAAAATCATATTAAAAAAAGAAATGGATGTTTCGCTGCGTCAGTGCGTGCCACGCCCTAGTTATCTACATTTTCAACGCTGCTCGTAAAGAATTTGACCGTTTAAACTACCGTTTTACCGTTCAAACTACCGTTTTTGTTTTTATGTTATTTTTCTTTCGTTGGCTCCATTCCAACAGAAGAAAATTTCGAAATCCGCTATTAATATGAATAAAATAGGCTCACAATAGCTATATAACCATGTATATAAACAAAAATAGCGATTATGAAGGTGGAAATTGGCAAAGCGAAGCAAATTTTAACGATTTTTAGCTAACTTTCAGTTTTCACTCCCATTTGTATAATACGCAACTGGTAACTGGGATAAGGGCCAAGTTTTCATACGTGACCCGATCTATTCCAATCATTAAAATATTGCATCACAATACCTGATGCCGTCATGCACTCTCCACTGGAGAGATTGACGCAAATGTTTGTAGGGCGATACGTCTGCCGACTTTATCTGTGATAACAGCTGTTAAGCCGGTATTACAGCTCAGCGGTGTTTGACGTGAAATGATGACGTCGTAAAATTGATTACATCAAAATAGACAAAGGTACAGCATTGAAATTTCAGAATTAGATAGTTCTAGTAATTGTGTGTAATGTCCCTAAAAAATTTTTTATCAAATAATCATTATTTAAGTAGTTATTAATTTAACATCAACATTTTTTGGTGACTTAAAATGTTTGACGTGAAATGTTGACATAGAATGTGTAAATTTTGACGTAAAATTAATAACTTATCAAATAATAATTATTTTCTTAATTTTTTTTACGACATTACACACAATTACTAGAACTATCAAATTCTGAAATTTCAACACTGTACCTATGTCTATTTTGATGTAATCAATTTTACGACGTCATCATTTCACATCAAACGCCGCTGAGCTGTAATTCCGGCTTTAAAGCTGTGAAACATAGAAATGTATTCAAAATTCACCTGAGAAAATTTGAAAATGCAATAATTGGTGCAAAAAAGTCTAAATGTAGCCCAAATATAAAAAAACTCAAAAACTACATTCAAAACTTTGGAAACTTTTTTTCAGTAATAAATCCAAAAAGTTGTTGTGGAAATAGACACTTTTTCCAGATGGTTTGCCATTATTGCAAATTTGTACCACTGATCCTCTAGTCTTGGTTCTTTCTTTTGATGAAGACTTTTCACATTCATCAATTTTGGATACCAAGGCACCTATAGTTGGCCTGGGATCGCTGCAGCCCTGTGTATCCATTTGTGATGCCTCCCTTCCTATTTGGGGGGAGATGTCAGAGACTTTTTGGGGGGTTGATTTTTTCAAATTGCATTACCTTCTTGTAAATTTGCTTCAAATTTTGAAAAAAATATTTATGCATATTTAAATGTAAGCACACAGAGTGAAATACCTGTCACCCACATTTGCATGCAGAACTCCCCTGCTCACCCCACAACTGTGCCCAACTGTGCCCAACTGTGCCCAACTGTGCCCAACATGGTGCCCACACTGAGGAGTTTGCTGTGCTGCGTGCTGTGTGTGTTTTGTGTGCTGCCTGTGCGCACTGCCAACGCAGGTGACCTTTGCACTTTGCATCATCAATGATTAGGTAAACAATCAATTACTTTATGAAACAATGACTAACACAGAGGATGGTAATGTAAATACTGCACTGATGATTGCTGCGAGGGGCAGTAATGGAAGTGCTTTTGAATCTCTGCTGGCAGCACCTGGCGCTGATTTGATGCACAGGGAATACAATGGTACCACACTGCTGATGGCTGCTGCAAAAGGGGGGAATGCAATGATTGTGGACAAACTGCTGGGGATGCTGCCAGCTGAAAATATCAATGCAGGTGTGATTCTTGTCTTTTGTGCAATCAACCATTGCAGTTGTTAAAATGTATTTACACTTACCCGAAAAATACACATGAGTGCCAGGTAAATAAATTCACATATAATTTGAAAAAAGTACCTGTACTCACCTGTAAGCATGCATTTGAAATGTATTTTTTGTAATTTCAAATTTTTGTTGCTTTAATAAAGAACCTTGAAGAAATCACACCTTTTTCCTGTAGAATCACTAAAAAATCATTAAAATGACTTCTGTTATGCTTCAAAAATTGCTTTCACATGTGAATAGTAGTTTCTAATACATTTTCCACGAAAAAAGTTACCACTCTTACATACTTTACACTTTTACATTTTCCAGGTAAAAAAGTATTAGCTTTTACATTTTTGTGATAAAAAGTATTTGACTCACATGTATACAAAACAAATACAGATACAAAAAGTATTTTACATTTTCTGTACTGAGGCATGAGTAAAAAAGTACTTTACATCTACATACACTTTTAAAAAGTTCAGTAATTTGAACAACTCTAGACCATTTGGCATAAGTGGTGAGATAAATATACACGGTGCAGCAATTTAAACCAATGCTTTAGATTTTGATAAATCACAAGGGGTTGGACACTGGGTGGTCGGATGAAAGTAAACAAGACAGGTGAACATTTACAACTGAATAGGAAAGGTTTCCATAAAATATGGGTGTGATCGCTTAACTGGTAACTCAAGAGTTTTTCAAGCAAACACCAATAATTGTCACTCTACGACCACCTCGCTTTACCACAAATTACGCAAGCACCCACTGATTTCCTTATCAGATAGGCAAAATTGTGGCGTGCGCATATGCATTTAGGCGCGCCGCTGCAAAAATAATACAAAAAAGCAACAAAAACAACGATCGCATCCGATCCTGGTCCCGAAAAGTCGATCCCATTTGAACTCTATCATGAGGTTATGGAAAAGTGACAATTACGCATTTACATAAATAACTTATGAATGAGTGGAGCGAATGCAGCCATATTTTGTGGAAGCCTTTCATATTTAGTTGTTGACATTCACCTAAATTTTGACGTGCATCCGACCACCCAGCGTCAAGTTGTTCAAAATCTAAAGCGTTGGTCTAAATTGCCGCACCCTGTATATCAATTGAAACACCAACTACACAGTGGATGATTACGGACAGACTGCACTGATGTTGGCTGCAGACAGAGGTCACACAGATGCCTTTGGGTCGCTGCTGGCAGCCCCTGGTGCAGATGTGATGCAGAGGAGCAACAGTGGTAGAACACTGCTGATGAAAGCTGCAGCTGGGGGCAATGCAACAATTGTGGACAAACTGCTGGGGATGCTGCCAGCAGACCACATCAATGCAGGTGATGTACAATCTGCCATGTGCTGTGTGTTAATGTATGTGATAGAATTTATATATTTATTTATGAACCATTGACTAACACAGTGGATAATCGTGGACGGACTGCACTGATGTGGGCTGCAATGGAAGGTCACACAAATGCCTTTGAGTCTCTGCTGGCAGCCCCTGGTGCAGATGTGAAGCACAGGAGCAAGGATGGTTGGACACTGCTGATGTTTGCTGCAGCTGGGGGCAATGCAACAATTGTGGACAAACTGCTGGGGATGCTGCCAGCAGACCACATCAATGCAGGTGATGTACAATCTGCCATGTGCTGTGTGTTAATGTATGTGATAGAATTTATATATTTATTTATGAACCATTGACTAACACAGTGGATGATTACGGACAGACTGCACTGATGTTGGCTGCAAGGGAAGGTCACACAAATGCCTTTGAGTCTCTGCTGGCAGCCCCTGGTGCAGATGTGATGCAGAGGAGCAACAGTGGTAGAACACTGCTGATGAAAGCTGCAATTGGGGGCAATGCAACAATTGTGGACAAACTGCTGGGGATGCTGCCACCAGACAATGTCAATGCAGGTGGGATTGTTGTCTCTCGAGCAATCAACCATTTACTCAAAAAATACATACCAAATTTCCTTGAAATACTCCCTTGGGGTTTATTTTTTCATAGTGGAAATTTTTAGGGGGAGTTAAATGAGGGAGGGGATATTTCGAGGGGATTTATTATTTCGCCAGAAATTTTTTTGAACTCCCAGATAGTACAAACCCTGTTCTAACGTATCACAGTCATTGTTTTTCACTAGAATATAATAGAATAGGGTTTAGAATAATAGATAATGTAGTAATACTACAACAGTGTATTCTGCATTGCCTGGATCACAAACCGAAGCTGTTGTCATTTATGTTCTCTTTACACTCAATTTGGGGGTGATATTTCGAGGGGGGCTTAATTAATTCATAGTGTGAATTTTGAGGGGAGTATTTCAAGGAAATATGGTATACTTGAGTACTGGGTAAATAAATTTTCATGTAATTTTAACAAATAGCTGTACTCACCTATATGCAACGATGGGTAAGTTCTCCAAAAAAAACACTTTCTGTGTTTTGAGTTTTTCAAAAATGAATACCTGTGTTTTGAGTTTTTCTCTCGAAAAAAACTTGGGTAACTCTGTTTTTATTTCTGTGTTTTTTGTAAAAACTTGAGTTTTTTGAGTTCCTTTCTAAAAAAACTCAAGTTTTTTCCAAAAAATTCGAGTTTTCCCCAAAAATTTCCCACTTGAATTAACCCCCCTCAAAATACCCCCCCCCCTAAAATTCGGCTGAGGAAATAATAAACCCCCCCTCGAAATACCCCCCCTAAAATTGAGTGTAAAGAGAACGTACATGACAAATACCGTAGTTTGTGATCTGTACAATGCAGAACACACGTTAAAAGTGATGGCTAAGTGACGTTAGGGAAGTGTTTATGTGTATATACAGTTATATATGCCTACCGTATTTCCTCGAAATACCCCCCCCCCTTGAAATACCCCCCCCCCCCCTCGTTTGACCCCCCCCCCCCTCTCGAGACCACTATGAAACAATCACCCCCCCCCCCTCGAAATACCCCCCCCCCCCCCAAATTGAGTGTAAAGGGAACGTACATGACAATAACTGTAGTTTGTGTTCTGTGTACTGCAGAACACACGTTAAAACAATGTCGGTGTCACGTTAGAACAGTGTACATACCATCTACATACTAATATAAGTCTACAGAACCTTATAAATGGCGGTTTTTGTTGCATTTTTCGACGTCTGGGTACGTTTCAGACGACAATTTCGTACTTGGTTTTCAAAAATTTTCTTGTGAAACAATAACCCCCCCCCTCGAAATACCCCCCCCCTCGTTTAACCCCCCCCCCTCTCGGGACCACTATGAAACAATCACCCCCCGGGGGGTATTTCGAGGAGAAATACGGTATACACATATACATCTACGTAATTGTTCGATTTTTCTACGTCTGCGTATGGGGAATTTCTGAAAAATTTCTGGCGAAATAATAGACCGTCCTCGAATAACCCCCCCCCTCGAATTATCCCCCCTCAAATTTCGCTGGCGAAATAATAAACCCCCTGGGAGTATTTTGAGGTAATACGGTACTATACATGCTTATCTTATCTTGTTTAGTTTAACTGGATTAAAGTGCATTCAACCGCTTCGCTGAAAAAAAACACAAAAGCTCAAAAAAACTTTTCTGTGTTTCCGTGTTTCTGTGTTTCTGTGTTCTCCAAAGAAAAACTCATTTGAGTTTTGAGTTTTTCAAAATTTTGTGTAAAACAAAAACACAGAAACTCAATGAGTTTCTGTGTTCAATTTCTGTGTTTTTTCCATCGTTGCCTATATGCATACTTTTGAAATCACAATTTTTGTTGCTCAAGCAAAGAAACCTTGAAGAAATCATGCCATTTTCCTGTAGAAATAAATGCTAAATAATCTTCTGTTATGTCTTCCAATATAAAAATTACTTTCATGTGTAACAAATATACACTTTTACATTTTCAATTGAAGAAGTATCCACTTTTACATATTCTATGAAGAAAAGTACATGCTTTTACATTTTCCAGTGGCCAGATTTAATTCGCCCTAGGTAGGGCGTATGCCAGATAGATTTTCAATGTTCAGCCAGGGGGCAGTCCCAGACCTTGTAAAAGACCTTGTCAAGTGTCAAAGACCCTGTAAAGTGTCATGAGTCATGTAAAAGACCCTGTAAAAGACTCTGTAAAGTGTCAAATGTCATGGGTCATGTAAAAGACCGTGTAAAGTGCCATGTATCCACAAAAAGATACCTAAAAATCGCAAAAAAATAAAAGAACGATATCCGAGAAGAATGGACTCGGACTTTGATAGTATAATCTTGTGTCTGATGGCAATGCCAAACCGGGCTTATGAACCTACATACTAGGAACGGCTAACTTTTGGGGTGGAAAATGATTAGAAATTCAAAAAACAATTCTGTCTTAATCCGGAAACGGAAATGGGAAACAAATTTTTTGTTTGCATTTTTTTCACAAAAGTGACCAATCATTTCATAACGCCATTATCATTTTTGCGTTTATTTTCGTTCACGATCTATGCAACACAATCACATCCAAGTCCCAGTCCATTTTTATCGTTTATCGAGTCCGATATCGTTCTTTTATAGTTTTACAATTTTTATTTTTTTTTGTGGATACATGACACTTTACAGGGTCTTTTACATGACTCATGACACTTTACAAGGTCTTTTACAGGGTCTTTTACACTTTGCATGACATTTGACACTTTACAGGGTCTTTTACATGACTCATGACAATTTACAAGGTCTTTTACAGGGTCTTTTACACTTTGCATGACATTTGACACTTTACAGGGTCTTTTACATGACTCATGACCAGGGTTGGCAAAATCTCAGAAAAAATAAAAATAATATAAAAAAATGGAAAATTTAAGAATAAAATAAAATAAAATGGAAAATGTCAAAATAAAAATAAAAATTGTATAAAAATTCAAATTTTTGTAAAATTTTAGTAAAATTGTATAAAAATTCATACTTTTGTAAAATTGTATACAAATTCATATTTTTTGTAAAAAAAATTGTCTTGTTGTTTGAGTTTCTACCTGTCTTTTGGTGGAACTGGTGACTGGTTGTTGCTTTCATTCTTTTGATTGAAAAATATTATATCCATTTACCGTATTTCCTTGAAATACCCCTGGCTGGTTTAGTGTTTCATAGTTGAAATAGTTTGTTTCATAGTTTGAGGGAGGGGGGGTATTTCGAGGGGGGGGCTTATTATTTCACCAGAAATTTTTTGAAATCCCAGCACAAAATGGTCGTTTGAAACGTACGCAGACGTTGAAAAATGCAACAAAAACTGCCATGTTTAAGACTCTATAGACCTGTATAAGTATGTAGGTGGTGTAAACACTGTTCTCACGTAACACAGTCATTGTTTTTAAGTGTGTTCTGCACTGTCCCGATCACAAACCGCACGTGTCGTCATGTACGTTCTGTATACCCTAAATTTTGGGGGGGGGGGGGTATTTCGAGGGAGGAGGGGTATTTCGAGGAAATACGGTAGTTCGTTTTTCAGGTGAGATATGGTAAATAGTTGACTGAAACATGAAAAATAATAATGATCAAAACATGCAACAAAAATGTCATGGCAAATTATCAAGGAATTTTTCATTGGCATACAGTATCACCTCCATCTCTAGGCCCCCAGTGCCCATTGCATTTCTATTTGTGCCTATATGCACAGCAGGAAAAATGTTCTGGAGTCAATTCCACAAGTGGAGAAGTACCGTATGTCCTCGAATAAGTCCCCCGGGAGTAATTTTTTTGTCAGAGCTTTTTGAGGGGGGACTTATTCGAGGGGGGAGTTATTTTTACATCAGAATATTACGTTACATCCATGATCAATATATTGTGCAAATAAGGTCGAATTTCAATAATTCATGTGATGAAATCAATGCTAGTGTACATTACCTGCAAAAAATACATGTCGTTTATAAAGATAACATACCGTATTACCTCGAATTATCCCCCCCCCCTTGAATTAACCCCCCTCGAATTAACCCCCCCTCAAAATGGGCTGGGGAAATAATAAACCCCCCCTCGAAATACCCCCCCCCCTTCGGAATGATGTACGTCATGTACATAATAAATACGTCATGTATACAATGTACATGATGTATATTACTGTTAATTTGCATTGCAGCTACACATAGACTAGTTTGTGTAGCTATCTACATCTTTATGTCCAAATATATCCTGTTTGGACACATTTATTACCTGTTTTGGGTATGCAAATGCCTACTATTTACTACGATCCTTACGAAAATTTCTGACGAAATAATACCCCCCCCTCGAATAAACCCCCCCCTCGAATTAACCCCCCCCTCAAATTTTGCTGGCGAAATAATAAACCCCCATGGGGGTATTTCGAGGTAATACGGTACTTAAAAACGTCTTTCATACATGGACGTCTTTGTCACCCATTAAAGAGGGGGGCGTTATTCGAGGGGGGGAGTTATTTTTTCCTCAGTCAGCTAACAGGGGGGAGTTATTCGAGAGGGGGGAGTTATTCGAGGCAGGGGACTTAATCGAGGATATACGGTAAGTAAAAAAAATTTGAGAAGTGAGTAGTAAAATGCTAAGTCAAATGAGAAGTAAAAAGTGAAAAGCTAATTCATTTTCGAAGTAAGAAGTTAAAATAAAAGTAAAAAGTTTACAGTTTCGCATTAAAGCTTTTCACTTCTCAAATGTTTCTTTACTTCTACACTTGTGGAGTTGCCACTCTCAGGAATTTGCCAGAATGCTAAGGATGCTCAGCGCAAATGGGTTCAGCACACTTCAGTAGTCCTTGTACTTCAAATGCAAATCAGGGTTATCAATAAGTATAACTAAATTGCCACACCCTGTACATGAGAAGGAATTTATATATTTATTTATGAACCATTGACTAACACAGTGGATGATTACGGACAGACTGCACTGATGTGGGCTGCAGAGAGAGGTCACACAAATGCCTTTGAGTCTCTGCTTGCAGCCCCTGGTGCAGATGTGAAGCACAGGAGCAACAGTGGTAGAACACTGCTGATGAAAGCTGCAATTGGGGGCAATGCAACGATTGTGGACAAACTGCTGGGGATGCTGCCAGAAGACAATGTCAATGCAGGTGGGATGCTCGTCTTCTGTGCAATCAACTGTTGTTGTTTAAATGGATTTACATTTATTTGGAAAATACATATGCTTGAGTGCCAGGTAAATAAATTAACATATTATTTGAAAAAGTTCATGTATGTTACATGTACTCATCTGCATGCATACTTTTGAAATGTATTTTTAGTAATTTCAAATTGCAGTTTTTGTTGCTTAAAATAGAAACCTTTAGAAATCATACCATTTTCCTGTAGAATCAGTAAAAAACCATTAAAAATGACTTATGTCATGTCTTCCAATATAAAAATTGCTTTCACATGTAAATAGTAGTTGCTTTTACATTTTCCACCAAGAATATACTCACTTTTACATACTCTATGAATAAAAGTACTCGCTTTTACATTTTCCATGGAAAAAGTACTCGCTTTTACATTTTCTTGATAAAAAGTATTTGGCTCGCATGTACTCATGAGTACAGGTATTTACAAAAAAAGTATTTTACATTTTTTGTACTCAGGGGTGAGTAAAATAGTATTTCACATATACATACAAATACTGGGTGGCGCACGTGTAAGGCACACAGTTTCAATTGGCTCCCAACACATCAATTTTGAAGGAAAACTGCTCAAATTTGGTATGGGAGTGGATAAATGTCCCCCAGTTGTTGTGTTAAGTGCATAATTTCATATCGCAAGATTTCATGTTGGAACGTGAAGGACAATTTTATACGTGTTTGAACATGGTGCACAGTTTAAATCATCTACTAAAGCACCAATTCTTCATAAAAATAGTCGAAATTTGGCATGGCAGTGTATAAATGTACCCCATATCAAATGTTAATTTGTCAACTTGACTGCATTTTGAAAGTTCAGCATTTGCTGTTGCTGTTCAACCATTTGCACCACATGTGCATCCAAACACAATGGGACATGTTCAATCACATATGGAACTGTCCTTCACGTTCAGACATGAAATCTTACGATATCAAATTATACACTTAACACAACAAATGGGGGACATTTATCTACTCCCATACCAAATTTTACCAGTTTTCATTCAAAATTGACATGTTAGGAGCCAATTGAAACCATGCGCCTGACGGGCGCCACCTTTGCGTCACTTTGAAAAATTTCAGTAATTTGAACAACTCTGTCAACCATTTGACACAAGGTAGGAGATAAATATATATCATTTGAAACACCAATAACACAGTGGATCACAATGGACGGACTGCACTGATGTGGGCTGCAAGGGAAGGTCACACAGATGCCTTTGAGTCGCTGCTGGCAGCCCCTGGTGCAGATCTGATGCACAGGGACAAGTGGGGAATGACAGTGTTGGAGATTGCTGAATTGTATGGCAACGAAGTGATTGTGAACAAACTGATGACACATATGAAGAATATGAATGAAGAACCTGCTGAAGATGAAAAAGATACTGAAAATGTTAATATGTCTGATGAAGAACATGCTGAAAATCAAAAAGATACTGAAAATGTTAATAAGTCTACATTTTACAACATTTATTCAATCATTTTACTTTTTACATCCAATTTGTTACAACCATTTGTGTAACACGTTTTTGGTATAAAAATTTCCATTTACATCTACCGTATTTCTCCATGTAAACCGCCTGGGTGTTATACAAAACCGAGGCACTTTTCAGCAATGTTTTTTTTAAACTTGTATAACGCCCGGACGTTAAGTCATTTCGGGGGAGGCATTATCAACGCCAAAAAATGCTTTAAAATTGCAACAGAGCAAAACGGCAAAATAAACGAGTGCAAAAATGACCAAAAGTGTTGGTTCTCCATTAACGTTCCTACATACCGTAAATCCTCAAATAAGTCCCCAGGGGAGTTATTTTTTCGTCCTAATTTTTTGAGGGGGGACTTATTCGAAAGGGGGAGTTATTATTTTGTTGGAATATTGACTCAAATGTATGATCAATATATCGTCGGAATTGGGTTAAATTCATCACATAAATGTGTAAGCCAATATAGAAATCCTGTAATTCATCTAATAATGTAAATGCTAGTGTGCATCTATTGTAAAATAATGCATAGTTTTAATGAAAGTTTGCATACATACGTTTTTTACATGGACGTCCTTCCCACCCATCAAAGAGGGGGGAGTTATTCGAGGGGGGGGGAGTTATTTTTTCCCCGGTCAGCTTACAGGGGGGGAGTTATTCGAGGGGGGAGTTATTCGAGGGGGGAGTTATTCGAGGGGGGACTTATTCAAGGATTTACAGTATTTACATGTTTTGTTGTTCGAAGTGCGTAATTCAAAAGAAAAACACTGCACACAGCTGTTGTGGTGCTTTGGTTTTTGAAACTAAGCATAGCACCCCGGGGGCGCTATAAAGCTGTGTAACGCCCCAGGCGTTGTGCACGGGGGGGGGGGGGCAGTTTACACGGAGAAATAAGGTAATCATGATGCAAATCACAACAATGCCACAGCGTATTTGTATCTAAGTGTATTATATGTAACTCCTTGATCACATTATGATCCCTTTATATAAATAGTAAAAACCAATAAAATGTCTTATCATGAACACATATATATGTACATTGTAAATTTATGGATTTTTTCAACTTACACATTGTCATAATATCACATCACATATCATTATACCCTACACACCTGACAAATCAAAATGTGTATAGGTGTAAATTAATTTTTACATAAATCGTTATGGCTTTTGATCAATATGATGTAGCAACCTTTTACTGCAATGTTTTTCATAACATTTTGCAATATTGTTTACACCTGAGCAAATATTTATTTTGCAGTTGGAATGTTTCCTGGGAATCTTCCAAACTTTACTTTACAAATTTTGATGGAATTTAACAATAAAGAATAATAATAATGAGAAGAATAAAGAGTAATAAAGAATAGTATATATACACAAGGGATTCAAAAAATTTAATGGCCATCTTTAAAAAAAAGAAGTTTTTTTTATGTTTTTAAGACTGTTTTGTAAAAAGCTCCCAAATATGGTTATGAGCATTGTTAGCAAAATTTCAGAAAAACATAAAAATGAAACAAAAAAAAAATGAAAATTGAAGAATACAAAAAAATTAAATGAAACACAAAAAGAATAAAAAATATTACTACAATTTTAGAAAAAAAGAATTTTACTAAAACCAACACTGGTCACAAACTACCGTATTTCCTCAAAATACCTCCCGTCTCGAAATACCCCGGTCTCGAAATACCCCCCTCAAAATGGACACTATGAATTTATTAGCCCCCCCCCTCGAAATACCCCCCATATTTACTGTAAACAAAACATACGTGACAAAAGCTACGGTTTGTGACCCGGACAGTGCAGAACTGACGTTAAAAACAATGACTGTGTTACGTTAGAACCTGTTTCACCCCTCTACATACTTATGTACGTCTATAGACTCTTATAAATGATGCTTATTGTTGCATTTTTCGACGTCAGCGTACGTTAAAAGCAACATTTTAGTACTGAGAGTTCAAAAAATTTCTGCCGAAATAATAAGCCCCCCTCAAAATACCCCCCCCCCCTCGTTTAACCCCCCCTCAAAAATCTCACTCTGAAACAATCACCCCCCCCCCCCCGCCCCGAGGGGTATTTCGAGGAAATACGGTAAAATAAAGTCGAAATACCCCACCCACTCAAAATGACCACTATGAATTTATAACGCCCCCCTCGAAATACCCCCTCCCAAATTGAGTGTAAAGAGAATCTAGATGACAAAAGCTGTGGTTTGTGATCCTGACCAGGGTTGGCAAAATCTCAGAAAAAAATAAAAATAAAATAAAAATAAAATGGAATATTCAAGAATAAAATAAAATGGAAAATTTAAGAATAAAAATAAAAATTGTATAAAAATTTGAATTTTTGTAAATTTTTTGTAAAATTGTATAAAAATTCGTATTTTTGTAAAATTGTATAAAAATTCATATTTTTTGTAAAATTTTGTCTCATTGCTTGAGTCTCTACCTGTTTATTCATGGATCTGGGGGCAGTCCCAAGCATTGCAAAGTGTCAAATGTCATGTAAAATGTCATGCAAAGTGTCAATTGTCATGACAAATGTAAAGTAAAGTGTAAATTGTCATGACATGTAAAAATTAAAGTATCAATTGTCAAGCAAATTGTGTTCAAATCTCATGTTTTATTTCAAAATCTTATGTTTTGTATCCAAATTTCAAATCTCATGTTTTATTTCGAAATCTTATGTTTTGTATCCAAATTATGTTGTTGTTGACTACAAATCTTATGTGAACATTTGGATACAAAAACATAAGATTTGGATATAAAACATACTATGGATACAAAAACGCAAGATTTGGATACACAATTTACACTTTGCATGACATTTGTCATGACAATTGCCACTTTGCTTGAAATTTTACATGACACTTGACATTTTGCATGACAATTGATACTTTACTTTACATTTGTCATGACAATTGACACTTTCCATGACATTTTACAAATGTGCCCAGCACACTCCAGTAGTCCTTCTACTGAAAATGCAAACCATTCTTATCAATAATTGTAACTTTACACATGCAGCTAGCTCACAATACATACTGCATGCAACTTTTGAAAAGTAAGGGAAAAATTTGTCACAGGTTTTTCATGTATAGGTCTAATTATAACATTTTTCTGGCCTTGCAAGCATGTTTCAGATTTTTTGTAAAATTTTTGTACAATTTTTGTAAAATGTGACATTTTATTTTATTTATGAATTTCGGGAATAAAATAAAATAAAATGGAATGAAACAAGAATAAAATTAAAATAAAATAAAATTTTTATACAATTTTTATACAATTTTACTAAAATGAATTTTTATAAAACCAACCCTGATCCTGACAATGCACAACACGCATTAAAAACGATGACTATGTTACGTTAGAACATGGTTTATATGTACCATCTACATACTACTTACAGTAAATCCTCGAATAAGTCCCCCCTCGAATAACCCCCCCCCCCCCCTCGAATAACTCTCCCCCTCGAATAACTTCCCCCTCTTGCGAGCATGAGGAAAAAATAACTCCCCCCCCCCTCAAGTAACTTCCACCTACCGTATTACCTCGAATTATCCCCCCCCCCTTGAATTAACCCCCCCTCGAAATACCCCCCTAAAATTCGGCTGAGGAAACAATAAACCCCCCTCGAAATACCCCCCCCCTAAAATTGAGTGTAAAGAGAACGTACATGACAAATACCGCAGTTTGTCATCTGTACACTGCATAACACACGTTAAAAGTGATGATCGAGTGACGTTAGGGAAGGGCTATGTGTACATACAGTTATATATGCCTATAAACACATATACATCTATGTGATTGTTCAATTTTTCTACGTCTGCGTATCGGGAATTTCCGAAAATTTCTGGCGAAATAATAGACCCCCCCCTCGAATAAACCCCCCCTTGAATTATCCCCCCCTCAAATTTTGCTGGCGAAATAATAAACCCCCTGGGGGTATTTCTAGGTAATACGGTATTATCGATGCAAATAAGTCGTGTTTTGTCGCCTTGAATTACCTGAAAAATACAAAAACTATTTTTGAATTTTCGAATTTTCGAATTTTCGATTTTTTTTTAAAATAAATCGATTTTTAAGTGTTTTTTCCAGGGGTGAAATAAAAATTCGAAAATTATGAAAAAATTCGAAAATTCGTAAATATTTTTGAATTTTCGAATCTTTTTTTGCCATCGTTAGGTGTGTTGGGCGAAAATGTGACAAAGGATGTGAGATTAAATGTGTTCTCCAATATCATGAGCAAGATGGCGCATTCTTTGACGATCCGAAGTATTCAACTAGCAAACTGTGTGCTAGGTTAGCCACTGATGCGCCCAATGTCAAACAGGTAAATACTCGATTTTCAAGTGCTTTACTCAGTTTCATTGAACACTATCGGCAACTTTGAAAGAACTAATGAGATACCGTATTTCCACGAAATACCCCCAGGCGTTTATTTTTTCAAAGTGAGAATTTTGAGGGGGGGGGGGTTAAACGAGGGGGGTATTTCGAGGGAGGTTTATTATTTCGGCATAAATTTTTTGAAATCCCAGTACTAAATTGTCGTCTGAAACGTACGCAGACGTCGAAAAATGCAACAGAAATCGCCATTTAAGACTTGTATAAGTGTGTAGACCATAGTTGTTAAAACGTATTTACGTTTACTCAACAATTACGGATAGGTACATGAGTACTGCGAAAATACGTTTACGTTTCCTCCCGAAAAAATACCGGTACTCACTTACTCGCGTACTTTTTGAAAGTACGCGAGTACAGAAAACGCAATTGTGCAAAAATGTTTGGAAGCATAAAAGTCAAAAACCAGTCAAAGGAATGGAAATGGCTGTGAAAATGGCAGCGGAAATGATTGAAGTTGCAATAGGTGGGGAAACGTTGACTCTCGCTTGCACTTTTACGGTAGTCCAAATTCCGAATACGGTAGTCCAAATTCCTCGGCTCGGAACAGCTTCTGTCAATTATGGATAGGTATTTTTACTCCGTGAACCAAACGCTATGCACTTTTCTGGACGAAACACTTCATCATGGAGTCATCGTTAATAAAATCAAACTGTTAGAAAAAAGATTTCATGCATGATATTTACGTATTTACGTAGGTTGTACTCGAGTCCGCCTGTTCGAAAAATATGTTATCGTGCTTGCAAAACGTACTCTAAAACAATGTTGGGGCCATACTAGTGGCGTCATTTCAGGACTGCACGCCAGGCACCAACTGCGCCACACAAAAAGGGCGCCAAGCGCCAATGGTGCTTCGCGCGGGAACCTCCCTTTTCATCCTCAAATGGCGCGAGCGCTATGACCAACGATTGCAAAAACACACATTAAATACAGTAACTCATTGAGTTTCCGTATTTTTGTTTACTCAAGACATAGATAGGTATTTATTTTTGAAAAAATCAAAATACAGAAAGTATTTTTATTTTGAGAACTCAACCATCGTTGGCCATGCCACCATTCCATAACCACCCCAACCCGCTCAGGCGCTAGCATGGCGCGTCACATCCGTAGTGATCACATCAGTGATCAGCTGCGCCTGCGGCTTCGGATTGGCAGTGTACCACGGCTGGCGCCTGGCGCTACTCGTTGGCGCCGTGGCGCCGGCGTTCGCAATCGCAGTCTCCTACCGCCTGAAGTATGAGAGTCAACTCAGCATCAAGTACGGTTAGCATTCGAAAAAATCACCAATTTTTGGGAAAATATATATAAATATATCACTCCAATATTGGAAAAAATATAAATATATATAAATCACTCTAGGTCTCCAGAAAATATAATTAAATTACTGAAAAAATAACTCAAAGCTCGAAAAAAATCTCAAAAAATCACTTGCCCTTTATTTCAATTTCAAGCAATATTCTGGGCTTTATTTACCATTTGCAAGCACAAAAAATGTACTCTAAGATACCACAGTCCATTTATAACCTTTCCACAAGCAGTATTCATTTATACAGTTTTTTACAAGTGAAAACATCAAGCAAATATCACAGAAAAATTCAACCTTCAGTTCAACCTCAATGAAAACATCAAAAATATTTTGCACTGCAAATATTTAGCTCTCAACCTATAGTGCCTGGTTGTGGCAATGGACGTTTGACTAAATAGGTGCTCATGCTCATCACTTTTTCATTGGTGATGTGCTGTGAAAACTCATTTTTGGGCACATGGCTACATTTTGGCAACATTGTGATGACACTAGTGGCTCTGGTGACACCATGGTGACAGTTTTCCACAGTTGTTCCCAATATTTGACAACAGCCGACATTGTTGCATGTCACCAAACATTGTCAGTTTTCAAATATGGTAAACTGAGCTTGCAAACACTGTAGAAAAATTTTGATCACATCAAATTGGTATTTTTTGATTCAAAGTCATGTTTTATTTCAGAAAAGTATGTTAAAAGATAGAGAGATGCATAATACCTAAAACAACCATAGAATTCATAGCAGGATGACATAAATAAAAAGTTACTAAAACAGTTTACATTTTTGTCACATACAAAATGAAAACTAACTGATAGTGATGTCACCATTTGCCATCATTTGAGTTTGAGTCCTCAAATTACCCCCTGGGGGTTTATTTTTTCAGAGTGGAAATTTTGAGGGGGGTCAAACGAGGGGGGTATTTCAAGGGGGGGTTATCATTTTGCCTGAAATTTTTCAAAACCCATTATTTAATTGTTGTTTGAAATGTACACAAACGTTGAAAAATGCAACAAAAACCGCCATTTATAACACTCTATGGACTTATATATGTATGTAGACAGTATATAACCAGTTCTAACATCACACAGTCATTGTTTTTAACATGTGTTCTGCATTTCCCAGATCACAAACCGCATTATGTTCTCTATTCAGTAAATTGGGGTGGGGTATTTCAACGGGGGGGGGGGGTTATAAGTTCATAGTGCCCATTTTGAGGGAGGTATTTTGCGACAGGGGGGTTGTTTATAAGTTCATAGTGCCCATTTTGAGGGTGGTATTTCTCAAAAGGGGGTATTTCAAGGGGGGGATGGGTATTTCGAGGAAATATGGTATATAGCATTCAGTAGTGGAATACTTGATGGAAACATATCACCATTGTTGGCCATTTCAGTTTTCAAAAAAGTCAGGGTGAAAACTAATGTGTGTAGGCTAACAATATTTACCTGCTTCAAATACAATTTTAACCCAATAATGCTCTACATGAAAAGAGAGATTTTCTGGAGAAAATCCTCACAAATTTCTCTTGCACAGATTGCATGTTTTAGTCATAAAGCGCAATCATTGCACCACAATGTATCAAGTATGAGTGATTTTCTCAGTGATTTTTTTTTCAAATTAAAAAAATATATATAAATATATCACTCAGAATTTGGAAAAAATATAAATATATATAAATCACGGGTTATTTACCGTATTACCTCGAATTATCCCCCCCCTTGAATTAACCCCCCCCTCGAATTAACCCCCCCTCAAAATCGGCTGGGGAAATAATAAACCCCCCCCTCGAAATACCCCCCCCCCCTTCGGAATGATGTACGTCATGTACATAATAGATACGTCATGTATGCAATGTACATGATGTATATTACTGTTTATCTGTATTGCAGCTACACATGGACATGTTTGTGTAGCTAATCTACGTTTTTATGGCCAAATATATCGTGTTTGGACACATTTATTACCTGTTTTGTGCATGCAAATGCCTACTTTTTACTACGATCCTTACGAAAATTTCTGACGAAATAATAAGACCCCCCCTCGAATAAACCCCCCCCTCGAATTAACCCCCCCTCAAATTTTGCTGGCGAAATAATAAACCCCCATGGGGGTATTTCGAGGTAATACGGTATATTTATTGTGATTTTCGAAAATATAAATCACGGGTTATTTTTCGAATGCTAAGTACGGTGAGGGCTGTGCTAACGCGATCAAGGTGAGATTTTGATGGAAAGCGCCAGGAAAATGGCACTGGGTGTTATGGCGCCATTTCAAAAAAGTGCCTAGCGCCACATTTTTTCACATAGGTATACCCATACAATTATTTTTCAAAAACGTTACGCATTACAGGTAGCAGAAGAATCAATAGGCCACATCCAAACAGTGCAATGTCTGACCAGAGAAAAGCTATTCTTTGAACTTTTCAGTGAGAGATTTGCACCATTAACAAAGGCAACAAAGAAACAAGCCCAGATACAGGCGGTGTGCTTTGCATTCATCAATGCGATGGATTCTTGGCTTTATGCCATCACGTTCCCGTATGGTGTTTATCTAATTAGCCAGGAAATCATGCTTCCTGTGGATGTTTTCAAGTGAGATTTACCATATTTGCTTAAATAATCCCACTGGGGGATTATTATATTATCAGACTTTTTTGAGGGGGGATTATTCGAGGGGGGGGGGGGAATTATTCAAGGGGGGGGGGGGGGAATTATTATTTCGTCAAAGTTTTTAAGCATGTTTCTATCAACACATTCAATGAAATATGCTTTATTGACACATTAATGTGCCATTTTTGTTCAAATTGGGCACAACAAATTGATCAACTCTCTTCAGGGGGGATTATTCATGGGGGGAATTATTATTTCTTCGCTCGTCTTACAGGGGGGGATTATTCGAGGGGGGCATTATTCTAGGGGGAACTATTCAAGCAAATACGGTATATGACACAGCTTCTAATTCTAGTTCTGACATAACCTTAAATAGTGATGGCGCCATGGCGCGTTTTTGAGCTCCAGCGCCAAGCGCCAATAGCGCCAGAGCAACGTTACGTCAAGCACCAAGTGACCAAGAGCGCCATGGCGGGCTTTGTTCTGGGACGCTAGCGCCAAGCGCCAGCGCCAACCATCTTGTTCCTAGCGCCACAGAAAAATAGAGCCAAGCGCCAAAAGCGCCATGTTACTTTACAAACCCCAGCGCCAAGCGCCAAGCACCAATAGCACCACGGGAATGTGGCGCCAAGCGCCAAAAGCTTTTCTTCGGCGCTTTTACATCACGAACCTTAATACTCAAGTCGGGTGACACTTTCCATTTTCAGAGTTTTCTTCGCAATCACATTTTCAACGAGAACGCTCACTATGGCGACAGCATTCTTCCCAGAAATTATGAAAGCTAGATGTGCCGCCGGACTTATGTTTCACATGTGCAACATAGAGCCCAGAATCGACTCAATGGGAAATGGCGGTGCAAAACCGGTATGTTCAGTTTTGTATGTGTTTAGGTTGGCAAACACGGAAGAATTGAAAATAAATGAAATAGTAAACCAATATACGAACCTACGTATGTCAAATAAAAATTACCTGTTTACAATTTGAATCAAATATTTCAGTAAACTTGAAATAAATATATACTCCTAGAAGGGTCAAAATCCTGGAAACCCCTGCACTGGGGTAGGGTGTCAACTTTCTGTTTTCCGTTTCCGCTTTCCGCAGGCAAATTTTTTCCCATTTCCGTTTCCGTTTTCCGGCTGCTTAATTTTCCATCCTGTTTCCGTTTCCGTTTTTCCGGCTCTTTTTTCATTTTCCGGCTAAATTTTTGGTTTTTCCACCTTTTTTCCTTTTCCGGTTCAATTATCTGTTTTTCCAACTTTTTTCACTTTCCAGCTCAATTTTTGGTTTTCTGTTTCAGCCAAACTGGTAAACATGCATGCAGGCTCTCAATTATGTGAATTTTTCCCATTTTTAGCAAAATTTCTGCAAATTTTTTTATTTCTGGATAAATTTCTGCAAATTTTTTTCTGTTTCCGGCAAAATTTCAGCAAATTTTTTCTGTTTCCAGCATATATTTGGCAAATTTTTCCGTTTCCGTTTCCGTTTTCCGGCCTTTCATTTTTCCGTTTTCCGTTTTCCAGCAAGTTCAAAAATTTTTCCATTTCCGTTTCCGTTTTCCGCCAAAATGTTTCCGGCACCCACATAGCAAAAAATGGACGTGTGATGTCTCGTGAAGGATCTTGAGGTGTCTTCACGGCGTCACTTTCC
The DNA here is from genome assembly GCA_964036195.1 of Sphaerolaimus hirsutus. Lineage (NCBI taxonomy): Eukaryota > Metazoa > Nematoda > Chromadorea > Monhysterida > Sphaerolaimidae > Sphaerolaimus > Sphaerolaimus hirsutus. Next base: position 9,431,703 of record OZ038455.1, on the reverse strand, counting down.
GACGCTTCACAAAGGTGGTTGGCTACGGCTCGAAACTCGATTTTTTTGAAACTCGAGTTCTAGTCACAGCCGCCAAATTCTTCCGATCGAGTCAGCGAGTCGAGTCGGGCAAGTCAATGAAAATCGAGTCGAGTCAGGCAAAAACCTCGAGTCTCGAGTCAGGGCCAAAATTCTCCGGTGGAGTCTTTCGAGTCGGTACCCAATTTTACCCTCAAGTCACGAGTTGAGTCGAGTCGAGTTCAAGCCCTATAGGTTGGCGCATACCGGCAGTGTACGACATTTGTCGTGAAGACACTTCACATCATTCGTGCATTACAACGCTGCACAATCTAAACCCCTTTCCCACCAAAGAACCTGTCCGGCTCGGTGCAGCTGCGCGACATCCAGTTCAGCTACCCCAACAGGCCGAACGCCAGCGTGCTGCTCGGCTTGAGCGCCCAGTGCGCCGCTGGCGAATCGCTCGCCCTCGTGGGGCCCAGCGGCTGCGGCAAGAGTACCGTTTGCGCGCTGGTGCAGAGACTGTATGATGTTGGGGATGGTGGTGAGGTGGTCCGTTGCCGTTTTGGTGATGCAGTTTACAGTGTTTCCTCAAAATACCCCCCCCCCCCCCCACCCCTTGAATTAACCCTACTACTCGAAATACCCCCAAAAATTTGCACTCTGACAAAATAAACCCCCTGGGGGTATTTTGAAGAAATACGGTAATTGATTTTGTTCACTTTTTGGTGTTAGAAGGGGTGTTTGGAAGTTTTTGATTCGCAGAAAATTGATGGACACGATGTGCGCAGTTTGAACGTGCAACATTTGGGGAGTACGGTCGTTCCCGTGGCGCAGGTATGTTTTTATCACAATTTGAATTTTACGAAGTACAATTTTACAAATTTTACAAGAATAACAAGAGCATTTTCCTTCGACATTAAATTAAAAATTCACGATTTTCTTACTTTAGACATCCAGTCCAGAGTTTTAGTTTGTCTGCCAGTTTGAACCACACCTGTCAAACTACTGAATTTTCACCAGTATTTTTATGAGTAAAAACGTTACACGAACCCCGCAGGAACCAGTACTATTTAATAGAACAATCAAGAGCAATAAAACCTACGGAATGGGGCAAGATGCGGTGACACAGGAAAAACTATTTGCTGCGTCAAAATTGGCAAATATACATGAATTTGTCCAAAGTCTCCCAAAGGTAGATTAAACAGTTTCTGGGGTTTATTTTGGTATGAATATGTAGTTCCTTACTTGTAGTTCCATCTAAATAATACCCCCCCCCTCGAATTACCCCCCTCCAAATACCCCCCCCCCCTCAAAATTCTCACTCTGAAAAAATAAACCCCTGGGGGGTATTTCGAGGAAATACGGTAGGTAGGTAGTGAGCATGGGTCCAAAGACATCGGAAATGGAAACAGAAAAATGTTGCCTCCAGGAAATGGAAATTTCACACCCTACAAACAGCCCATCTAAAACCAACCCACCACGTGCCCAAACCAGGGCTACGAAACGTTGGTGGGTGAGAGGGGAGCACAGCTGTCTGGGGGGCAGCGGCAGCGAGTGGCCATCGCCAGGGCCGTCATCAGGCAGCCCCGGGTGCTGCTCCTCGACGAGGCCACCAGCGCCCTGGACACACACTCAGAGAAAGTCGGCTTGGATAATGCGATTGCGATGTTGATTTGTTGGATTTTAGGTTGATGTCGTTCAATCGCGTTTTTTGGAACCATGTTTGATTCTCTTCTCGCTGCGCAATGGCCCATGCCCGCTATTTTATGGTTTATGGTAATTTTCGAAACTATTATCAGCTAGCTTTGAATGTTCTTGAGTTTACGGGAATGTAGACTGTAAACAGGTGTGAGCACTACGCAGCTCAGCGGAGGAGGTAAAACTGAAAGGTGATGTGGGAATCAAACGAGAAAAGTATCAATTTTTCAACACTTGTTATCATAATTAGTGTAGTGTTTGTCTACATACATACAACCACAACAAATAATGAGCTCGTGAAGTGCACGGAAGTAGTCTGAAGTGCCCCTTGTTATCACGCTTCAGAGCCTGATCACGCCTGATCACCAGGCACTTCACGGCCTGTAGGAACCGTGATCACACTTCACAGCCTGATCACGCCTGATCACCGATGGAATGCATTTCACTGACACTTTACAAATTTGGTTACAAAATTGTTAACAGAAGTAAAAAAATAGAAATTGGAATTAGAATAAAAGTGCGTTGAAGTGCCTGCAAAGGTTTGCGTGAAGCCACTTCACCCCAGATCATGGCAGATCGCCAGCACTGTTTTTGCTGTGAACAGATATCTATCGTTGATTACCCACTTTGATTTTTTATATTTCTCTACACTTCTCTAAATTTTTGATAAAAAAAAACTTATGTTCTCACAGCTGGTCCAGTCAGCATTGGAGAAGGCATCTCAGCACCGCACGAGTATAATTATTGCTCACCGCTTGTCAACAATAAGAAATTGTGACACCATCTGTGTTTTTGGAAAAGAAGGAAAAGTGTTGGAATGTGGCAGCCATGATGAACTGATGGAAATGAAAGGCCACTACTTTGATATGATTCAAAGTCAGAGATTGAAGTGAATCCAGTTCTAGCTTTCCATATCTGTGCGATCTTTAGTGATGTAAAGGCACCGGGGCACCGGTGCCCCGGTGCTGGGCACCGAAGGACACCAGCACCGGTGCTGGTGCGGTGCCATTGCAATCTTCAGGGGTGCCATGCCGGTGCCGGTGCCATTTTTTTCAAAATAGCACCGGTGCCTGTGCGGTGCGGTGCCATTTTTTTGCCGGTGCCAAAGGTGCTAGCACCGGGCCAAAGTAAAAGGCACCGGGAAAGGCACCGGCCAAGGCTTCATGTGCTGTGCAATTTTGTCCATAGTATGTGCTTATTCAGATTTCAAAAAACAGCGATATATTTACCCAACCGTTTTTGCCTTTTTTGTAAACCTTCCATCAAATAAATATACCTACTGTGAAATCCATGATACCCGATACGTGATCTGATGCACAAATCTAAAATTTTGTTGAATTTTAAATCATTTTTATATTTGCTATTTATCTTACCTGTTTGTTCAAAATTTGTTGTCAGTTTATGATAGAGATAGTTCCATTCTCTGTACAGCAACGATTCCGATCAGTAGACAATAGTGGCTATGGACATTGCAGTGAATTAAATATTTTATCTTTCATTTGTAATCATTGAAATTGCTTCATAAAAGTGATTGCCACATCATTCTGATCATTTTAAGTGCTCAACCATCAAAATCGGTTGAAAATTCATGGAAATATGCGCTTCCAAAAGTGAGACCACTGAGAAACTGCCCGATATTCACTTCAGAAATTCCAGCCCGGTGCGGTGCCTTTCGGTGCTAGCACCGGCAACCCGCCGGTGCCCTTCGGTGCCGGTGCCATTTTTTCCAAAAGGCACCGGTGCCGGTGCGGTGCGGTGCCATTTTCTGGCCGGTGCCCCAGGGTGCCAGGTGCCCTTTTCATGTGTTGGCAAAGGTGCCGGTGCGGTGCGGTGCCATTTTTCCCGGTGCCTTTAACATCACTAGCGATCTTATGTGATTAAAAATCAGGTGCTTATTTTGCAAGTAAAGAAGTAATAAAAATGATTTATAAGTGAGAAGCAAAAAGACGAAAAAAAGTATGTAAATTTCGAACTGAGAAGTGAAATGAGAGATAAAAATTTAAAGAGAGATAAATTAAGGAGTGAGAACTTAAATGCAAAGTAAAAAATTGAAAAACAAATGGAAAGTGGCAAAAAAAAACTTAAAAAATAAACTACATTAAAAACGGTCAACTTTTTGACTTCCCATTTCCTTCTAGGTAGTTTCTAAATTTATTTCTTTTATAAATGTTTACTTTTTTATTTGACTTCTCACTTCTGAAATTATTTTTCTTTTAAATCTTTACTTCCCACTTGTAAACATTCTTTTCATTTTTCACATTTTACTTGCAAACACGCAGCGCTCCATTTATTATTTGCCAAAAGTGGCGAAAAATGGCATACCCTAAAATGACATTGCCAATAATGCAGTAAATAAAGAAGCTGGCTAGGCATTAAAAATAGGCAATAATAATCTTCATGTATAGAAAATTCGCTGTTAACATCGCGTAAATACATAATGATTTACATGGCCACAAACGTGCACTTCCAGAGCAATGGCGCAATGAATACCCAAATCCATTCTACTCGATTTCAAGCGACAGGCGCCAACGGTGCCACATAAAAAAGGGTACCAAGCGCCAGTGGCGCCATGGTGCCAATCCATCACTAGTGTGTATACAGTCATAGACTGGTGATGGTAAACACTTTTTGGATATTTACATCAACAAATAAAATTGTATGTGGAATGTCTTAAAAACGCGCGAATACACCCAAAAAAATTTACATACACGTCTCAAAATAAGGCACAAAAAAGCACACCATCACAAATCACGTTCTCCCCTGGGCCATGGGCATCTTCAAGCCATACCTCACAGACTGCTGTCCGTGAGTCCACTTCTGCACGGCCACATTCTGGTGCCTGACCAATTGTGCCTTGTTCCACAAGTTCGCAGCGTTTGGGCTGCGCGATCGCCTGCGGCTTTCGCTCTGCGACCGGTTTCGAATGCTCCCTTTGACGGAATCGCTCTCGTTTTCGGGGTTTCTGCGCGAGTTTTGGGGGATTTGTGATGTTTGCGATTTGGTAGATTGGAATTGTGTAGTGCATTATAAGTAGTGATGTAAAAGCGCCATGGCGCTGGCGCCTGGCGCTAGCGCCAAAGCAAAAAGCGCCATGGCGCTTTTGGCGCTTGGCGCTAAAATGCCCTGGCGCCATTGGCGCTTGGCGCCATGCTTCCGAAAGGCGCCATGGCGCTTTTGGCGCGTGGCGCTATTTTCCGGTGGCGCCATTGGCGCTTGGCGCTAGCATTTTAAAAAGCGCCAGAGAGTGAAAAATTTACGCTGGGATAACTGACTGTGACTTGCGTAAGCTCAATGGCCAATTCATTTTATGACTGTTTTTTATTCTTATGAATGAAGTGTGCATCATACTACCGGTCGTAAAAGTCTTAAAAGTCATGTAAAATACCCTGTGAAACGTGAAACATATTGAAATTTGACATTCTACAGGGTCTTTCTAATGACATTTTACAGAATATTTTACATGACATTAAACATTCTACGGGGTTTTTCTAATGACATTTTACAGAATATTTTACATGACATTTGACATTTTACAGGGTCTTTTTACAGATGTTCTAATCGTGGGGGACTTTAATGGTCATATTGGTAGGGATGCGCTAGGCATTGAGGGTAACTATAGTGATGTCAATGCAAACGGTGTGCTAGTGAGACAATTTATTTCATCTACAGGGTTAACTCCTGTAAATACTCAATTTGAAGGTATGTGGACCTACGAGAGGTGAAATGCTAAATCAGTAATTGACTTTTGCTTTCTAGATGGCAGACTATCGTTAACTAAGGGGGTGATTGATGAATGGCCCCACACAAGCTGGTTTTCAAGGTTCCCTCTGTGAAAACCCATTATTTTGTTTTCAAATTCATTTAAACAGTCTGTGTAATGAGCCAAATGGCCGCCATCTTTGTTTTTTTTCTATTTTTCCTCCGGAAGAACACATATTTGAAAACTCTGGTAAAATGCTGCAGACAAAATATTTTTACAGTACAAATTTGTAGGACAAGCTGTAAGCGGCATGTGATGCAGAAAATTATGCTTGATTTTTGGGACTGTATTGTATATTTTTAGCACTGTTATACATATTTTTAAAAATTAATTCGTTTTCTAACTATAAATATTTTTAAAAATTCAGTTTTACATTGTATATGATATCCGTCTCAGATATATATCCAGTTTTTTTTTCTCTTTCATGTGATACCATGTTTCACAATAGAAGTTCAAAGATGATGAAGAAATTGTGGTTATGCTTAAAACATTAAATAATTTTTTAAAATTACATCTGTGTATCTGTAATTATTGCATTATCACAGTAAAAAGCCCTTATTTTTTCACATCAAACAAAAAAAAACTGAATTCAATAACATTTCTGCAAAACAAGTAATGATATTTTTATACAATCCACTTTATAATTTTTTTAAAAATCACAAGTGCAATTGAAACAGCTGATTTTGTATGTAAATGAAAGCCAAAAAAATGAACAACAAGTGAACACTGACTGAGACAATGTCACATTCAATACACTAGCACAAAAAAAATAAAAACAATTTTATTGTATTGTTTTCAGAAATGTTTTCATTTAATATTACGATCTGTCACAAAATTTAACATAAACATGAACCTTTTTGAAAACTCAAAAGTTATCTGGATCTATCCATGGAATTGAGGAATTGAGTGAAAGTCTTGAAAAAGAAATGTAAAGATGCAAAAAAAGGCTTGGAAAAATCACATAGTCTTTTTATGTTTCCAGAGATTTTTTCAAAATTATTTACTGTATGTGCACAACTTCCAAGTGTCAGTGCAAAGGGTATAAATTAACTGCCAAGCACCCAGTGGAGGCCATTACAACACTCCAGCCTGCAGCAAAAACTCCAAAAACTCCAGTCCAGCTGAGCCAAGCAGTGCTCAGGAAAACTCAGCTTAGTAAATGTGATGCAAGGTGAAAGTGCACAAAATAAGACATATGTTATATGCATAAAATCAGGTTTGGCAGCTAGCCAGATACTGTTTAGTTGTTTGGTCACCTTGGAGTGTTGATGCTGGTATTGACTCAAAGATTGTGCAAGCAGTTGGTCATACTGGATTAATTCACCAATGACTGGCAATTGAGCAGTATCTAAGTTTGCCATGAGTACATCAAAACCAGTCTTTCATTTTCTCTGTGATGGCATCTTGAATTTCACCCTGTGATTTGCATCTGAAATTTCATTTAGCCCATTGTACAGAGTGCCAACCTAACTGCATGTATAAATCACTTTCACAAATATTTATCAATTAATGAAATGAAAAATTATATATATATTTATATTTTAATGCAAGATCATGACTAACAATTGCATGGTACACACAAATTTCAGAAAGATTGATTTAATTAACAGTAGTACCAAGTCCCAGATTCGGTGTTGTTGATAAATTTATGAATTCTGTCATATTATAAGTACTTTTCAAGATTGGTAATAACTTATGGAAACAGGTGACATATACAGTTGTCACCTGAAACGTCGCCACAGTGACGTTTTTTTAAAAAAAAATTATTTTATTTTATATGCATCCCAAGTTTTCTACAACCCCATCAGTACATGCAGCATAAAATACTGCATGTACACTCTTAATTTTACATTAACCCATCCATCCAGTGTTTTTTAAAGGATTTTGGAGTAAGTTGGCGAAAATCCATAAACTAGCGACGCCTGGCGACGATTTTGCTACTTTTTGTGTGTACAGCGACGCATTTTCACATATGTTGCACAGATATTGAAAACTGGCACGTACAGCGACGTACAGCGACGTCGCTGTACGTCACACTTTTCACAAATGTTCTGCAAATTTGAAAACTAGAATGTACATTTTTGAAAACTACATTATTCAATTTTAAGTTTTCAAAATTGTCTTCAGAGTATTTTGTTGGCGACGCGTCGCCTACACGTCGCCTACGCGTCGCCCTACAGTTTTCAAAAATGTTCTGCAAATGTGAACTTTGAACGGCAAATGTGACTTGCCGAAACCAATATTCACATATGCTGTCACTTTTTGAAAAATAAAAGTGCAAATTGCACACTTTTGAATTCCGTACAGCGACGCATCGCCTAGGAGAGTTTTCAAAAAGGAACATTGAAAACCAGCTTGTGTGGCCACAATGTGGTAAATTAAGTACAATATCATCTGACCATAATGCGATAGTTATGACATTTGATCGCGTGATTTCTAGGGAGCTGAACAAGCAAAAAATTCTGAGGCCAAAAACATGTAAAGAGGAAATGACCTTTCAAAATAGAATAAGAAATGAACAAGGTAGGTCGTACAATGACATAATTACCATCATTAAGAACGCGGCTACCGAGGATGTAGGGGAGACAAACGTACATATGGTTCCGAAACTTGTACAAAAACAGGGCAGGTGTATTGCTAAACTGCGTCAAAAAAAAAAATGTGTGACAATTCTGAGATGATTGGAAAATTAAAACTAAGACTAAAGTCAGAAAGGAAAGTACTTGTAAATATAAAAAGAGACATTATACGGGTCAGAAGGGAAAAAGAAATTGCACATCTGGCCTCATAGAAAAACTCAATACCACTAAGTGATATCTACAAAAAGGTGAATGCTATATGAGCGGGGGATCAGAATACTGTGCATACAATACAAAACAGTCAGGGGGAGGATGTTACTACTGCTGAAGATATGAAAACAGAACTGAAAAAGGCATGGGATTTAGTTATTATGCCAAATCCAGGAGCTTCAATAGAAGACACTGGGGATGTATGCCCTATATTATGCACAGAGAAGCAGCGTGTGAAATTAAGTGTTCCAATTATGGTTTTGGAAGTCGAAAAGGCTATAATACAGTTGAAAAACAACAAATCTTCTGGTACAACAGGTGTTTTTCATGAACACTTGAAACTCCTTGAAGAGAACCATCAACTACTTCTAACTGATATATTCAATGACTGGTTACAAGGGGGTGATATCCCTGAAAGAGCTGCTACCTGTAAAATGATCCTATTGCATAAAAAGGGCAGTAAGAGTGATTTGCGAAACTACAGAACACTGGGGCTGTCATGCAACATTAAAAAAGTGTACATGGCAATTCTAAACAACAGATTAATCAGATGGCTAGAAGACACAAACGCTCTAACAGAGATGCAGGGTGGCTTCCAACCCAATAGGAGAACATTGGATAATGTACAGATCCTGAAAACATGTTACAACTACGCATGTGTAAATAGAAATAACTTCGTAACATGTTTTGTTGATGCAGTTAAAGCATTTGATAGGGTTGACGGTGCTAAATTATGGTTGAAAATGAAAAAGATGGGGATACCTACAACACTAGTCGATGCAATATCTAACGTTTACAAGAAAACGAAAGCAGTGATGACATATGGGGGGTATGAAAGTGAGACACTTGACTTTCCCATTGGGGTGGCTCAAGGGTGTGCTCTAAGTCCTCTGTGCTCTAAGTTGTATGCCATATATCTCCATGACCTAGCAAATACATTACTAAACACTGGAATGGGGGCGAAGTGTGGAAAACATGAAAAGAAAATTCCAGCATTATTCTTTGCCGATGACATAGTACTGTTGGCAAGCAGAGACAGTGAGGTACAGACATTGTTAGATACATTTAGCACCTGGGCATGGGGTTGGAGTGTGACAATAAATGCAAGCAAAAGTGAGGTACTCAGATGGGGTGACAAGAAAATACCCAAAAAGGAGTGGTATATAAACCAAGGCGATCCTGCTCTGGGGGGCAGAGCGGTCCTGAAAGAGGTTGAATCACTTTGATATCTGGGGGTAATTATCAACACTGGTAAAGATCCTTTTAAAGAGCACAAAAGGGGGACAGTTGTCAAAATGAGACAACTCGGTGCGCTAGCTGTAAGTGCATCACGGAATACGATCTCACCAATTTACAATGGGAAAATCACCTGGAAAGCATATGTGGAACAGGGTAGTATGTATGGTGTGGAGGTTACAGGGTTGGATAAAGAAGATCTCAAAAAAATGGATCAAATATACATGCAAACTATGAAAAGGGTTGCAGGTCTTCCCATGAGTTGCAGCAATGCAGCCATTCTATAATAAAGTACACCCCCAGGTACTACGTTCTCATCATTATGGGCCAAATAGCAACACCTTGGGCAATGTCCACATTCGTCAGAACTCTCAACGACGCGCTCATGCAGCCCATCCTGCCTAATGACGCCAAATCTACAGCACCTAACAGGGGACTTGGTTATCTTTTGCACGTGTGGAACGACAAACGATGGCAATACGCCAACCAAATAATCGCACAATTCCGACAACTCAACGAGCGACATAATGTCCACCGGACGCTCAACAACTGCCCTACAAGCCCTACGCTTGACGCGTGCGCGGGAACCCTGTCTGCCAAACTTCACCAGCTTGGTGCCTTTTGACCTAGCTATTCCGAAGGACGTAGGCTTCGGAACTTTTCGGTCTACTTGGTTGCCACAGCTAACAAAGTCCGGTCGCGCAAATTGCAAAAGCTTGCGGCGGATAACGTGCGGCTGTAATTTCCCCTTTTTACCCACCAAATACCAAAGGTTTCTAGGCTGCACAGTTTTCTTCAGCCTTTCAGCAGTTTTCTCAGAAACACCACAAATTCCGGGCTCAATAAAAGCTGGCTCCATGATCAAGTGATCAAGCAACCACTGCTGAGAAGCATCACCAATTATCTCGCCATTGGGCAAAACAGAATCAATAACAAAATCACCGGCGCCCTGAACCTTTTCCGCATACGTGGCCCTTCGCTGAATTTGAAACAATTCCGACACGGGTTCAAAACTATCAAAAACTGGGCCCATTTCCAAATTATCAACCTCCCAGAAACCTTCAGAACTTGGCGCACTTTCAGAAACAGAAACAAGATTAGCCCACGCCTCGAAAACCGACAACTGAACATCACTCAAATGCAAGCAAATAAAAGCGACTTCCATCATGATTCACAAATTAGAATTAGAAGTAATTAGATCCACTAGCTGGAATGAGCCAATAGATTAGGTAGAGAAATTAGTTGCACCGGAGTAAGCTTGAACTACACTAATTGGATTTCTTGAATAACGTTGCAATTTAAAGTTTCCAAAGTATTTGATTATTTCCAATTTACCTTTCCAGTTTCCAAATCAAAACATTAACATAAAACATGACTAAATAACACTCAGGGTCATATAAGCTAAACCAGACAGGTGAGGATAGCAATACAATGCACTGGTAAGAGACCACACAAGACCAGGTACTTAAGTCCTAGCTTGGCACAGCACCACTATCAAAAGTAATCTACGACGACGTAGCACAACTGTTTGGGCCCTTACGAAAGCCTAGAGCGAGTCAATAGGTGTACAGCCTACTTCAGCTTATACTACGCCTAAAACAAGTCCACAGAGGTCCAGACGTACAGTAAGCATCACAGATGGTGGGTTCTCCCCATACAACACCCTATCTTAGCTATACCGGCAGCTCCGTGTGGCCACTCCTGCCCCTGTGAACCTAAATGTCACCGTGCAGAGGGAAGAGAAGGCCTATGCCAGAGTTAGCAGAGAATGAATAACCAAGGGTAGGCTCATTTCAGCTGGTAAATCACTGACTTAGTAATTAGAATTGGATTGAATAGACTGATGACAATCACAAGATTGGGGCTCTCTTTTATAGGTTTGAAATAGGGTGTCAAAAAAAAATTTCTACGGAAAACGGAAAACGGAAAGGTAAAAATTTTTCACTTTACGGAAAACGGAAAACGGAAAGGTAAAAAAAAATTGTCGGCCGGAAAACGGAAAACGGAAAGGTAAAAAAATTTCATTCAGCGGAAAACGGAAAACGGAAAGGTAAAAAAAAATTGTCAGCCGGAAAACGGAAAACGGAAAAATGAAATGCCGGAAAACGGAAAACGGAAAGCAAAATTTTCACGGAAACGGAAAAAAATAAAGTGAAATTAGCACGGTAATAGACAAATTTGCAGAAGGAAAATCTGCATGCAGGTTTGCCTGTTTGGCTTTGATTGTGGTAGCTGTACATTCTGCAACTATGGATCATGCCTGTAACTTCACTTGTTGTTCAAGCTTAACTGAACCAACAAAAAATCATCAAAAAGTAGCCATAGTGGCCATAGGAAAGGAAACACTACGACAATTTCACAGTCTAGGAGCAGTGGAAATCACTGATGACCCCTATGCAATTGATGACAACATTGCAGAGGAGATGATAATAAATAGCATAAAATTCAACAACAACAACAAACGATACTATATTGACTGGCCGTATAAAGAGAGTATCAGTGACCTGCCACGGGAAAAGCAGAAGCCTTGGTGCAGTTTAAATCACTGATAAGAAGATTCAACAAAGATCCAAACTTATTCGAACAATACCGGAAAGTTTTGGACAACCAACTAGAAAAGGGAATAATTGAGATCTGTGACAACAAAACAGACAACAAGGGGATTCATGACCTGCCACACCCGCCAGTAATCACGCCGGGCAAATCGACATCATGCAGAATCGTGTACGATGGGTCGGCAGGTAAGCCCAGTTTCAACGAGTGCCTTTTTAGAGGACCAATTACAACACCATTAGCACTGGGCCTACTCCTGAGGTTCAGGGCAGGCAATCTAGCATTAATTGCCGATATTGAAAAGGCATTTTTGCAAATAGGATTGCATGACCAAGCTAGAGACTACACACAATTTTTCTGGCTGAAAGATGCCTCAAAACCAGTAACTGAAAATAACTTAATAGTACTTTGTTTTAAACGAGTACTGTTTGGACTTGTCTGCAGCCCAGCAATTTTGGGAGCAGTCATAAAATACCATTTAAATGTGACAATAAACAACATGAATGAAGATGAAGAAAATGAAGGGGAACGAAACCAGTTGGCGATGATAATAAACAACATTTACGTCGATAACTTCATCATGAGTGTCACAAATGAAGTTGAAGCTTTAGAACTATATTACAAAGTCAAAGCTTTATTTAACCAATGTTCTATGAACATGAGGGAATGGCTGTCAAACTCCAGATCAGTCATGAATGAAATAGCAGAAAACAACAGGAGTCCAAAGGTGAATAAAATTGTCGCAGTAATGGGCATGAAATAAAATCACCAAATGGACATGCTGGCAATATCAACACCAAAATTGCAAATTGACAGCATCACAACACCAACCAGACAAAACTTGAATAAATTATTGGTGTCAGCATATGACTCAATTGGGTTTACAGCACCTGTTTCACTGACCCTGAAATCCCAGTTGTCAATGCTGCTCCAAGAGACAAAAACAACACAATGGGATGAGCCAATTGAAGATAAATACAGATTGGAAAAACAATGGAAAAGAGCCAGAAAACTGAAAATCGAGCCAGAAAATGGAAAAATGGCCTGGTAAAACGGAAACGGAAAGGTAAAAATTTTTCAGCCGGAAAACGGAAAAATGGGCCGGAAAAACGGAAACGGAAAGGTAAAAAATTTTCAGCTGCCGGAAAACGGAAAACGGAAAGGTAAAAAATTTTCGGCTGCCGGAAAACGGAAAACGGAAAGGTAAAAATTTTTTGGCTGCCGGAAAACGGAAAACGGAAAGGTAAAAAATTTTCATGCGGAAAGGCGGAAACGGAAAACGGAAACGGAAATTTGACACCCTAGTTTGAAATGCCCAAAACCGGTTTGCAGCTGGGCGGAGCCAACCAATCACAAAAGTACATTCAAAATTGTACCGAAAATAAGTGACCTCAGCTGAACAGGGCCATGTACCACAAGGGTTACTTTTTAATGGGACACAAGGGAATGGTGACTTGACATTCAGGAACACCTTTCTTCTGGCACTCAGCCAGCTAATGAAACCAAACTTGGAACTGTGCCAAACTAGAAAGTAGAATACCTACAGTAACCTACCGAATGTAAACGCACAAACTAACAGCTCAAAAGTACCTAAACTGAGTGAGACTCTCAAAACTAAACATGATATAATTAAAAACAAGCCGGATAAATCCACAGGCTACTCAAAAGCTGCAACAAATGCAAAAAGGACAAAATTACAAAGATAACCGTATTTTGCTCAAACGTGAGCTCGTCCAAACCAGCATACCAATCAGCCAACGTGAAACTAAACACAAAGTGCAAAAGTGCAAAACACAGAAATAAGTGCGAAACATAGAAATACGTGCGAAACACAGAAATAAATGCGAACGTAAAAGTACAATCACAAACACATGCAATTATCACAAACTAAAGGGGTTAGGTGGGTAATTAGATACAAATAAACACAAATATACGCGCTGTAAATCACAACTCGCGGCCCCTACCGCGAACCTATTTCCTAACCCTACACCTACAACCTACAACCTAAAACATCACAAAACTCCTCCCTGTGGCAGCAGTGGCTATGGGATATGTGCCAAAACACACAAAAAACGGCCTTTTTGGCACTCTTCCAATTTCCTTTGGGATTGGCCCGTCTCTACTCCGAAGGACGTAGACTTCAGGAGCTATCGGGGCCGCTCCCTATTTTACTATTTTACTTAAGGCACATACCCCTCCAGAAGGGGTGACCCGTCTCTACTCCGAAGGACGTAGGCTTCAGGAGCTATCGGGGCCATCCCTTCCGGTGGCCACTCCCACCAAAAACTCTCTAAGCGGCCGAAGCTCTGTCGTTCCACGGACGTTTCCGGCGGCCAATGCTGTCGACGCTCGCGGGGACTGGGTAGGGGTGAATTTACAAGTCTTGAGCGATAAACTGTCGCCAAAATACGGCAACAGAACTTAACCCCCCTCCAAAATACGCTTGGTGCCGTTTTCAGGAAATTGGCACTCGACCAAAAGTGGCCGATCCGACCCGTTACAAAACCTCCCAAAACACCAAAAATCCCCCTCTTCCGGGTTCCGGCGGTCGGCGAGTGTCGAATGGCGGCGGCGCGGCGCTGTCGCGGCCGTCGAAGTTGCTCGCCCGGCGCTCGTTCGATCGCCATGCCCAAGGGGGTCGATTTTCACTCGGCGCTGCTTTCCTTTTTAATGAAAGCGCCGTAAGTTTCACGAAAGTTAGGTTCCGTTCCCGGAGGTGTCGAATGACGTCACCCGGGACTTTTCACGACTGAATATGGCTAATTGGGCGGTTCTGCTAATTAAAATTAGCGGCATAACGCCGTCGATTTACAATTCTATGGTAATTACCATAGCTGGCGTCCGCTGCGCCGTAAGTTTCCTATAAGTTAGGTTTCATATAGGGCGGCGTCGTGATGACGTCGCTTGGTCTAAGGATCGCCCATATGGCATTTCCGGCGGCTAAAGCGCCATAATTAGGGCCTGTATGCGTTAATTGGCGCTGGGTCACCATCCCAGAGACATAGGTCTGGCACTTTGGTGGCCCGCCGTCGATTATCGCATTACAATTCTCAGAGACTTGGATGGTATTATGCCATCTGATAAATACAGACAACTAGTTCTGACAAATGACAACTACATGCATAGAATAGACAGAGGTCGTTGGTTGGTCAGGGCGTCAGAAGTAGACAAACTGTTAATGGGCAACTCAAGGCTACCTGTGGACAATACGAATGGCAACTTGGTGTTACAGTGTAAAAAAGATATGGGGCTTTTCCTAGATACAACAAACATTTGTTTGATTGACATCAAAAACTACATATGTATGTATTGGAAAGCGCGGACGAAAAAAACATTGCTCCAGCAGTCGGTTATACAAAACAGAAAAGATGATGATATCGAAATAAAGAGCATTCACTACAATGAAAAGTTATGGTTTGCGGCAAGACATAATAGTCTGCGTCTGTGGGATGGTCGAAATAAAAAGTAGTGTAGGCGCTGTTCGAATGAGTATGTTGAAATACCACTAAATACATTCCAC
The DNA here is from genome assembly GCA_964036195.1 of Sphaerolaimus hirsutus. Taxonomy (NCBI): domain Eukaryota; kingdom Metazoa; phylum Nematoda; class Chromadorea; order Monhysterida; family Sphaerolaimidae; genus Sphaerolaimus; species Sphaerolaimus hirsutus. The sequence continues at coordinate 9,416,147 of OZ038455.1, read as the reverse complement.
GTGCTGTATGTCTGCAAAGGAAATAAGCACGAACGTAGCTTGATGTCAAAAATGCCATGTACAATCCAGTGTAAATGGAGGGACAACTTTATTAATTCGGATGTATGTCATGCACATCGCAGGCAGTGTGCAGCATTGATACGAAAGTGTTTACATGATGTCAAAATTTAGAGTAGCTGGATCGGTGAGAGGAGCGTAACCTCGTAAGAGGCATGGCTCCCTATCTCGTTTGTATTTGTATTGTATTGTACAAAACTTTTGGCATTTTACAGGTAATTTGACACTTAACAGAGTTTTACAAGGTCTGGGAGTGTCCCCAGGTAGAATTTCTACCTTTAGTGATAACTCAGAAAGCTTTTTGGCTTTCATTTGTCTATTATTACATTCCGGGAGACGATAGAAGTCATTAGGTGATGAAACCGATAGGTGAACTGTGCCTGCGTCATTTAAGGAAAATATTTTGGCGCTGGCGCCATTGGCACTTGGCGCCATAACCTCCTGGCGCAATTGGCGCTTGGCGCCGTGGTCTGAAAAAGCGCCATGGCGCTTTTGGCGCTTGGCGCTATTTTGTCATGGCGCCATTGGCGCTTGGCGCTGGATTTTGAAAAGCGCCATGGCGCTTTTGGTGCTTGGCGCTAAAATCCTGGCGCTTTTTACATCACTAAATAAGTGATACCTCAATCCGAGCACAATTAGGTAGTGGTGGAAAAACGCCAGAAAGAAGCGCCATGGCGCCATAAAAAAACGCCGCTATAGGAAAAGTGCGGCTGGTGCCATGGGGACTCGCTTTTTGGTGCCCACAACAAATGGCGCCGGCATTGTGGCTCCATTCCATCACTAATCATAACTGATACAACCCATTAATCATCTTTCTTTGATCATTAATCATCGTTTATCATTTTGTAAAATTTTGAAAAAACGGTTAGGTGTAAAAGAAAAGTGGGAATGACATTATCAAACTGCGATAGACGCAGTTTTTATTGCGTTTGTCACGCTGACGTTGTGGGCGTGGGCCCGTTGCAAAAACAAACAAACATAACAATATGTATCAAACATAGGTAGGTGTTATTTCTATCATACTCATGAAAACATAATGAAATTGAGACGTGCTCTCGGCTGATATTGATGGGATATTAAAAGATAAATTTTCGCATGTCTATAAATTGGCCCAAATACGAGGGGACAGTCAGTTGATAACTGAGGTCGGGGGTGCGCGCAGGGGTGTCTACATGCAGAGTTGTTAAAAGTACTTAACTTTTTTTTAAAGTAAACATAAACATAAAGTATTTTTATTTTACGCACTCATGAGTACAGAAAACATAAAATATTTTATTTTTATTTTTACACTGCGTAAAAGGTGAGTAAAATACTTTTTTTTCCAGAGAAAACGTAAAAGTGAGTATTTTTTCCAGGTAAAATGTAAAATGGGTATTTTTTCTCACAGAAAATGTAAAAGTGGGTATTTTTCTCACAAAAATCTTGTAAAAATTGGTGTCTTTTTCAATTTTACTCTTAAATACATCAAATATGTGTGTTTTTCTCTCCTGATAATTATTTCTTAGGAAAATGTCCTATGTTTGTCACTTTTTGTCTGGCAAAATGATGTTTTCTGTCCCCTTAAAATATGTTTGCTGTACTCGCATTCTTTCAAAAAGTACACGAGTATGTGAGTACCGGTATTTTTTCGGGAGGAAACATAAACGTATTTACGCAGTATGCGAGTATACGTATTTATAGAGTAAATGTAAATACGTTTTAAAAACTATGCCTACATGCACCCCTGGGGAACCCCAGGCCCCAGATTTGATTGGGCAGACAGATTTCTGCCCTCCGCGCCCGGCACCTGACACGCCCGTCATGCACGCCAGGCAACATTTTGTAAAACGAGATTCAATTGCGCCCTGCATGCCAGGCGCCTGACACGCCCGTCGCGCCTGCCAGGCACGCCCTCACGAGTGCCTACATGCCAGAAAATTGCAAAATGAGATTTAATTGTGAGGGCATGCCTGGCAAAATTTAACAGAACATGAAAAATGTGCCCTGCATCCTCAGAGGTGCAGGGCAGGTAACTTTTCATGTTTTCAGTTTGACTTTTTCCATAGTGTATCCAAATATATTTTTTGTATCCAAATCTTAGTTTTCATGTATCCAAATCTTATGTTTTTGGTATCCAAATCTTATGTTTTGTATCCAAAACTTATGTTTGTGTATCCAAAACTTATGTTTGTGTATCCAAATCTTATGTTCATGCCTGTCCTGCCAGGCACCTGACAGCCGCCGCCCGACACACAATTAAATCTCGCTCTGCCTGGCAGTCGGGCGGCGGCTGTCAGGCGCCTGGCATGACGGGCGGGCGGCGCGGGCATGCCTGCCCAATTAAATCTCAAATTGCCAGACACGCCCGTCATGTCCTCCCTCTCAGGGATAATCTGCCCAATTAAATCTGGGACCAGGCAGCCATCGATGCTGCTGTAGGAATCAGTCCAATTTTTTTTTTTAATTTGCGTTTGATGTTTAGATGGAACACAGAAACGCTTTTTCATCATGTTCATAGGCCGCCGAAATACTCGCATTTTGTACAGAAACAGTTGGCAGTGCGTGCAATGTGAATGTCAAAATATAATAACAAAATAAATAATACACACATCGTGTGGTCGCCTTTCAGCTCATTATTAGGGTTCTCCTGCCACCGTCGCACAGCGTTCTGTCTATTTCTAACGGCGTTTGCCGTGTCCAAAAGGGATCTCCTTCTGGAGGTGTTGTCTTCACTACTCTTTTCTATGGTCTCCCAATTTTTCGCACTCGGTTTGTGTGCAGTACTGTGTGTTGTTAGAAAAAAAAACTTTTTAAAGGAATATGGAAAGTGATGAGGATGTTATAACGTTGCTAACTGGGGCTAGTCCCACGAGTGTCAAATTACTTTACTCTTCAGATTACTCTTTACTCTTTAATTTACTCTTTACTTTACTCCTTACTTTCAGTTTAACTTTTTTTTAATTTAACTTTATTTTTCACTTTACTCTTTACTTTTCCACTTGCGGAACTGGCCCCTGGTAGTGATGTAAAGGCACCGGGACACCGGTGCCCCGGTGCTGGGCACCGAAGGGCACCAGCACCGGTGCTGGTGCGGTGCCATTGCAATTTTCAGGGGTGCCCTGCCGGTGCCGGTGCCATTTTTTTCAGAATAGCACCGGTGTCGGTGCGGTGCGGTGCCATTTTTTGCCGGTGCTTAAGGTGCTGGCACCAGGGCCAAAGTAAAAGGCACCGGGAAAGGCACCGGCGAAGGCTTCATGTGCTGTGCAATTTTGTCCATAGTAAATATGTGCTTATTCATATTTCAAAAAACAGCAATATATTTACCCAACCATGTTTTGGCTTATTGTGGCTGTACACGCTAGTTTACCAACACGGCACGTCGATCAAAAATGTAAACTGAAACGCGACGCGTCGCGCGTCGGTTTACATTTTTGATCGACGTGTGTACTTTAGTTTACGTTGGTGTTTCACTTTCTGGGGTTAGTGGTTTCGGCAAGTCACAAAAGTGCGACGCGTCGCACGATTACACACAAATGTGACACAGCTGGGTAAACTGGAAGTGATGATTATGCGACGCGTTGCATTCGTCGCGCGACGCGTCGTATGCGACTCGCGACGCGTCGTACAGCCAAAAATAAGGAAGGATTTATTCCCCGAGACTTATCAGGTGAGCAGTAAACTAATTTTTTTGACTTTTCAAATTCCCTAACGTATCTTTGTTGCGAAACGTAGACAATTTAGACGTGACAATTACGTTTGTGTGTGTCTGCTAACATTTGTTCTTTATCGTGACTGTTGATATTTCGTTTTTTATCGTGACTGTTAATAATTCGTTTTTGTTACTTTTTACTTCAATTTACAAATTGAAATCTACCTAACAGATTTATTGCGTGATTTCATCATGTTGTTACGGATAGAAAAATTAAAAATTACATGGACACGTGATTTGTATGGAAGTTCGACAAAAAGAAATGCAAGTGCGACAAAATAAAATCCAAACTTTGTACTCGCGAATTTTCAATGTATATCTAAAAGTGTAAAAAAAGAAATCATTCTCCTTCTTGCTTCGACAAAAAGAAAGGAAGTGCGACAAAAAAAAATCCAAACTTTGTACTCGCCAATTTTCAATTTAAATCTAAAACTGTAAAAAGAAATCATTCTCCTTCTCGCTGTAACAAAAACTAAGAAAAAACAAAAACAAGACTATATTGCTGTTGACAAGAGTTACACTTTTGAGCAAAATTTAAAACTTGTTTACCTATCTCACAATGCGAAAATTGACAATTGTATACGGAAGAAACTTAAAAACTACATAACGTTTTCACTTTGAAATGTGATAATTTGCGAATGATGGAAATGTTACAAAAAAGGAACTGTATGAAAACGTAAAATGATAAGAAACTGCATTAAAACGTATTCACTACTTTCAGCACTTTCACATGACTGAAGCCTTCTGTGCATGTAAACCCAGTGTGCATGTGGACCATAATTTTAACTCAAATTCGACAATTCCCATAACTTTTTATATATTTTCACCTTTGAAACGACTAGTCCATGTGTTTTATTTGTAAGAACTATCAATTGCTCCAGAGGAGTCTACCGAATCCCCTGGAGCGTCGTGGAAAGTCAACATGTAGAATACCGCTGACATGCACATGGGGTAAACATGCACAGAGGCACACGCCCCTTTCACATTACCAAAAAAAACACATTTCAATCATCAAAATCCTCCAGTTCCTCATAGTAGTCTTCATTGATCGCCTGAGAATGTGTGCAATTTCAGTATACCGTTCTATTTGTTAAAAAGAAGTAAACAGTTTACATCTATGAACATCTGTAATGGTAAACTTATAGAAAAGTTTCCAACTGTTTCCCAGATATATATATATATGCACACTGGGGACTGTACATATCAATTACTGTAGAAATACTAAAGTCTAGTAGACACTGCACATAGAAACATGTACAACACCGAAAACCACAATTGAACCCAAGACGTACCGCCAGTCGTTTTGCGTAGCCCTCCTCATCCAAAGGGCAATTGCGCGGCGTCGTACCGGCGCGCGATTGGCGGATCGGCTGTGGCACGGTACGGCGCTGTTCACTGGTCGGCGGCGGTTCGCTTGTCTGCACATTTTCATACTGTAAACATAGATTACAGTACGAAGCAAAACATCGAAGCAATTTTCTATCCTAACCGTTTTGCTCCCGGCAGCCGCTTGCTCGCTCTTCTTTGCACTTTTGCGCGCGCTGGCCGGGGAACTGGCAGCAGTCTGATTCTGAGTTTATATTATCATTTTATAATGGCAACAAAGTTGTACAACAGAAGCACTGCAGACAGAAACTTACTGTCAGGCGGTACCGCTTCGCAGCACATTCTGTGTCCGGTACAGGCTGGCCAGTGCGTTTCTGGGCACTTTGCAACAGCACGACGCCATCGTCGTTCTCGCAGTCCATTTCAGCGGGCTGTAAAAAAGCGGATAGAATTTACTTGCTTCTTAACACTGAATTATAAGTAGGAAAAAAAAACAGAAACTGTCAGTCACCTCGGCATACTGCAGCTGTTGATGCTGCCGCTGCGGCGCCTGCGATGCCACAAACGAGTACGTGATGCCGTCTTCAGTGGCATCGACCTGGTGGCACGACTGCGAATATACATGAGAAATTTCAATTTGCATATGGTATTGCACATGAAGAAGTAATGAAATGTCTTACTAACGTTAACGTTTTGCAGGGCTTGCTGCAAGTGCTGCACTTCAAAGCGGGTCGCCTGAAGCTTGGCAGCCAGGGCAACCTCGGAAGCCTGCCTTTGCATCAAGTGTGCGGCGATGGTCGTCGCTGTGTTCACATTCACCGGTGACGTGTACGGCAAACTCGGTGCTTGCACGTTCTGTTGCGGAGTCAGCAATTTCTGCACGGTGGGCAATTTGCCCTTTTCCGTCGGCACGGATTTCTTGTCTTTTTTCATAGACCCGGCAAGTTGGTCCAGTTGTTGCGTCGGCTGTAAGTACGATATGTCACTTTATCATAATCATAAAGAAATGCACTACTACAAATAAGTACCACTGTGCACACTGATTTACCGAAATATGTATAAGAATGTGTAAATTGGATTTCATCAAAAGTAACAAGAAGTAAATCTTTTAAATTACACATTTTCAATTTACGAAAAGATGCATCTTAAGTAGTTTGTTGACACAAAAGAAAGAGTGCAATCCTCACAATTTGAGCCAGGTATTGTACCAGACTGTCATCTTGGTCCGGTTCGGCAACTTTCGCCTCCTGCTGCGGAAACGCAAAGTTGCCCGGCTTTGTTTTCTGATGTAAGTAACATTAGTAGTTAGTACAGGGTTGTTAGTTACATGCTGTTTACGTACATCATGAAACACCACCGTTATACTCACCTGCACCGGCGTGACGTTGTAGTCCATTTCCGCGTTCTTTTGCGGCGCGGCGAGGGGCGACACAACGAGCCCGCTGGTCCTGCGGCGGCGGCGTTCGAGCAGCGCACTGCCAGACGGATTGGCAGGCGGAGCCGCAACGATCGGCAAACTGGTCGTTCCAGTATTGGCGGATTCCTACGAAAAGTTAACATCATTTACGAAACGTTTCAAGTAAATTACTTTTTCCTACTTTTAAGTGGTGACGTTGAGATACGTTCAAGGCAACAGTCCTGAAAACACACACACTCCATTCTCAAAATGTTTATCAATCAAATAACCTGGTTCATGTCACAGAACTTGTTCATATCGGCCTTCAGCAGCGTGTTGATCACGCCGATTTCCTGCTGCACCACGCCGATGAACCGTATGTTCTTGATGAAGGAGCAAATGCAGGGCAGTTTGCTGCGCTTCACGCTGTCCGCATTCACGCTTGTGCTCTGCAAATTAGCACATTTGAAAGATATGGTAGAATTGACTGAATACATGACAATGACCGATTGGGTGCACTGCGACAGCATCCTTTCCATATTTTGGCGCATTGCACGGATCGCTGCAACGTCCATCTTGTCGATAATGGGCGCAAACTGTTTCAGCACGCTGTGAAACTGGGGGTTCCTCAACGGCTCGTGCTCGCGGCATGTCTGGTGGTGGTTACGGCAATTTAAAAAAGTGTATATTAAAAACGGGAAATAAAACTAAAATGGTCAAAACGTAACAGTTAACAAAAACAATTTACTATTACACTTTAACGTTAACACAAAGTACATTTTTATTCACTCCTTACAATTTTCCTGTTACATTCATGCAACTCGCACCTGGTTGTTGTCCTGCGCCATGATGGGCGCGTTGTCCTGCGCCATGATGGGCGCGTTGTCCTGCGCCATGTCGGGCGCCTCGTGAAAGTCCTCCAGCGGTGGGCTATCGACCGTTTGCACCGTCCCTGGCGCGGGGGGAACGGCACTCGCAGCCTGTTTCACTCGGTAATCCACGAGTTGCACCGCCATACTTTGCGGCTCAATTTTCTCCGGCGTGAACGTGGTTTTTACCAATTTGCCCAGCATGATGTAGAAGTTTCCCTGGCACACGTTGTGCCAGTAAACTTGCATTGCCCGGCGCCAATCGGTCGCTGTAAAGTGCACAACCACTGCTACAAACGTACAAACATAAAAACAACATTAAATGATACATTTCAGTAAACCAACATCTACTGGCCTTTCCGTCTTTGAACACAATCATGGGCATGGTGGAGAACTGGATCATTTCTTCCGCCAGTTGCATAGCCTGGGCCTCCGATTGCCGCATTTGGTGCACCAGGGTAAACACGATGTCCGCCTTCAAGTCGGTTCGCACCTTGTCCAACTCGATTTTCCACGCGTAGTGCCCCAGCTCGCGCCGGCTGATCTGAATAAACGTGTTGAAAAGGTTAGTACTGTTCCCCAAACTGTGATAATTCACTGACGCAAGGCTTATCTGAATCAACCTGGGGCAGTTCTCCTGGCGCCACTTTCGGAATGGCGGCTTTTTGTTCAGCGGTGCGGCCCTGACTGCGCATGCGTTCCACGATGTCGGGAAACACTGAGTAGTTGTACCATTTTTGCGTAATGCAAATGCGAAGTTTACATCTACATGGCCCGGAAAGGGTAAACTCACCGGACTCGTCTGCATAGTAGTCCATGTGCTTCAGAGTCGCGAAATTGAGCTCCATGATCCTCTTGTAGTAGTGCGCCCCGAGGTCCTCGTTTGACACGCCGCTCAGACGGCCGCCGTAAAGTATGCGCGCTTGGGTCAACGCTCTCTGAAAGGACAGTGAAACAGTGTTACGTGTACGGTGTAAAACAAAGTTGCTTACTTGAAACTGAAAGTAAAAGATTGTTTTCACTTGCTGTAAAACGGAAACTGAAAGCTGTTTGCACTTGCACAAAAACAAATACTGCGAAATGTTTTGCACTTGCCAGAAAAGGGAAACAGATACATTTCCCGCACTTGCCGTAAAACGGCATACAGAAATTTGACACAGCAGTACTCGTCAACTGTAAACTGAGAAGTCTAAAACATGGTTAACCTTGAACTGCCGCTTTTTTGTGTCCCACATTGACTGCAACATGCCGCGGCGGGCCACCAGAGCGTTCTGGTTTGTTTTGGCGGACTCGTTCGCCACCTCGCGGGTCAACCACATCTTGTTGTCGGGGTAGTTGTCGTACGGGGGCTCGAAGTAGCTCTCCCTCGTGAAGTTGTTCCACGACCTGTTCACCGCCGGGTGATCGGACCGCTGAAAAAAGAAATGAAAGAATGGTTACAGAAAGGAATCTTTAACTCTCAAATGAAAGTAAGCGGTAAACTGCAACTAACGTTCGTTTGCCTTTCCGGGTGATGCAGGTCGTACTTGGTGCACTCCTTCATGCTCCAGCACCTGTGAGTAATGTACGTGTTCACAACGTCCATTTACTTGTGTGATAAAAAAATACAAACAGAAACAAACAGCGGGTATTTCTGGAACAGCTCGTGGAACTTCTCCCAGAATTCTTCCGATTTCTCGGCCGGAATCAGCACGCTCGGCCGGCCTCCGACGCCGACGCGGCTCACATCGCCGGTAATCTGAGGTCACTCACACACCGTCTTAACTGTCCAGTATACTGTTTCCAGCCATGCACGTTTGTAAATATCCTGTTAAATACAGGTAGCCTTCCGGCTAACCGTTTTATCATGATATTGTACGAATTGCAAGGCAAGCAACAGTTTACATTTACTTGCAGACGGTGTGTGACTGTCACCGGTTTTTTCGGTTTTTTCCCGGCCACTTTCAGCTTGCTCGGGCGCTTTTCAGTCTTTGACTGGGCCACCGCCAGCGACCGCTCATCGTCATCGGATGGCGTTTGCGACCCGTCGTTGGGCCCGCGGCCGCGCGGCCCCAACGGATTCATTTCCTGAGTTACGGGAGGTATGTGAGATTGTCACGTAACTGAAAATGTATGGGAAAGTCACAATTATGCACGATCCGGAACTATCCAAACCGAAGGGGTCCGAATCGTAAGCTACCTCTTGGTCATCATCCTGCTGGGTGAAGTCCTCCACCCAGTCCTTGTCCTTCTGTGGATCGTCCTCGTCCACTTGGCCATCCTGAAGCTGTTTCAGTTGCTTTGTGGCATTCACGCGAGAGTGGCGCACGCTGCTGTTGTTGCGGCCGATGACTGGCACTTGCTGTATACAAGAAAGTGCTACTGTAAATGCAAACTCTTCTTTTGAAAATGTCAAAAACGGTCATTTAAACATACCACTTTAGCGACCTGTGCAGCCAGCGCCCTCGTTTGCTCCTCCAGTCTCTTGGCATTTTCCTTCCTCCGCCTTTCCATTTCCACGTCCACTGCGCTCGGTGGCGACTTGGCGGTCTGACTGTACCGCGGCGTGATGAAGTCGTCATCATTGTCCTGCAGTTTACAACGCTAAGTTTACTGTTTCATGTAAAGAGAACTTAAAAAGAAGTTTACTACATCTGCGCATGCACATGGTAAACTGCAAACTTTGTGCTTGTAGGCATTCATAAATGTGTTTGGAACGGATTGCAGTTTACTTGAATGAGTTATGCCCCAGTAATTGCGTTTGACATATACATTATTTTGGTGAACTGACATGCATTCAAAGCTGATTTATGACGTTTCCAGCACACAGTTTGCAGTTCAGCGTGTGTACCCAAGTTAAATTAACCTCCCAGTCGTCCCACTTCACCTTGGCGCGCCCATTTTCTTTTTTCACGCGTTCTTCGTGCAGGCTCCTTTTGCTTTTGGACGCCTTGCTCTTCAGCGCCACGTGTCGCTCGTACTCGAGCTTTGCCTGAGAGATATTTCAAAGTAGTGTTTTGCAGTGACAATTACACAGTGTTTTAAAACACAGTGTGTTTCAAATTCATGTATACAGCAAGACTCGCTGGTGGATTTTAGAATGGTACAAATCGTGGAATGTGTCTATATAGTTACTGCTTGAAAGATGAAATGTGTGGGTTCAAGCAAATCATGTTTACTGTGAGAACCCATATCCCGTGAAAGTCTGGGGTTTGGCATTCCCGATCCCCATCCCCATCCCGATCCCTTCTAAGTAAATTCCGTTTTAACCGTACTGAAAATAACACACTGTTTTTAAACACAGTGTGTTCCAAATAGAGGATGCATTTATGTTCTGGCAACCCATAGCAACGCTTGGTTCGCTAGAGAGTTTTGAATATAGAAATAGTGCAACGTGTGTATATAGTTACTGCTTGAAACATGATAGATGTGGGTTCAAGTCCCTATCCCGATCCCCATTCGTATGCCGATCCCGATCCCCATCCCAATCCCGATCCCCATCCCGATCCCCATTCGTATGCCGATCCCGATCCCCATCCCGATCCCCATCACGATAAGTAAATTCCCTTTGAACCGTTTTGAAAATAACACACTGTTTTAACACAGTGTGTTCCAAATAACGGCAAGCTTGCAGTGTGGGCCTACACACGAATCGCTTGAATCTCCATTTGTATTGTCGAAATAGTGGAATGTGTGTCTATAATGTGTGCTTGAAACATGAAAGAAGCGGGTTCAAGCAAATCACGTTTACTGTGAGGAACGTGATTCCCATCCCGATTCCCATGCCCATCCCGATCCCAATCCCGATCCCGATCCCGAAAACTCAATCCCCTTTGAATCCTACTGACAATGACACACTGTTTAACTACAGTGCGTTTCAAATAAATTTTCGCTGTAATATTTTCATGTAAATACACGAATATTTCCAGATTTATAGTGTTTTGCTGTATGGAAGAAATCGTGCAAGGTTTCTACAGTGTGTGCTTGAAACATGAAAGATTTGGGTTCAAGCAAAAAATGTCCGAAACATTTCAACGTGAGAATGACACACGGTTGTTAAAAACCGCGTGTTTCAAATAATGAAGGTAACACAACCCTGTCAACTGCACACAGGTATTTTTAGCATGACATTCATGTGTACAGTGCGTGCTTGAAACATGAATGATGTGGGTTCAAGCAAAAAATGTCCAAAATGTAAATGTCCAAAATTTAAATGTCCAAAAGTCAAACGTCACCTTCTCAGTCAGTGTCAGATCATACTCCGATGGCGGGCGGGCAGTCTGAAAAAAATTTAAGTCGGAAGTGCGCACACGTCTAACGTGTCATACAACAGAATAAAAGCAGTATGCCTAGCCTAACTGAACAACTTAATTCACTGGCAGTTGGGAACAAGAGCGTCATGTTGCAGCAAGGGCAGCAATCCAGCGGGCCTTACGCTGCGCAACAGTCGCAGTCCGATTTCAGTCGCACTTTCTCACATAGCATGTTCCAGTTTCCCGCCACAACGAACACCTCAGCCTACCCCTTTCCACCACCGCCCCCAAACAGGTGCTTGTGTACACATTTCAGTATCGTTTCTCTAAAGCTACCTGCCTATCAAGAACCAATTAAAATTTAAACAGCACATTCTAATAAAGAATGTGCTCCAAATAGTGACGTATGATCGTTTTGGACAAGGATTTACGCAACAACATTCTGCTTGAGACTGCCACCAAACACTAAAAATGCATGCCATGATCATTTTCCCTGAAACATGACATTAGCGGGTTTCACTTTTCACACTGCTAAATGCTTTTTGTGATTGCAGGTGCAGCAAACAGTTCTTATGTGATAAGGTTTGTGTATGAGAAAATGTAACAGTGTGTACACAAGCACAGTTTTCGTTTTCCGGTACCCGGTGCGTCTACACCCAATCAAACAACACAAGTGCAAAGCGGAACTTCAGTGTCCACAGCGGAAGGCATGAGTATTGACAGGAGTGAGGAGGATGCAGGCCCCAGAATGACACCATTTCAAGCTGTTAGTTTACAGTGCAGTAAAAACTGACCATGTTGACAAAAATTTGTCAAAGTTGATCACGTGTTATTCTTCAAGAAATACGGTTTTTTCCCATTTCTTTCAAAATGCAGATGGATGAGCTCATCAACTTCACGAAAACCACCGAGAACAACATCGTACACGTGAACACGCAAGTGCAGAAACTGGTGAACACAGTGAACCAGTTTACGGGCAAGATGCATATGGCCAGTAAAGCTACGGAGGTTCTGTTGGAACACACTAAGTTGCTCGAAAAGAAAGAGAAGGCTTATGAGCGCATGGTGACAGAGCTCGTTCCGCGTGACCTGCAGCGTACCCATCCTGTCAATCGCTACATGTGAAACACTGAACCAACTGATTCCCCCCTTTTATACAGAGAACTGTGATGTTCAGAAAGTACTGCTTAAAAGTGAACCGTTCTTGTAATAAATGTCTCAGAAAGCGCAACAGAACTGCAAACTCACTTTACTATTGTCAAAATTCAAATTTCGCTTCACGTCGGACGCTGTGGGCGTGGCTGTGTCAGCGGGTTTGCCCGGCGGTGCGGTCCGGACAGGCTCGGCGGGCTTGGCGGGCTCGGCGGGCATGTCGGGCTCGGCATTCTCGGGTGGGTTCTGCTTATCCGCCCACCACGGAACACGCTCGTTTGCACCCTGAAAAAATGAGAAATGTTGAAAGAATTTTGCATTAGAAAAAGCTGTAAAGTAGGCAGTAGCGCATGCACACGCTAGTTTACTGCCACATGTAGGTAAACTGATAAAGCAGCTTTGCACGCATTTCAGTTCACTGAAATGGTTTATTCATTGACTGCAGTTGCCAGAGACATCACTGTATGAAACGCAAATGCGTTATAAGTTGAGGTATCAGTTTACAAAAATGTTGCGGTAAAGTAGTGTGTGCATGACCATTAGTACAACAGAAGCTGGATTACAGGGAAGCTAACTAACACCAAAGAATGACACCGAAAATGAGGGAAAAAAGGTATAGATGGTGCATGTACTTAAGCGATGTACATGCTTAATAATTAGTTGAAATCAGAATCCACCTTCCTTTCACCAACACCGGGAAAGTGCACAGTTAATAGTCCTAGAAGCTACAAAAAACTTTAAATGGTAAGTGCCACTTACAGTTAAACTTACACTGTCGAACGGCCTACCTGCCATTCAGAAAGTTATTCGAAAAAAGTTAACAGTAAAATGGTAAACAGTGTCGGGCTAACGATATCCATCAGGCGACGCGGAAGCGAATCTGTGCGGTGGTAAATTGGAACGGGGCAAAACGGGCCCGGTGTCCTCGTCGTGTGCCGAATCCAACCGTCGTCACCGGGACCCGAGTGAACCCAGCCCTGGCCCTGGTCCAAAACATCTGCACAAAGAGCACGTTACAATGAATGTTTCGTTTCCATGTTAAACTGACAGTTAGAAAAGAGTACCGTCTTTGTACATGGCCGGCAACGGGGTAGTGCACGTGGGCATGGCCAACTCGTTCCGGATTTCTTGCAGGGTCTGCGAAATAGGAGAAACATTTTGAGAAAATGTTTTGCAAAAGGAACTTAGCCATGTAGAATTTTGTAAATACAAAATTATAAAATCAGAGCAGTTGAAGCCAGTTTCGATTCAGCCAATGTAATTCTCACTTTGTAAGAAACAATTAAAATTTTAAGACAGTGAAAAAGTGGGCATTTTGATCGCTGAAAAATATATATATGGCACACACTGAGACATTTTTGATTCCCAGAATATACACCTTTCTAAGAACCAATTAAAATTGTGAGCCAGTGAAACAGTGAGAAATTTGATGGCTGAAAAATATATATATGGAACAGACAGAGACATTTTCGATTCCATCAATCTACACCTTTCTAAGAACCAATTAAAATTGTGAGCCAGTGAAACAGTGAGAATTTTGATGGCTGAAAAATATATATATGGCACACACTGAGACATTTTTGATCCCAACTTCTGATGCATGAGGTGAACAATTTTAAAAAGAGAAATATGGGAAAAAGTGATTTTACAGAAGGATTTTGGTATAACAAAAATTTAAATATGGAACCCACTTAGACATTTTTTGATTCCAAACATACCTGCAGAATGTGCAAAATTTTCAAAACAGAAACATGGTGAAATTTTATTTCACATGAAAGATTTTGGTTATACACAAATATAAATATGGAAGCCACTTAGACACTTTCGATTCCAACGGAATATGCAGAAGGTGAAAAATTTTCAAAAGAGAAACATGTGAAAAATGGATCTCACATGAAACATTTTGGTTGAACAAAACTATATATGGAACCCTGTCAGACACTTTTTGATTTCATACATATACGCAGAGTTTGCCAAAACTTAGAAACGGAATTATGGGAAAAAGTCATTTTACATGACCGATTTTTGGTATAACAAAAATATAAATATGAGCCCATTTCCCTACTTTTTTGATTAGTATACGTCTCCATATTTCACCAAAAAACAATCGTACTGAACTAACTTCGGCGGTGATTGTGCCCTTCACCTTCTGCACGCCACTGCTTTTTGGTTGCCGGTCAGTGCGCTTATCTGGCACGATCGGATCGCCATACTGAAATACGTAAGAGTACATCTATTGAAGAATTTACCAAACTGAACATTCTTATATTGAAACTTCCGCATACTTAAAATTTACATTTAACGAAAACAAAGTGCAAAAAGGATGAAAGTAAGGAAGTAAACTTACTTCATTCACAGGGGCAGTTCTGTACTCGCACGTCCTGTTGTGCTCCTCCCTCAAGCGCTTCTTTTCCGCAATCTTCCCGGGGCTTTCCGGCGGAATTGGTAGGCCGGCCTCCATCGCCGCACGCTCTTCCTCATCCTGCAACACATTCAGAAACGTCTAAAACATGTCTCAAGAACACTGAAAGAATTCTTACTGAACGTAAACTAACATAAATACCGTGACACCGCGGCTTGTCACAAACGAAGAGCGCCCACTTTCGCTTTGGCTTCTCGGCTGCGGCAGCGTCTTGGCCAACTGTCGGCGTCGAAGGCTTGGCCTTCTCGGCTGTGGCAGTGTCTTGGCAAACTGTCGGCGTCGGGGACCGCGAACCCCCAACAACGACAGTTTTTGTTTTCAGTTTCTTCTGTTGCACGGGCGCCGGCAATTCCTTGGCGGGCGGTACGACGGGCGCGGGCGCGGGCGCGGGCGCGGGCGCGGGCGCGGGCGCGGGCATGGACACGGAAGCCGTAGTGCTTGCAGCGGGTGCAACCACTGCGGACGGCACAAGGGGACCACCGTACACGTTCGTGGCTGCCTCACGTGCCTGCCGTTGCAGCTCCTGCTGCAAAGTGACAGTGTGTGTGTGAGATCAAACTATCAGTTTACATCTACATGTTACATAATGGGTAAAAGGTGCTACAGTATGTCTGTCACAGTGTGCAAAGTTACACTGTCATGGCAACATCAGTTTACATCTACTTTTTACATAAGTGGTGAAAACAGCAACAGTAGTTCACGTTGCGCAAACTTTCATGAAAGTGTACAGTGAGGTAATGCCTGAAAGAGAACGTATTCAAATAAAGAAAAAATGACAAACCATTTTTTTCTCTTTCAATTGCAGCCTCTTCTTGTCTCTGCGCCGCTTCGCCCCGATTCTGTCATTTTCCAACTTTCTCAGCCTTCTTTGCTCCTCCATCGACAATTTCTGCTGGCGCGCTCTTTCCTCCTCGCGCGCTTTTTCCTGCTCCTCCAAACGGTCACCGTCAGCCGGGACTTCCGGCTCAGCCGGAGAGTCCTGACTCGCGAACAAATCCTGAAAAGGAACATTGTGTACACTTTTGACACGGTGGAAAGAGAATTCCGCATAGTTGAAACAAATGAAATGTGAGTTTACGAAAAAGCACAGAAGTTTGCTAAATTAGAAATGAATTTAGACAAATTTCAAATAAAGAATAAACTGTGTGTGTAGAAAAAGTTCAGAAACCCATACAAATATAAGTAGCAAACCTGCGACAAAACCCTGCCAAACGAATGTGCGAGGTGATCGTCGGGGACAAGCACGCGCTGCGGCTCGGAAATGTCGCGCTGAGAACTCTGCGCAGCCTGCCCTCTGGTGCGCATGTTTGTGCCTCGGCCACGCACGGGCGGTCCAGTCGGAACGGTCTGAAGTGGGGCAAACGATTTGTAAACATTGGTTGGCTTATCTTGGATTGTAAATATCGCGTTGGCTTGTAAACATTCGCAAATTGTAGATAAATTGGCAGATGTCCAAAACACACTTGTACTCAAACAAAAATGATAACTAGAAAATGAATGAAAAGAAATGGTCAGATAACCAAAGAAATCGGATGAGTAACCTGTTCTGGGGGCTGGCTCTCACTTTTCTGCTTTGGCGGCCGTCCACGTTTGTTTCCATTTTTGCCTTTGCCGCCATCCGAAGTCGTTTCCGCGGTCGCGGAAACGTTTTGCGATCGGCCGCGCGCCATACCGCCCAAAGTTCGGACCATTTTCGACGCGAAATCAATCAAACGGTCTATTTTTCACTTTTCCACAAAATTTTCGCTTTTTATTTCTTATCTGTGAAAGATATGGATTTGTGACAAAAAAAAGTGACACGTCGTGATACAATTTTATGTTATTCATGGTTACTTTTTTTAATGACATGTTTCATTTCTGGCTACATGCCAGAAATGTCTGGCATATGGCCAGAAATCTGAAATATCGATTGACAAAAACTGTCCCCAAAAAAACGTTTCAAAATGGCGCAAGATGAATCCATTTTGGGACAAATGCAAAGAATGAACGAAGCGCTAGAGCGGAATTTGGATGGAACTGCGCCACTAACGCACAATCAGAAGAGACAAATTTTAGCCGCTTTTTTGGCAGTCGGGAACACGTTGTTTTCGTATGATGTGGACAACGACGACGAAGAACAAGAGCAGGAACAGCAGAATGCCGCACAAGAACAGGGTGATCAGGGCAGGAAAAAGTACATGACACCGTATTTACTAGAAAGGGCGCGCTCCAGGGGCAATTACTGGCGAGCTGTTATTGCCTGCAAGAACACCGATCCAGCATGGTTTTACAAACTGTGCAGGGTTCGTTGTTTCACAATTTCTGTTATTTACGTAAAATATACAGACGTATATAACATCACTTACTGTGTTGTGACATTTTCATGTTATTGTTTACAACAACATTGCAATCGAACAGTAAACTGATATGTATGAATGAACTCAGTTTACCGATAACGTTCACAATGATTACAAATTAATTACAGCTGTGGCCAACTGAATTCGAACAGCTGCACGCGATGCTTACAGCTGTCGACCCTGAAACTGGTGAACAGTACCTGAGAACACGAGATGAAAGAAGACACATCGCTGTAGTGACAACAGAAATGCGACTGTTTTACTTTCTGTATACATGCGCAAACGGCCGGGAAGTTGAAGATTGTGCCGGCCAGTCACAGGTGATACCATTTTTCATGCTTTTAGATTGCTTTATAGTTCATTGTATTTTGGAAAAACATTTACAGATTTCCGGCGCTACGATTAGAACGATTATTGACGAAGTGTCCACCGGAATAGTGAAAGTTTTGAAGGACCACTTGAAACCTATGGGGAGTGATTTAGGGCAAATGAAAGATTTCGCGCAGCAATACTGGAAACTGTGGCAGATGCCGAACTGTGTGGGGAGTCTGGATGGCAAACACATCCGTATTCGCAAACCCGCTGGTAAGTACATATCATTTTACGCATTCTACTTTTGCCCTCATGTGTGTTGTTTCCAGTAAACATAAACATGGTGAGTCGTATGCAACGTCACGGTAAACTAAGCGTCGCATTTGCGACGCTTGCGACGCTTGCGACGCGTGCGTTGCCTTCAATCAGAAATAGTCGCCAGTTTACCAAGGTTGCAAATTTTTTTGTGAAAACGTCGCTTTTCGTCGCATTTTGCGTCGCAAACGTCGCAAAATCGTCGCTTTTGCTTGAGTTTAACCGCAACCCCCACCGATTTGAAAGTAACTTCATTTGGGTCATGGGAATGTTGTGCAAATGATTTTTGGATGTACTTGTAGAGAAAAAAATTGCGCTTCTTCTGACGTACCTGGCTTCTCATAAAAGTGATCCAAAAAAAAGTTATGATTTTTTTTAAAAAAGGGCCAAATTGCGCGACGAAATGGCGACGGTCTGGCGACGGTCTGGCGACTGTAGAAAAATGACTAAATTCACAGTGATGGGAAACTGTGCAGTGAGGTGGAAATGTTTACAGTTACAAAAGTAAATGAAAAACGCCTTGCAGAGGGTGGAACGAGATACTGGTGCTACAAGGGCTTCTCGTCGATTATACTGTTCATCAGCGCCAGCGCAGATTTGAAAATTCAGTACGTGGACATCGGTATGCCGGGGTCACAAGCAGATGGTGCTGTGCTGATCACGTCTGATTTCGGGCAGGATTTGATGTGAGTTTACATCCTTTTTGACATGTTCCAATGAGGTGCTATACATTTACACATGATAAAAGTGATACATTTACACAGACATGGCAGAATGCTTATGGCGCCACCGTGCTTGCTGCCCGGTGCAGATGCCAACGAACCTGCAAATACCATTCCGAGTTATTTTGTGGGTGATCAAGCGTTCGCGTTGCGCAAGTGGTGTATGGTGCCATATGCGCTGCATGCAGATGACAGCCAGCGACACTTCAACTATCTTCAACTATCAAAACAGTGAGAATTTTGATGGCTGAAAAATATATATATGGCACACACTGAGACATTTTTGATCCCAACTTCTGATGCATGAGGTGAACAATTTTAAAAAGAGAAATATGGGAAAAAGTGATTTTACAGAAGGATTTTGGTATAACAAAAATTTAAATATGGAACCCACTTAGACATTTTTTGATTCCAAACATACCTGCAGAATGTGCAAAATTTTCAAAACAGAAACATGGTGAAATTTTATTTCACATGAAAGATTTTGGTTATACACAAATATAAATATGGAAGCCACTTAGACACTTTCGATTCCAACGGAATATGCAGAAGGTGAAAAATTTTCAAAAGAGAAACATGTGAAAAATGGATCTCACATGAAACATTTTGGTTGAACAAAACTATATATGGAACCCTGTCAGACACTTTTTGATTTCATACATATACGCAGAGTTTGCCAAAACTTAGAAACGGAATTATGGGAAAAAGTCATTTTACATGACCGATTTTTGGTATAACAAAAATATAAATATGAGCCCATTTCCCTACTTTTTTGATTAGTATACGTCTCCATATTTCACCAAAAAACAATCGTACTGAACTAACTTCGGCGGTGATTGTGCCCTTCACCTTCTGCACGCCACTGCTTTTTGGTTGCCGGTCAGTGCGCTTATCTGGCACGATCGGATCGCCATACTGAAATACGTAAGAGTACATCTATTGAAGAATTTACCAAACTGAACATTCTTATATTGAAACTTCCGCATACTTAAAATTTACATTTAACGAAAACAAAGTGCAAAAAGGATGAAAGTAAGGAAGTAAACTTACTTCATTCACAGGGGCAGTTCTGTACTCGCACGTCCTGTTGTGCTCCTCCCTCAAGCGCTTCTTTTCCGCAATCTTCCCGGGGCTTTCCGGCGGAATTGGTAGGCCGGCCTCCATCGCCGCACGCTCTTCCTCATCCTGCAACACATTCAGAAACGTCTAAAACATGTCTCAAGAACACTGAAAGAATTCTTACTGAACGTAAACTAACATAAATACCGTGACACCGCGGCTTGTCACAAACGAAGAGCGCCCACTTTCGCTTTGGCTTCTCGGCTGCGGCAGCGTCTTGGCCAACTGTCGGCGTCGAAGGCTTGGCCTTCTCGGCTGTGGCAGTGTCTTGGCAAACTGTCGGCGTCGGGGACCGCGAACCCCCAACAACGACAGTTTTTGTTTTCAGTTTCTTCTGTTGCACGGGCGCCGGCAATTCCTTGGCGGGCGGTACGACGGGCGCGGGCGCGGGCGCGGGCGCGGGCGCGGGCGCGGGCGCGGGCGCGGGCATGGACACGGAAGCCGTAGTGCTTGCAGCGGGTGCAACCACTGCGGACGGCACAAGGGGACCACCGTACACGTTCGTGGCTGCCTCACGTGCCTGCCGTTGCAGCTCCTGCTGCAAAGTGACAGTGTGTGTGTGAGATCAAACTATCAGTTTACATCTACATGTTACATAATGGGTAAAAGGTGCTACAGTATGTCTGTCACAGTGTGCAAAGTTACACTGTCATGGCAACATCAGTTTACATCTACTTTTTACATAAGTGGTGAAAACAGCAACAGTAGTTCACGTTGCGCAAACTTTCATGAAAGTGTACAGTGAGGTAATGCCTGAAAGAGAACGTATTCAAATAAAGAAAAAATGACAAACCATTTTTTTCTCTTTCAATTGCAGCCTCTTCTTGTCTCTGCGCCGCTTCGCCCCGATTCTGTCGTTTTCCAACTTTCTCAGTCTTCTTTGCTCCTCCATCGACAATTTCTGCTGGCGCGCTCTTTCCTCCTCGCGCGCTTTTTCCTGCTCCTCCAAACGGTCACCGTCAGCCGGGACTTCCGGCTCAGCCGGAGAGTCCTGACTCGCGAACAAATCCTGAAAAGGAACATTGTGTACACTTTTGACACGGTGGAAAGAGAATTCCGCATAGTTGAAACAAATGAAATGTGAGTTTACGAAAAAGCACAGAAGTTTGCTAAATTAGAAATGAATTTAGACAAATTTCAAATAAAGAATAAACTGTGTGTGTAGAAAAAGTTCAGAAACCCATACAAATATAAGTAGCAAACCTGCGACAAAACCCTGCCAAACGAATGTGCGAGGTGATCGTCGGGGACAAGCACGCGCTGCGGCTCGGAAATGTCGCGCTGAGAACTCTGCGCAGCCTGCCCTCTGGTGCGCATGTTTGTGCCTCGGCCACGCACGGGCGGTCCAGTCGGAACGGTCTGAAGTGGGGCAAACGATTTGTAAACATTGGTTGGCTTATCTTGGATTGTAAATATCGCGTTGGCTTGTAAACATTCGCAAATTGTAGATAAATTGGCAGATGTCCAAAACACACTTGTACTCAAACAAAAATGATAACTAGAAAATGAATGAAAAGAAATGGTCAGATAACCAAAGAAATCGGATGAGTAACCTGTTCTGGGGGCTGGCTCTCACTTTTCTGCTTTGGCGGCCGTCCACGTTTGTTTCCATTTTTGCCTTTGCCGCCATCCGAAGTCGTTTCCGCGGTCGCGGAAACGTTTTGCGATCGGCCGCGCGCCATACCGCCCAAAGTTCGGACCATTTTCGACGCGAAATCAATCAAACGGTCTATTTTTCACTTTTCCACAAAATTTTCGCTTTTTATTTCTTATCTGTGAAAGATATGGATTTGTGACAAAAAAAAGTGACACGTCGTGATACAATTTTATGTTATTCATGGTTACTTTTTTTAATGACATGTTTCATTTCTGGCTACATGCCAGAAATGTCTGGCATATGGCCAGAAATCTGAAATATCGATTGACAAAAACTGTCCCCAAAAAAACGTTTCAAAATGGCGCAAGATGAATCCATTTTGGGACAAATGCAAAGAATGAACGAAGCGCTAGAGCGGAATTTGGATGGAACTGCGCCACTAACGCACAATCAGAAGAGACAAATTTTAGCCGCTTTTTTGGCAGTCGGGAACACGTTGTTTTCGTATGATGTGGACAACGACGACGAAGAACAAGAGCAGGAACAGCAGAATGCCGCACAAGAACAGGGTGATCAGGGCAGGAAAAAGTACATGACACCGTATTTACTAGAAAGGGCGCGCTCCAGGGGCAATTACTGGCGAGCTGTTATTGCCTGCAAGAACACCGATCCAGCATGGTTTTACAAACTGTGCAGGGTTCGTTGTTTCACAATTTCTGTTATTTACGTAAAATATACAGACGTATATAACATCACTTACTGTGTTGTGACATTTTCATGTTATTGTTTACAACAACATTGCAATCGAACAGTAAACTGATATGTATGAATGAACTCAGTTTACCGATAACGTTCACAATGATTACAAATTAATTACAGCTGTGGCCAACTGAATTCGAACAGCTGCACGCGATGCTTACAGCTGTCGACCCTGAAACTGGTGAACAGTACCTGAGAACACGAGATGAGAGAAGACACATCGCTGTAGTGACAACAGAAATGCGACTGTTTTACTTTCTGTATACATGCGCAAACGGCCGGGAAGTTGAAGATTGTGCCGGCCAGTCACAGGTGATACCATTTTTCATGCTTTTAGATTGCTTTATAGTTCATTGTATTTTGGAAAAACATTTACAGATTTCCGGCGCTACGATTAGAACGATTATTGACGAAGTGTCCACCGGAATAGTGAAAGTTTTGAAGGACCACTTGAAACCTATGGGGAGTGATTTAGGGCAAATGAAAGATTTCGCGCAGCAATACTGGAAACTGTGGCAGATGCCGAACTGTGTGGGGAGTCTGGATGGCAAACACATCCGTATTCGCAAACCCGCTGGTAAGTACATATCATTTTACGCATTCTACTTTTGCCCTCATGTGTGTTGTTTCCAGTAAACATAAACATGGTGAGTCGTATGCAACGTCACGGTAAACTAAGCGTCGCATTTGCGACGCTTGCGACGCTTGCGACGCGTGCGTTTCCTTCAATCAGAAATAGTCGCCAGTTTACCAAGGTTGCAAATTTTTTTGTGAAAACGTCGCTTTTCGTCGCATTTTGCGTCGCAAACGTCGCAAAATCGTCGCTTTTGCTTGAGTTTAACCGCAACCCCCACCGATTTGAAAGTAACTTCATTTGGGTCATGGGAATGTTGTGCAAATGATTTTTGGATGTACTTGTAGAGAAAAAAATTGCGCTTCTTCTGACGTACCTGGCTTCTCATAAAAGTGATCCAAAAAAAAGTTATGATTTTTTTTAAAAAAGGGCCAAATTGCGCGACGAAATGGCGACGGTCTGGCGACGGTCTGGCGACTGTAGAAAAATGACTAAATTCACAGTGATGGGAAACTGTGCAGTGAGGTGGAAATGTTTACAGTTACAAAAGTAAATGAAAAACGCCTTGCAGAGGGTGGAACGAGATACTGGTGCTACAAGGGCTTCTCGTCGATTATACTGTTCATCAGCGCCAGCGCAGATTTGAAAATTCAGTACGTGGACATCGGTATGCCGGGGTCACAAGCAGATGGTGCTGTGCTGATCACGTCTGATTTCGGGCAGGATTTGATGTGAGTTTACATCCTTTTTGACATGTTCCAATGAGGTGCTATACATTTACACATGATAAAAGTGATACATTTACACAGACATGGCAGAATGCTTATGGCGCCACCGTGCTTGCTGCCCGGTGCAGATGCCAACGAACCTGCAAATACCATTCCGAGTTATTTTGTGGGTGATCAAGCGTTCGCGTTGCGCAAGTGGTGTATGGTGCCATATGCGCTGCATGCAGATGACAGCCAGCGACACTTCAACTATCGGTGTGTTTGAATATTGTGAAAGAAGCGTTGTTTGGTAAAACTGAAATCTAAATTTGACTGCAACTACTGCAGCTTATCCCGAGCTAGGCGCACTGTCGAATGCGTCTTTGGTATTTTGGCTGGCAGATGGCGCATACTGATGACCTGTATCGCGATGGAACCGCCGCGCGTACAAAGACTGGTTATGGCCTGTTGCCACCTGCACAATTGGCTGCGTGATATCCGCGGGGAAAGTGCTGCCAACCAATTTGATGAAAATGGCGATGAAAAACCACAAGATGACCCGAACGACACTGTTGAGCGAAATGTAAGTTTACCTTGCATATTCACTGTTACAATTCAACATCACATAAATTCATTCCCATACACAGCTGCAGTGGCGACCAGTGTACGACAACATGGATACGATCGATAACGTGCCAATCCGAAGGGACGTTGACGAAAGAGATGCGCGCCCCATCAGGGATGCAATCAAGGAGTGGATGATGACGGACGCCGGTCGTGTTCCGTGGGTGAATCCCGCTGACTGCTGAATTTGCAACTACGTTGAATATAAAAATCAAACTGAAATATTTCCGTTGCAGTGGCAGTTAGCATTAAAGTGGCACTGGAATGGTAAACTGATGTAACAAATACAAAAAATTCATTTTCATGCTATCTGCTACAGCTACACTTCATTTTTCGATTGCAACCGGTTATAATGGTTGTTATGTAGTACACTGTCGTTGAATGGACAATTTTCATTCACTATTCGATTTTTGGCTGATTTTTTCTTTTTTAATAGTGATTAAATCATAATTCGCAAAGTCTTTCGTTTCACGCCGCGAAAAATTGTGTGATGTGTGCAGCTAATGTTCCTCTTTCATGTGTGATTTTTTTTTCCGGATTCGGGCTTTCCGTTCACGTGCTAGTGATTTATTTGCGTTTAATTGAAATAAAATCATAAAAAATCGAAAGTTTATATTTCATGTCCGCTGTGTACACCAATCGATAGCGCAAAGAAAACTGATAATTTAGAACGTTTCAATAAACGAAAAAACGTAACAGGTGATTTTATAAAAATTTATTTCCACAAAAAAATGATAAATTCAATAAAAAATCCAATGTTGCACTTAAAAATATTTTAAAAATTTTGACAACATCTACACAACGTACTGTACACGATGACGCAAAAAAATTGCATAAACAATGCTCCGTTCTTCCACAATTAAAGAAATTAGAAATTAATGTTTACAGCGTAAATTCACATCACAGGCAAACTTGAAAAAAATAAAGATGGCGGCCTAAACTCCGCCCACTTTTACTATGCGTGAATTTAGCCGGTAAACTAAAAAATGGAGTTTACCGCCAGTAAACTGAAAACGCCAGTAAACTAGTGTGCGCGGGGCCATTTTGTAAACATCCCATCAAATAAATATACCTACTGTGAAATCCATTATACCCGATACGTGATCTGATGAGTGAATCTAAAATTTGGGTGAATTTTAAATCATTTTTATATTTTATATTTGTTTTACTTTTTTGTTCAACATTTGTTGTCAGTTTATGACAGAGATAGTTCCGTTCTCTGTACAGCAATGACTCCGATCAGTAGACAATAGTGTATTAAATATATTATCTTTCATTTGTAATCACTGTAATTGCTTCATAAAAGTGATCGCCACATCATTCTGATTATTTTAAGTGCTCAACCATCAAAATCGGTGGAAAATTCATGGAAATATGCACTTCCGATCTCCACTCCACTGAGAAACTGCCCAATATTTACTTCGGAAATTCCAGCTCGGTGCGGTGCCTTTCGGTGCTAGCACCGGCAACCCGCCGGTGCCCTTCGGTGCCGGTGCCATTTATTTCCGAATGGCACCCGTGCCGGTGCGGTGCGGTGCCATTTTCTGGCCGGTGCCCCGGGGTGCCAGGTGCCCTTTTCATGCGTTGGCAAAGGTGCCGGTGCGGTGCGGTGCCATTTTTTCCGGTGCCTTTAACATCACTAGCCCCTGGCTGTGCTTTTACAGAGAATAACAATAAGTTAACAGCTCGGTGTTAGAGTTAGGAAAATCCAACACATTTACCTGGGTTATTGGTTAAATACAACTGGCTACGTACACTCAAAAAGTAAGTTTACGTGTGCAAAAGTTTGTGGTGGGATATAAATATAAGCTCACACTCTGACTTCATCCAGGTCGACGTCATCATCACTGCTGCTTTCTACTCTTTGCTTTGCCTTGCTTCTGTACTCATCTGACCTTACCCTGGAATAAAAAATAGTGTTGAGCAGAGTTGCGAAATTATACTTATGCTTACCAAAAAACGTGTTTGGGTATTTATATTATTGCTTATGCATGCTTATTCTTTCATAAAATACTCTTGTGCTTCGTTACGCTTTCCTGGCTGAAATACTTTGGGTACTGGAAAAGTGTAAAATCTTTTGCACACAGCCCCGTTTTACACTTTTGAGGAAGAGTCCATTTAACTTCCAGCTTTACATTTCATCATTATTGAACCATTTCTACAATGTCTCTCACAAAATTGAATTGAAAGAAATATAAAAATGCGTGAAAGTGCCGCCAGAGTAAAAAACGCAAATGATATGGTAGGTAATGTATTCAGAATTTAGATCACAAACCTAGGGGCATATTCTCTTCCCGGCTGCTGCACAACGCGAGCACTGGTCGAACGAACGGCATTGTTGGCATTCGAATTTCTCACCTGCCCTCCCTGTTTGGTGGCCGCCCTAGAATCCGGTGCCCTGAGTTGTTTTAATCAATGGAGAAAAACTCAATACTGCAAAGAAGTCTGTGTAGGAAATTCTGAACACTGGTTTGGTTTCACTCATTGTTCTTTTTACGTTAAAACGCTAAAAACGCTCTAAAATACGTTAATGAAATAACAGAACCCTTTCCCTGTGGCAGCCTACATGTCAAGCGCCCATTTTGTCAATTGCGCCATGGCGCGCTTTTTTCTGACTCCTTTTAGTCACCATTCACGTTTCACAGGGGCAGCCACAAGTAAACAGGTCTTCACCACAACATAAATTTTCCAACTTAATTACCACAAATCCTAGAAATACAACCCCCCTCGAATAATCCCCCTTGAATAACTCCCCCCTTGAATAACTCCCCCGGTTGTCGAGGTGAGGAACAAATAACCCCCCCTTGAACAGGGTTGGTTTTATAAAAATTCATTTTAGTAAAATTGTATAAAAATTGTATAAAAATTTTATTTTATTTTTATTTTATTCTTGTTTCATTTTATTTTATTTTATTTTATTCCCAAAAGTCATTAATAAAATAAAATGACACATTTTACAAAAATTTTACAAAAATTTTACAAAAAAATCAGAATCATGCATGCAAGGCCAGAAAAATGTTATAATTAGACCTATACATGAAAAACCTGTGACAAATTTTTCCCTTACTTTTCAAAAGTTGCATGCAGTATGTATGTCATGCAAAGTGTGAATTGTGTATCCAAATTTTGTGTTTTTGTATCCATAGTATGTTTTGTATCCAAATCTTATGTTTTTGTATCCAAATGTTCACATAAGATTTGGATTCAACAACAACATAATTTGGATACAAAACATAAGATTTAGAAATAAAACATACAATTTGGACACAATTTGCTTGACAATTGATACTTTAATTTTTACATGTCATGACAATTTACACTTTACTTCACATTTGTCATGACAATTTACACTTTACTTCACATTTGTCATGACAATTGACACTTTGCATGACATTTTACATGACATTTGACACTTTACAATGCTTGGGACTGCCCCCACATCCGTGAATAAACAGGTACAAACTCAAGCAATGAGATAAAATTTTACAAAAAAGATGAATTTTGATCCAATTTTACAAAAATACGAATTTTTATACAATTTTACAAAAAAATTACAATAATTCGAATTTTTATACAATTTTTATTTTTATTCTGAAATTTTCCATTTTATTTTATTTTATTTTATTCTTGAATATTCCATTTTATTTTTATTTTATTTTTATTTTTTTCTGAGATTTTGCCAACCCTGCCCTTGAATAACTCCCCCCTCTTGAATATCTTCCCCCTCTGTATGAAAAGGATACAATAGAAAAATACAGTAGGATATTAGCATACAGCAGCGATAGCAAATAAATGATGTGTATGCAGTTTATACACAACTTTTTTGTTGTGGTTGGACTTAAATACCTGAATCACCTCAGTTGACAGACTGCATCGATACAATGAATTATGTTCATGTTTGATGAGGAAAAAAATAACTACCCCTCAAATAACTCCCCCTTGAATAACTCCCCCTCAAAAACTTGTGATAAAAAAAATTCCCATGGGGTCTTATTCTAGGATTGGGGGTACGTGCTGTTTTAGCACTGATGAATGTGAATGGAAACCTCAAGTTCCCACTTTATACCGCTTTTTGACATCCAGATGTATTTTTAGATAATTTTCATGACAAACTGACTAAAAATCATTTAAATCCGAAATTTTCCAAAATTCCGATCCTGATCCGAAAAAATGCCAATCCTGGTCCCTATCCAATACATCAATACCGATCAAGATCCCGAAATCTCAAAAAATTATCCCGATCCTGGTCCCGAGACAGACCCCAATCCCGATCCCGATCCCAGTCAGCAGTCCCGACGGGTCAGGCCTCCTACGCACAAATGCCTGGTACGCACAAACGCCTGGTACGCACAAAATTGTGCCCGCCACGCACATCTGCCTGGTACTTACATGGCTGATGATCTTTGCGTACTGGACAGATGGTCACTAATGTTATTGCACAGCTTTTTTCACTTCACTGATATCTGAAAATCACTTGAAAAAGTGTCAAGTGAAAAAAACGGTCAAAAATAGCCATTATCCACCGTTTTTTCACTTGACACTTTTTCAAGTGATGTTCAAATATGAGTGAAGTGATAACTGGTTAACTAATGTCATTGCGCGACTTTTTTTCACTTCACTCACAAGTGTGACGTGAAAAACACGGTCAAAATGTAATGTAATGTCGTTTCGTACCGGGCAGATGTGCGTGGCCGGCACAATTTTGTGCGTACCGGGCATTTGTGCGTACCAGGCATTTGTGCGTACAAGTGCACCGCCGTCCCGACAACTAAAAAAAACCCGATCCCGGACCCGGAAAGTCAATCCCGTTTGAACCCCAAGTCAAACCTGGCATTCTGCGCCCTCCGTTTGGAACTGCGGGTAGCCGTGTTTCGCCGATCGACGCTGGAGTCGCGCCGCATCGCGAGTGAGAACATTTTGCTAACTTTTAGATCGGGCTCTCGTTGTTGTTTTTTCAACCGGTATAGATTACGCTGGATTGTAGTAACTTTTTTTTGATAAACGACTCATTATGGGGTTTTGAATGGTATTACCTATTCAATCCAAATGAATAAAACGCAGTTCGAGAAACGTGAAAATGTTTGGTGAAAAAAACCTATTTTTTTCATTTTTTCAATCTTTTAACACCTGGATATGTAACTGCACAAGTAAATTGCGGTTAAGCGGGAATTAGAGCTCAGCGTCGATTCGACGTGAAATGACGACGTGAAATGATGTCGTGAAATTAATTACACGAGTGTGGATCATGCTACGGGTCTACAATTTTCTAAGGATAATATATGAATCAATACCTTAATCGTGTCCAATACTGAGTGTTATCAGCCACAACTAGAGCGAATTGAAAAATTCAATTTTTATCATTTCACGTCATCATCATTTCACGTCACAGTGTCAGGGAACAACTTGACATTTCACGTCAGACTTTTGCCAGCAATAGTCTGACGTGAAATGTCAAGTTGTTCCCTGACGTAAAATGATGACGTGGAATGATAAAAATTGAATTTTTCAATTCGCTCTAGTTGTGGCTGATAACACTCAGTATTGGACACGCTTAGACCCCGTTTACACGGATTTTTTGTGATGACTCGACAACAAAAAAACGTTCAATAAGTTGAGTAAAAAGGTTCCATATTCATTAGAAAAAGTGGTCAAGTATACCTTCTACCTAAACGAATATGCAGGCCAAATTGCAGACTCGTGCTTGTAGCTCAAGATTTATAACGTTCGAAAAAAGTTTGCTGTTGTCGCTGGCTGTCGGAGACAGTCCGACAACTGTCCGACAACTGCAAAAGTTTTCAAACGCCTTTAACTTATGAGCTACAAGCACGGTTGTGCAATTTGACATGCATATTCGCCTAGGTAAGATGTATAATTGACCACTTTTTCTCATAAATATGGAACATTTTTACTCAACTTATTGAACGTTTTATTTTTGTCGAGTCGTCACAAAAAATCCGTGTAAATGGGGTCTTAAGGTATTGATGCATATATTATCCTTAAAAAATTGTAGACCCGTAGCATGATCCACACTCGTGTAATTAATTTCACGACATCATTTCACGTCGTCATTTCACGTCAAATCGACGCTGAGCTCTAATTCCCGCTTTAGAGTGGGTAGGACTAGGGTGTCAAACAAAAATTTTTACGGAAAACGGAAAACGGAAAGGTAAAAAAATTTCATTTTACAGCAAACGGAAAACGGAAAGGTAAAAAAAAATTTCTGCCGGAAAATGGAAAGGTAAAAACATTTCACTCAGCGGAAAACGGAAAATTGAAAGGTAAAAACAATTTATCAGCCAGAAAACGGAAAACAGAAAGCGAAATTTTCACGGAAATGGAAAAAAAAGTGAAATTTGCATGGAAATGGACAAATTTGCATGCAGGTTCGCTTGTTTGGCTTTGATTGTGGTAGCTGTACATTCTGCAACTATAGATCATGCCAGTAACTTCACTTGTAGTTCAAGCTTAACTGAACCAACAAAAAATCATCAAAAGGTAGCAAAAATACACTACAACAACAATAAGAATTTAGCAAAAGTGAACTTTGATGTAACTGAACAGTAAAAAGTATACTCAGCAGACTGCAAAGTATGTGTCCAAAATTACTTTGTGTTTTTTACAGATTTGGATACAGATAAAAATTATGAATGACACAAGAACCTGGTAGAAAAAACACTATAGTGGAAAAAGAAAAATACAGATTGGAAAAATAATGGAAAAATGCCAGAAAACTGAAAATCGAGCCAGAAAATGGAAAAATGGCCTGGAAAAATGGAAACCGAAAGGTAAAAATTTTTCAGCCGGAAAACGGAAAAATGGGCCGGAAAAACGGAAACGGAAAGGTAAACAATTTTCAGCTGCCAGAAAATGGAAAACTGAAAGCTAAAAAATTTTTGGCTGCCGGAAAACGGAAAATGGGAAAGGTAAAAAAAATTTCAGCTGCCGGAAAACGGAAAACAGAAAGGTAAAAAATTTTCCTGCGGAAAGGTGGAAACAGAAAACGGAAACGGAAATTTGACACCCTAGCTGAAAGAATGGCGAAAAAAATAGAAGGGCGGTCTCCAAAAGAAGGGCAGGTAAAAAAGTTGACGAAAAAAATAGCAGGGCGCACTTCTATTAGAAGAAATACGGTAAATGCTTTATATTTACTATAAATGCTTTATAAGTGCAGAGTTGTTATTAATACTGAACTTTAGAAACAAAAAATACATTTTCTGTACACATGTACTTTTCAAAAGTACGCGTACAGCTGAGTACGGGTACTTTTTTAAAGTATATGTAGGTACCGTATGTCTTCTCATAGAATGGCATACCTCCAATAGAACGGCACCTCCAATAGAACAGTAGGTTTTGGCACATTTTTGCGCTCACAAAAACAATCAGACACAAACAAAACGCTACCGTAGGACTGAGAAATCAGAAAAATAAGTCCAACAGATGCACATAGTAGGTAACAAATGATATACACATTAATAATAATACGCATTAATAGATGCTACCTATGGCATTGCTTTTTATGGACAAGATATATATTATGTAGCCACTGTTAAAATTATATAGATGCTATTTCTATGACAGATCATGGCGGTTAAAGTCGGTCTAACGTTTGCAGATCGCTATATTTGAGAAATCTGTCAATGCAAAATTTGTGGCGAAATACCTTGTTCCCTGTTTGCAAACGAGCAAGTATTGCAGAAAAATGATTAGTTATCAATCAATTGCTCCTTGTCTTGTCTGCATTTAGTGTGTATGGGTTGTCTTGAAATAGATTCGTCTTGGCTCTAGCCCTGGGCTAACATTCTAGACTAGCGATGTGCAAACGCCCACTGGGCAGGGCACAGCACAGGCTACAGGTCACTGCTACAGTCATTTGAAAAATCGTAAAATCGCGATAAAAAATTTTTTTTGGATTTTTTCTTTCTAGTAAACAAAGAGAACTCAGATTCAAAACAGCCCGTCTCACCACCCGCTTATAATTTCAAAACACCTTATTCCATTGTGAAAATGGAAAATATTCCATCCTGAAAACGTGTTGCCCTAATTTGCTTTAATGAACCACTGCTTAACGTTAACACCCTTCGTGCCTTATTTCCGTGACCTCTGTTTTGTGACTTGGCACATTTAAATAAACTAGGTAGCTTGGCTCCCCTGTGGAGCTTCGGTCTATTTTCGCACTATTCTACCCTTTCACACATGCTAAGAAACATTATTGGGCGCACACACACTAGTTTACCAACACAAAATGCTCGACCATTTCGGTAAACTGTTTTGACAAAACAGGACGAAACACAGACCAGATTTGTACGGTGCTTCGTACTGTTTCATCAAAACAGTTTACCAAAATGGTCGAGCATTTCGTGTTGGTAAACTAGTGTGTGTGCTGGCATTATGGACATCAATTCTGGACACAAATTCAGCTTGTAGTATCGATGTATCAGTGTATCCATTCACAACAGTGTTATCCATTCATGATACTCTCCCTTCTATCCTTTCCTTACTATTGAAGGGGGTGAACTGTGAGAATTTGTTCTAAATGTGTCAATGCACTGGTAAAGGAAAGTGTGTCCAAAGCTTTTGTAAGGTACCCTTTTAGTTATTCAGTTTAATACCTTACTCAACTTGAAACTCTTCCTAATTTCTTCCCAACCAAACAGTCGATTAATGTCGATTAGATTAGACTCGCCAATTGAAAAATACTGAAAATTGAATGCGATCATTATATCACTAATAAAAAGCATGTTTACATCATGAAATATCCTATCCATGAAATGGATTAATGTCACGTTTGTGCATTGCCGCGGTTAATGTATCTTACTTTAGTTGCCTGGTTACTTTGTAAGCATGGTATCTGAAAATCGGCACGCAATAGCCTGTGAGTTTTTCTTTCTTATTTATAGACACTTTTTTCGCATCAGTGGAGTAGCGCACTGCACAGTGGACGGGTATCAAAACATCGATATTTACGTTTTGCCCAGAATAGTCAGGTATTCCACGTATTTAGGTATTTATTTTTGGATTTACCAGTTTGACCCCAACACGTAAAATACCCTCACATTTTGTAACATTAAACGAAAAACAAAACAGATACTCAAAACAGAAAATGTATGCATCTTCCGCATCTTCGTTGTCAGCCATTTGGTTCTGCACATTTGCGCCAGCGGCAAACAGCGGCAAAGGGAGTAAATTTATGTCAATTTGAAATTGGCTTTTATGACAATCGTACAAAGAGCACAGGTGAAACATGAAAATTGTGGGTTTTCTACAGCTTAAGCCAATATACACATATTTACTTTTCAACATAACTACCGTATTTCCTCGAAATACCCCCAGGGGGTTTATTTTTTCAGAGTGGGAATTTTGAGGGGGGGGGGGGGGGGTATTTCGAGGGGGGTTTATTAATTCATAGTGCCCCTGCCCATTTTGAAGGATGTATTGCGTTGGGGGGGTATTTCGAGGGGGGTTATTCAAGGAAATACGGTAGTCTTCTAACAACCAGTGTTGCTAAAATACTGGTATTTTTGAAAAATGTAAACGTAAATGTAAAATACTTTTTCCAAATCAAAAGTGTAAAAAAAGGAAGGTATTTTTAAAATACCAAGAAATATGTAAAAAATGTAAGTGTAAAAAGTCTGCTGTGTACCCATCTTCAAGTTCTGACTTTGTGCTGTCAACAACCGCAGTGTCAATGTCGGAACTCACCACAAGAATTTTTTATAAACGTTTTGAATTTATAACCACAAACAAACAAAAAAGTTTTGTGTTCAGCATTTGAACACCTTTTTTAATATGTACCCATTATTCCGTGTTTTTTTACATTTTCCTTAGTACCCGGGACAGGTATTTTAGTCAGGAAAACGTAACAAAACATCATGGTATTTTTGGAAAACGTAAACATAAACGTAAATATAAATACCTGAATAACCGGGTATTTCAGGTAAACATAAATACGTTTTTTCAACACTGTTAACAACTCGGCCACCACAATGCATTGCTCATTACTTATCACACCGATGATTTGTTTCGGCTGGCCAATTGCAATTACATACTAAAACACTGGCCAGCCTGTCTGTCACTCTTTAAAAATGTGTACCCTAAATTCTCGAATAATGCTCAGATAATAATAATAATAATAATAATAACTCTGCATGCAGCAATAAATAAAACCAATTGTCTTGCGTCCGCCGCTGAATTTCTGTTGATGTTGTCCTGTTTGTGCGCGAAAATAGACAAAAGGTCAGAGAGAGTCACGCTTGTATAATCGGCAGACACGATACTCTAGAAACAGATAGGAGTTTTGTCTTCGGCTGGCAGACGGCCAGCCGAAAACTTATGAAACAACTTCTTTTTTCACGCCGGAACAAATCGGAACCTGCGAAAGTTGACAAATTTGCCAAACAGGATGACGTCATGATGGAGTGTTTCCTCCGGAAAAATGTACGGCATCATGTCATCTGAGTATAGTAGAAAAGTATGCAAAATCACACAGATGAAAATATTTATTTAGGTAGTTTATAGAACAGAAGGCGGACAACATTTTGTAAAAATGCAACAGTTTTGGAGTGACATGAATATTTCAACAGAAAAAAAGACCTTACCCTTTTCAAATCAAACAATAAATGTACCTAGTCAGGTTTTTTGAGTATTTACTAGGTAGTTACAATACTTTTGTAAATACTTACAAAGAATTGTATTGTGAAACAAAATGTACAAATGGAGCAGTATTAACAGAAAAAACCACAACCACTGAACTACACATCGAGGAATGATTTATCTGCATTTGTAATTGCATGTTTGTTAGGAATTAAGTAGTTATGGTAAAGCGCCAGAAACAATAATGCCAGGTACCCAAAATGCAGACACAGCTAAAAATCTGTGTGTGATGCACGGTGAAGTGTCTTGACGTGCCTTCACGCAGACGCCATGTCGACGTGAAGACACTTCACGGCATCCCAGACGCTTCACAACACTTCACGAACTATGCAAAGTATGCTCCAAGGGTTCGCAGGGGTGCACTTCACAAATTACAGTCGTCGTGAAGCTAGGTGAAGTGTGTGGAACACACTTCACCTCAAATTACGTCAAGTGTGTGGAAGTGTGTGCAAGCTTTTCACATAAGTATTATGTCGTGTGTATCATAAAATAAACATTTATCGATTTCAAAATTTTGAAATCGGATTTAAAATTTATCAGTTTCCATCATCGCCAGAGATAACGAGCCCGTGACATTTTTTCTGGCGCACTGTTACACAACAATCCACTTACTCACACAGTTCCCAAAAAAGATACGTTCTCCTACTTATTCATTTTGACATGATAGCGCGACAGCCTCAACTTGTTCATGATGCCCTTTACATTTGGCCTAGTGCCAGCAGGAGTGGACGTTGTGGCTGTGTCCTCTGGTGTGGCTGCGCGCCACAAATCAGACTGTGTCCTCCTTGAATCTGCATCTTCCTCGTGCGGCAGTAATTGAGGTTCGGACTCACCCGTTGTTGGCGTATTGGCAGTTTGCCTGAACATTTTGAATTCTGAGCACGATAACTACCCGGGGGCCAATTTTCAGCGTTCAATATCGCTGTAGGGAATGTTCTGGCAATATGCCAAACTTTAATTTTCATAACGTTTTGGGTACATAAACTGCGATTTTGTAAAAAAAAGTATAAATGTGCGTGCATATATTCGTTTTCGTTGCTCTATGGCTGAAGAAACCAGTAGATCAATGCGATTTCACAACAAGATCGCAAAAAAATGAGAGTAGTAAATACAACTGCAGCCAACAAAAAACATATTGGCAGATTGCCATGAAACTTTCTGACGGTGATATTGAGCAATAGTCGAATGTAAACGTGATCGATATCCAAATAGCAACCAGGCTTAGTCAAAAAAATTTTTTTTTAACAATATCCTAGACCAACTTTGATTTCATTTCATCGTCGCTGTTGCTGCCGGACCAGGTAGAGAATGCCGGTTTTTCACGCGCACCACTTTCAAGTCTGAGCAAAATTAGTCAAAAATTATAACAAAATGTGTTTATTGACCCCTCTGCTAGGGTTGGGAACCCGACCCGACCCGACCCAACCGGACCCGAACCCGATACCCGCACGTTTTTTGGAACCAAAACCCGATACCCAAACCCGAAACTACTACCCGAACCCGATACCCGACCTCAATACCCGAACCCGCACTCAATACCCGAAAATACCCGCAAAAGTTTTCCACAGTTCAATCTTTCAAGCAGTTTGGAAGTTTTGTGAATACAACTTTCAGTTTTGTGCAGTTGTAATTTAGACACTTTCATCTAATTGGTAAGTTTCAATTATTTCAGATCTTATTTTATTATGTGGTGCATACTTTCATCCACATTTAAAAATTCACATTTGGCTTGCTGCCAATCAGCATAAAGATGCTCAATATTGATTTGGTCAAATTGAACATGGTGCCAGAGTTGGAAAAACGTATTTACGTTTACCCGAAATACCCGGTTATTCGGGTATTTATATTTACGTTTACGTTTACGTTTTCATAAAATACCGTTACGTTTTGTTACGTTTTCCTGGCCAAAATACCCGGGTACTGGCAAAAACGTAAAAAATTTCGATTGTTCACATGTTCACACGATCAAAGGTCCCACACACGCTAGTTGACGCCAAAATTAGCGTCAACTCAGAGTCAACTGGTCAAAAATTCAATTGACTCTGAGCCATTTACAATATGTATCCAAAAAATCCCCTTCTTTCATTCTACATCAATCGACTTCTCAATATTTCTTAATCAACACAGGTAAAAAATTAAAAATAGTTATACTTAAAACAGTTGACTCTGAGTTGACTCAATCGACTTCTAAAAAGTAGCGTCAACCACCGTGTGGAGCGCCAAAATGCCGCCACAAACAAAATTCTTACGATTTTGCAAAAACGTACAACGTATAAAAAAAGAAAAATGGGCGTATCAAAAAAAGTAACTGCGTACATGCCGCTACACACATAATACTTGGTACATATTTACATTGCCTGAATGTGTTTCAATATCGGACTCCCGAGGTAGACTAGAGATCTGTCGTTTTTCAAAGACTAACAAACCACGCTGTTGCTAGGGCAGTGGACGCTGAGCTCAACCAGTATCTGACCACTGCACACTCCTCAGTGACAGATGTGATGAAATTTTGGGTAGATAATCGAAAAGTTTTCCCGCATTTGAGCGCTTATGCGCTGAAATTATTGTCTGTTCCCCTTACGTCAGCTGCTGTTGAGCGTCTTTTTAGCCATGCTGGGCTTGTGAAAGTTGGTAAAAAACTGCATTTATCATCGGAGACATTTGAGCGAGAATTATTTATCAGATTCAATTACAAAAAGGTTTAAATTTTTGGTCGATTTTTGTGTTTTCTCGTTGTTGTCTGTGTTAAATAATTACCATTTTTTATTGTTGTTTCTCTGGATGTTGTTGATTATGGTGAGCATGTAGTGCTAAAAAATGAAGATATTGCATTGACATCAGTGATTGACCCATTTAAATGTGGAAATAATAGTATTTTCCACAGCACAATGGCAAATACTACGCTTATAAAATTTTTACGTTTACGTTTTTTTTTACGTATTCCTTGGTATTTTAAAAATACCTTACGTTTTAGTATTTATACTTTTGATTTGGAAAAGGTATTTACGTTTACGTTTACGTTTTCCAAAAATACCAGTATTTGCACAACTCTGCATGGTGCAGATAGTTGCCTTTTCCTTAGTCAAAATGACTGCTTGATATCTAGGTGCACTTCTTTCCATTTTTTTTGAAATGGTGTTCAGTTGCACTGGTTGCAAGGTTTACAGTACAATGGCTTGGGCAGTTATTATCAAAGCATGCAGAGGTAGACACTGTGGACTAATCTGAATTCCCCAAAAATAGGTTTCACCATTTTTGGGGGCCTGAGTCACCATCACAGCAAAAAATAGATTTGTGAAGCGTGTGGAAGCAGGCTGGATGCGCGTGAAGCGGCGCGCTTCCACACGCTTCCACCAACATCACGAGATTCTGGGTGGAGTGTCTTCCACACACTTCACCTAGCTTCACTGCGCGCTTCATGCGCATCCAAGCATGTGGAAGACACTTCACACCGCTGGTGCTTCCACATGCTTCCCCCACGTATAAATTTGTGTGGGAGCGCCATATTAAGAAGCGTGAAGTGGCTGCACACATTTCTTTGTGATGTGTGTGGAAGCGCTGGCATGCTTGGTGAAGCGTTCAGGAAGTGTTGGTGTGAAGGCACGTCCCGACGCTTCACTGCGCATCCACACACCTATTTTTTGCTGTGCATGGTGTGCTGGTATCCACCAACAAATGTAGCTGTAGTTGAGTAGGTGCAGTAGGTGAGTTCGGTTGTGCAAACCAGTGAAGGTGTTGTTTCAATGATTGGTGACTATGCCTCATTTTTAAAGTAAGCTCAGTTCAGTCAAAGAAAGTCCCAGAATACAATATTGGACCTGGGGTTGATGGACCTCCTCCTAGGTCTCTCCAAATACTATGTTTTATGTCACAATTTGATGGTCATGTTTTTTTCTTGAGCAACATGATTTTTTTGGAAAAATTGCTGCATTTCCACATGTGTATTTGCACTTAGTTATACTCTTTGTGATAGATACACAACACTATGCTGTATTTTTGCAGTTTTATCCAATACCAGATGATTTTATTACCCAATACCCGACAATTTTATTACATGATACCCAACATTTGGACCAGAAAACCTGACCCGATACCCGACCTCAATACCTGAACCCGAACCCGATACCCGCAAAATTTTTGGAACCAATATCCGATACCCGACCCGAAATTTTTGGGACCCGATACCCGATACACGAACCCAAAAATTTTGAAATTCCCAACCCTACCCTCTGCCCCATCATCTCGAAAACTATGAGACCAAACTAGTGATGGAAAAGCGCCATGGCGCTCGCACCTGGCGCGAGCGCCAAAGGAAAACGCGTAATGGCTCTTTTGGCACCTGGCGCCATTTTTGCATGGCGCCAGGTACAAAACGCCTGGCGCTGGCGCTTGCTAGCGTCAAAGCAATAAAACGCCATGGCGTTTCTGGCGTGTGGCGCCATTTTTCTCTGGCGCCATTGGCGCTTGGCGCTGGGGTACGGAAATCCGCCATGGCGCTTGGCGCCACAGTAATGGCGTTTTTCCATCACTAGACCAAACCTGTCAGTAGAATTGTCATCAGCCGTTTTGTGCTGCGATTCCGGATTTGATTGCGACAGCTCATTCTGGCTGGACCTCGTTTGGCCGAGTTTAGATGGCACTGTCAAACTCGGCTTGACTCCGTAGATTGATCTGGTAGAAAAATGTGCAATGTTTTCTTACCGCCACATTCCGAGCTCGAAACTAAATACCACGCTGACGCTTCACGCAAATAACATTTATCCTTGAATAAAACCGTTGGTCAGGTGATGATAAAATAACTCATCCTCTTGAATAGCTCCCCCTCCTGAATAACTCCCCCCTCCTGAATAACTCCCCCCTCCTGAATAACTCCCCCTCTGGTTATTTGATATGTGTATCCACAATGTGTATTTGAATGATTTGGATGCAGATGAACATGGATTTGAGCATGTATACCTTCTTTTTGTTGTTGTTGAACTGTGAACCTAGATTAAATGAGTGCACGTAATGCATTTATACAATGTATAAAGTGCAAGTTTTGAGGAAAAACAACTCCCTCCCTTGAATAACATCCCACTTGAATACCTCCCCAGGTCCCCCCACCAAAACCTCTGAGGAAATAACCAATAACTCACCTGGCGTCTTATTCAGGGATAAACGGTATACATTTCTGTGCCAGCGCCATGTTAAGAAGTGTAAAGTGTCTTCATGCAGATTTGTTTGCAGATATGTTTGATAAGATGATTCAATTACCATGTGTAAAAAAATGAGTGCTGGCCGGAGCGATTTATAAACACCTTCCCGGTCAAGTTCACCACCCAATTTTTTTTTCACTTCGGATGTAATATCTTCGTTCATGGGGGTGTTATAATCCTGAAACTTTGAATATATAAAGTTGTAACACCCCCCTACTCTGCTTCATTGGGGGGAGGTGGGGCGACTCACTGCAGAGTGGGTTGCCCTATACGCAACAATTTTTTTTTGGCTTTTTTGGTGTCCCAAACAAGTTAACCACCCATTTGATTAGCTACACTTCAAGGGTTGTGTCTCCAGCTGTGAGGCTGGTATAAAGCTGAAATTTGGGGGATGTCTTTCTAACAACCCCCCTTACAATACACAATTGGGGCGGCCTGCCAGCGACCCACTGCAGTATGCATTGCTGCATGTACACTCGTGCATTTTTTCAAAACAACCCAAGTGTCCCAAACAAATTTACCACCCAACTGCAATTCCAAAAATGTTGTGAGAACATACCTGATTGAAAATTGAATCAGATTTGAACCCTAGTTCTGCTTGTTAAATTTTTTCAGTAGGGCACCCACTCCATCCCATAAACAGCAGACCAAAAATTTCACTTGTTTCACACTAAAAAGTTGGTTTACAAAGTTCACTAGGGAAGTGTCCAATGTTCAAAGTTACGTAAACAACATGACCTCTAAAATGCCTCCATAAGGAAATTTATTTGGGGTGAATATTATAATGTCAAAATCACATCATCACAGGAACAAAATTTGACAAAATTTCCACTTTTACATTCACCCCAAATAAATTTCCTTATGCAAGCATTTTAGAGGTCATGTTGTTCACATAACTTTGAACCTTAGACCCTCCCCTAGTGAACTTTGTAAACCAACTTTTTTAGTGTGAAACAAAAAATGTGTTTAAAGTGAAATTTTCTATATGCTGTTGATGGGATGGGGTGGGCGCACAACTGTAAAATTTTAAAGAGCAGAACTAGGGTTAAAATTGTATTCAATTTTATTTCAGGATGTTCTCACAACATTTTTTATAATGCAATTGTGTGGCGAACTTGTTTGGGAGACTTGGGTTGTTTAAAAAAATGAACAACTTTATATGTGGTGGCCAATGCTGTAGTGGGTCATCGGCGGCCACTCACTGGTGTATTGTGAGAGGGGGTATTGGTTACATGGATTGCCGTTTCGGCTGAGACTATACCGTGTGGTTGTCTCTCCTACCTATATGTTTTCTAAGTTTACATTATTTTACATGCTACAATTCAATGTATTTTGTTCTCCACTTATCTTTCCATCTTGATAGTTTGTTTGTAAGACATTCCCCAAATTTGAGGTTTCTATCGCCCTCACAGCTGGAGATATGGCCCTCACAGTGTAGCTAATCAGGTGGGAGGTGAAATTGTTTGGGACACCGAAAAAGCCACAAAAAATGTTTGCATATAGGGCAACCCACCCTGTAGTGTGTCGCCGCACCTTCCCCCATTGATACGCAGTAGAGGGGTGTTAAGACTATCTCCCCCCAAATATTAGCTTTATACGACACCCATAGCCAGAGATATTGCATCTGAAGTGAAATAAAAAGATGGGTGGTGAACTTGTCCGGGAAGGTGTTTACTTGTGCAGTGGGTCA
Source organism: Sphaerolaimus hirsutus (assembly GCA_964036195.1). Lineage (NCBI taxonomy): Eukaryota > Metazoa > Nematoda > Chromadorea > Monhysterida > Sphaerolaimidae > Sphaerolaimus > Sphaerolaimus hirsutus. The sequence continues at coordinate 9,374,405 of OZ038455.1, read as the reverse complement.
GAAAGGCCCCATCATTCGAACAAAACATCTCCAAATTTCTATTTCCATCGTTGTTGACGTCATAAATATTTCCCCACCTTGATTGGTGTTGATGCTTTTGTCGAAATGAGCGCTCTGAATGTTTATGTTTTGCTTGCTTTTTTGCATCTGCCGAGGCATCCCTCCGACGCATAGCCAAGCTAAACATTGCGGCGACCAAATGTGATCATAAAATTTAGATTGTTTTAAATGGTTGCTGACAGTGTTGTCCCTGATAGCGATGGAATGGCGCTTGGCGCCCTTTTTCTGGCGCTTTTCCACCACTAGTCCCCGAACAGGATTCAATATCTGGAAAATCGACGGAATTAACAGATTTAACATAATCCATAACGTTATTTAAGAAGTAAGGAATGGTGTAAAAGCGCCATTTCGCTGGCGCTGGTGCCTTCCAAAGGAAAATGGCGCCAAGCGCCAAAAGCGCCATGGAAAGTTGCGCTTTTGGCACAATAGGGACAGACAAACACAATGCAGGTTAATTTTCACGAGCCTATTTCGGGGGTGGGTTATGCGGTATGTGTATAGATGCTTACAAACTGTTACATCATTGTTATTGTTAGATTCTTCTAGTCTTCTGTGTGCAATTTCTTGAGATTTCTGGCAAATTAATAGACCCCCTCAAATAGACCCCCGAAGCCCCCTCGAATGAAGTCACATCGCTAAAAATTTTCTGGTGAAATAATAAAGTTACATGAAATGATGAAATGAAATGAACGTATAATTAAAATGTTTTATCTATAAATATAAACATTCAATAAACAATGTCGCCACATCAGACTATTTTACTAAAGCGGCGTTTACACGGTTTCGTGTGCCGACAAAAAAACGAGTGAAAAAGTTCCATAATTCCGAAATAAAGTTCCATATCGCTTAAAGCGGCGTTTACACTGCATTTTGTGCCGACAAAAAAGAAGACAAAAAGTTTCATAATTCCACAATAAAGTTCCATATCTGCAAGACAAAGCAGTGAAGTATACTCACTAGTTGAGTGTACACACATGCCAATTTGCAGATAATTCAGCCATGTCGTTCATGACTTAAACACAAATTATAGTTGTCGGTTTGGTTTTCGTTTTGAAACCGAACCGACAAGTGTTATTTGCTTTCAAGTCTTGAACGACAGGCGCAAATTATCTGCAAATTGGCATGTGTGTACACTTAACTAGTGAGTATACTTCAGTGCTTTTCCTTGCAGATATGGAACTTTTTTCCGGAATCATTGAACTTTTTCACTCGTTTTTTTGTCGGCACACGAAACCGTGTGAACGCCGCTTAACAGTAGTAAACTTAAATTAGGTGATGATCAATCAGCTTTGAATGAATCTGAGTGTACTAGAATGAGGTACCTATTTTAAATATTTGTCAACTGTCAACTGTCAACAGTCTTCATTAGCCTCATTCTGGTTAACTGAAATGCATTCAAAGCCGATTTATGAGTCTACCAAAATCCGAGGTTACTGGCATTAAACCAGTGTGCGGAGCGCCTTTATATTGTTACCCATGGAGACATAGGTATTATGTACATAAATATGTACATGGTAGCGGTAGTACTGTATCTGGTTCATGGCAACATCATTTCTTTGTCGATACAGGTAGCTAAGCATACGTAATCAGATGACATGCAGGCATAATAAACCTTAATCGACATGAGCACTGATGTAATTATTGTATTCATAGCTATGAAATGTACACTGAGCAGGCCTCATGCTTTGCACTAATTACTGTTACAGCACTTTGATGAACAAAGTCCTGTCTACCGTATTTCCTCGAAATACCCCCGGGGGTTTATTGTTTCAGAGTGAGAATTTTGAGGGGGGGTTAAACGAGAGGGGGGTATTTCGAGGGGTGGGGTTATTATTTCGCCCGAAATTTTTTGAAAACCAAGTACTAAATTGTCGTCTGAAACGTACGCAGACGTCGAAAATGCAACAAAAATCGCAATTTATAAGACTCTAAAGACTTGTATAAGTGTGTAGACGTATAATCACTGTTCTCACATAACAGAGTCATCGTTTTTAACGTGTGTTTTGCATTACCCAGATGACAAACCGCAGCCTTTGTCATTTACGTTCTCTTTACACTAAATTTGGGGGGGGGTATTTCGAGGGGGGTTTATAAGTTCATAGTGTCCATTTTGAGGGGGGTATTTCGAGGGGGGGGGGGGGTATTTCGAGGAAATACGGTAAATATGGCCTCCACAAACTAAATTTAACAAAATTTTAGTTAATTACCGTATTTACTTGATTAATTCCCCCCTTGAATAATTCCCCCCTCGAATAATCCCCCCCCCCCCTGTTGGACGCGTGAGGAATAAATAATTCCCCCCTTGAATAATCCCCCCATGGATGAACTAAAAATACTGCGCATCTTAAAAAGACAATCGATGACGCCAGACCAAGCAAAAAAGACATGTCTGGTTTGATTCATCCAATGGAAATGCAGTACATCCGGTGTGCATTAATGCAATGGAATGTGCAACATTGTACACAATTAATGTACACTGACGCTGACTCTGACTAATTTTAGGCGTTTGATTAATTGAATTTCAATGAAGTGTGAAATTTAAACAAAAATGTTATATTACCTATCTTGGAAAAAGCGTATTTTGCCAAATGAATTGATATAAACATGCTGGATAAGTTTGACGAAATAATTATTCCCCCCTCGAATAATCCCCCCCCCCTTGAATGATCCCCCCTGAAAGAAGTCTGACGGAATAATAATCCCCCAGGGGGATTATTCAAGCAAATACGGTATTTGATTAATACCTCCCTTTGTGATAGAGCACAGTTACTTTTATATCGTGGCAGTGTCACGTTATTTTCAGTGTTTCTGTTGGTGTTAAAATGGTTTAAATTTTTTTACTTGTATTTATACTCGGGCGACATTACACCCTACATTTTTCTGGAGGGAACACTCCATCATGACATCATAGTCCGCACTGAACTGCGGCTGACTGGTGGTAATCCCAAGCCCTGTAAAGTGTCAAGTAAAGTGTCAAATGTAAAGTCAAATGTGAGATCAAATGTAATGTAAAGTATCAATTGTGTATCCAAATCTTATGTTTTTGTATCCAAATCCTATTTTTCGACATAAGATTTAGATACAAAAAAAAAGGTTTGGATACGAAAAATAAGATTTGGATACACAATTGACATTTTACTTTACATTTGGCTTCACATTTGACACTTTACTTTACTGGGCTTGGGACCACCCCCTGAACTGGTTCGGGATGAAGTGGAGTGGAGTGGGAGTCAGTTCATAAGTTTTCAGTCAGCTGTCTGCCAGCCGAAGACATAAATCATATCTATTTGTAGAGTATCATGTCTGCCGAGTATACACGACATTCAGTTTACACGAATTTGCGATGCCAACCAGTGTGTGTGGATGGATACATTATCACACTGTGTCATCAATGCACACTATATACCTAGTAGTGAAAAAAGTAATAATTGTTTCTAGTTGACAACCAGAATTTCCCTTTAGCGCCCGGCGCCATTTTTCTAGATTTTTTCGTCTTTTTTTTCCTGGCGCTCTTTCATCACTACAAATGTATTAAAAAACATTTATCAGGTTTGTAATTTTCGACAGTCAACTAGTGTGTGTAAGGCTATTGACTCATTATTCAGATATGGTGGGTAATGTCTGCTGTCAACTAAGCGACTCAGAGGACTATACATCCTAATGTTGCACATTTGTCAGGAATGGCGCAATCATACAATGAAGTCATCTGATTGCTGCCTATTGTCGAAAGTTTGGCTGCATTCCATGACACGAGCTCAGTGCTTACTTCCATGCATAAATACAATGTACTTATGTACATATCAATATCTTCGCGTTACTTCTTGCCAGCTGGACGCACATGTGATGTTATGTTTACATCGAACGAGCATATTTACAGTTGAGTACGCAGCGACGGCGCCACGGCACTGGCGCCATTTTTCTGCGGCGTTATTTCCGCCCATCGTGAGTGAACTGTGGCGCCTACTTTTACATAACGTTTTTTCGGTGCTTCTATTTGCTCGAATGATAATGTTCAAATTGGGCACAACAAATTCATCATATGCGTAAAGGCGTTGATAGTTACCATTGCCATTCGGCGCCTTTTTCTCATGGCGCCCTTGGCGTCTGAACTCATTTTTTATACTTGCGTCTTTCACTTGCACCATGGCCTGCTTGGCGCAAGGCGCCATTTTCTGTAGTGGCGCTGTGGCGCCAGTGGGTATTTTTTCTGGCACTTTTCCATCACTAATCAGTACATCGAGATACTATGTTCATAACGTTGATTGTGCGCTTCTGTGTCGCATATACTGATGATGTTGAGGTTATATTTTCATTTCATTTCAAATACACTTTCACTCTTGTTGGTAAAATATCAAGCATCAAGGGCAAAAAGAATAAAAGAAAGGAATGTGCACTAAAAATAAATCATCACAGGAAAGCTATATGATCATGAATTATCGAACTTAACAGCATAGAATACCCGAAATCCTCGAATAAGACCCCAGTGGAGTGGAGTTATTTTGTTGGCAGAGTTTTTGAGGGGGAATTATTCAAGGAGTTGATATAGTAATATTTTCTGGAATATGTTTTCTGTCCTCTAGTAGAAGGAAATGTAAAATTAGTATGCTCGGGAGACTTGACGCCGCACATTTTTTCTGAGGAAACCGTCCATCCGCATTGGGCATTAGGTAAGTCATCACTTTTGTCAATTCTGGTCATGGCATGAAAAAAATGACCTATCAAATGAGTTTTTAACAAACAGAAGCATAGCAGATAGCAGATAGCATTGAATAAGTTCTGATGAAGATAGCGATATTTCTGCCTTCAAGAAACCCGTTCTGTTTCCAGCCCTTTTCTGTTTTGCATTTCGAATGTCATTACATTTTCCATTTCTCCATTTAATGCTTTATGTTAGCTGAAAAGTTTTCAATTCCATTTTCTAGTAAGTGACATGTTATTGAAGTTCCACTTTTCACCTTCCACTTTTCCAGCAAGTGAAAATTTTATACCTTTCCATATTCAGTAAAATCTTAGCTTGCAAGACGCCCTGCTAAAACTCACGTCAACTTTTTCAAAACCGGCTTTGGTTCCTATAAAACTTCAGATAGGTATTCAGAATGGAACGGAAAAGTTAAGGAACAAATAAAGTATTTCAATGAAGCGTAGTGCCTCGATGCAATTGCAACTATTTATTATGTAACTAAGATTTGTTAACAACATCTATGCGAAAACAGATTACTTAATTATGATTCCCCAACCCATAGAATGACGCGACTGAAAATGTGCACATCGAAAAACTAAAACTTCCCTGAAAATGTCATCGATACAACTGTGGGAAACGCGACTCAAACATCATTTCATGAATGTTTATTACTTTAGGTTATAAACATTGAATAATCAGCGCGAGTGAGCCACACTGCCAGTGATGCTGAATGTACTTATGTGTTTAGTGCAGAGTTGTTAAAATTACTGGGATTTCTCAAAGATATGTAAATGTAAAAATAAATATACTAATCCCCGACTGCCGACTCCCGAGTACTGAAAACATGTGAAAGTGGGTACTTTTCTCGTGGAAAATGTAAAAGTAGGTATGTACTTTTACACTAAAATACATAGTACATACCGTATTTCCTCGAAATACCCCCCTTGAATTAGCCCCCCCCTCGAAATACCCCCAGGTGTTCTTGAGCTGGGGAAAAAATACCCCCCCCTCGAAATACCCCCGTCTGGAAAAAGGTACATCATGTATATAAGGTACATGATGTATTTATTGATGTAAATTTGCATCGCAGCGACACATAAACTAGTGTATTTATGTGTACCTATCTGCGTTGATATGTATGGAAATATCTTGTGAGGTCACCTTTATCACTGTTTTGGGTACGTCAAAGCCCATTCATTACTACCACCATTTACCAAAAATTTCTGGCGAAATAATAAACCCCCCTCGAAGAAGCCCCCCCCCCCCGAAATACCCCCCCCCCCTGAAAATTTCCACTTTTGTCATATACGTTCTCTGTACACTCAATTTGGGGGGGGGGTATTTCGAGGGGGTGGGTAATTATTTCATAGCGTCCATTTTTAGGGGGGGGGTATTTCGAGACGGGGGGTATTTCGAGGGAGGGGGGTATTTCGAAGGAGGGGGGTATGTCGAGGGAGGGGGGTACTTCGAGGAAATACGGTAAATGTAAACACATTTTTACAACTATGGTCCACTGGTACCGATGCAGTGTGCCAATTGCCAGCCACTCACTTCAATATCAATGAAAAGACATCACAAAAATGCTGAGTAAGTTGCACAGTAATATCACACTATTGTCAGCATATTTTCCCATTGTACTGCCAGTTGTAATGTTGTGATTTCGCTTGTAGATTAGGGACACCGGTTCCCTGCTGTCCCTCAGAGTCGGTGCAGAAAATACAACCCACACTGTGCCAATGAATATGCACACGCTGAATATGCACAGCAACAGTCGGTCAGCAACAATTGCCACAAACTTCCAGTCATCCTTGATCTGAAATAAATCAATCTGTGGTGTATATTCTGGTACAAGGCCTGCCTTGTTCGTGTGGGAAAACTTTAATAACTTTCTCATGTACCTACCGGATTTCCTCGAAATACCCCCAGGGGGTTAATTTTTTCAGAGTGAGAATTTTGAGGCGGTTATTTCGAGGGGGGGGGGTAATTCGAGGGGGGGGGGGGTAATTCGAGGGGGGTTTATTATTTCGCCAGAAATTTTTTGAACTCCCGGTACTAATAATATACAGAAACGTAGAAAAATGCGACAAAATCACCATATATAAGAGTCTACAGCCTTATATAAGTATGTACCGTATTTCCTCGAAATACCCCCCCTCGAAATACCCCCCTCAAAATGGGCACTATGAATTTGTGGTCCGGGAAATGCATAACAGACGTTCAAAACACTTACTGTGTTACGTTAGAACAGCGTTTATACCATCTACATCCTTATATAACGCTGTAAAAACTTATAAATGGTGGTTATTGTTGCATTTTTCACGTTTTTCTCTCAAAATTGTCACTCTGAAAAAATAAACCCCCGGGGGGTAATTCGAGGAAATACGGTAGATGGTATAAACCGTGTTCTAGCGTAACACAATCATTGTTTTTAACGTGTGTTATGCATTGCATGGGTCATGAACCGCAGCTTTTGTCATTGACATTCTATTTACACTCAATATGGGGGTATTTCGAGGGGGGTATTTCGAGGGGGGGGGGGGTAATTCGAGGAAATACGGTATCTATTCGAGGGGGGGGGCATGCAATCGTCAGTGTCTTTCCAAGTAAAACCCTTTAAAGTCACACTCCTCACAAACAGTTGTTCAAAACAACCCCCCTTAAAACATCCACCAAAGACCTCATTCAACCCAAACAAAAACACTCACACTCTGCTCAACCCTCTCCGCGTGTAGCAGCTGCGCGATGTACACCACGCTGGTGCACACGCGTCGTTTGCACTCTTCCAATGAACGAGATGCGATGCTGTGGCCGCGGATATTACTCGGTGTGGGCGTCTTTGCTATTGTTTGCTGGTGCCTGTGTTTGTGTTTGTGTTTCCTTGCGTTTCCATGCATTTTTGGGGAAACAATTGTGCTGTGTACCGTGTTTCTTGTAATAGAAGGGCGGGTCTCCGATAGAAGGGCGTCTCCAATAGAAGGTACACTTTATTGACTTTTTGGGACCACGAAATACATAGAAGGGCGGTATCAGATAGAAGGGTCAAAAACACCTGGATAGCCTACGCCCCCTCTCAGTCAGCGGTGAATTATAAGTCTGTTCCAGCCAACGCATTTGGCCCAGACCCAAACAGGCGCCTTTGTCGACCCCTTCGTGTTGTAGACACATAACACAAGGCAGGCTGTTTATTGCAGAAACCCCATTGATCATCCCTGGACCCTATTTCGAGTAGGCGGTTTTTGTTGTTCTATTGTTGAGGCATCTACTAAAGTTGATAAGTCCGCCAAAAAATCAATGTATTTCGAGGGGGTGTCAATTCAAGGTGGGGGGGGGGGTATTTTGTGAAAATCCGGTATTTATATAAAACGTTCTACATAAAAATATACAGGGTGCGGCAATTTAGACGCCCCCTCTAGATTTCGAATAACTTGTCACTGGGTGGTCGGATTGACGTCAAATTTTGGGTCAACATTGACAACTAAATAGGGAAGGATCCTTGAAAATATGGCTGCGATAGTACCACTCGTTCTCTAGTTATACATGCAAACTCTGGTTTTGTCGAGGGGGGTATTTTTTCTTCCCACACCCGGCCACAGGGGAGAGTTATTCAAGGGGGGAATTTTCTAGGATGTACGGTTATCTTGTCCGCTTATATTGAATATAATCTTGTGTCTTGTCATTTAGTAAACATTTCTCTAGATGTCTCTGCAATGAACAGCCTTCAAGCCTGTTATATGGGGCATCGTTGATTGAATGGCTCTGAAAAACGCTGCGATTTATGCAAGTGGTACACTGAAAACGAAAATGCGCCGCACGAAAAATAACGATAAAAAACCTGGTGCAGCCGGCCTGGTGTCTCGGTGAATTAGCCGCAAAGGCATTTGTCTCACAGCTATATTTCACCCCTCTCTGCCCCCGAGCCCTCTCCAGCGTGCTGTGCGCGGAGGCCTGCGCCCTGGGGGCAGTCTCAGACACTGTAAAATGCCCTGTAAAATGTCAAATGTCACGCAAAGTGTCAAAAGTCACGTAAAATGCCCTGCAAAATGGCAACGGTTGCCATTTTGCAGGGCATTTTACGTGACTTTTGACACTTTGCGAGACATTTGACATTTTACAGGGCATTTTACAGGGTCTGGGATTGGCACCAGGCGCGCACGCTCTCATCGGTGGCGCGCTCGCCCACCGGTTCACATTCTCCGGTCTCGGTGCTGCTGCTCGGTGACGGGCAGCCGGCAGATGCCAGGTTCGATGTGGTCGTGGCGCACTTGCGCAACTGCGCGGGGTGTTGGGATGTTAGGCACATTGCCGAGGCTCTGGCTTCTGGATAGTGATGGAAAAGCGCCTGGACACGCTTGATAAAATGCATTTGAGTTTACTGAAATGAGTTATTCGTAATCCCCATCAACTGCAGCTGACAGATACGTCATTCTGGTAAATTCAAATGCATTCATAGCCGATTTATGAATTTCCCAAAATCTGGCAGTAAACTAGCATGTGCAGCGCCACATCAGAAACACACACACCACCTCAGATGCATTGCAGAATGTTGGCACTGATCCAAAAAATGTTGTAAAAGATGTTGATTTTCCATCCCTAGGCTGATTTTATTCTTGCAACTTTATTTGTAGCCATGAGTGATAAAAAGTTTTTTTTTGCATTATTTTGATATTTAAATGAACTGTTGGCATATAGACTTCTTTATGTGTGTGTGAAAACATTGGTAGAGAAAGCAGTATCAAAAATTACTGTAAGGGTCATACCAAAAAGTAACGCATCTGACTCGACTCGAGACTCGAGATTTTTGCCCAACTTGACTCGACTTTTCACTGGCTAACCCAACTTGAGTCGCCGACTCGACCAGAAAAAATTTGGGGTTGCGATGCAACAAGAACTCGAGTTTGAAAAAAATTGAGTTTCGAGCCCTAGCCAAAAGCTGTGCGGAGCTTTTGGCTTTGGCGCTAGAACCAAGGCACTTTTACATCACTACTAGGGTGTCAACAAAAACTTTTTGGCGGAAAACGGAAACGGAAACGGTAAAAAATTGCACTTTCCGGAAAACGGAAACGGAAAAAATTTTTGCACCTGCCAGAAAACGGAAACATGAAGGGCTGGAAAACAGAAACGGAAACGGAAAAATTTGATGAAATTGTGCCAGAAATGGAAAAAATTTGCTGAAATTTTGTCGGAAACAGTATAAATTGCAAAAATTTATCCAGAAATAAAAATTTTTGCAGAAATCTTGCTAGAAATAGAAACAATTCACATAATTGAGAACCTGCATGCATGTTTATCAGTTTGGCTGAAACAGAAAACAGAGAATTGAGCCAGAAAATGAAAAAAAGTTGGAAAAACAGACAATTGAGCCGGAAAACAGAAAAAAAACGGAAAAATTGTAATTTTGGCCGGAAAACGGAAAATGAGCCGGAAAAATGGAGAAAAAAATTTAGCAGCCAGAAAACGGAAACGGAAATGGAAAAAAATTTGCCTGCGGAAAGCGGAAACGGAAAACGGAAAGTTGACACCCTAATCACTACTCCTGGGCCCTGGCGCTACCACCAAAATGGATTTGCTATGGCGCCATTGTCGCCCCCACTCCACCTCCATTGTCGTCTCCACTCCACCAAAACACAACGCTCCAATGGAAATGCAAAGAACAAACCACTCTTCTCCTTTTCCGGTCGTCGCGCATGCGCGGCGGCAGCTCGATGCACAGCAAGTAGGGCAGCGTGTCGATGAAAACGCAGCGCACCAAGTCGGGCACGGGCTCGATCACCGTGCGGTAGTGCACGTTTAGAATCTGCGCAGTTTCTCCACTGATAAAAGTGCAACAAAAGAACGTTTCGCGGCACGGTTATGCGATGGTTCCAGATTTGACTATAAAATCAAATCACTGCCATCACTTGTACATCTGTAGGAGGAAACTGACCAAAACAATGATGCAACCGCTTCATTTTGATCGGGTAATTATGAAAAATTTCGGTTATTTTTTGTGTTACGTTTGGTTCTGGTTTTAAGCGCCAGTGCTCGGTCCCGGTTCGACTATAAACTTCGGTTCCAGTTCTCGGTTCTCGATACCAAAATACCGCTTGGAACCGCACGTCGGTTCGGTTCGGGTTCGCTTGCGGGTTCCATTCCCAACCCTAGTGCAAAGTGTAACCAGCTAACCATGACAGTGCTGCCGACAGACACTGTGACCATGAACATTGTGAACAGCAAGTAGCGACCGACCAGGGGAATAGTCAGGCTTGTTGGGGGGATTATTTCCACCTGAAATTGACGTGGATTAAAAAAAATTGTATGTACCGTATACACTTATTTTACTTAATTAAAAATGTGTACACGTTAATATTCGACAACGGTCTATTTCACCACATAGAAATGTGAAAAGTCCGTCAACTTAAAACAAATCATAGACAAAAACAAACAAACCAGCAGAAGGAAGAACACAGTGAGTGTGACCAAAATAGACACGCACAGAGTGATCTTGTTGTTGCTGTCGCTGGGCAGGTAAAACACCAAACATGTCAGAAATGTGATGCCGATGCACGGCGTGATCAGGTTGACCGTGTAGAACAGCGTTTTGCGTTTGATTTCAATTTTGTAGGTGATATCGATGTAGCTGGAAGGGGGCAAATGGCATTGGGAATGTGATACACTAGGTCTACATATAGATACGCTATACCCAATTTGAATTGGTAAGAACGCACACAGATCTGACTTCCCAATTAGGTAGGTAGATTTTGGGCAAGGAAATAGCAGTGCAGCAAAAAGACAAAACCGTTCAGGTGCCAATCCCAGACCCTGTAAACTGTAAAGTAGTGTCAAATGTCATGTGAAATGTCATCCAAAGTGTCAATTGTCATGACAAACGTAAAGTAAAGTGTCAATTGTCACGCAAACTTTACTAATAAAATCATTTTAAATCATTTTAAAGCTGAATTTCTTTTCTTTATTTTGATTTACACTTTACATGACATTTGACACTTTATTTCACACTTTACAGGGTCTGGGACCGCCCCCTGGCCCTGATCTAACGGATAGTCGCAGCACAAATATCGTCGCTCGTGTCTGTGGCTGGCCACGGCCATCAAATCCCACTCTACAGACTCCACGTAGTCGGAAAGTTCGGCACCCACTTGCACTAGTGTGATCGTTTGGTTGTTTTCTTTGTCCAGGATTTTTGTTGATACGTCTGTCGATGGCTGGAGTGTTAAGTGGTGGTGTTTGTATTTAGGTAGTGTCTGTGTCGCATCAGCATGTGTAAATATATTACGTAAATATAAATAGGTATTTCCATCGGCCACATTCACTTACCCCCTTGAATTATTTCCATCGAAATACCCCCAGGTCAGAAAAAGTGATGTTAGGCACCGGTAAAAATGGCACCGCACCGCACCGGCACCTTTGCCAACGCAAGAAAAGGGCACCTGGCACCCTGGGGCACCGGCCCGAAAATGGCACCGCACCGCACCGGCACCGGTGCCTTTTGGAAAAAATGGCACCGGCACCGAAGGGCACCGGCGGGTTGCCGGTGCTAGCACCGAAAGGCACCGCACCGGGCTGGAATTTCTGAAGTAAATATCGGGCAGTTTCTCAGTGGTCTCACCTTTGGGAAGCGCATATTTCCATGAATTTTCAACCGATTTTGATGGTTGAGCACTTAAAATGATCAGAATGATGTGGCAATCACTTTTATGAAGCATTTACAATGATTACAAATGAAAGATAAAATATTTAATTCATTACAATGTCCATAGCCACTATTGTCTACTGATCGGAGTCGTTGCTGTACAGAGAATGGAACTATCTTTGTCATAAACTGACAACAAATTTTGAACAAAAAAGTAAGATAAATATAAAATATAAAAATGATTTAAAATTCAACAAAATGTTAGATTCGCTCATCAGATCACGTATCGGGTATAATGGATTTCACAGTAGGTATATTTATTTGATGGGAGGTTTACAAAATAGGCAAAAACGGTTGGGTAAATATATCGCTGTATTTTGAAATATGAATAAGCACATACTATGGACAAAATTGCACAGCACATGAAGCTTTGGCCGGTGCCTTTCCCGGTGCCTTTTACTTTGCCCTGGTGCTAGCACCTTTGGCACCGGCAAAAAAATGGCACCGCACCGCACCGGCACCGGTGCTATTCTGAAAAAAATGGCACCGGCACCGGCATGGCACCCCTGAAGATTGCAATGGCACCGCACCAGCACCGGTGCTGGTGCCCTTCGGTGCCCAGCACCGGGGCACCGGTGCCCCGGTGCCTTTACATCACTAGTCAGAAATACTCCCACCCGAATTGAGTGTAAAGACTAAAGAGAATAAATAATTACAAAGGCTGAAGTTAGTGATCAATGTATTTAAAGCAGAACATGTCAAAAACAATGACTGAGTTGTATAGGTTGGCATATTGCTAAAAAAACGAAACTTGATAAATGAAATAGCATTTCTATTTACCTGTACCATGTTCAGCTGGCTTCCGTAATACGTCCAACTGCCAAACTTCATATCGCACTTTTGTGAATCATATGGAAACCTGAAATTTTTGACGAACTGATCATTATTATCTGTAGAATCGTTTTTTACTGATTCACTGGCTCAAAATTTGAAAAATATTTACAGAGAACTCAGTAATGCTGCGATTACAGCTCGGGCGTAAAATTGACCAGGCGTAAAATTGATTTTTGGGTGTAAAATTAATTACAGGTGAATGGATAATGATATGGTGTTGTAATTTCAGTCAAAGAAAGCGCACGTGCAGATGTTGCTTGTGTCCAAAGCTCATCAGTTTATTTTAATTGTACTAGAAGTTATGAATTTTGGCACAGATTTTTTAAATTTTACGCCCTAATTTTACGCCAGTTACAGCGCATACCGTATTACCTCGAAATACCCCCATGGGGGTTTATAATTTCGCCAGCAAAATTTGAGGGGGGGTTATTTCGCCAGAAAATTTCGTGGAATTCGTAGTAAAGAATATGCTATTTCATACACAAAAACGGTAATAAATGTGAGAATATAGGTTATATTGGGGCTATAGATGTACATCTGTACACAAATGAGCGTATAAGAGTAGCTGCGATGCAAAAAAGTAGTAATAAATACATCATGTACATTGCATACATGATGTACACCATTCCGGAGGGGGGTATTTCAAGGGGGGGGGGGTTTATTATTTCCCCAGCCCATTTTGAGGGGGGGTTAATTCGAGGTAATACGGTAATTGAAAAAATTGTGCTAAAATTCATAACTCCGAGTACGATTAAAATAAACTCATGAGCTTTGGACACAAGAAACGTCTGCATCTAAGCTTTCTTTGACTGAAAAAACAATGTTGTATCTTTATCCATTCATCTGTAATTAATTTTACTATCAAAATCAATTTTACGCCGAGTCAATTTTACGCCCGAGCTGTAATCGCAGCATAACGCTCACACGCACTGGCCGCACTAAAAGCTAAATACAAAATGTAACAAAATGCATTCTCAAGTGAGAGCATCATGGTTCAATCAGAATAGTTTAATGCAATCTCTGAGTTAGTCCTCTGAAATACTGACACCACTATAAATAACTCACCATTCAATATTTATCTGACACAGGAAGTTATAAATCACCGGGGGCTCCCACATCACAACCCCATTGGAGAAAACCAGTGCTTTTACCATAGTTGTTACTTGTGGGCTGCCGTGTGCACTGCGAGTGAAATGAAGTTTTGTTATACTCCAGCGACATTACACTGTTGTATCGTGCGGGTGATATTTACACGGGTAGATGGGTTCCATGCGGTTGGCATGAACCCGCGAGATTTACGTTTCAGGCGGCTTAGGCACCCCAGCCGCCAAATTGATATTATTCTCTTTTCACGCAGATTTTCAGGGTTTATTCATGTGGGCGTTTTTTGTCGTTCCATATTGACTTTTTGCTCGGTGCGCGTGCACTCGTTTCGTGTGCTGAAGTAAATGTCAGTGTTTTACAGTTGCGGAAACGTCTATCAGAAAACCACTTCCATCTCAACGAAAAGTAGATTCACGCTCACGATACTTTCACACGCTGAGAAGGGCACCTTTGGACTGGACTCAGCATTTGCTCGCTGAGATCCAGAACGTGCCGGGCGGGTTGACGGTGTTGTTGAGTTGACTTGCAAAGTCATTCGGAAATTCGAGAGCCGTGGGCTCAACATGGTGATCGTACCTAACTAGAAACGTGTCTAGTTTCTAGTCGAATCCTCGTAACCCCCGCGCAGTTTTACACAGGGTGGTGCACCCGGCCGAGCGTCGGCTCAAGGTACTGCGTACGCTCAGGGCGCCTGAGCGGCAAGTAGAGAAAGGCGCTCGCGGAGCGCAAAAATTGTAGATGAGCGACGATAGTTTTTTCAGCCCAGACAGTGGAAAAACAGCCAGAATGGCAGGGAGATTGCAGTTCACGAGCAGTGAATTCACTGAAAAAGTTACAGAGTTATTGGCGGGCAGAAAACGCGCAGCCCTCGTGTTTATTGCGTTTCAGCTGCGAGAAAAGCGGCAGCCCACGTGGCCAAAGGTGAAAAATCCCGCAGACTTGACCACAAAAAATTTAGCAAAAGCCCTGCAAAGCATGGCCACGGCATACTTTGCAACAAGCGACACATTGACCATCGAGGATCCAGATGCAGATGATGCAGGTGGCCAAAGCGACCCCACAGAACCAGACGACGATGACGGGGACACAGCGAACAGGGTTGATGACTTGATCCAACTGGTGCAAACCACCATGAAACAACATCAATCCGCGCTGCAACAGCAGCAAGCGGACATTGCCCACTTAATGCAGGCACAGGGATCATCAACAAGCACGCAGAGTCCGCCACCGGATGTGAAGCCTGCGATCCCAGCCATGACGAATGCAGATCACTGGAAACTGAAAACAGAGCACCGCCTGGCAATGCTACGGCGGGATACGCTACTGAATCAAATTATTCAATACATTGAGCTTTTTGTGATGACGCCCGCAGACCACACGCAGTCCTTGTCGCAAGCGGTATTGCTAACCACAGCGCGCGACAAAATGGGCGCAGGACACGTGGCAGGGGCGGCAAAGAAACAACAGCAATTCGACGGGGAATCGAACGCAACCACGGGACCATTTAGGTGGTGGCTGCAGGGAATCGCGCAGCAAGCGATTGGCGTCCCAGAAGCGCACCAGCAAATGTTTTGGAATCTAGTCTTTGCTCATTGCCTAACAGGGGAGGCACAGAAACGATACCAGGCGGTACGCGCAGACCGCCGCCACGACCCCTTGTTTGTGATTGACAGATTGACGCACATCTACCGCGTGGACCACAGGCTATATTCGGTCACGGACTGGTACGCGTTAAAAGCCAAACCAGGCGACTCGATAGTGGACTTACAGACCAAGTTAAGCGCGGCGTTCCACCACGTCAGCAGCACGATGGCAGATGACGACCGCGAGAAGATGATTGGAGACAAATTGTTCATTGAGGTCGTCAAACTGCTCCCGGCATCATGCTGGTACACTTGGAGACAGCGCTGGCAGGAACAATCATGCGACCTAGACACAGCGGTGTCAATGATGGAAGCAGCCAGGATCGAAATTCAGAAGAATAGGGAACAGAAGCGCGATGAACAGAAGGAGAAACGACAGAGCTGGAACCCCAGATACAGAGCGCAGAGCGCCGGGGCAGGGGAACCCGCGGCAAAAGGGACATTCGACCCCAAAACACATAAAGGCCCATGGTGCACGCACTTTATGCACAGGGAACCAATGCCCCACGACCCAGAAAAATGCTATGTGAACCCGAGTTCCACGCAATTCCGGCCCGAAAGGGCAGAAAGCATCCGGAAAGGATTGGCGCGCAGGGGGAGAACTGAAGAAGATGCGATAGCATCCATGAAACAGAAGTGCCAAGAAATGGGCATAGAATACCAGGGCGAGGCCAGAGTGGCGAGCTGCGCCCCAGAAGACCTTCCACACAACGATTGGGATGCATCGGGCAGCGAGCCAGAAGACGAGGGCGACATTAACGATTGGTGCCCACTGGCATCCTGGACACAGAACATGGAAAACGAGCATAGATGCGCGCAACTAGGGGAACCTGACCCAATAGCAAAAATAAAATTCATGGGAGTGGACATTCAGGGCCACATAGATACAGGGTGCAATATAGGCATTTTTATCGAGGACACGGTACTGGAACAAGTGTGGGCGTCGGCAGGGTGCGACGCAGCCGCAGAGCGGCAGAAATTCAAAGCGTACCCATACGCCAGAGTGCGAACATCGGGAGAGGCAATACAAGGGAAAAACCTGCGAGTGTACGACATGCAGGTTTCCCACACAACCCCGGATGGAGTAACGTGCCAAGACACGCTACCCGCAGTAGTCAAACTAATGGCACATTTGCCCCCCGCAGACCCCCTGCTGTTAGGGCGAGCCGCGATTTGGGGAAAGCTGCAAATTATCCAGGATGCACACGCAGAACTGGACAGACTAGCGCAGGTATACGACGAAAAACATGGAGCATTTGCAGCTAGCAAAGAGGGGAGCAGTTTCCGCACAGCGGATGTCCGGACAGCAGCACCGGTAACAATCCCAGCAGGAGCACGACAGCAGATAACTGTCAGCACAGAAAAATCCCCGGAATGGATCGGGATGCATGACAAAAGCCTAGGAATGGCGTTGGACCCGTATTACAGGAGCACCACGGGAGAGATGACCACATTTGTGCCAGGTCTGGTATGCAACACAGCACTGCACCCCCGGCACGATTGGATCGAACAAGCGAGTTTTACACTGAATGTGGTCAATCAGACGGGATATGAGCAGTTTTTGCCGCACAACACAAAAGTGGCGGAAGTCTTTTTCGTAAAAGAAGCGCTGGTAGAAGAAACAGAGTCGGGTAAAGTAACGGGGACAACCGTCCTACCCGAACCACCACCGCCAGACAGCCAGCAACCTGAAACAGACACGCAACTAACCACAGACCAGCAGGCGCAAATCTAGGAGATCTGGCAACGATTGCCGGCGGAGAGTCGAGATGCACTCCCCGAAAAATCAGTAGGAAGATTCAAGCACCTACTGGCCCAGCAAACCGGGCTGTTTAGTTTGACAGAATATGATATCGGAGAAACACAGATATTAGACCACAAGATCACGCTAGTAGAAGGGGCGGAGCCAGTGAAATGTGCGGCGAGATTCGAGACCCCGCCCAAGCGCGCCTTTGTGTGGCGCACAATTGACGAAATGGTCAAAAAAGGGCTTGTTGTACCATCCTCGTCGCCCTGGGCTTTCCCACTAGTGATAGTGCCAAAGGGCAAAGACGATTACCGCCTCTGCTTAGATTTTAGAAAATTAAACGAGCTCACAGTTCGCGACGCCTACCCACTGCCACGCATCACAGACATGTTCCAGCAAATGAGTGGGCGGAGCTTGTTTTCCACGATGGACGCCAGTTTCGGTTACTACAACGTCAGGATCGAGGACCCGGCCACGCGAGAAATGGTAACATTTGTGTGTAGCAGGGGACAATTTTCATACACACGAATGCCGCTGGGCCTCGTGAACGCGGGAGCGAGTTTCCAGAGGCTCATGGACTGTGTGCTAGCGGGGCTGAACACAGAGGCAGAACGGCCAGCGTTTTTTGCCTATATCGATGATGTGTTGGTAGCCAGCAACGACACCACACAGCACATGCAGCACCTGGTGCAGCTATTTAACAGACTGAAATGGGCCGGCATACGGCTTAAACCAGAAAAATGCTTTTTCTTTTGCCAGAAAGTGAAATTTCTAGGGTTTGAACTAAGCAAAGAAGGAATTGCCCCCAAACGCAGTAACATTGCGGCCATTTTAGAAATGCCAGTTCCAACGACCAAACAGAACATCAAGACGTTCCTCGGGAAAGCTGGCTATTTTAGCCAGCACATCCCAGGATTTCAGCGACTGGCAGCGCCACTGAATGCGATGGCGAAAGGCAAGTACCGAGTTAATGGCAACGATCCAATTCCAGAGTACGCCGACTGGTCTGACGAAGCCAAAGAGGCATGGGATACGCTGAAAAAACGGCTAAGCACAGCCCCAGTATTGGCACACCCAGACAGAACAAAGCCGTATTATCTGTACACAGACGCGTGCGATTACGGACTTGGAGCAGTGCTAATGCAACGCGGGGACAACACAGACGGAAAACTGCGCCCAGTGTCTTTTGTGTCCAAGCGCCTGCCGACAAGTCACAAGAACTGGTCAACCATCGAGAAAGAAGCCCTGGCATGCACATGGGCACTCGATCGGTTAGGGGATTTTATCGATGGACAGAAAGTGGTGCTAAGAACAGACCATAAAGCGCTGGTCAGCGCACTGCTGAAACCAGCAAAAGGCAAGGTGGAGCGCTGGACACACAGATGGGCAGTACGGCTATCTCTCAAAGATTTAGTAATTGAATATTGCCCGGGAGAGCAAAACGTTATTGCAGACGCATTAAGCAGGAACCCCATTGGGGACGCAGACGAGATTGCATTCCAAAATGCAAGCGAAGTAATTCGAATCCCACTCGAGAAGCTGTGCCCCCACATGTCAAAGAACACACAAGCGGGAAGCATCGATTGGCCAGTAGAGCAAGACAAGGACCCAAAAATAGTTGATATCAAGCAAAAAATACAGAACAATCAGATGGGGGGCGCACAATACAGCATCCAAGCAGGAATTGTGCTATACAACGCCACGAAAGGCGTAGTCCCAATGGCACCAAAACACCTGCACCAGCATTTGATTTCGCAGGCACATGCAGGACTGACGGGAACGCACGGCGGAGTAGAAAGAACGCTGCAGCGATTGGCGCAGCAGGCAGGATGGCCCGCCATGAGGAAGGATATCACGGACTTTGTGGAACAGTGCGCAACGTGTAAATTAACAAAAGACGCACAGAGAACATGCGTAAGTCCACTATTCCCAGTGGCACCAGGAACGCGGCCATGGGCCAAAGTAGCAATCGACACCACACCGATGCCGAGCTTCGCAAACTACAGACACTTGCTTGTAATAGTTGATTACTTGACGCGTGCAGTCGTATTAGCACCGTTACGACACCTAACAGGCGCACAAGTAGCAGAAGCGATTGAAAAGCGGCTCATTTTCCATTTTGGAGCGCCACAAGAGGTGATATGCGACAACGGGACCGAATTTATCAATAAAGACGTGGACAGCCTGGCAGAAAAATGGGGATTTGCAGTGAGACCCACTACGCCATACCACTCGCAATCAAATGGACTGGCAGAGAGGGACATCCGAAGCGCTGAACAGCTGGTGCGTCAGTGGGCACAGGCAAATAACCAGTCCCGCAACTGGCCAAGCGCGCTGCCAGAAATCTCATTACGAATGAATGTGGCGTACAACAGAGACATCGCACACGCTCCGTTTGAATTGCTTTTCGGATACATGCCATCGATTCTGGGGAAAACAGGAGTGAGAACAGAAACTATCTGTCAGAAACAAACGCAGGGACCGCCAAGTAGCAACACAAGAATGCAGCGCACATTATCCACGATCGCAGACAAAATCCCAGACCTAGCAAGTCGCCCAGGAAAACTGGGCGATTTGTGGCGTAAAGCTCGATATTGCCTGCAAAACGCGCAACAGCGCTATCAAATGGCAAGAGACAAACGAATTAGAAACACGCCGGCAATAGGAGACCGGGTGTATAAACAGAAAAAATGGGGAATGTCTGTAGAAAAAAAACTGCAGCCGCTGTTTACAGGTCCCTACGAAATTCTGGGGATCGATAAATCAATCGCTTTGATAGAAATTGCAGGGCGGGTACAAAGGGTGCCAATAGACACACTTGTACCGGCTGAGAAAATAAAAAACGAAACGAGTGTTGACGCACCCGGGCAAACACTGCCACCGACCGATCCATCCACACACAAATGCTCCCACACTCAGGCGTGCAATAACTATCTATTTCCGACGAGCAGCAGCATAACGACGCCGCAGCTGGCGCACGTGCACGGCCCGAATTTACATTCTCGCACACAGGTGAGGGGACTTCTGACAGATAATTGGCCGGTTGCCAAACCTCAGAAAATAGGTACATTGGCACACCCCCCCACCGCAGACACTATGTCGTCCCTAGAAAACGTGCTCGACCAGCTAGCGGTCCTGCACAGGGCGCGCAGAGCGGGCGGCTTGTCCGACGCGGCCCTCCGCGCCAACGAAAATGCCACGCGGCGGTTAGCCAAACAAGCCTCGATGATGAGCAGCCGGGCGGCCGCACGAACGCACAAACTCGCGCCGGTGAGCGACACGGCCGCACGAAGCGACGGCGCTACAGGTCAGCTAGTCGGCAGAGTTTTTAGTCGCAGAAATGGCCGACAGGTGGATGTCCCATTGCAGGTGAAGCGGCGGTTGCATGTGCGGAAGCAGCGGCTCGCAAACGCGGCGCAGCGCCAGCGGCTTCGCTTCACCCTCCGGCGGCGGCCGAGCTGGTGGAAAAACGTGAGCCACAATTTAGATGAAGTTTGTGTGGCCGAAACGCAGAAGTTCGGCGCCGCAGATGACCCGGCCAGCAACGAGCAGCGACGCAAAACCGTGCCGCCGACCGAACGGCAGGGCGACACGCAGCGCCTGTCGCGCTGGGGTCCGCGAGTGCAGCGACAAGAGGCGGCGCCACAAGCCGACGATAAAGCTGACCGCATGGCTGCGGCCGCGAAAACACCCCCGGACACAGGTGCACTATTTTCAGATTTAGTGGGCTGGGATTATGTCTGGATTCACACTAGTAACCCGACCGAGCGGGCAGAATGCCAGGTATTTCATGGGGCATTCGGGCCCCCAAAAGCGACCCCAGTAGATGCAAAGTTGATAATTGAAAAAATGCCCCTCCTACCCGCGGCACCCATTCGTAACCCCGAATGTGAACTGATTTTTCGCAGAGCTTTCAATCCGCTACAACATGGCATTGTAGGTGAATTACGCAACGCAGAGCGGTTACAGTCATGTTTAGACCTGGCAGCGCGCCAAAACAATGCCCTTGTTTCAGCTCGACAGGAAATCATCACGCTGAAGGCGCAGAATGCGGCGCTGGAACGATCGATGCTGAAACTGCAAGCCACGCCGACAGAAGCGCTCGCACTGCTACGCATTTCGCTCAACAGGGAAACGCAGTTGGCAGTCGAAAAAGAGCAGTTAGAAAACGCCGCAGCCGCCAGGGAAACCGAGGTACAGTGTGATATGCGCCGCCTGCAAATAGAGCTCGATTTGGAGCGCGCCAGCTCGCAGCAGCTAGGACACCGCGTCAGGGCACTTACCGAGGCAAATCAAATGTTAGCCGCCAAAGTTGCCGATCAGGGCAACTTAGTTGAGGGCGTCATTTTGGAGTGGCTGGTGGGCCAGCGACGCATCGCGGCGCTGACGAAGCGGCCATTGCCGGGCGCAAGTGCCGTGCCGCGCTGCCTGGCCGCTAGGGCCGCAATCCAAAAAGCTGAGAAAGAGCCCTCCGCGTATGATATCACGTTTGGGCTGATCCACGATCGCCCAGCCAGCACGCTGGTCACTATCATGCCGCCGCAAATTCACGATGATGCCGCCCACGCTGTAGGTGTACAGGACGAAGCGGCGCAGGTGCATGTGGCCGCTGAAGCTGTCGTTGCCGCCCCGCAGGTGCCATTTACACCCTTGCAGATGCTTGCACACGAGCAGCACCACATGAACGCTCGCCCGCAGAACTCGCCGATCGTGCCGCAGCTGCAGCTGGCCGTGATACCGGCGCAGCTGTCGCCGCTGCCAAGCGCAGCCGCGTCGCCCGAGATCTCCCCAGCCGGCAGTCACACGCCGCCCGACGTGCCCGCCGCGCCTAAGAAACACCGCAAGCGCTCGTCTCGCCACAGCGACAAGGGCGGCAAGTCGCGCCGCGTGTTGGTAGATGATTCAAGCGAGTAGGTAGAGCGCAACTTAAGTTATTTTTCTATTTTTCCGTTTTACGTTTTATCCATTCTTTTTAGTGATTTTTGGCAGCGATTGTGCATATTTACATTTGTGCAGTTTTGTATTCCCTAATAAGCTGAAGGCTATTTTTTCATTTTATGGATTACTAAGTTAGGAAAAGTTTTTCCCAAACAAATTTCTGACTTACGGGTTTTTTTGGTTTCTCTGTGTGACCCCCCTTCGGTTGTCATGGGGGGGGGTGTTGTATCGTGCGGGTGATATTTACACGGGTAGATGGGTTCCATGCGGTTGGCATGAACCCGCGAGATTTACGTTTCAGGCGGCTTAGGCACCCCAGCCGCCAAATTGATATTATTCTCTTTTCACGCAGATTTTCAGGGTTTATTCATGTGGGCGTTTTTTGTCGTTCCATATTGACTTTTTGCTCGGTGCGCGTGCACTCGTTTCGTGTGCTGAAGTAAATGTCAGTGTTTTACAGTTGTGGAAACGTCTATCAGAAAACCACTTCCATCTCAACGAAAAGTAGATTCACGCTCACGATACTTTCACACGCTGAGAAGGGCACCTTTGGACTGGACTCAGCATTTGCTCGCTGAGGTCCAGAACGTGCCGGGCGGGTTGACGGTGTTGTTGAGTTGACTTGCGAAGTCATTCGGAAATTCGAGAGCCGTGGGCTCAACAACACCTTACAATGAAATCTACCATATTCCATGGCCCATCTGAATAAATGAACACAGATAAAAAAATTTCTCATCATATTTATCACATTGCTTCTACTTTGGGTGAATTTTGGTGCAGTTTTCCTCACGACCTTATTCATTAAAATATGGCATCATTCATTGTAAGTTGTCGCGATCTGTCTGTCTAGTTTACTAAAAATTGACATTGATACATTGTTTGTAAAGACACCAAAGTACTAGGTCGGATCTGATGATGACTTAAAAGAAAACAGAAAAGGTGAATGTCCGTTTTCAGAACTATGAGACAGTGCTGTATTTCCTTGAAATCCCCCCCTCCAGAAATACCCCACCCCCTAGAAATACCAGAGTTGCGAAAGTGTATTTACACTTACCCGAAATACCCGGGTAAATGGGTATTTATATTTACACTTACACTTACACTTTCATAAAATACCCATACACTTTTTTTACACTTTCCTGAGCAAAATACCCGGGTACAGAAAGTGTATTTTTTTCTTTCAGATGGCCCTGTTTTATGCTTTTGAGAAAGCATAAAATAGGGTCATAACATGTACAAAAAATAACTGCACAGTGCACACATGCAGTTATGCATTGAATGTAGAAAATATGGCAAATGTACAAACTGGGGCCAGTTCTGCAAGTGGAAAAGTTAAGAGTTAAAACTTAAGAGTTGAGTAAAATGACAAATGACAAGTTATGAGTAAAGTTAAGAGTTAAGAGTTGAGTAAAACGACACATGATTTTACTCAACTCTTAACTTTTAACTTTACTCTTAACTTATCATTTATCATTTTACTCAACTCTTAAGTTTTAACTCTTAACTTTTCCACTTGCGGAACCGGCACCTGGCCTTTGATCTACCTTTGATCAGTACTCATGGTATTCTACAGTTTCATCATACTTTTGTAAAAAGGACAAGATCAATAGAAATTCACCAGCTGGACACAAAGTCAACTGGCTTTTGCATTGACATTTGCTGCATG
Organism: Sphaerolaimus hirsutus; assembly: GCA_964036195.1. Taxonomy (NCBI): domain Eukaryota; kingdom Metazoa; phylum Nematoda; class Chromadorea; order Monhysterida; family Sphaerolaimidae; genus Sphaerolaimus; species Sphaerolaimus hirsutus. The sequence goes on along the minus strand of OZ038455.1, from coordinate 9,350,045 downwards.
TCCAATCTTGCATTTAAGCAGTGTATATCGCATTGCTTAATCAGTAAATATCAACACTGAAAAAGTGCCATTATTGGAGAACTTCATACCACTACAGTATTTGCTACAGTCTGAAATGTTTCATAAAAGGCAGTAGAATGTGAAATGATGCATAAAAATGACAAATATATTGATCTAAAGGTGAAAACAGTGGTGTGTTCTAATGCTCAACAGTGAGAGCTCTTTCTAAAAATTTTTTTTACACTTACACTTTTTTTACACTTTCCTAGGTATTTTTAAAATACCTTACACTTTTGGTATCCATACTCAAAATTTGGAAAGTGTATTTACACTTACACTTACACTTTCCAAAAATACCGGTATTTTAACAACTCTGAGAAATACCCCCAAGGTCTGACGGAGCTTATGAAAAAAACCCTGGAAATATCCCCACCCAAATTGAGTGTAAAGAGAATGTAAAACGTAAAAAATATTCTGCCATAAAGAAACGTAATTCACTTGTTATACAGAATGATATCAGGTATCCAAATTAGTTCGGACGGAATGTGCATCGTGTGTATATGTCCATATTCCTTTGGGTTCCATCTGAGTCGGTAATCTTTCCACAGCTGTGCGTAGTTGTTTAGATTGTCACAAAGAGAAACATATTTCTCTCTAGAAGTTGAAAAATGATAATTTTTACTGAATGAACTTACATGAAATAGGAATCCCGTTACGGTGACGACTTGATTTTTCTCGTGCTGGAAAAATGGCAAAAATGTTTATGACATGTAAACAGTGCTTTAAGCGGATGATCATGGGCCAGTAAGCAGAGAAGTGATGGCAAAAGCCAGAGAAATTGTCTCCGGGTGCCAGCATCACGCACCAACGGCGCCACGGTGCTGGCGCCATTGTGGTGCCCGATGGCGCCATTTCAACACCGAACCAGCCTATGAAGCTGAATTGCATCTTTTAAATACTCAACCCGTCACTTTAGATGATAGCTTATAGAAAAGATAGAAATTTCCAAAGCGATGATAGATTAGCGACAATTTCATTAAGATTTTCATCCACAGCATTTAGTAATCCATTACATAAACAACCTGTTAGGTGTTTTAAAAACCGACCACGTCAGTAATCGAAATGAGTTTCATTTTGAACTGTATCCTCACAGCGGACGATGGGTCCTCCACCGGTCTGGCGAGTTTGTGATAATGAGACAGTAAATCCTCGAATAAACGCTCCGCATCCTGGTGCGTTTTGCAGTGCACTGCATTTTTGGATTGAACTTGTAGTTGTCGAAATATTTACAAAAACATATGTTTTAAAATAGTGTAAATATTTATTGTAAACCCACCAGTAAAGATCAACATAAGAACAGAAATTTGCAGAATCCTCATTGTGATAAAAATCCCTAGATTAAATAAACAGGATTTAACAGGATTAATAGAGGATTAATGATAAACAGGATCCACTTGTTTCACAGGACTGGGAGATTTATTCAAGAATATAATTTTGTATTTACAAAACGTTATCATATCGTATTTCTTCTGACAGAACGGCGTATCTCCAATAGAACGGCACCTCCAATAGTACGGCAGGTAGAAATTACGTTGGAAGAGTGCCTTCATCTTCAAAAATACTTTTAAAAATGGCTCAAACCGTTCTAACAATATCGATTACAATTTCGCCGTGTTAATCGAATTTTGTCACCGTACCTTCGCTGACTGATATTTTAGCGTTGTGAATGTCCGGTACAGTATACTCCAGCGACATTACACCTTACAATGAAATCTACCATATTCCATCTCAATAAAAGCATTAACATAACATTTTTTTCATCATATTTATCAAATTGTAATGTCGCTGGAGTATATACCATTTTTTACTCGCCATATTTTTATCATACTCGCTATTTTCTGGTGCTATTCCATTACTTGCGAGAAAGAGCCAACGAGAGTGAGTGGCGCGCGCTTCAAATAGCTCGCGTCGAAGTCTGTTGACAATGCTGAAATTCCATTAGTAATGATGAGTTTGTGGTTAGCGCATGATGCTTTTGCACTGCTGGACAAAAGTTTCGCTCAAAATGCTGCTGGAGAACATTGAAATTTTGAGCTTTCTATTAGCTAAAAAATCTGTGACTAATCGTGTCCACTGTCCATTAAAAAGTCTTTACCTCCTCTAGCGCTTAGCTTGATCATATCTAAAAATAATTAAAAATCTTATATTGAATCATAAATTCATGCTCCAAAAACTACTCTTGAACCTAGATATTTTATTGGCGAAATCTTGATAGTAAATCTCCTTTTGATCACGATTTTTTGATATTCAGTCCAGGTCTAGAATTGAAGAAGCCGTTGGCACACTGTAGATGGGGAAATCTGTTTCCGCGTTAGAAGATTTTCTGGAGGCGGAACTTTTACATGCGATTGAAATTTGAAGGGAACATAGACCTATTCATGGATCCAAAATCTACCATAAATACATGCAAAATGCATAAAAGAGTCTCCGCAATTGGCATGTTCTTTTTGCAAAAAAGACAAGCAAAATACCATTTCCGCATTCGCTGAACTAAAACGTTCGGACACGTGATCGAAATTTCCTGTGTGCATCAGTTAAATACTTGCATTTCCAGTAGATACATTTTAAATACCTAGCTACCATTATGATAAATTGATATTTAGGTACACTTGGCAGTTTAATTTGCCCCGATATAAGCCAAGACCTTTAATTCCAGTCCAAGACCTTTTAAAAGACTATGTAAAATGTAAAATTCTCTTTATAATATCAAATGTCGTGCAGTGCCAAAAGTCATGTAAAGTGCTCTGCAAAATGGCAAACGTACGTTTGACATTTTACATGGCACGCACTGTACATGACTTTTGACACTTTGCATGACATTTGATCTTTTACAAGGATTTTACATTTTACAGGACTGCCCCCTGGATGCAATATTGTGTATTTTGACTCTAAGCGTCAATAATTTTGACTAGAACCATCCAGATACACGAGTAGTCACGGATGAGAATGAGATTGCGTGGTATTTGCACTTTTCAATCAATCTCGCAGTGAATATTTATTATAAACAGCGCAGATTGAAATTGGCATAATGGCGTGCAAAACAACTGGAGCATGTGATGGATTTGGCAGAGTTTTAATGAGATGGTTTCACTCTAGCCTAAATATAGGTAATTCATTTGTCAGCATTCACATTTATGTTTCCCGCGTTTTACGTTTCTACAAAATACACACCATTATTCACTTTTTGAAGGGAAGACATTCAACTGGGACTGTGTAATAGATGAACATGTTTTATTTCATACACTGTATATCCTTGAATAAGACCTCTCCCTTGAATAATACCCCCTCTGGGTAAGGTGAGGAAAAAATAACCCCCAACCACTTTGAATAACACCCCCCTGCTGAATATCTCCTCTCTGTGTAATTATTTTATATGTGTATCCAAAATATGTATTTGAATGATTCAGATGCCAATGAACATGAATTTTAGCATGGATACCTTGTTTTTGTTGTTGTTGAACTGTCAAATACCTGGACTACATGAGTTTCTAAAATGTATTCATACAATGAAAAACGGGCAACTGCAACGTTTTAAAGTTCAGCCGCATCGACGCACATGCACCGAGAACAAGGCGGTTTGTAAAATATACGAAACCATCCCTTAAGGTCGCCGATATTGCAATATGACGTATATCGCTTCGATTTTGGCACGGAAATCATGATTTCGTCATTTCTTGGCCGTCGGCCAATTCGTTTTTTTTTATTTTGTCGGGCGGGTTACTCGCATAAGTCGCGCTTTTGTGTAGTCAGGTGGTCACTCTTTTAGTGTTCACTGTCTGCAACCGAAACCATGAGACAGCGACAAGAATGAAATGCATGCACGAGCATACAAAAGCGCGACTTATGCGACTAACCCCCCCGACAAAATAAAAAAAAGCGAATTGGCAGACGGCCAAGAAATGACGAAATAGTGATTTCCGGGCCAAAATCGAAGCGATATACATCATATTGCAATATCGGCGCCCTTAAGGGATGGTTTTGTATGTTTTACAAAACGCCTTGCTCTCGGTGCATGTGCGTCGATGCGGCTGAACTTTAAAAAATCTATTGGGCAAACGCCCTACCCTGCAAATCTGTAAAAGTAAATGTAAAAAAGAAAATGTGTAAATTGTGTAAACGATGCCAATGCAAGCAAAAGAATGTTGCATTTGGGCCAACCTGTATTTAGGGTGGAGCACTGTTTGCTGAGAATGTGTTGAGATTTGAGGAAAGAGGCCCGAAATCCACTGGATACATTGTGAAGTGTGCGTAAAATACCTATTCCGTCGGTCATTTTGACCTAACTTTCACTGCTCCCAACAGCATTTTGCTGGAGAGCGGATTTTTATTTTTATTTTTATTTTGTCGGCCACGCGCCCGACAAAACCTGAGAATTGAATTGGAAATTGGTTCATAGGGCGCCTTACACGCATAACTTAACTATGCTTTGTACAGGGGTTTTGTCGGGCGTGTAGGGTGATGTGTGTAGGGTGTAGTGCATAACTTAAGAATGTTTGTAGGGCATATTAAATCTGGCCCCAGGGGTTTTATTCGAAGATATACGGTATTTAATTATACTGGAATGGGATGGAAACTTGGGAATCGGATACGTATGAATGTGTTCTACCTAGTATTTCCATTACACATGTAAATGAAACATTCTAAAAATTCAAAACATTCAAATTCTAAGTAATTCAAAAAATTAAAATTCATGAGATTCACGGAAGTCATGTGAAAATTGAAAATAGCTAACTTTTAATCTGCATCGGTGATGGCTCCTTGACCCTTACGTTCTAAACGCATAAAAGTTTACAGTAGATGCCATTCACTGATTGAGCTAGCACTTTGGTAACACTTTTGGCACTATACATACAATTCATAACTAACAAAGGTAAAAAGCATCTACCGTACCTATCGGGTGGGCGCGCCAGCGCCATCCCTCGCTGCCGAGGGAGGGCGCAAGCGACCCACCCATAATATGGTCGGACACACCAAAATGCGGAAATCGCAAAATTAAAATCGCAATAACTTCGGAACGCAATGCGCTAGTGCAGAACCGACTGCACCATTAAAAAGCCCGTGTCGAAAAGTACCACCATGCAAATTATCACATACAACGGTTGAGTTCGGAGGAAGTTATTACGGATTTTCTTTTTCAAGTAGTGTTGTTGTCGTTGTTCTTGTTCTTGTTCTTGTTGTTCTTGTTCTCCCGACAATCTTCAAACTGCAATAACTTCGTTGAAACATGACCGATTTTCATGGTTGATGGCTCATATGAAAGAGCATATGATGCCATTTCTTATTTTCGGGAATTTTTGTCACAGGCTCCGCCCACTTTGGGACGGGATCTGTTTGAAATTTTCAAACCTCGATAAATTTAAAATTTGAATACAAATGCGGCAATAAAAAAAATTTGTTGGTGTGCGCCATGACTAGAGCTTTCGAATGAGCTAATTTTTGGCGATTTTGGTACAGATTTACAAAAGTTATTCAAGTTTGCTTATTTTGTGTAATATGCGCAAACATGCCTGAACTACTGCTTGATGTGATACTGAGCATGTGACCTTGCATGGTGATTACTATCAGGTCATAAATGTCTAGTGGTTAATGTCAAGTCAAATGTCAAGTTATAAATGTCAAGTCAAATGTCAAGTGATAAATGTCAAGCAATAAATGTCAGGCAAAATGTCAAGTGATAAAATATTTAGTGATAAAATATCAAGTCAAATATCAAGTAATAAATGTTAAGTGGTAGATTTCAAGTGAAATGTCAAATGAAAAATGTCAAATTATAGATGTCAAGTGATAACTGTCAAGTGAAATGTCAAGTTCAATGTCAAGTGATAAATGTCAAGACAACTGTCAATTGATAAATGTCAATTGATAAATGTCAAGTGATAAATGGCAAGTGATAAATGTCAAGTGATAGATGTGAAGTTATAAAATATCAAGTGATAAAATATCAAGTCAAATTTCAAGTGATAACTGTCAAGTCAAATGTCAACTGATAAATTTCAATTAAAATGTCAAGTTTAATGTCAAGTGATAAATGTCAAGTCAAATGTAAAGTGATAAATTTGAAGTGAAATGTCATGTCAAATGTCAAGTCAAATGTCAAATGTCAAGTGACAAATTTCAAGTGAAATGTCAAGTGTAATGTCAACTCATAAATGTCAAGTAAAATATCAAGTCATATGTCAAGTCAAATTTCAAGTGATAAATGTCATGTCAAATGTCAAGTTTAACGTCAAGTGATAAATTTCAAGTGAAATGTCAAGTGATAAATGTCATGTCAAATGTCAAGTCAAATGTCAAGTTTAATGTCAACTGATAAATGTCAAGTGATAAATATCAAGTGATAAATGTCAAGTGATAGATGTCAAGTTATAAAATATCAAGTGATAAAATTTCAAGTGAAATGTCAAGTAATAAATTTCAAGTCAAATGTCAAGTTAAATGTCAAGCTTAATGTCAAGTGATAAATGTCATGTCAAATGTCAAGTTTAACGTCAAGTGATAAATTTCAAGTGAAATGTCAAGTTTAATGTCAAGTGATAAATGTCATGTCAAATGTCAAGTCAAATGTCAAGTTAAATGTCAAGTGCTCAAATATCAAGTCAAATGTCAAGTTATAAATGTCAAGTCAAATGTCAAGTTGTAAATGTCAAGTCTAAAGTCAAGTCAAGTCAAATGTCAAGTGATAATGTCAAGGTGAATATAAAGTGATAACTTTCAATTGAAATGTCTAAGTCAAATGCCAAGTTAAATGTCAAGCTTAATGTCAAGTGATAAATGTCATGTCAAATGTCAAGTTTAATGTCAAGTGAATAATTTCAAGTGAAATGTCAAGTAATAAATTTCAAGTGAAATGTCAAGTCAAATGTCAAGTTAAATGTCAAGCTTAATGTCAAGTGATAAATGTCATGTCAAATGTCAAGTTTAATGTCAAGTGATAAATTTCAAGTGAAATGTCAAGTTAATTGTCAAGTGATAAATGTCATGTCAAATGTCAAGTCAAATGTCAAGTCAAATGTCAAGTTTAATGTCAACTGATCAATGTCATGTCAAAAGTCAAATAACAAGTCATATGTCAAGTCAAATTTCAAGTGGTAAATGTCAAGTCAATTGTCAAGTTAAATGTCAAGTGATCAAATATCAAGTCAAATGTCAAGTTATAAATGTCAAGTCTAAAGTGGCAAGTCAAATGGCAAGTAAAAAGAGAAGTGAGAAGTGAATTGCAAAGAAAATTGGCAAAAGTCAAATGAGAAGTGAAATGGCAAGTAAAAAATTTAATTGAAAAACTTTGATAAATGGATACTGAACTGTGATCCATATTTCTAGTTAATTTTTTTTGGTGAACAATCACATTATGCTATTGTCACAAATATGAGTTGTACATAGAATTATGATACACTCCTTAACTCTTAATGGTGGACCAATTTTGTTTAAGAGACATTTCTCAATGAGTTTTGGATATGTCATTTAACACATAGCATATGCAAATATCGTTGGCACATGCTGGCACCATGCCAGCCAATATTTGTAGGATGAAATTCACCCTGTCACATATAAACTTGGCCCTCATCCAAGTTATGGGTTGCATATTTTTGATCAAAATATACTGCTGTTTGATGTGATACTGCCACTATATGGGTCTTCAACGGTTATAATTTCAAATTGTGCAATTTTATGGAGTGGTGCCATCTATACCAAAATGGTGCCATTTTCATGGAGTGGCGCCAACTACTCCAAAGCGGCATCATTTTCATGGATGGCGCCATCTACTCCAAAACAGCAGTGCCATCTACTCCAAAATGGTGCCATTTTTGTGGAGTAGCACCATCTACTCGCCAGCATATTTATATATTGTTCAGCAAGACACCTACTGGGTGTCATTCGGGGAAGCCTGGGCCACTGGCCACACAAAAGAAGTATATCAGTAAAAAAATGGCTAACGCCAAACAAAAAGTGGACGCTGCCTCCACAGCAAATAGAGATGAAGTGTGTCTCTCAAATGGACATGAAGTGCGTCTCTCAAATGGACATTAATATATATTGGATGCACAAAAATAATGTATCATTGCTTAGAAAATGGCATACACTTCACTGATAACACACTTTACTGTGGCTACATTTCCCACCTGAATAAAGAAACTATTTGTATTACATCACAAGAGTTACATGTATTGACTGTTAAATGCACAAAAGCAATATATCATTACATCTGCATTGTGAGAAATGTCTCACATGGAACCCAGACTTTTACTTATTCAATAGTTTTCAAGGCAGATTACAGTGTTAGATGTACACATCCATGTAAAAAAAGTTTCACACCCTTCAACTATCTGAGACAAAAAGGAAAAAAATTCACTCAAGTTTATCATAGCAGCGTGAGCTTTTTGGTTTTAAACACACACATAGCACAGCTCACGCAGCTGTGATAAACTTGAGTGAATTTTTTTCCTTTTTGTCTCAGATAGTTGAAGGGTGTGAAACTTTTTTTACATGGATGTGTACATCTAACACTGTAATCTGCCTTGAAAACTATTGAATAAGTAAAAGTCTGGGTTCCATGTGAGACATTTCTCACAATGCAGATGTAATGATATATTGCTTTTGTGCATTTAACAGTCAATACATGTAACTCTTGTGATGTAATACAAATAGTTTCTTTATTCAGGTGGGAAATGTAACCACAGTAAAGTGTGTTATCAGTGAAGTGTATGCCATTTTCTAAGCAATGATACATTACTTTTGTGCATCCAATATATATTAATGTCCATTTGAGAGACGCACTTCATGTCCATTTGAGAGACACACTTCATCTCTATTTGCTGTGGAGGCAGCGTCCACTTTTTGTTTGGCGTTAGCCATTTTTTTACTGATACCTATATATGTTGACACAAGGTCATATCTGGGAGCTTTTAAAAAAAACGTTTTTTATTTAAAAAACAACGTTTTTTTATATATAAAAACGTTTTTTTATATAAAAAACGTGTTTTTTTTTTAAAAAAACATCGAGTTAAAAAAAACAACGTTTTTTTCCAACCCTACTCCTAATCTTTCACAAAAACGTATAAAAATGCACTTGACGTCAGAGAAGAAGAGACAGAAAATGCACACTAGAAATTTACATTCACATTTCTGAGCACAAAGTCACATTTTCACTTGTCAATTTTTCGGATAGGATTTTAAAATTTGTATTTTATAATGATTTTATCTTTATATTTATATTTTTCATAATTTGGATCACTATACCGCGATTCCGTTTGAACCCTACCACCAATACAGCGCAACCAAACGGGCACCCACCTCGGGCAGATATCCTGCTTATACCTCCTCACATAGGCGTACTCGAACTCGGGCAGGGGCACGTCCCTGCCGCCGAAGTTGAGTAGCAAGAGCCTGGCGAGCAGGGCGAACCGCTGCACCGGCTGCAGGCGCACGGCCACGCCGCCGCCGCCGTTGTTCGCATCGCCGGCTGCGCAGTAATGGGGATTTATTAGATTACGGTAGACACCAAAAATATCAGAAGAAGTCAATTTTTTGAATTCAATTGATAAATAATAGCCCTGTGCGCTGCAGGACATTTAAAAAAACTTTTTCGAAACTTTAATTTTGAAAAACCACGGTGGAGTTGAATGTCAAGATAGATTTTTCAATATTTTAATTTTTTGGAAAACCATGAATGTTGGAAAAATCGAGATGCCTCTTCC
>OZ038455.1:9206305-9340090 GCA_964036195.1 Sphaerolaimus hirsutus | reverse complement strand
TGGGTGACAAAAAATCACTTTTTACAACTTTTTTATAAGACACTTGAATGGCTGGTTTACAATAATTTATAGGGGAGGGTTAAAGGTCTCAAGTTGTGTAAAAATTCTTACCTCAAAAATGCCTTCATAAGAAAATTTGCTGGGGATGAATTTCAAATTGTAAAAATGACATCATTGCAGGAACAAAAATAGGCAAAATTTACAATTTTAAATTTACCCCCAGCAAATTTTCTTATGAAGGCATTTTTGAGGTAAGGTTTTTTACACAATTTGATACCTTTAACCCTCCTCTATAAATCATTGTAAACCAGCAGTTCAAGTGTCTAATGAAAAAGTTGTAAAAAGTGATTTTTTTGTCACCCACTTGGGGGGAGGGGTTCGTGTGGTGGGCAGTTTTAGGTCGGATAAGATATTTTTTAGAGGATATTTCATGCTTTTTTCACATTGTCAACCACATTAGTGTTAAAACAACACAAAAGTGTTCATTTTTTGAAATTCAATTGGATGCTGGACTTGTGTTGGACAGTAACATTTTAATAAGTTTTAAACTTTGCACCCCACACTGTGGTGAGTTGCTAAAGACTGCCTGGCCAGTGTATAGTAGGGGAGGGGTGTTGGCGACACATCCCCAAAATTGTAGATTTATACCCTTCCCACAGGTGGAGGTACGGCACCCGCAGTGAAAGAAATCAGTGGGGGCCGGACCTGTGTGGGACACTAAAAAAGCTGCAAAATTTTTTTGCACTCGGCGACCCACCCTGTAGGGGGTTGCCGCGACCCCTTCAATTCATGCGAAGTAGAGGAGGGTTTCGCCAATATCTACCCCAAGTTTTAGCTTCTGGCGCATCCTAGAACTGTAGATAGGACGGCAGAAGTACAATAAAAAATTGGGGGCCGGACTTGATCGGGAAGGTGTTTAGTTTAGACAGCATTGAATAAGTTCTGATGAAGATAGCGACATTTTGCCTTCAAGAAACCCGTTCTGTTTCCAGCCCTTTTCTGTTTTGCATTTTGTATGTCATTACATTTTCCATTTCTCCATTTAATGCTTTATGTTAGCTGAAAAGTTTTCAATTTCATTTTCTAGTAAGTGACATGTTATTTACATTCCACTTTTCTAGCAAGTGAAAATTTTATACCTTCCCATATTCAGTTATATCTTAGCTTGCTAGATGCCATGCCATGCTAAAACTCACATCACCTTTTTCAAAACCAGATTTGCTTCCTTTAAAATTTCAGATAGGTATTCAGAATGGAACGGAAAAGTAAGGAACAAATAAAGTATTTCAAACGTAGTGCCACAATAGAATTGCAAATATTATATAAGTACGATTTCTCAACAACATCTATGCGAACACAGATTTCCTACTTAATTATAATTCCCCAACCCATAAGATCACGCGACTGAAAATGTGCACATCGAAAAACTAAAACTTCCCTGAAAATGTCATCGATACAACTGTGGGAAACGCGACTCAAACATCATTTCATGAATGTTTATTACTTTAGGTTATAAACATTGAATAATCAGCGCGAGTGAGCCACACTGCCAGCGATGCTGAATGTACTTATGTGTTTAGTGCAGAGCTGTTAAAATTACTGGACGTTTTCAACGTACCTATATGTAAATGTAAAAATAAATTTACTAATCCCCAACTCTCGACACTAAAACGAGTACTGAAAACGTGTGATAGTGTGTACTTTCTCATGGAAAATATAAAGGTAGGTATGTACTTTTACATTGAAATACATAATACATATTTGTATGTTTTTCTCTTTCAAAGTATTCTAAAGGAGGGAAATGCTATGGAATTCGGGGGTGCTGTTTAGATGCATCTGTTGAACGTATCTTGTACCTAGTGATGGAAAAGCGCCAGAAAAAAGGGCGCCAGGCGCCAATGGCGCCATGGCGCCATTCGGAAACTGGGCGCCAAGCGCCAAGGACGCCACAGAAAAAGGGCGCCAGGCGCCAAGGGCGTCATGGCGCCATTCGGAAAGTGGGCGCCAGGCGCCAAGGGCGCCACGGAAAGAGGGCGCCAAGCGCCAAGGGCGCCATGGCGCCATTTGAAAATTAGGGCGCCAGGCGCCAAGGGCGCCAGGATAAATAAGTGTGTATGATACCCTGCGTGTGCTAAAAATGGTTCTCCAACACTATATTTCACACAATCACTTCTTTTATAATGTTCTCTAGCATGTAATCAACAAAAACGAAACTAGCAACAAAAATTTTCCATAAAATCATATTCACTCACGCGTGAATTTTAATTCAAACGCAATGAAAATTGTCGCAAAGCATTCACCTCAAATAGATTTTTGCAATGGATGTTTTTTGAAGTGGATAAAAACGGAATTAAACGATTTGAATCCGTTGATTGACGAGTTTGTAGGTTGCACGGCCCATCATTCCAGCCGAAGTGTCTGGAAAACCATTGGACGAACGATTTCAATCCACTGGCACTGTATTTTTCCAGCGAATTTCGATTATCCACGGACGCGCTTTTTTCTTTTTATTGTTTTCGCAGCGCTCACTTTGAAATCCTGCTGGCGCCATTTTGGCGCCCTTTTAAAGCAGGGCGCCAGGCGCCAAGGGCGCCACATAAAAAGGGCGCCAAGCGCCAAGGGCGCCATGGCGCCTTTCAGAAAGTGGGCGCCAGGCGCCAAGGGCGCCACAGAAAAAGGGCGCCAAGCGCCAATGGCGCCATGGCGCGGCGCCCTTTGGCGCCCTCAAAAAGCGCCAGCGCCATGGCGCCATTCCATCACTACTTGTACCCCATTTCATCATTGCTTTCCCCACTATTTTCCATTTTGATCTTTTCTGCATCCATTTTGATTTAATTCAGACGTTTTTATTCGTTTTATCAGAAGTACTTCCCCCACTTATATTTAATATTCAATTTTAGCACTTATGGAAATAAATAATAGTGTAGTAACTTTTAATTAGCATTTTTAAATTTCGGAAATAAATTTTCTGTACTCAGGTATTTTTTCCGCGTGGAAACGTAAACGTATTTACTCAGTACTCAAGTATGTGTTTTGTGAGTAAATGTAAATACATTTTAACAACTATGGTCTACTGGTACCGATGCAGTGTGCCAAATACACTCCACTCACTCTAATATCAATGAACAGACATCAGAAAAATGCTGAGAAAGTTGCACAGTAATATCACACTATTGTCAGCATATTTTCCCATTGTACTGCCAGTTGTAATGTTGTGATTTCGCTTGTAGATTAGGGACACTGGTTCCCTGCTGTCCCTCAGAGTTGGTGCAGAAAATACAACCCACACTGTACCAATGAAAATGCACACGCTGAATATACACAGCAATAGTCTGTCAGCAACAATTGCCACAAACTTCCAGTCATCCTTGATCTGAAATAAATAAATCTGTGGTGTATATCCTTGAATAAGGCTTGCCTTATTCGTGTGGGAAAAGTTTGGAGATTTTCTCATGTCATTATCTATTAACAATGGCAACTGTTTTAGAATTTTTGAATTTTGGAGACTTTACTAATTTTTATTACACCACAACCAGGGTTGGTTTTATAAAAATTATTTGTATACAAATTGTATAAAAATGTATTTTATTTAAATTTTATTCTTGTTTTATTTATTTTTTTTCCTAAAAGTCGTTAATAAAATAAAGTGACACCATTTTACAAAAATTGTACTACATTTTTACAAAAAAAAATCAGAATCTGGCATGCAAGGCCAGAAAATTGTTATCATTAGACCTTAACATGAAAAACAGATGAAGTGACAAACTTTTCCATTACTTAAAAAAAGTTGCATGCAGTAGGTATTGTTTGCTAGTTGCAAGTGTAAAGTTACAATCATTGATAACAATAATTTGCATTTTCAGTAGAAGGACTACTGGAGTGTGTGGGTGAACTTGTAAAATGTTATGCAAATGTCAAGTGTCATGACAAATGTAAAGTAAAGTGTCAATTGTCATGCAAAATGTCAAGTGTCATGTCAAATGTAAAGTAAAGTGTCAATTGTCATGCAAAATGCAAAAGTCATTTTAGAAAGACCATAAAAATTGAGCATTCTCCCGGGGGGGCATAAAAATCGTCAGTGTCTATCCAAGTAAAACCCATTAAAGTCACACTCTTGACAAAAAGTTGTTCAAAACAACCCCCCTTAAAACATCCACCAAAAGCCCAAATTCAACCCAAACAAAAACACTCACACTCTGCTCAACCCTCTCCGCGTGTAGCAGCTGCGCGATGTACACCACGCTGGTGCACACGCGTCGTTTGCACTCTTCCAATGAACGAGATGCGACACTGTGGCCACGGATATTACTCGGTGTGGGCGTCTTTGCTATTGTTTGCTGGTGCCTGTGTTTGTGTGTGTTTGTGTGTGTTTCCTTGCGTTTCCATGCATTTTTGGGGAAACAATTGTGCTGTGTACCGTGTTTCCTGTAATAGAAGGCGAGTCTCCAATAGAAGGGCGGCTTCGATAGAAGGTACACTTTTTCGATTTTTTGGGACCATGAAATACATAGAATTACATACATACATACATGAAATACATTTTTAATGATCTCCATGTGTGTAACGTAACACTTTGAAAACCTTGCAGAACATAATCGGCTGAAAAAATGACGGAAAAATAGCAGTGCTACATTCTATTAGAAAAATATGGCAGTTTCCTGGCAGTGTGATAAATAGCTTTATATCCATTCAAAAGTGTTGCTCTATTTTACATGCGTAATTACTTTGTAATCTGGACAATATCGATCACACCTGGATAGCCTACGTCCCCTCTCAGTCAGCGGTGAATTATAAGTCTGTTCCAGCCAACGCATTTGGCCCAGACCCAAACAGGCACCTTTGTCGACCCCTTCGTGTTGTAGACACATAACACAAGGCGGGCTGTTTATTGCTGAAACAACATCGATCATCCCTGGACCCTATTTCGAGTAGGCGGTTTTTGTTGTTCTATAGTTGAGGCATCTACTAAAGTTGATAAGTCCGCCAAAAAATCAATGTATTTCGAGGGGGTGTCAATTCAAGGGGGGGGGGGGGGGTATTTCGTGAAAATCCGGTATTTATATAAAACGTTCTAAACAGCGTTCGGATCAGGTCCGGCAGTCAGTTTCTGACCGCTGTCGCCATAACTCCCGCTGTGGGGGGAATGAAGATATGAAATTTGGATGGGACGTAGCCGACATCCCCCCGATACTATACTCCAACGCAGGGGCGACGGCGACCCCCTTAAGTGTGGGTCGCCGTCGCCCCTGCGTTGGAGTATAGTATGGGGGGAATGTCGGCTACGTCCCACCCAAATTTCATCTCTTAATTCCCCCCACAGCGGGAGTTATAGCGCCAGCAGTCAGGTCAGAAACTGACTGCCGGACCTGATCCGAACGCTGTTTACATAAAAATATACAGGGTGCGGCAATTTAGACGCCCCCTCTAGATTTCGAATAACTTGTCACTCGTGGTCGGATTAACGTCAAATTTTAGTACAAGATTAACAACTAAATAGGAAAAAATCCTTGAAAATATGGCTGCGATAGCTCCACTCGTTCTCCAGTTATACATGCAAACGCGTAATTGTGACTACCAACACCTCGTGACGATAGGCATTGAATGATAAAAACGCACAATCACCGGTGCAAACATTTTATTATGAAGGAATGATGTGCACTGACTCACAAAATGCAACAAATGATCACTCAGGGATCCTTTACTGTTAGTTGTTAATGTTGTCCTAAAATTTGACGTTAATCCAACCACCCAGTGACAAGTTATTTGAAATCTAGAGGGGGCGTCCACAATACCACACCCTGTGTGTCATGTCTTTCCCACCCATCAAAGAGGGATGGTTTTTTCCACAGTTGGAAAATGTAGGTATATTTACTCGAAAAATACGCGTACGTGAGTACGCGGTAAATACATTTACATATACTTTTGAAAAAAGTAATGTACTCACTTTTACGCGTACATTTTAAAAGTACACGCGTACAGAGAAAATGTATTTTTTGCTAAAATCACAATTTTCTGTTGACAAAATAAGAAAAATTTCAAGAAATCACATCATTTTTCTGAAAAATATCAAATAATCTCTAAAAACCGACATTTATTCGACGTCTTCCAGTGTAAAACACACTCTCACATGCAAAAAGTAGTAGCTTTTACATTTTCCAGGGGAAAAGTACTCGTTTTTACATTTTCCTGGCGAAAAAAGTAATTTACGCACATTTACGCGTGAGTACGAGTAAAAAAAAGTATTTTACATTTTCTATACTTTGTGGCGAGTAAAAATAAAATACTTACATTTACATATACTTTTAAGAAAAGTTCAGTAATTCTAACAACTCTGGTTTTTTCGAGGGGGGTATCTTTTTTTCCCACACCCAGCCACAGGGGAGAGTTATTCAAGGGGGGAATTTTCGACGATGTACGGTTATCTTGTCCGCTTATATTGAATATAATCTTGTGTCTTGTCATTTAGTAAACATTTCTCTAGATGTCTCTGCAATGAACAGCCTTCAAGCCTGTTATATGGGGCATCGTTGATTGAATGGCTCTGAAAAACGCTGCGATTTATGCAAGTGGTACACTGAAAACGAAAATGCGCCGCACGAAAAATAACGATAAAAAACCTGGTGCAGCCGGCCTGGTGTCTTGGTGAATTAGCCGCAAAGGCATTTGTCTCACAGCTATATTTCACCCCTCTCTGCCCCCGAGCCCTCTCCAGCGTGCTGTGCGCGGAGGCCTGCGCCCTGGGGGCAGTCTCAGACACTGTAAAATGCCCTGTAAAATGTCAAATGTCACGCAAAGTGTCAAAAGTCACGTAAAATGCCCTGCAAAATGGCAACGGTTGCCATTTTGCAGGGCATTTTACGTGACTTTTGACACTTTGCGTGACATTTGACATTTTACAGGGCATTTTACAGGGTCTGGGATTGGCACCAGGCGCGCACGCTCTCGTCGGTGGCGCGCTCGCCCACCGGTTCGCATTCTCCGGTCTCGGTGCTGCTGCTCGGTGACGGGCAGCCGGCAGATGCCAGGTTCGATGTGGTCGTGGCGCACTTGCGCAACTGCGCGGGGTGTTGGGATGTTAGGCACATTGCCAAGCCTCTGGCTTATGGATAGTGATGGAAAAGCGCCAGGACTTGCAAACAGGAGCCATGGCGCTTTTTCGACCCCCATCGGAAATGGGCCAACGCCACGGTATCAGAGCAAAATAGCGCCAAGCGCCAGAAGCGCCATGGTGCTTCTTCCTTTGGCGCAGCGCCACGCGTCAGCGGCAAAAATTTTTGTCGTGACGCTGGGTGAAAATAGCGTCAAACGCCAAAAGCTCCATGGCGCTTTTGGCTTTGGCGCTAGCACCAAGGCGCTTTTACATCACTACTCCTGGGCCCTGGCGCTGCCACCAAAACGGATTTGCCACGGTGTTTTTGTCCCCTGGCGCTCAAACACAACAGTCCAATGGAAATGCAAGGAACAAACCACTCTTCTCCTTTTCCGGTCGTCGCGCATGCGCGGCGGCAGCTCGATGCACAGCAAGTAGGGCAGCGTGTCGATGAAAACGCAGCGCACCAAGTTGGGCACGGGCTCGATCACCGTGCGATAGTGCACGTTTAGAATCTGCGCAGTTTCTCCACTGATCAGTGAAAAGTGCAACAAAAGAGCGTTTCGCGGCACGGTTATGAGATGGTTCCAGATTTGACTATAAAATCAAATCACCGCCATCACTTGTACATATTTATGTAGGAGGAAACTGACCAAAACAATGATGCAACCGCTTCATTTTGATCGGGTAATTATGAAAAATTTCGGTTATTGTTTGTGTTACGTTTGGTTCTGGTTTTAAGCGCCAGTGCTCAGTCCCGGTTCGGCTATAAACTTCGGTTCCAGTTCGCGGTTCTCGATACCAAAATATGCTTGGAACCGCACATCGGCTCAGTTCGGGTTCGCTTGCGGGTTCCATTCCCAACCCTAGTGTAAAGTGTAACCAGCTAACCATGACAGTGCTGCCGACAGACACTGTGACCATGAACATTGTGAACAGCAAGTAGCGACCGACCAGGGGAATAGTCAGGCTTGTTGGGGGGATTATTTCCACCTGAAATTGACGTGGATTAAAAAAAATTGTATGTACCGTATACACTTATTTTACTTAATTAAAAATGTGTACACGTTAATATTCGACAACGGTCTATTTCACTACATAGAAATGTGTAAAGTCCGTCAACTTAAAACAAATCATAGACAAAAACAAACAAACCAGCAGAAGGAAGAACACAGTGAGTGTGACCAAAATAGACACGCACAGAGTGATCTTGTTGTTGCTGTCGCTGGGCAGGTAAAACACCAAACATGTCAGAAATGTGATGCCGATGCACGGCGTGATCAGGTTGACCGTGTAGAACAGCGTTTTGCGTTTGATTTCAATTTTGTAGGTGATATCGATGTAGCTGAAAGGGGGCAAATGGCATTGGAAATGTGATACACTAAATCTACATATAGTCGATATAGAACGCTATACCCAATTTGAATTGGGAAGAACGCACACAGATCTGACTTCCCAATTAGGTAGGTAGATTTTGGGCAAGGAAATAGCAGTGCAGCAAAAAGACAAAACCGTTCAGGTGCCAATCCCAGACCCTGTAAACTGTAAAGTAGTGTCAAATGTCATGTGAAATGTCATCCAAAGTGTCAATTGTCATGACAAACGTAAAGTAAAGTGTCAATTGTCACGCAAACTTTACTAATAAAATCATTTATTTTCTTTATTTTGATTTACACTTTACATGACATTTGACACTTTATTTCACACTTTACAGGGTCTGGGACCGCCCCCTGGCCCTGATCTAACGGATAGTCGCAGCACAAATATCGTCGCTCGTGTCTGTGGCTGGCCACGGCCATCAAATCCCACTCTACAGACTCCACGTAGTCGGAAAGTTCGGCACCCACTTGCACTAGTGTGATCGTTTGGTTGTTTTCTTTGTCCAGGATTTTTGTTGATACGTCTGTCGATGGCTGGAGTGTTAAGTGGTGGTGTTTGGATTTAGGTAGTGTCTGTGTCGCATCAGCGTGTGTAAATATATTACGTAAATATAAATAGGTATTTCCATCGGCCACATTCACTTACCCCCTTGAATTATTTCCATCGAAATACCCCCAGGTCAGAAATACTCCCACCCGAATTGAGTGTAAAGACTAAAGAGAATAAATAATTACAAAAGCTGAAGTTAGTGATCAATGTATTTAAAGCAGAACATGTCAAAAACAATGACTGAGTTGTATAGGTTGGCATATTGCTAAAAAAACGAAACTTGATAAATGAAATAGCATTTCTATTTACCTGTACCATGTTCAGCTGGCTTCCGTAATACGTCCAACTGCCAAACTTCATATCGCACTTTTGTGAATCATATGGAAACCTGAAATTTTTGACGAACTGATCATTATTATCTGTAGAATCGTTTTTTACTGATTCACTGGCTCAAAATTTGAAAAATATTTACAGAGAACTCAGTAATGCTGCGATTACAGCTCGGGCGTAAAATTGACCAGGCGTAAAATTGATTTTTGGGTGTAAAATTAATTACAGGTGAATGGATAATGATATGGTGTTGTAATTTCAGTCAAAGAAAGCGCACGTGCAGATGTTGCTTGTGTCCAAAGCTCATCAGTTTATTTTAATTGTACTAGAAGTTATGAATTTTGGCACAGATTTTTTTAATTTTACGCCCTAATTTTACGCCAGTTACAGCGCATACCGTATTACCTCGAAATAACCCCATGGGTGTTTATAATTTCGCCAGCAAAATTTGAGGGGGGGTTATTTCGCCAGAAAATTTCGTGGAATTCGTAGTAAAGAATATGCTATTTCATACACAAAAACGGTAATAAATGTGAGAATATAGGTTATATTGGGGCTATAGATGTACATCTGTACACAAATAAGCGTATAAGAGTAGCTGCGATGCAAATAAGTAGTAATAAATACATCATGTACATTGCATACATGATGTACACCATTCCGGAGGGGGGGTATTTCGAGGGGGGGGGGTTTATTATTTCCCCAGCCCATTTTGAGGGGGGGGTTAATTCGAAGGGGGGGGGGTTAATTCAAGGGGGTGATAATTCGAGGTAATACGGTAATTGAAAAAATTGTGCTAAAATTCATAACTCCGAGTACGATTAAAATAAACTCATGAGCTTTGAACACAAGAAACGTCTGCATCTAAGCTTTCTTTGACTGAAAAAACAATGTTGTATCTTTATCCATTCATCTGTAATTAATTTTACTATCAAAATCAATTTTACGCCCAGTCAATTTTACGCCCGAGCTGTAATCGCAGCATAACGCTCACACGCACTGGCCGCACTAAAAGCTAAATACAAAATGTAACAAAATGCATTCTCAAGTGAGAGCATCATGGTTCAATCAGAATAGTTTAATGCAATCTCTGAGTTAGTCCTCTGAAATACTGACACCACTATAAATAACTCACCATTCAATATTTATCTGACACAGGAAGTTATAAATCACCGGGGGCTCCCACATCACAACCCCATTGGAGAAAACCAGTGCTTTTACCATAGTTGTTACTTGTGGGCTGCCGTGTGCACTGCGAGTGAAATGAAGTTTTGTTATACTCCAGCGACATTACACCTTACAATGAAATCTACCATATTCCATGGCCCATCTGAATAAATGAACACAGATAAAAAAATTTCTCATCATATTTATCACATTGCTTCTACTTTGGGTGAATTTTGGTGCAGTTTTCCTCACGACCTTATTCATTAAAATATGGCATCATTCATTGTAAGTTGTCGCGATCTGTCTGTCTAGTTTACTAAAAATTGACATTGATACATTGTTTGTAAAGACACCAAAGTACTAGGTCGGATCTGATGATGACTTAAAAGAAAACAGAAAAGGTGAATGTCCGTTTTCAGAACTATGAGACAGTGCTGTATTTCCTTGAAATCCCCCCCTCCAGAAATACCCCACCCCCTAGAAATACCCCCAAGGTCTGACGGAGCTTATGAAAAAAACCCTGGAAATATCCCCACCCAAATTGAGTGTAAAGAGAATGTAAAACGTAAAAAATATTCTGCCATAAAGAAACGTAATTCACTTGTTATACAGAATGATATCAGGTATCCAAATTAGTTCGGACGGAATGTGCATCGTGTGTATATGTCCATATTCCTTTGGGTTCCATCTGAGTCGGTAATCTTTCCACAGCTGTGCGTAGTTGTTTAGATTGTCACAAAGAGAAACATATTTCTCTCTAGAAGTTGAAAAATGATAATTTTTACTGAATGAACTTACATGAAATAGGAATCCCGTTACGGTGACGACTTGATTTTTCTCGTGCTGGAAAAATGGCAAAAATGTTTATGACATGTAAACAGTGCTTTAAGCGGATGATCATAAGCCAGTAAGCAGAGAAGTGATGGCAAAAGCCAGAGAAATTGTCTCCGGGTGCCAGCATCACGCACCAACGGCGCCACGGTGCTGGCGCCATTGTGGTGCCCGATGGCGCCATTTCAACACCGAACCAGCCTATGAAGCTGAATTGCATCTTTTAAATACCCAACGCGTCACGTTAGATGATAGATTATAGAAAAGATAGAAATTTCCAAAGCGATGATAGATTAGCGACAATTTCATTAAGATTTTCATCCACAGCATTTAGTAATCCATTACATAAACAACCTGTTAGGTAATTAAAAAACCGACCACGTCAGTAATCGAAATGAGTTTCATTTTGAACTGTATCCTCACAGCGGACGATGGGTCCTCCACCGGTCTGGCGAGTTTGTGATAATGAGACAGTAAATCCTCGAATAAACGCTCCGCATCCTGGTGCGTTTTGCAGTGCACTGCATTTTTGGATTGAACTTGTAGTTGTCGAAATATTTACAAAAAAAATATATTTGAAAATAGTGTAAATATTTATTGTAAACCCACCAGTAAAGATCAACATAAGAACAGAAATTTGCAGAATCCCCATTGTGATAGTGAATTTTAATTCGGGTAGCCTTTGATATTACCGGCACATTGATCGACGTGATTGATAAACGTTGGTGTATTTATGGATAGATAGATAGATAATTAAAAGGGGTCTGTCAGAATTTTTCACAAAGTCGGAAAACTGTAGTCTTCTGTGTAGCTCATGCGATGCAGTCAATATCAATGATTAAAAAAGCACTGAACAAAAGAACATGAAAGCACACCCCCTGAATAATTTGTTAACAACCAAAACCGGTGTTTCAATAACCATGAACAAAGTTTCGCTGTGACTTACCGTATTGTGCCAAACTGGTGCCGTATCATATCGTATTTCTTCTGACAGAACGGCATATCTCCAATAGAACGGCACCTCCAATAGTACCGCAGGTAGAAATTACGTTGGAAGAGTGCCTTCATCTTCAAAAAGACTTTCAAAGATGGCTCAACGTTATAACAATATCGATTACAATTTTGCCGTGTTAATCGACTTTTGTCACCGTACCTTCGCTGACTGGCATTTTAGCGTTGTGAATGTCCGGTACGGTATACTCCAGCGACATTACACTTTACAATGAAATCTACCATATTCCATCTGAATAAAAGTACTAACATAACATTTTTTTCATCATATTTATCAAATCTTTGATAAAAATGATGAAAAAATGTTATGTTTGTTCTTTTATTCAGATAGAATATGGTAGATTTCATTGTAAGGTGTAATGTCGCTGGAGTATATACCATTTTTTACTCGCCATATTTCTATCACACTCGCGATTTTCTGGTGCTATTCCATTCCATTACTTGCGAGAAAGAGCCGACGAGAGTGAGTGACGCGCGCTTCAAATAGGTCGCGTCGAAGTCTGTTGACAATGCTGAAATTCCATTAGTAATGATGAGTTTGTGGTTAGCGCATGATGCTTTTGCACTGCTGGACAAAAGTTTCGCTCAAAATGCTGCTGGAGAACATTGAAATTTTGAGCTTTCTATTAGCTAAAAAATCTGTGACTAATCGTGTCCACTGTCCAGTAAAGAGTCTTTACTTTCTCTAGCGCTTAGCTTGATCATATCTAAAAATAATTAAAAATCTTATATTGAATCATAAATTCATGCTCCAAAAACTACTCTTGAACCTAGATATTTTATTGGCGAAATCTTGATAGTAAATCTCCTTTTGATCACGATTTTTTGATATTCAGTCCAGGTCTAGAATTGAAGAAGCCGTTGGCACACTGTAGATGGGGAAATCTGTTTCCGCGTTAGAAGATTTTCTGGAGGCGGAACTTTTACATGCGATTGAAATTTGAAGGGAACATAGACCTATTCATGGATCCAAAATCTACCATAAATACATGCAAAATGCATAAAAGAGTCTCCGCAATTGGCATGTTCTTTTTGCAAAAAAGACAAGCAAAATACCATTTCCGCATTCGCTGAACTAAAACGTTCGGACACGTGATCGAAATTTCCTGTGTGCATTAGTTAAATACTTGCATTTCCTGTAGATACATTTTAAATACCTACCGTATTACCTCGAAATACCCCCAGGGGGTTTATAATTTCGCCAGCAAAATTTGAGGGGGGATAATTCGAGGGGGGGTTTATTCGAGGGGGGGTCTATTATTTCGCCAGAAATTTTCGGAAATTCCCCATACGCAGACGTAGAAAAATCGAACATTCACATAGATTTATATGTGTTTTTAGGCATATATTACTGTATATACACAAAAACCCTTCCCTAACGTCACTTAATCATCAGTTTTAACGTGTGTTCTGCATAGTACAGATCACAAACTGCGGTATTTGTCATGTACGTTCACGTTACACTCAATTTTAGGGGGGGGGTATTTCGAGGGGGGGGGGTTATTTTTTCCTCAGCCGAAATTTAGGGGGGGGATTTCGAGGGGGGGTTAATTCAAGGGGGGATAATTCGAGGTAATACGGTAGCTACCATTATGATAAATTGATATTTAGGTACACTTGGCAGTTTAATTTGCCCCGATATAAGCCAAGACCTTTAATTCCAGTCCAAGACCTTTTAAAAGACTATGTAAAATGTAAAATTCCCTTTTATAATATCAAATGTCGTTCATGTAAAGTGCTCTGCAAAATGGCAAGATACGTTTGACATTTTACATGGCACGCACTGTACATGACTTTTGACACTTTGCATGACATTTGATCTTTTACAAGGATTTTACATTTTACATTTTACAGGACTGCCCCCTGGATGCAATATTGTGTATTTTGACTCTAAGCGTCAATAATTTTGACTAGAACCATCCAGATGCACGAGTAGTCACGGATGAGAATGAGATTGCGTGGTATTTGCACTTTTCAATCAATCTCGCAGTGAATATTTATTATAAACAGC
This sequence comes from Sphaerolaimus hirsutus, assembly GCA_964036195.1. Lineage (NCBI taxonomy): Eukaryota > Metazoa > Nematoda > Chromadorea > Monhysterida > Sphaerolaimidae > Sphaerolaimus > Sphaerolaimus hirsutus. The sequence continues at coordinate 9,325,721 of OZ038455.1, read as the reverse complement.
GCTGATTGAAATTGGCATAATGGCGTGCAAAACAACTGGAGCATGTGATGGATTTGGCAGAGTTTTAATGAGATGGTTTCACTTTAGCCTAAATATAGGTAATTCATTTGTCAGCATTCACATTTATGTTTCCCGCGTTTTACGTTTCTACAAAATACACACCATTATTCACTTTTTGAAGGGAAGACATTCAACTGGGACTGTGTAATAGATGAACATGTTTTATTTCATACACTGTATATCCTTGAATAAGACCTCTCCCTTGAATATTACCCCCTCTGGGTCTGGTGAGGAAAAAATAACCCCCAACCACTTTGAATAACACCCCCCTGCTGAATATCTCCTCTCTGTGTAATTATTTTATATGTGTATCCAAAATATGTATTTGAATGATTCAGATGCCAATGAACATGAATTTGAGCATGGATACCTTGTTTTTGTTGTTGTTGAACTGTCAAATACCTGGACTTGGACTACATGAGTTTCTGAAATGTATTCATACAATGAAAAACGTGCAACTGCAACGTTTTAAAGTTCAGCCACATCGACGCACATGCACCGAGAACAAGGCGGTTTGTAAAATATCCGAAACCATCCCTTAAGGTCGCCGATATTGCAATATGACGTATATCGCTTCGATTTTGGCACGGAAATCATGATTTCGTCATTTCTTGGCCGTCGGCCTATTCGTTTTTTTTTTATTTTGTCGGGCGGGTTACTCGCATAAGTCGCGCTTTTGTGTAGTCAGGTGGTCACTCTTTTAGTCTTCACTGTCTGCAACCGAAACCATGAGGGCAGCGACAAGAAAGAAATGCATGCACGAGCGTACAAAAGCTCGATTTATGCGAGTAACCCGCCCGACAAAATAAAAGAAAGCGAATTGGCAGACGGCCAAGAAATGACGAAATAGTAATTTCCGGGCCAAAATCGAAGCGATATACGTCATATTGCAATATCAGCGACCTTAAGGGATGGTTTCGTATATTTTACAAACCGCCTTGCTCTCGGTGCATGTGCGGCAATGCGGCTGAACTTTAAAAAATCTATCGGGCGAACGCCCTACCCTACAAATCTGTAGGGAGAATTAAATCTGGCCCCAGGGGTTTTATTCGAAAATATACGGTATTTCATTATACTGGAATGGGATGGAAACTTGGGAATCGGATACGTATCAATGTGTTCTACCTAGTATTTCCATTACACATGTAAATGAAACATTCTAAAAATTCAAAACATTCAAATTCTAAGTAATTCAAAAAATTAAAATTCATGAGATTCACGGAAGTCATGTGAAAATTGAAAATAGCTAACTTTTAATCTGCATCGGTGATGGCTCCTTGACCCTTACGTTCTAAACGCATAAAAGTTTACAGTAGATGCCATTCACTGATTGAGCTAGCACTTTGGTAACACTTTTGGCACTATACATACAATTCATAACTAACAAAGGTAAAAAGCATCTACCGTACCTATACAAAAACACAGAATGAAACTACTACGATGTGCCATTGCGTCCATCATTTGTATACTAATTGTGATCAATAGTAAAGGGGCAGATTGTGATAAAAGTAAGTTTTACGAGTTGCAAAAAATCATTCATACTCCGTGTCAACTGATATTTACATTTGTGTTTCGTTTTATTGACATATTGATGTTTATGAAATCGTTTTCATAGTTGATCGAAGCTGTTGTCGCAGACATATTTGACATCATTGTTTGCTGCAAAGACAAATCGAAGTGAATACCAGAGTTGGAAAAACGTATTTACGTTTACCGGAAATACCCGGTTATTCGGGTATTTATACTTACGTTTACGTTTACGTTTTCCAAAAATACCATTACGTTTTGTTACGTTTTCCTGACAAAAATACCCGGGTACTAGGGAAAACGTAAAAATCATGTGGAAAATATAAAAAACTGCTATTTATTTGAAATATTTTCAAAACCCTATGCATAAAGTTCGTGCGCGGCGACTTTTGGTGTGTTTATGTATTGAGATTCATTATGACAACGCGCTAGGGTGCTGATATTGGTGGAAAGAGATAGACAAAACATTTATCTACCAACCTATAAAATGCACCCTAGCTTTATCCTACGCCCCATTCCGTGTAGAGTCCCCAAAATGAAATTGGCGTAGACAAAAGTTCATGCGCCAGGAACAAAAGTTCACTTCTACAATAACGCTAGGATGGTACGATAAGGTTGGGGGCTGGAATTTCATACTTTGTAATGAAATGTTCTGGCTATATTTTGATACAAAAATCAGGCCCCCCTAGCACATTGTCATCACAAATCGCAATTATAAACACACAAAAGTTGCCCGTGCAGAAACCTTATGCGCGGGGTGTATTAGATGCCACTCACCGTGTACTTGACAATGAATAAATACTTCACATTATTCATCATGTTCATCAAACTGTAAAAATAGGTGAGGTTTTTTTCACACGCTCTGATGATGGGAGTGCTTCAAAATATTTTTATGTTTACATTTTTTTTAACGTTTACCCGGGTACTTTCAAAGTATTTTACGCTTTTAGTATCATTACTTAAAATTGAGAAAAGGTATTTACGTTTACGTTTACGTTTTCCAAAAATACCAGTATTTGTACAACTCTGGTGAATACTGAGTTTCGAATTGTGTTTCTGCACTTGGTTCATTAATTTCATGCATCCCATTCCATAAATAGATGGGACTTATTCAAAAGGGGGCCTTTTTCGCCCAGTCAAATCTGAAGTATTAAATGTGGGATTGTCAATATGAAGATTTATGGTAATTCATTTTCTAGATGCACCAGTATTTAAAATGGGAACTGGAAAGGATGACAAGAACATCGGAGATTTGGCTAGAGGACAGGTATATGGGCTATTCCAACTTGAATTGTTAAAAGTACATACTAACGTTTTTCAAAGTATAGGTAGGTAGATGTAAAGTATTTTTATTTTACTCATTGCCTGAATAAAGAAAATGTAAAGTAAAGTTTTTACTGAGCTTGGCTAAACGTATACCAAGCTGTCTGCATCCTTTGCAGTTTGCACAGACCGTTACCATAATTTGATGAATAACATGTTGTGATCACAGAAACACCATGTGAACGCTGCTTAATAACTGTGGGGCAGGCCTGATACGCACATCTGCCCGATCCGCATATTTGCCCGTTTTTTTCACTTGACACTTTTTCAAGTGATTTTCAGATATGAGTAAAGTGAAAAAAGTTGTGCAATGACATACGTGAACTTTTTTCACTTTACTCATATCTGAAAATCACTTGAAAAAGTGTCAAGTGAAAAAAACGGGCAAATGTGCGTATCGGGCAAGATGTGCGTATCAGTGCACCCCCATAACTGTATCGATTTTTGATCATTTTCTCAGCGACCCCAACCAACAACGACAACGACAACGACAACAACAACAAGGACATATACAAGAGGGAGATGGGCTGCTGTGGATAGCAATTGACTTAAAAAAGCACTGCGTTGAGTGGTGATTAGTATTCTAAGTGACAGTGACAAACATTATTATTTTACTACCTAGTTGAAATATAATATATATGAGAAAGTAAATACCGTATTACCTCGAATTATCCCCCCTCGAATTAACCCCCCCCCCTCAAATTTTGCTGGCGAAATAATAAACCCCCATGGGGGTATTTCGAGGTAATACGGTATTTCAAGCTTTAAGAACATTTCGAACAGAAATCACTGAGAAAATAACTGTGTAAATGTTGAATGGTGCTGAAATTAATGAGACAACACTTGCTGAAGACTAGTACCGTATTTCCTCGAAATACCCCCCGGGGGGTGATTGTTTCATAGTGGTCCCGAGAGGGGGGGGGGTTAAACGAGGGGGGGGTATTTCGAGGGGGGGGGGGGTATTATTTCACAAGAAAATTTTTGAAATCCCAGTACGAAAAAGTCGTCTGAAACGTACGCAGACGTCAAAAAATACAACAAAAACCGCCATTTATAAGGTTATGTAGACTAATATTAGTACGTAGATGGTATGTACACTGTTCTATCGTGATTCCGACATTGTTTTAACGTGTGTTCTGCACTACGCAGAACACAAACCGCAGTATTTGTCATGTACGTTCTCTCTACACTCAATCTGGGGGGGGGGGTATTTCGAGGAAATACGGTAAATATAAATGCAATCTCAAAAGAATCAGACCTCAAAACAAAAAATGTTGGACTGCTCAGTAAAGATGCATATTGGGAACATTATCATGCACTCAGTCATGCTTTCTGATCATGACAGTCCTGTCTGCCAAGGCAATATTTATGAAATAACGCATGCATAGTGGGTTGTCATGGCAACGCTGGATTCGTACCAATTCGTGAGGCGATTTAAACAACCTGTAGGAAAAAGTGTGAGAGAAATACAACGAAAGAGTGTGAAGTCGTTTTCATCACTCCAAATGTTTTAAGCTTTTAGGCACCCACAATTATGTACAATTGCAAAAAAATAAGACATATTGACGCCCAGGCAATCAACACGCATGCGTCTAAGCTATCACAAGTTAAATACAACCTCAAAATCGTCCAGAAACAGTGAAATTATTTAGAATGCAGCGAACTTGAACTGAAATCCGAATGCAGAAGCAGCTACCAGCTTAGCGAGCCAGCTAGCTAAGATTTAATTACCAGTATTTCCCAATGATGCAGCCGCCCGCCGCAGTTGCAGCCTCATCTACTGGAGACAGGTAGATATTTAGATCCTTACATCTCCAAATTCTTCCATTCCACCTTCCATCGCAAAATATTTCCATTTCACAAAAAAAAATCCTCAAAATCAACCCAAAGCGAGGCAAACAAATAATTTCGAGCACTTCACATTAAGGCGTTCCGTTCTCATCTTGCAAGTGCTGGTGGTCACTTTCGATCTGGTGCCAGCCCCAGACCCTGTAAAATGCCCTGTAAAGTGTTAAATATCATGCAAAGTGTCAAAAGTCATGGAAAATACCACGGAAAATGACAACTCGGTTGCCATTTTGCAGGGCATTTTCCATGACTTTTGACACTTTGCAGTACATTGGACATTTTACAGGGTCTGGGACTGCCCCCTGGCTGTCAATGTGGCCGCGCCGCTGCTGTACCGCAACAGAACCGTGCTACTTATGGTCTACATGTGCGTTTGCTCGTGCATATTGTTCACGTCAATATGCATTGTAAAATGTCAAATGTGACGCAAAGTGTAAAAAGTCATGTATGAAGTTTGCCATTCTACATGGCATTTTACATGACCTTTTAAGCCAGATACATAGGTAAAAAGATACCTAGCTGCTGTACCTACACATTCTTTACTTAAGATACCAGTTGTATCTAGGTACCTAGTTAACTGCAGTGATTTTTTTTCTAGAAAATATGATCAACATCTTCTCTTAGCCAATCACCCTCGAAAACATTATTCAATTCAATTCAATTTGACAAATGAGATCTAGGGCCATACCCTTTGCAGGGTTCCGCCCCTCTCCTACCGTGTGACAATCCATAAAATCCATATCACATGCGCAGAATTCAAGATGGCACAATAATCATGGGATTGATAATCATGTTTCTCAGCTTCTCTGCAACCTACATATTTCAAGCCGGGCTTATAGCAGTTCTGGTCAGACGTTTTCAATCCACAGTTTTCGTCACATTGCTGTATTTGACCCTGTCTATAGTGTATCATGTAATAAGTTTGGTGAGTGAGTGTATCTTTTTCTTCGATGGGAAATTTTTTACCTGTGGGGGCGTCTTCATGTTGTATTAATTTTTCTAAGCTATGAATGATTTTCAAGTGTCTGCGTGGGTGTGCTAATTGAATTTGGGACATGATTAGGGCACCAATAAAATTTGTATGGAAAACGGAATGGCAAATTTTTTGCACTTGCCGGAAAACAGATATTAAACTTGCACGGAAACAGAAAAAAATTGAAACATTTCTACTACAAATGGAAAAATTTTGTCACAGGGGTGGGGATTACGGGGCAGGCCTGATACGCACATCTGCCCGTTACGCACATTTGCCTGTTTTTTTCACTTGACACTTTTTCAAGTGATTTTCAGATATGAGTGAAGTGAAAAACGCTGCGCAATGACATTAGTGAACTTTTTTCACTTCACTCATATCTGAAAATCACTTGGAAAAGTGTCAAGTGAAAAAAACGGGCAAATGTGCGTAACGGGCAGATGTGCGTATCAGTGCACCCCGGGGATTACACCCCATTCGAGACCCCTGCCGGGTCCCGCTCCCAATTCCTATCTCGACAAGCCTGTATTTACCACCTGACATTTACCACATCCACAACTGAATACCACACAGAAATTGCACTGGGGTCGTGAGAATGAGTACCTGTGGACTGTGGAGCTGATTGTTTTACTGGCCGCTCAGAGATGCATGGCACCGGTTTACTACTATTGCTACAAAAGGATGTCACTTATGCTCGGTGATCCGAGGTATTATCAGGATTCCCCCTGGCTTAGAAGACAGCTGGAACAAAGGAAGTGAAACTGTGTATACTTGGCGGACCGCAAAGTATGCGCAGAATCTACCATAATTTAATGAATAAAATCTTGTGATAAATTTCGTAATTAATTACAGTATTTCTTCGAATAGAAGGGCCGGTCTCCAATAGAAGGTACACTGTTTTCACGTAATTTCAACCATGAATAATAGAAGTGCAGTCTCCAATATAACGTACAGAAAGCGCTGGAATTGTGCCAAATCCATAAAAATATAAAATATCAGCGGATGATGTGATTCAGTGGCTTTGGTACATTTATTTTGTCCTATTGTAACATCAAATGATGAATGAACTCTATGTATCTTCATTCTATGAACTGTCTGTGACGTCACACTTTTAAAAACCTTAGCACAACTTGAAAAAGATTGGCTGAAAAGTTGACGAAAAAATAGAAGGTCAGTCTCCAAAAGAAGAGCATCTCCAATAGAAGGGCAGGTGAAAAAGTTGATAAAATAATAAATAGAAGGGCGCCCTTCTATTAGAAACAATATGGTATCCCGTAGTAAAAACGAAATATTATAATGAAAAACTGTATAATTTTTGGTTCGTTATACATATGGGTTATGGTCAGTTAGACTGAGCGAATAAGTACACGTACTGCCAACATGTTGGACGGTTAAAATTTTTTTTGCTTCTCGAATGAATCTTACCCATCAAATTTGAATTTGAATTATTGTAAAAAGTGATAAACATTTGTACAGAACACAATTGCATTCGAATCCCGACATTATGTGAACTTGGCAACTGTCCAAAAGCCGGTATTTATACCCGTATATATACCGCCGTTGACGATGGGGAACCAGCGCGGCATGCCAGTGTGTCGGCGGCCATCAGCGACCACATCCGGTGGTTTTATCACATTCCGCCGACATTATCAGTGACACGGACGGTAATCCATTGTCTTTTACTCTCGTTCGTACAATATGTAATCGTATCTAAATACTAAATTAGATTGCTTTGGAAAAATGCCAAGTTCACATACTGTCGGCGATCCATTGCGTTTCTACAATAGAAGCATTTTTATTGTTCGCCGTAACTTTTGGTTACATCGGCACACGTCATAATATGTAAAACATGGTTTCGTACAACGTCATAATAAAACGCGGTCATAAAACGATAGAAATTGGCAGTGAAGATGGAAGACATCTCATTATATCTGTCAGAAATGAACTTACAAAACAGTATATTTTCCGGATAAATTGCACGACCGTTTCCTTTCGAAAAAAGGATGTAAATTATTGTGAAATACGCCGCGTATTCTGGCCGACGCCATGCCGCTACTCCTCCCAAGCGAAAATGGTTCCGGCGACTACCAAACGATCGAAAATATATCACCAAGTGTGATCTACAAATCCTTAGAGGTGAACAGTTCAATGTTGATTATTCTACGCGTTATCATGATTTGGCATCACGCCAATAATCACTTCTCTCAGAGTTCAGCGGCAGAATTCGAGAAAAAAGTCGCTTCTGTCAGCGGAAACAAACCGGTGTTAGATGTGTCACAACGGGAGATGGCTTTTGCTTACCGGAATGACAGTTTGTTCTATCTATCTTCATTTGATGAAGTTCTGATATATCTCTTATTTTTGTACGTCGGCTACTAGGGTTGGCACTTGATTTTTGTAAACTGATTTTAAAAAATCAAAGGGTTTTTGAAACTGATTTTGATTTTTTAAGATCACAAGGCAAAATTTCTGGTAGACTTGCACTAGGTATTTTGCAATTTTTTTCATTTTGCAATCTCTCATACACATTATCATTGGTGGTGTTGTGATGGGTTTTGGGGCATTTTTAGTGGAAAAGCTTCCATTTATTCATGTTACCAAGTAATAATAAGCCATGCTATGCTAGTGTAGTATATAATATGCAGCCAATGTGCTCCCACATGCTTCTACAGTGTGTAACATTACTGTCAATGTATTACCCTTCTTTTACAACATTATTACAAACTGCACTATTCCATGCTGAACTTCACTTGAATTCACGAACGTTCAACAAAACGCGATATACCTAATAAGTTGACATAAAAATAGATATTTTTGAAAGAAATCACTGCAGGGGTCTCAAAAGGGGGGGGGGGTTACCCCCTCTCCCCAAACCACCCAGCTATCTATCTATCCCGGAGGCCGCTCAGCTATCTATCTATCCTGGAGGCAAAATTTTGGGCTACTACCCCCTAACCCCCCCAAATCGCCCAGCTATCTACCTACCTGGAGCGATTTTTCAGAAACTATACCCCAATTTTCGCTCAAAATCGATATTTTTCGTACCTATATATAGATTTTCACCTCCAAAATCACCAGTTCATGTGTCTAACTGCCTATTTTCAGCTATTTAAGTACTATATGCTCTTGTATACTCATTTTGAGCTATTTTACACCTACTTTTAGCGATTTTTCTTCCTTTTCCTCCTATGCCCTGAAAAAGCCTATATATTGAACCACCACAACCCCCCCTCCCCCCAGAAATTTTTTTCAGCTATCTATCCCTCCAGAGGCACGATTTGCTATCTATCCAACCACTTGGAGGGTCAAAATTCAAGATACCCCTGAATCACTGCTTATAATGCTATCTCATGACTCCACAGTCATAATACGATCACAATAGACTTAACAATACATTGTCTGACACTGAACATATACATATTTTTTCTCTATACTCATTTTGGACGGAAAAAAATATATGATTTTAGTTTAAAAAAATCAATTTCAAAATTTTTTTTAAATCAAGGCGTTTAAATAATTCATTTTTTCTCAACCCTACTTGACGAAATATGTATGTTTTTTTGTGTAATTAATATCACTGTGTGCAGTGCGTGCGCTGTATCCTACTGTTTTGTACAAACCTAGTGTGTTATACTCCATTTAAATAGTTTTATTTTTCAGAGCTGCTGCACTCATTTGCATCCGATGACGCAACCACATGCATAATCATGACTCTTGCTACGGAAGGTTTGTTGTATTTACACTCTTGCAGACTTGCATTAGTAGTCCCGGCTCTTGTGTACGATGTTCAGGTGCTTGTGTACCAGGATTTAGTGTGCCAGGATTTAGTAGGGAAGTTGTTGTTCACCATCTCGTTCCAATGTTGGTCAATAAGTTTATCAAAAATCGATTCTTTATAGTTGCCAAGGTTTTTTAAAATCGGTGGTTTGAGGTTTTAGTTCCTTTGAAATGGTGTGTGTGGATAAAATTCCAAGCTGTATCGTGTTGATAGCAATTGCATTTACTTTTATGTCATCTCTGTTTCTTTGGTTATTTATTAAATCACTGCAATTTTTTGATAGACATTCAATACCCTTCTTGAGAATAGTGACAAAATCCATCTGGAAGTGATAGTGAATGTGGATGCATTTGCGGTACTGTTCACTATGAGAACGCATGAGCAAAGTTGTTCCTTTCCCCAACGGTTTACAGCTTACTAAAAAGTATACAAAAATGGGATTGTACTGAGGGTTGTCTCAGTTTTTTTAGGCAAAAGGTAAAAAGACCAGCAAGATCAGGTTAACTTGGGAATAGTACAAAAATTGGCGATTTTCAAGGTAGACATGGACACAAAAGATTAGGTGGATATTTGGTTGGCTGAGTAGGTTTTGTGTTAGGGCTGTATCTTGATTGAATTTCTGCACCCTGCACTTGGCCGTTTTTGTCAAGTTGTTTATTTTGTTATTCAATGCATTAATTAATCTCTTTAGACTGTGTGTTTATGGCTCACTTGGACGGTTCTGGTGGAATCGAGAATCAATTTGTTCAATGTGTCAAGTTATTTTCTGAGAGGACCAACCATATTGCAAGGTAAGAATAATTGGATCCTTACCTAGGACCAGTTAAGTCCTGTAGACTGTAAAATGTGAAAATGTTTATAGAATTTATCAAACGTCATGTAAAATTCCCAGTGAAATGGAAAAGAAAATATTACCAGGCATTTTACATTGAGCATGATTTTTGAAATACATAGGGATTGAAAAAAAGTTTTATGAACACACTTTTTAAAATCAAAGTGCTCAAAATTTAAAGTTTAAAGCTTGGGGCAGGAGGTATTAGGGATGGCCAGGGTTTTTTTCAAAGGTTTTTTAATAATAAAAACGTTTTATTTAATAAAAAAACCCGACCATCGAAACCGTTTTTTTAAACCTTGGCCAAAAATTTTTAGTACTAAGCACAGCCAAGTAATACAGCCAATGTGCCCCCACATACTTGTGCAGTGTGAAACACCACTGCCAATGTATTAGCCTGCTCTTATATCCTTATTTAAGAAGCACTTTTCCATACCCAATTTCACGAATGTTTGACAAAAGGCGATTTCCGTAATAAGTTGACATAAAACAGAAGTTGACATTTTTGACAGAAATCACCACATATAATGCTATCCAATGGCGCACCGCACACTGCAAAGTGTAACGATCGGGTCCGGACGTTTTAATTTCCGCCCAGGCAGAATTATAAAATCAGTTCGGACGATTTTATTTATGACACATCTAAAAAAAACTACTGAAATTTGGGTCGGTTCAGACGATTTTTCATTCCACCCCTCTTTTTAATTCCGCCTTTAAATTCCACCCATGCAAAAATCGTCCGAACTTCCTCTTACACTTGCGTCCGAACTTCCCGTGTGCGGTGCGCCAATGACACTACAGCCATTCTATGGCTATATATAACATCACAAAGTACTGTCACCTGCTTGATTTACCTGTATATGTTGACTCACGACCATATCTGGGAGCTTTCTAAAAAAAACGTTTTTATTTTAAAATAAAACACTGTCTTTGAAAAAAACGTTGTTTTTTAAACCTGGTCGTTAAAAAAACCTTTCTCAGCCATCCCTAGGGTGTATCATGAGTGGGTATCAAGGGGGTTGATTATCATCACTCCAGCTATCTATCTATCCCAGACTCTCTTCAGCTATTTATCTATCCAGAGAAAAATATTTAGACTACTCCAACCCTCTAAATCAGCGAGCTATCTATCTAGGAGCAGTTTATTATATAAATTTTAGCCCCATTTTTGCTCAAAATCGCTAATTTTCATATATTTTTGCCCTTCTCACCTTCAAATTCACCAGTCGATGCACCTTATTACGCTTTTCTGCTCTTTCTGGTTATATATTTTTCTTATATACCTTTTTAGTCATTTTCCCTGATATATAATGATTTTTCTCTTTTGCTGCTTCAAACTCCTTGAGAAAACTATGTTGCCTCATAAAATTTTATTGGGGGCTTGCGAAAAAAATGCAAAATACCTAGGGTCTTAGTACTAAAAATTTTGGCCAAGGTTTTGTTATATAAAAAAAACAGTTTCGATGGTCTGGTTTTTTTTAAAATAAAACGTTTTTTATTTAAAAAACCTTTGAAAAAAAACCCCGGCCATCCCTTCAACAAATGGTTAAAAAATGCAAAATATTGTGATTTTCGAGAAAAATTGGTACTATAAAATTGGGAATGAATCACTCTAAATTTGCTCCAATGCACATTTCTTAACTCTTAAGTGGTTTTTAACAGGTGCGCGTTTTTGAACACATTATTTGTACATTGTCCTTTTTTCAGGTGTGACACGTTTTTGGTTGGTGGGTACACATGTGAAAACGATAGATGGAATCGTGATGTGTGGAGCTTACTAAACAGCATGGCAAGCTGCCAGGACATAGACTTTTTCTTAAAGCTGGCCTTCATTGGAGATGTGTGTTATTTCACCAGTACAATTATTGTCTCATATGTAGTGGACAGTGGTGTAAAAAGCGCCAGGGCTTTGGCGCCAAGCGCCATGGCGCTTTCCGACCGCTAGCGCCAAGCGCCAATGGTGCCAGAGCATAATGGCGCCCAGGGGTATCTTGAATTTTGACCCTCTGAGTGGTTGGATAGATAGCAAATCGCTCCTCCGGAGGGATAGATAGCTGAAAAATTTTCCGGGGGGGGGTGTTTGTGGGGGGGGTTGTGGTGGTTCGATATATAGGCTTTTTCGGGGCATAGAAGAAGGAAAAGGGAGAAAAATCGCTAAAAGTAGGTGTAAAATAGCTCAAAATGAGTATACAAGAGCATATAGTACTTAAAATAGCTGAAAATAGGCAGTAAGACTCATGAACTAGTGATTTTGGAGGTGAAAATCTATATATGTGTATGAAAAATAGCGATTTTGAGCGAAAATTGGGGTATAGTTTCTGAAAAATCGCTCCAGATAGGTAGATAGCTGGGCGATTTGGGGGGGGGGTTAGGAGGTAGTAGCCCAAAATTTTGCCTCCGGGATAGATAGATAGCTGGGCGGTTTGCGGGGGGGGGGAGTAACCCCCCCCCCCAACCCCCCCATTCGAGACCCCTGATGGCGTCAAGTGCCATGGCGATTTTTGATTTGGCACTAGCGCTAGCGCCAGGCATTTGGTTCCTGGCGCCATGTAAAAATAGCGCCATACGCCATGGCCTTTTCATATGCACAGCGTCAAGAGCCACAGCATTATAGCGCCATGGCGTTTTTTGCTTATTTCGGTGCTAGCGCCATTGCACTTTTACATCAATACTCATGTGGTGCTGCTAAAGAAATGGCCAATAGTGTTTTGTAATTTACAGCTGAATACTCGTTTGTCGCCAGATGGTAAGCATAAAAAGCCGAAATTGTATGGGTGCATGTGGGAAATTCAAAATTGGTGTTTAGTGCCGGCTGATGCGACGAGACAGACAAAAAAGCCTCTTGATGAGCTGAGACATTTGAGATGTTTTACCGGTTCTTCTGAGGTGAGACTAGGGGACAAACGGGATCCCGATCCGAATCCCGAAAAATTTCAGGGTTTATGTGGTCCCGATCCCAAAACCTCAATCCCGATCCCGAAATCTCAAAAAGCGAATCCCGATCCTGACACATCTGAAATCTCGATCCCGATCCCGAAAATTTTTACTCAATCGCAATCCCGGAAAATTTGCCAACTTTAAAAAAAAACAGTTTTGCAGTAAAAAATGTGACCAGGAACCTCCAATGTAATATTTTTGGCAGTTTTCAGGCATTCGTGTGTTTTTAGACCTATTTTAGCGGTAAATTAGTGAAAATCCTTCAATATGAAGACTTTTTGAAAGTCCCAATACCGATCCCGAAAAAATGACAATCCCGATCCCGAGGGCATTTCTCATGACTTTTGACACTTTTCATGACATTTGACATTTTACAGGGATTTTTACAGGGTCTGCGACGTTGAATTGAAGTTGAATTTCCTCAAAATAACCCCTGGTGCCAGTCGTAAATCCTGTAAAACGTCAAATGTCATGAAAAGTGTCAAAAGTCATGCAAAATGGCAACTGAATTGCCGTTTTGCAGGGCATTTCTCATGACTTTTGACACTTTAACTTTTGACATCTGCATGTTTCGGGGTATGTTGTATAAGAAGGCGGGTATGTGATCTGCACCGCTCCCATACGCTATCGCCCCCCTATCGCTCCCATACTTGTGCACCGGGCAGGGCGCTTGCACCTGCCCGGTGCCCAAGTAAACATCCGCCCGGTGCCAAGTAAAGAGCCGCCCGGTGCCCAAGTACGGACACTTTACTTGGGCACCGGGCATACTTCGGCACCGGAAATTATACTTGGGCACGGGGCGTACTTGGGCACCGGTTTTACTTGCGCACCGGCTCAGCGCCGTTTACTCCAACGCAAATTGTAAATACTTCATTTCAATACTTCATTCAACGCATTATGGTAAATTGTCAATACGTTAGTATACTTAGAAAGTCTTACTACAGTAATCTAATCCCAAAAATAACCATTGGATAAATTTGATGAATTGTTACAATTTTTGTTTGATACAGCAATTTTCAGTCAAAAATTGACTTTTGATGCATTAATTTTTACTTTACTTTATTGTTTTTACAAAACTCACCATGAAACCGTGTTGGCGCCCTTTCGATAGTGGAAAAGGAAGACAGGTGCCAATGGCACAACGGAAAAAGGGTGCCAAAGGCGCCGTGGCGGGGCACCCTTTGGCACCCTCAAAGGGCGCCAGCGCCGTGGCGCCATTCCAACATTAGTACAATTACAGATTCCCTAATTGCAGATGATCGAGATTTTTGAACCACGTAGTAGTATATTGAGAATACCAAAATTCAGATTTCATAGGATTGGGGATGCTGAATTTATATGCAGGATGCCAGATGCATGGATTTTGCAGGTTGGTATCTGAGGTGTAATGAGTTGACATAAAATTATTATTTTGTGCAAGTTGCTACTTACAATTTCTATATCATGGTTTCGCAGACACTGCACAAAATAGACATGTCAATTTCGCTATTCATTATGTGACACTTCGTTAAATTTTTTCTTATTCTACACGCTGCTTCCAGTTCCAGGATATTCAAAATCCATGTTTTTACAATGACATTTTGTAAAATTGATACAATTTCAATAGTCATCGAACAGCCATGTTTTTCATCCCACTTTTATCATGCATAGATATCAATGTTCAGACCGTTTTGTGCTTTCTCCATAATTACTACTTTTACAAGTATTGGGACAGCAGTCAAACATTGAGATCTGTCTTTATATTCAGATCATATTCAGAAAAAATTCACATGCACATGTATAAAGACCTGTCTTTATACATGTGCATGCGATAATGCAAGCGGAGTTATTACAGAACCTGTCAACATCACCTCATGCTGAGAAACTTGAGTATGCGGAGCAGACAAGGAGGGTGATGCTTTTCAGTCTGAAATGTCCACCATTTCAGGTATTATTTGGAGCAAAGGAAAATGTTAATTTTCATTGGCAAGATGGTAAGTTTTCACTTTTGAAAAATTGTTCCTTCTTTGTATATTGCCTTTTTATGTAGGTGTTTGGGCAACTTCAGACCCTGTCTTCTCTAAATTGAGTGAATTGGTTGATAATGATGTCATGCAGTGATTCTTAGTTGTGTCACTGTGCATGTGTGTTAGCTGTATATACTGCTATAGATTCTACTATTTATATTGATCTTATTGCCATGTATGATGTAGCAGCTACCACGTGATCTCAACTAGGGTGTCAACTTTCCGTTTTCCGCTTTCCGCAGGCAAATTTTTTTCCATTTCTGTTTTCCGGCTGCTAAATATTTTTTCCGTTTCCGTTTCCATTTTTCCGGCTCATTTTCCATTTTCCGGCTAAAATTTCAGTTTTTCTGCCTTTTTTCCGTTTTCCGGCTCAATTGTCTGTTTTTCCAACTAGTTTCCATTTTCTGCCTCAATTCTCTGTTTTCTGTTTCAGCCAAACTGGTAAACATGCATGCAGGTTCTCAATTACCGTATTTCCTCGAATTATCCCCCCCCCTTGAATTAACCCCCCCCCCTCGAAATACCCCCCCTAAAATTCGGCTGAGGAAATAATAAACCCCCCCCTCGAAATACCCCCCCTAACATTGAGTGTAAAGAGAACGTACATGACAAATACCGCAGTTTGTGATCTGTACACTGCAGAACACACGTTAAAACTGAAGATTGTATGCCGTTAGGAAAGGGTTTATGTGTATATACAGTTATATATACCTATAAAGACATATACATCTATGTAATTGTTCGATTTTTCTACGTCTGAGTATGGGGAATTTCCGAAAATTTCTGGCGAAATAATAGACCCCCCCCTCGAATAAACCCCCCCTCGAATTACCCCCCCCTCAAATTTTGCTGGCGAAATAATAAACCCCCTGGGGGTATTTCGAGGTAATACAGTATGTGAATTGTTTCTATTTCTGCAAATTTTTTGATTTCTGGATAAATTTCAGCAAATTTTTTCCGTTTCCGGCATAATTTCAGCAAATTTTTCCACTTCCGTTTTCCGGCCTCTCATTTTTCCGTTTTCCGGCAGGTGCATATTTTTTCCGTTTCCGTTTCCGTTTTCTGGCAAGTGTAAATTTTTTTCCGTTTCCGTTTCCATTTTCCGCCAAAAAGTTTTTGTTGACACCCTAATCTCAACTATGAACAAGTTTTATATTATGCATAATATTTAGATATTTTTAACAATGAGGTAAGGGTCTTGTACATTTGAGAAAAGTTTAGCCTCAGGATAGATATATGGCACAGTTCAAAAATAGGTGGTAATTGCTGGCGTGCACTGGTTGAAAACTGACATTTTCAAAACTGGTGAATCCATGTTAAGGAGGACTTGATGTTGAAATGACAAGTACTCCTTTGCTTGCTTCTTCATTGCTCACTTTCACAACAACCAAATGAAAGATAATAAAAACAACACATGTGTGCCACTAGAAACATCACAAAAACAAAACAGTGAATGATAAAAATTTCTTTCATGGATCAAAAAAAATATGGGAAAAGGAACCATTATACTAGCAAACACTAAAATGTACAAAAATATAAATACAGTTTAACATGCGCTATCACATGCAACATACAGTTACTGCTATCAATCACAGCAAAAAATGGGTGTGTGGATGCGCGGTGAAGCATCGGTAAGTGTCTTCACGCTGACACGCAGCACGCAAGCGCTTCCACACACATCACGAAAATCTGCGTGAAGGCACTTCATGCTTCCTTATATGGCGCACCCACACACATGTATGCGGGTGGATCCCATTTAACATACAGCCCATATCACAGTATGTCTCCCCACACATGCCCGCAAGAGCAGATCACATGTCGCATGTGCAATACACATACACGCGGGCGGTGTTATGGAAATGCGTGTGCACATGAACCGTGCATGGTGCATGTAAATCAACTTGTTAATAATATAATACCCAGTTCAAATCATTAGTAAATATTATGCATGTGTCAATCATGTAAAATAAGCTGACACAAAAAGTTCCATGGTCATATGGAACATCATTTTTCAGAGTAATTTCTTACTTGATTCTATTGGGGAGTAAATTTTCATCAAAATTATAAACTTGTTAATGGTTTACATTGCAGGATTATTCAAAATGGAAAGTTCTTCAAGGTAACATTATAGATAATTTTACTATTATCTGCTTAACTTATTTTTTTAAACCTTTGGAAAAACACTATCCATCCCTAGTCTAAACAATTTATTTTATTTTGTTATTTGTTGTGTCACAAAATATTTAACTGGTACAATAAATATTTTTGTTGTGATCACTTATCCATCTCACAATTATATGCATCTTTTTCCATCAACTTATGTAAACACAACTCATGCGAACAAAAATTTTAACTTACTGCATGATTAACAACTGAAACCACATAAGGGTGTCCTTCTAAAAGTACCGATCTACAATTTTTTCAAATTTGAGTTAGGACCATTTTCAGCATCCCCATAAAAACGCACTTCAAAAAAAGATATAATATGTGGGGGGTGCAAAATTCAATTTTGAGATATTGGGGGGTCAAAAAATGAAAAAAATGGCAAAATACAGATCTTGTAATTTAAAAAGTACCGATCTACCAGCTTTTTCAGCTTTTGTACCTTTAAAAGTACCGATCTACGCAATTTTCCCAAAATTGTGCTTTTAGAGGTACATTCTGCACATTATTTTTTGTGCTTCTAAAAGTACCAATGTCAGATTACCGATCTTAGAAGAAAACCCTTCACATGCTATTTAGCTCTCATGAATGTTGAAGATGTGGGCACCAAAAATAGACTATAATGTATAAATAATGAAATACATGGACATTCCGCATGCGCACACATTTTGTAACACCGCACGCGTGTATGTGTATTGCACACGCAGCATGTGATCTGCTCTCGCGGGCATGTGTAGGGAGACGTACTGTGATATGGGCACTGCGGCATGTGTTGTGTAGGGAGACATACTGTGATATGGGCTGTATGTGTAATGTAGCACACTCGTGTGGAAGCGCCAGCGCTTCAGAAAAATACACTTCACTGCGATTTTCATGATGTTGGTGGAAGCGTGTGGAAGCGCTCCGCTTCACGCGCATCCAGCCGGCTTCCACACGCTTCACGGATTCATTCTTTGCTGTGAATGCCATGTTTTTACAGTGAAAACTCATTTATGTTTGCAAACTTTTTTTATAGTTTTCATCATTCTCTGACACAATAAGACCACACGAATTCAATCTGACAACCTGTTTAATCTCATTGTGCCCGCGCGTGCGCACACTAGTTTTCACATGAAATTTCAAAACTCACACATCAGCTTAGAACGCATTTGAGTTATGTTGTGCACACAGGGAAACAGGGCTCCTGCGAACTGAGTCCGTGGTGCACAGATGAGAAATGTCTGGTGTGGTCGAGATGAATTGGGGTGTGGACCTTGGGCAAGAGGTGAAGCCAAGTCCACTGAGCCAACAACCAGAGGGGAGTTGCATTCGTTTTGAGTGTTGTGTGCTCCAGGCGAGACGTTGGTCAGCGACACGGGTTTCAAAGTCATATTCATAGATGAGCAACCCAGAAAGGGGACATTAATGATGAGGGAAAATGAGTCAATCAACATCAACTGACCAATCACCCAAAACCCAATACACAGTAGAAATGCAAGTGGTTAGAATGTAGTGGAACCATAACTACAACAGTTATCTGGTTATCTATAGAGGTGGCCATAAACTACAGTTGATGGATATTAAAAATGACTCACTGTGTAAAACACAAACACGCTCAAAGCTCATTTATGTGTTTTTTGAAATTTTGTGTGAAAACAAGTGTGTGCAGGGCCAATGCTGCCACAGTGAAAACCAAATGGAGTTTTCACATAGAAGTCACAGTGAAAACTAGGTATTGTAGACATAGTTTGCGTAGGCAACGATAGAAAAAAACAGAAATTGAACACAGAAACTCAATGAGTTTCTGTGTTTTTGTTTTCACAGAAACATGGAAACTCAATAATTTTGAAAAATTCAAAACTCAAATGAGTTTTTTGGTGAACACGGCAACACGGAAACACTGAGTTTTTCATTGGATTTGAGGAATACTGTGCTGTTTAACTCATAAAATAAGGAATGTGCATTTGATCAGGAGTCGCCACTCCAGTAATTTGGTCATGATAGATAGCAATATAAATAAACAGTGATAGATAAATAGATTGCTGGCCGATTTCCCCCCCCCCCCCATTGAAGACCCCGCGTTCAATTTTGTCGACAATGTGGACATGTTGTTGATTTTTGTGGTGCGTTTTCGTACATTTGAATGATAGTCGGGTGATGTTTATATGGTACCAATCACAGTCCCTGTGAAATGTTGTAAAATTGTAAAACGTAAATTAAAATGTCACCAAAAATCCCAAATACCCAATTAAAAATTTTATTTGACATTTTACATGACTTTATAACGTTCAGCACACCATACAGGGTCTTTGAGTGCCCCCTGAACATGCAAAAAGTAATGTTTTATAAAAAGAACAACTGTTTTTGCATTGAAACACTACATATGGGTAAAAACCTGCATTTTATGAAGAAAAAAAAAACTCGAGTTTTTACCAAAAACACAGAAATAAAAAGAGTTAGGTACTCAAGTTGTTTTTGCAAAAAAACTCAAAATACAGGTATTCAATTTTGTAAAACTTACCCACCGTTGTGTGTAGGGCCAAGCCAATGCAACACCGCTTTTGAGTAAAAACTTTTCACCAAAAACACAGAAATAAAAACAGAGTCACTCTCAGAAGTTTTTTTGCACCAAAAACTCAAAAAACAGGTATTCAATTTTGAAAAACCCAAAACACAGATATTCAATTTTGAAAAAACTCAAAACACATAAGTGTTTTATAAGAAAACTTATCTGTTGTTGCACACAGGTCATTGATACATGTTATAGATTGGAAACTCGTTCCTTTTCTGTGTTTTGATTGTACAAACTATTGCTTCAACCCGCGCAGTTTACACCAGAGTTTACACCAGGCAGCGGGGTGTCGCCATGGTATCAACCGCGACTGTGTGCGCGGATAGACACATTCTTTTTAAGGGCACCCCAGATGTATGAGTGATTATTTGCTTGTGCGTCAAGCCGTTCTATCAATATTTGTTATTATTAATGTGAGGAATTTAAAATTACTGTGAGTGAAAACCCCATTCGTTACTGACACATCAGATTGAGGAATATCCCTGCAACAACAATCGGGCAAGCCATCATTTTCACATCATCATTTTAGCTGCACTTGTAGATATTGGGCATGTAGTCTGGTTGTTCTGGATCAATTTTGCAAATCACCTTTTCTCTGGGAGGTACCGTGGCATCTACGTTTTTATGCCAAATATATTCTGTTTGGACACATGTATTACCTGTTTTGGGTACGCAAACGCCTACTATTTACTATGACCCTAATAAAAATTTCCGATGATATACTAACCCCCCCTCGAATAAACCCCCCTGAATCTTTGCTGGCGAAACAATAAAGCCCCTTGGGAGTATTTCGAGGTAATACAGTAGTAACCGTATTTCCTCGCATAAGTCCCCCCTCAAATGAGTCCCCCGTCAGAATAATTCCTCTTCTTGTGAGTGTGAGGAAACCCTCCCTCTTTAATAACTCCTTTCCCCCCACTTTGATGGGTAGAAAACATTTCACAAAAATTCACATTTCAAAAAACGTTTTATGTATTTAATATGTATTATCTTGCAGCTAGAGTTCACTGACATTGATTTCACTGCTTGAATCGTAGTAGTGTATAACTACAAATGATTTATGTTACCAATTTACCCCATTTGTGCAGTAAATTAATCATTTATTTTATTGAAAATTCTGGTGAAAAATAACCCCCCCTCTCACAAAATTCCCCCCTCAAAAACCTCTGACAAAAAATAACTCCCTGGGCAGGGACGTATCCAGGATTTTTGAGCGGGGGGGCTGCTTGTTTACGGAGGCCGGCGAGGGGGGGGCTCAGCCCCCCCCCCCTAAAATTTTAGCTATATAGTGGTGGAATGGCGCCATGGCGCTGGCGCCATTAGTAGGCGCCACGCCATGGCGCCATTGGCGTTGGCGTCAGCGCCATGGAATGCTGTATATGTATGTAAATATACATACAAAACAGCAAAAAACAACATTGAGTGTATTTTTTTATGATTTGTGGCCACATAGAGCAAATCCGATGATAATACCTTATGTCTGGTGAAGAATGCGCGCTTGCGGGCAAAATTTTTAACGCTGACGTTGAAAAAGTCGCATTTTCCGGTCACTTTTTGGTCTCGCCCCGGGAGGGGGGGGGGCTGCAGCCCCCCCCGCCCTCCCCCTGGATACGGCCCTGTCCCTGGGGGACTAATTCGAGGATATACAGTATACACCTTGTGATAGATACACTATACCATGCAGTAGTTTTGTTGTTCAATCGAATCCCAGATTATTTTAGTGTCTGATACTTGACAACTCTATCACCCAGTGCCTGACATTTGAATTTGAAAACCCGACCCGACACACGACCTCAATACCCAAGCCCAAACCCGATACCCACAATTTTTTGGACCCGATACCTGATGCCTGAAGCTGAACCCGAAAATTTAAAATTCCCAACCCTAGTGTCGACAGTAAATGAATCATCAATGGACATGCACAGGAACCACACATGAAATGCAGTATATTCATTTATCCATTCATTCATTTATTCATTCATGTTCCCATCAAACCAATTGATGCCAATGGTTCACTTCACAAACACTCAAAGAAATTACACACAAATTATCAGACAATGCAAAATTTGCCAATTCCACACAGGTCATTGACAAATACATGTTCTAGACAGGAAAGTTGTTCTCTTTTGCCCACGTTTTCATTGTGCGAACCATTGCTTCAACCTGCAACGTGTATAAATAAAATACAAACTAAAATCACGGGCTTGCAAAAATAATTCAATATCTAACTTGTGGGTGCGATGTCGCAGAGAGCATGGAAAGGACATCCCTCAATTGTTCCTGCTGTGCGTGTAGAACGTTGGTTTTGCCCTTGTCGTAGGCGCCCACCGCGTGCGTGTCCCTATGGGTGTTTTGGTGCTTTTTTGCACTAGCAGTTTAGAACCTGTGTGCAAGTAAATACCATATATCCGTGAATAAGACCCCATGGGAGTTTTAGACGGGGGTGGGTATTGAAGAAGGGGGACAATTTTCGGCAGACTTACATTATGTAAATATCTGGTGTCACTGGCTTAAGCTAATATTATTTTGTATTTTTCGTTTCACACTCTGCACTGCATTTGTAGCCCAGGCGTTGCTTTATTTGGTCTGTTTAAGTTCATCAAATGTTTTGAAAATTGACCCAACATATTTTCAACCGATCACATAATTATTCAAGTGGGGGAGTTATTCAAGGGGTAGTTATCACTTCCTGACTCAGCCAACAGGGAGGAGTTATCCAAGGAGTATTATTCAACGCTATACGGTAACTGAACAGTCCAATACTCGCCCCACCTGACAACGACTGCGAAAGCGCCGCAGCAGGCCGCCTGCTTGCCTTTCCACGCGTCCACGCTGCCGCCGTCGAGCCGCTCGAGCACGTCGAACGCGCGCGCAGAGTGGTAGAACTGGCCGCACTGGCGATTTTGTGGTTGCATTGAGGGAGTGGAAAAAATTGTTGTTTTTACAGAGACATCGCTTTTAAAAATGTTTTTTTTCAAAGCAGTTTTTTGAAAAAAGCCAAAAATTGAAAAATACCTACTGCCTAAGTAAAATACTAAAAATTTCGGCTGAGGTTTTTTTATTTGTAAAAGATACTGTTCCAATCCAATGCTTGCATTTTTTATAAAAAACGTGGATTTTTAAACCATTGTAAAAACCTCGGCCATCCCTATGGAGGTTACACATTTACAGTAAGAAAACTATTAAGTGCTGTGTAATTTTGCCTCGGTCATCACTCACCCTGTAACAATCGTTGGCGATCAGTTGCAGCAGTGTGAAGCTGTCGCTGTTGGCCTCGCTCTGCAGGTACAAATTCCACGCCAACTTTGCCTTCCCATTCATTATGTCTGTGGTAAATGAGGTGGACATTTTTTTGGACCTTTCTATCCATGCTGCTATTTACAAGATACATTTAGGTAGACTCGGTCAACCGCAAAGAATGCACAGAATATTAGCATAATATAATGAATAAAATATTGTGATACATTTCGTAATTACTTATTCCATAGTAAAAACGAAATATTACGATGAAAAAACTGTATAATTTTTGGCTCATTTTTCAGATGGGTTATGGTAAGTTTCCATAGCAAGTGTGATGTCCGTAGAGTATATGGTGTAAAAGAAAACCGATCAACTTACAGCATCTAGCCAATGTGCACAGATGTGTCAAAGAGTTAGCCATTGTCGGTTGCTGCACAAGGCCCCAAGCCGCTTCCGCCTCTGCATACTTGCCAACTGCTGTTAGTGCCTGGCAAATTTGGATAAATCAGATGAGTGGTATTGTGACTTGTCACAGTTGTGGAAATGTATTGTCTGCCCACATTGATGTGTATTTAGACTTACATTTTCCATGAATACCATTATTTTTGTCACATGAACTGCTTAGGAGCACCCTGGCACTGAGAAAGGGAAAGAGTATACGTCTAGGTAGTGACTCTGCAAGCTGTGCATGTGGCGCAAAATAATCCATCTTGTAACTACTCCTCCATGGATCTTTCCTGAAGGCTTACCTGTGCATAATTGTAGTTGAAAGTGTCATCATTGTAGAAAAAGTTTTTGATTGACTCCAAGTATGTCAGAACATCATCAAATTGTCTGGCCAGAAATAGTGCAGAGGCCATGCACTGTCTCCCAGCTATTGTGTCTGATGTGGAGTAAAAAGCAAATAGTTTTATACATTACATAAGTTTTCTTGCTTTTAAGTACATTCAGAATGGAAAAATGGACAATGTACTGACCACACTCGCCGGGTGAACTGCCCACCATGCGGAAATACTCTTGCGCTGTGTTGAGGTGTTCTTTCTGGAAAAAAGTTTACATACCTAATTATGACACCAAACTGTATGTAAAATGTGGATGGTCTATTAATTTTAGCAGTGTTCAGTGCCGGTTACATTGCAATTGGTTGTGTCAAAAAGGGGTCAGTTTATGTCTATGGTTATTTTGGAATATGTATCCACCATGGCCCTAATGCTAGTATGTAATCATAAACTATGATATTTATGTTATTGTAATATTCAAATACATAATGTCCAGTCAATCTGCTTCCACATACTTCCACAGCATAGAACATCACTTTTACTCAATGTATTAGCCTCCTCTCATCAGATAACATTATAGCACCCAATAATGAATTCAAAAATGTTTTGCATATCCCAAATCAACAAACAGTTATTCCACCAACCGATTTATTCTTCTGCGCCAGCAAACAGTGCACTATGGCATAAAGCATCAGCTCAGTGCTGGGCATGTGTCTCGTCTGAGCGGAATCATCATTCAGTTTGGGTGCATTGTTGTCAATGTTCGCAGCGGATTCTGACTGTTGGCGCATTTCCGTGCACAGCGCATACGCAGCGTCTAATTCACCTGGGGGAGGCTTCATTATTGTATTTGTGTCGCTTACAATCTAATGTTAAAATATATGCTTGAATAATCCCCCTGCCTGGGGAATTATTATTTCGTCAGACTTTTGAACTATTCGAGGGGGATTATTCAAGCAAATATTAAAACTCATCAACTCTCAATGTGTCAACTCATTTCGCAAAATTGGCCACAACAAATTGATTTGGTAAATCTCTTTAAGCGGGGAAATTTTCAATATTGGATTTATTATTTCCTCACTCGTCTTACATGGGGAAATTATTGGAGAGGGGGAATTATTCAAGCAAATACAATATGTGTCTGCAATGGCGCTGGCGCAATAGACACTGGGTCACATCACAATCACCAACCAAGTAAACCAAAATCACAGCGCAGTCTCATTCAAACAACACAACCCATCAATCATCACCAACACTGACTAACCAGATGAGCGCAGGTGGTATATGATCAAATTGGGTCTGGCCTCGGGAATGACATCCAAAAGGCGAGGCAGTACTGCCAATGCCCGTTCGCCGCCACCGAACACCACCTGAAAGAGGTTTTTTTGCAGAGTGATGGTTATTTGCGATTGATTGTGTTTAGGGTGTCAACAAAAACTTTTTGGCGGAAAACGGAAATGGAAACGGAAAAAAATTTACACTTGCCGGAAAACGGAAACGGAAAAAATTTTGCACCTGCCAGAAAACGGTAAACGGAAAAATGAAATGCCGGAAAACGGAAACGGAAACGGAAAATTTGCTTAAATTATGCTGGAAACGGAAAAAATTTGCTGAAATTTTGCCGGAAACAGAAAAAAAATTGCAGAAATTTATCCAGAAATAAATTTTTTTGCAGAAATCGTGCTAGAAATAGGAACAATTCACATAATTGAGAACCTGCATGCATGTTTACCAGTTTGGCTGAAACAGAAAACAGAGAATTGAGTCAGAAAATGGAAAAAAGTTGGAAAAACAGACAATTGAGTCGGAAAACGGAAAAAAGGTGGAAAAACTGAAATTTTAGCCGGAAAACGGAAAATAAGCCGGAAAAACGGAAACGGAAACGGAAAAAAAATTTAGCAGCCGGAAAACGGAAACGGAAATGGAAAAAAATTTGCCTGCGGAAAGCGGAAACGGAAAATGGAAAACGGAAAGTTGACACCCTAATTGTGTTTGCGATCACATCACAATGTCTACGATGGTCACCGTCTTGATTACTGTTATTGTTATTTGCACTACATTATAGTGAACCGTGTGCGATCAGGTGCCTGTCCCAGACCCTGTAAAATACCTTGTAAAAGGTCATGTGTCATGTAAGTTGTAAAAGACCTGTAAAATGTCAAATGTTATGTAAAAGACCCTGCAAAGTGTCATGTGTATCCAAATCTTTTTCTATCCAAACATAATGTCCAAATGTAAAGTTTGAATACAAAAACAAAACATTTGGATACCAGTGAATAAGATTTGGATACCAGTAATAAGATTTGTATACACATGACCAACGATGGGTAAGTTCTCCAAAAAAGAACACTTTCTGTGTTTTGAGTTTTTCAAAAATGAATACCTGTGTTTTGAGTTTTTTTATCGAAAAAAACTTGAGTAACTCTGTTTTTATTTCTGTGTTTTTTGTTAAAACTTAAGTTTTTTGAGTTTTTTTCTAAAAAACTTGAGTTTTTGTCCAAAAAACTCGAGTTTTCCCCAAAAAATTCTGATTTACAATTTTTTGATGTGGAAACAGCGGTTTTCTTAACAAATATTGGTTTTGCACATGTTTTAACCCCACATAACATATGTGTATTCATTCAAGTCTTGAAAAAGTCCAAAAAGTTGTCCTCAATGAGGACATCCACCCACATCACAACACCAGCTCAAAAATGACAATTTACACAGTACTCCAAAATTCTTCAATGGATGTGCACTGTATGGAAGACTACAGAATTGATTTGAACCACAACTATATTTTAACATGTCCACCAGGAGATGTGCATGCCATCTTTAATTTATTTTTTGTTCCATCATAAAATATGAATACATTATGTACATATTTACATGATATACATGCATATCTTATCTTGTTTAGTTTAACTGAATTCATGTGCATTCTGAAAATGCAATCAACCACTTCACTGAAAAAAACTCAAAAACTCAAAAAACTTTTCTGTGTTTCCGTGTTTCTGTGTTTCTGTGTTCTCCAAAAAAAAACTCAATTGAGTTTTGAGTTTTTCAAAATTTGTGAGTTTCCGTGTTTCTGTGTAAAACAAAAACACAGAAACTCAATGAGTTTCTGTGTTCAATTTCTGTGTTTTTTCCATCGTTGCACATGACACTTTACAGGGTCTTACATGACGTTTAACATTTGAGACAGCACATGACATTTTACAGTTTAATTTATATGACAGATGACAGTTTACAGGGTCTGGTACTGCCCCCAGATTCACACAGACAGAAAATTATAGTGTTAGAGATGGTTTCTTGATGATTTCGGATGCTCTCTACTGCATGAAAGCTTACAACTCACAGGTTTGCATGACAAACTCACCCTATTGTGCTCGATAAGGTCTTTCCCATACTGCACAGCGCCTCCAATTTGACCTTCCAGTGTTTTCAGTTCTGCCTTAAAATGATAAGAAAGAATGAGTGATCGGAACAAACAAAATAGTTTCTTTTTGGATGCATTATGTAATGGTTTCTTCATCCATTTCTTGTCTGAACATTTTCTTTCAACCAACCTGTGCTGATTTCCCACTAAACAGCTTGTAATGATTGCACGCTTTCAGATTAACGGCAGCGGTGCTATCAGCGTTTGCTTGCAGATACACTGCTAGAACCTCTAGTGAAACATCGTAGAAATCTAATTTGTAGTAGCACATGGCCAGGTAAACATTCAAGGCAATGAAGGCCTTGTTGCCGAGTAGAACTCTTTTGTAGATGTCTATTGCCTCTTGATAGTGACCTCTGAGATAGTGCATTCCAGCCAGGCAGAGTTGGTCTTCTAGAACATCCTGAAAAGTGTGGAGTAAAAATAATGGAAGTTTTGCTTCGAAAAGCATTTATTAAGTGATGTAACAGCGCCGTGGCACTGGCGCTTGGTGCAAGCGCCAACATAAGAATTGCCACGGCATGGCGCTTGGCACCATTTTGTTGTGGCACCATTGGCGCTTGGCGTTAAGGGTTAGTAAAATCACAGAGTACTGCCGTTTGTGTGACCTACAAGTATATGTTTATTCATTACCATTATTGAGAACTTTTGAAAAACAACAACTTTTTTTTCAAAAATGTTGATTTCTTAAAAACAGTCTTGTTGAAGAAAAAAAGTTGTTTTTCATCGTTACCTGCAACTGGGTATGGTGGTGCATCAGTTTCTCTTCTTCCTGCATTCTGTGCGCAATGTGCAGCAGTATTCTGTTCTGCAAAGCATTCTTTGGTCCTGCAAACAATACGTGACTTTAAAACATTGGCACATTCGCCAATCTTTAAAGAAAGCACTTGGCAGGTGCTGGTGCCCTTCGGTGCCTGGAGCATTGGTGCCCACAGAATAGAAAAAACGCACCTCTCTCTGCATTGTCTCGTGCTTCATCATACATTCCCATGAAATATTGGCAGCACGCCAAATATAGATTCAACTCGTTATTACTAGATTTATCATTGTCCAGTAAGTTTGTGTATTGCTGAAATAGTCGTTGAAAATATTTTAATCATCAAAATATGTGTGAAATATATTATATAATTGTCAATCTGTCAGACTGTCAAGTTATGAAAACAAAATTACCGATGACAAAATTTCTTACTAAAAAAACATTTCGTCTGTCAACTCGCAAAAAAAGTCCCGCCAAACCTCATAAGCGAAGTCGTAATTAGCCACTCGCATGGCGCAGTACGCAAGCCACAGGGCCCTCGTGCGCTCGTCCGGCCCGCCCGCGCCCGCCGACGATTCGAACTGTATTTGGCACCGCTAAATATTTAGTTTTTCGTTTTAATGACGCTGCGCACACTAGTTTACTGTCAGATTTTTGTAAACTCGTAAATAGGCGTTGAATGTATTCGAGTTTACCAGAATGAGGTGTCTGTCAACTGCAGTTGATGGGGATTAAGAATAACTCATTCCAGTGAACTCGAATGCGTTCAAAGCCGATTTGTGAGTTTACCAAAATCGCAGTAAACTACTGTGCGCCCCCGCGCACAGCAATGCTTTGTGCTTTGTGGACGTTAATGGGTTGGCGTCTTGGGAAAACTTCGAAATGTGGAATTAATTAATGATTAATGAAGATGTACACAACGTATAAATACGGTCATCACGCGGTGTGAATTAAACCAAAATAAGGAAGTTTGAGAGGTGCCAACTTACAGATAACAGGGACACGGCACCGGCATAATCCCTTTTCTGTAGAAATGTATTTAATTCGGCCCAGAATTTGTCGGCCCCACTGGCCGTTTTCGACGTATCCGCATCTTTCTTCGAATCGGCATTTTTGTTTTTCTTGCTGCCCGCTCGAAAACGTGAGAAAAGCTACAAGGGGAGTTATTCAAGGGAGGATGTTATTCAAAGGGACGTCTTATTCAAGGATATACGGTAGGTATTTAGGTGAGTTTGATTCAGAATTTATTACAAGCAGGGGTTTTGTAGATTTCGACCCCCGCGGGGGTTCATATAGATAGCAAATTGCTCCTCCGGAGGGATAGATATAGGGCTCGAAACTCGATTTTTTTCAAACTCGAGTTCGAGTCGCAACCCCAAATTTTTTCCGGTCGGGTCGGCGAGTCGAGTCGGGCGAGTCAGTGAAAATTCGAGTCAAGTCAGGCAAAAATCTCGAGTCTCGAGTCGAGTCGGATGCTTGTAGAAATGCATGATTCTTGTAGAAATTTCAGATACTGGTTTCTCTACCAACTTACCAACAACCACTTGATGATGATGTTTATTTGTATTGCCATATATATATGACTACACGCCAGCGATCACGCAAATGAAAGCTGCCGCTTGTATGAGTCGACCGAAAAGTTTTGAAGGCAATTGACACTCAACGCACAAAACACACACATACGTGCACAAACGCGTAGAAAATTCACACGTTTCACAAATTCATAAAACTACATAAAACTTTTGTTCTGTCTCATCTGTCGTTTACCGGCTGCCAGAAGGTTGCCGTTTCCGCGAGGAGAGCTGCGTAGCTGCCGGCGCAGTGTATATGAATGTAGATCTCCATATTTTTTATTTTTTGCATCAAATCCCCTCGAATTCCACGCCTTTTAAGAATGCCACTTCTCCATGCTGTGCTATTGAGCACCTATTCATGCAACTTTTTATGTGTTCATGTACCCTCGCCCTATGAGAGTGGCATCTTTTTGAAGAGATCAACCATTTTATTAGGTCAGATTTGAACGCCGTACCTGAAATTGACTCGCATTCGCATGAACCCGTAGATTTTATATCCCTCAACCTTTTTCGCGATGTCAAATGGTAACATTCAGCGCTAAACATATGGGATAGGGTCAGCGGAATTTTTCGCGTTGTTGTGCTGCACGCATTGCAGAACAACATCTCATTTTTTGGGTATTGTAAGCAGTTGTATCGCGCCTGAAGCCACAGCCAGTATTTCCCAGACACGTATTTTAAGTTCAATTTGTTCGAAATGTCACCAAACCGTAGTTTTTGACTCGAGTGTTTGATTAGCGCTGCCAAACTATCCTTCTCGCAAATTAGATTTGTGTATTTTTTCAGCGATGATTTTGTGACCCTGCGACATTGCATCAAACTTAACCCAAATCGTTCTGCTGCCTGTAAAGCGCGCCCGTAAAGCGAATTCGACATTTGTCTTATTTTCGTAGTTTTTTTTTGAGTGTTTGTGCTCAGATACGCATAAGCTGTTTTCAGCAGCTCATTATTTGTTTGTATCAGATAACGGTCGTAATTTAGCACGTGCCTTTGTAGCCTATCAGATGGCTTAGTACCGCCCAAATCCTGCAATAAACCGTCATTACTGCAATTTTTAGGTAATTTTGCTGATCTTTTAATTGTTTGCAAGTACATTCTATCCATGAATTCAATGTGTTTTTGGCGCACCCCTACCACCTCAAGTCCGTACAGGATCGCACTTTCAGCATAAGTTTTCCATATATGGTTAGCATACCATAGGGGCCTGTGGCTTCTTGAACTGCAGCAAACTACACCCCAGGCGCTTTCCGCTGAAAAATGTGCCAAAATCTACCACAGATGTTTGCGCGTTGCATTGGCGCGCCAAACTGAAATTTTGAGGGTAGGATTTTTTATTTGTGAAATCAACCAAACATGCCCAAAAACTTTTTGTAACCGACCGCCTGAGTTCAATTTTGCTGCGGTATGAACAACTGTCTCCAAGTAAAAGCACATTCATTTTCGTCAATTCCAAAGAAATCAAATTTTCATTCCAAAGTTCCGATTCTACGCCAAACATCTGTAGAGCCGGTTCACTTCTGTGCGGTGCATCCGGCGCCCAGTTTTCACCCTCAAAAATTTCCGACAGTATTTCCTTTACATTGGTACACCCCATATATTTTGAATTTTTGACCAAATAGCTAGAGGGGTCACATATTTCGCCATTTCCGATCAAGTTCACCACTTCAGACAGCATCTCAAACTTGTGTTTGGGAAGCTCTTTGACAGACAACTTTTTTGGACATTTTCGAGCGGAAGCAGAGTTTAAGTCGCGTACCTGTGAGCAGTAGGAATTTTCGCCATAATTTGCATTTTGTCCCGCGCCATAATCGTAACCACCTCTTACATTTTGCGAATGTTCTTGGCGCGACGCGACAGCCGACGCATTGCCAGCGCTGGCACCCTTGCGCGACTTGTTAGACGTGTCCAAGTAGTTTCCGATTCTGACATTCCTCGGCCGTGGCACCAGGGGGTCGCGCTGCATGCCCGATGCCAAGCGGTTACCCCTCGACTGTGTACGTAGGTGATTATGTTGGACATAAGTTTCCGCCACAATTTGATAGCTAAAAGAACTCTCCACCACTAAAAGTTTTTGATAGTCGGATACCAATTCTCCTTAATTTTTACATTGATGCACACCATAAAATTCGCGCGTGCAATTCCCGGACACAGACTTTTTTTGCAACCCCAACTTCAAAGTCAAAACCCCCCTGTTTACCAAATTTAAATTTCCGAACATGTTGTAGTAGCGTCTTTTGTGACTCTCCAAATTTGGGTTGGCACTCCAAATACCCGTTTTTTCGTAGTCAACATAGTCACCATCAAACATTTTTATTTCGGCGGGATTTTCAGCATGTACTTTTCGTAGCCCACTGCAGAGGTCCATGTAGGCCTCACCAAGCAGGCCCCAAAATGGGCATCCCCAGCCAGCACGGTCGGCATCCGGCAAAAGTACCTTGGTGTGGTAGATCAAATTTTTGGGTGACGCAGTGACGTTGCATAGATGTTGCGTATAATAACACATATTTTGAAATTTTTCCCCAAAATTGAAATTGAAGTTGTTTCGGTACATGCCACACAGACACCCATCTAACCCCCTGTTTCCCAATATTCTCGAAAAATTAAGTAATTGTTTAAAAAGACCCCTAACTTCTTTTTCATATTTCTCACTGCCGATCATCAGCGCTCCCCTGAAATCGTCTGGACGATTTCTATCCGAGGGAAACACGCCACAACTGCGCATTTGCCTGTGCACGCGTTTGCTGTCAATGGTTTGATAGGTGCGCACCAGGGCTGCAGCCAGGGGTTTGTTTAACGCCAACGCCGCCTGCACCTGAAGTTTTAGGATTGTATAACATTTTTTTGACAAAATTCTTCCAATTTTAACCAAGTTTTCAATTTTTCTAACCACTTTGGTGAGAGCCATGTATGCAGGTGTCAGACACGCGTCATACAATGAACACTTAATGAAGTCTAAATTATTTTTTCAGAGTGGAAATTTTGAGGGGGGTATTTCTAGGGGGGTTTCTTATTTCGCCAGAAATTTTTGTAAAGATAAAGAATGGGCTTTTACATACCCAAAACTGGTAAAAAACATGACTTAATAGGCTATATAAGGACATATCAACGTAAAACTTGGCGGACATTATGGAAGTCAATGGTCTAAGGAATTTTTGTACGAGTGCGGTATAAACTAATGATAGGGTCACATGTAAATTTGGCCCACGTCCAAGTCGCTCTGCGTTTCAGACAAATGAGAGCGAAAAACGCAGGTTCGCATAACTGATTATCACTGCGGAATGCAATAAATCGACCGGAGATGATCACAAATAGCGAGTTGATGCATTTGCGATCATTTCCAGTCGCTTAATTGTATTCCACAGACATAATGAGCAACGCAAATGTAAATCCTGCGTCTTTAACCTCATTCGTATAATACGTAACCCGACACGTGCCAAGTTAACATACCGGATATCTATCACATTCATCCTTTTTAGGAATTCGTTAGCACGGTTTGAGCGAGGTATCTAGCTTTCCGACGGTGTATTTTTATATCCGTGCTTAATCCATTCATTTTTCACATTTGAAAGTTCGATCGGTTTGAATAAACTGTGAATCGAACGGAATTTGTCCGTTTGAATTTGAACTTGAGACATATCTTACTCGTACATAAAAGAAGGAAAGCTGATTCGTTTCATGTCTGTCGAGTTTTACATTGTTACACAAATCAGGCATGTAGCTGCGGTGCAAATTGGCCTCTATAAATACATCAGGTATATTGCATATATACATGATGTGCCTGATGATGATATTCCAGACGGGGTATTTCGAGTGGGGGGGGTGGTATTTTTTCCTCAGCTCAAAAACACATGGGGGTATTTCAAGGGGGTTAATTCAAGGGGGTATTTCTAGGAAAAATGGTATCATGCATATGGTGTGGAAATGCGCACTTCTGCGCAAAATTTTTGAAAAATATGTTAAAAAATTCATATCCATACTGAAATTTTTGGACATTTTTCAATGGGAACCCCGACCCGAATTTTGCCAAAATTTCGAGTCGAGTCGGGCAAAAACATCGAGTGTCGAGTCAGGGACATATTTTTCCGGTCGAGTCGGGCGAGTCGAGTCGGTACCCAATTTTACCCTCGAGTCACGAGTCGAGTCGAGTCGAGTCGAGTCGAGTTCGAGCCCTAGATAGATAGCTGAAAAATTTGGGGGGGGGGGGGTTGGGGGGTTTGGGGGGGGGTTCGCGGGAGTTCAATATATATGGCTTTCCGAGGTATAGAAGGAAGAAAATGGGAAAAATCGCTAAAAGTAGGTGAAAAACGGCTAAAAAATAGTATATAAGCACATATATAGCCAAAATAGGCGATAATGAACATGAACTGACGATTTTGGAGGCGAAAAACTATGAAAAGGTACGATAAATTAGCGATTTTGAGCGGAAATTGGCTAAAAAATTTTAAAAATCGCTCCAGATAGGTAGATAGATAGCTGGACGA
The DNA here is from genome assembly GCA_964036195.1 of Sphaerolaimus hirsutus. Taxonomy (NCBI): domain Eukaryota; kingdom Metazoa; phylum Nematoda; class Chromadorea; order Monhysterida; family Sphaerolaimidae; genus Sphaerolaimus; species Sphaerolaimus hirsutus. The sequence goes on along the minus strand of OZ038455.1, from coordinate 9,291,474 downwards.
TTGGGGGGGGGGGGGGGTTAGGGGATAGTAGCCTAAAAATTTGCCTCCGGGATAGATAGATAGCTGGCGGATTTGGGGGGGGGGGTAACCCCTACACGGCGGACATCACACCTACCTAGTATGAAAACCTACCATAACCCATGTCCGCCGAGTATGCCTACCTCGATTTTCATGTGTTTTTCTCTGTCAAACTATAGAAATATTCAAAAATTCAAATTGATAAATTGATAAAAATTCAAAAAAAAATCAGATTTTTAAAATTTTGTGTGTCATCATTACACCGACATGAAGTGCCTGAATATATGCTGTCAAATAAAGCAACAGTTGCATTGTAAACGGTTGGTGACTCACCATTCTTGGGGAATGCTAATGGTGAAAAAATTTTAAAGCGCGTTTGAAATCAATAGCTTTATAAAGAAATACTGCAGCTTTAGGTAAATGGAAATGCTACAGATATATCTGTTTAGTTGTTTTCCCGGTTTCCATGGTAACATCGTCCGTATGCGAAGACGCCCATGATTACCGGATGTCGGTTTCGCAATGTATCCAAAAATTGTTTCCATCGCAGAAAAAGAATTTTTAGAAGTTAGAATCAAGGCGGTTGCGCATTTTGCTGACTCATTCCGCACTCACTCCACACTTTTCCCTCCACATTCCCTTGCAGAAAAAGTACCTGTAAAATCGCCTTTTTAAATTGAAAAACGTCGCAAAAATGTTCGCTTCTGGGCCGAAATACGACAAGTTGAAAACAAATTTACGTTTGTCTATAAATCGGCTGCGTTTGCTGCAGAAAAAGAAAACAGAGCAAGCGTTGAAAGCGAGAAAGGAAATAGCTGATTATATTTCAGGTGAGCGTCAATTTTGTCTGTTCATTTTGTAAACTATCCATTTTGTTGGATGTGAGGTTGATGAATCAGTGTGACAGCGTGTGATTGACGCTTATTGCTTTTTTGTATTTATAGTTTGATTTTTCTTTTTCGCGGTGTACCGCAAAGTGTGCGCAGAATACTACCAAATTTAATGAATAAAATCTTGTCATAAATAAATTTCGTAATTAATTATTCCATAGTAAAAACGAAATATTATGATGAAAAGCTGTATAATTTTTGGTTCATTATTCAGATGGGTGATGGTAGGTTTCCGTATTAGGCTAGGCGTCATGTCGGCCGAGTTAAGCTAATAGCTTAATTAGTCAGACATTGTACTTGATTTACAGTCCATGGTTTCATTCATAGATTCTACCCCACGGGTGCACTTTACAGGCCACAAGGAGGACCGGGCGCGCATCCGAGTGGAGCACATCGTGCGCGAGGACTACATCGTCGAGGCCTACGAGCTCATCGAGATGTACTGCGACCTGCTGCTCGCGCGTTTTGGACTTATACAGCAGATGAAGTGCGTGCATTGTTTGATATTGATTTACCTGATTGTGTTCGCTTTGAAATGTGGATGTTTGTGGGGTTTACAGATTTTATTAGATTGTAACAAATTTACATAAAAATGGTAATATTTTTTGACAGAACTCACCACTTTGTAAGCTTTCTATGACTCCACATTGATCCTATGCCCATATGAAAGGTTTTTATTGTAAATACAGCTCTCTACGTTTACCATAACCATATTTGAGATGTTTTAATAAAATTCAGCCGCCCCTAAACGCTCCAAATAGGTAAATAACTTTTCCTGTTTTCTTGTCAGGGAAATCGACGAAGGCATAGAAGAAGCGATAAACTCAGTTCTGTGGGCCGCGCCCAGGATCGTCGCCGACGTACCTGAAATGAAGGCTTGTTTTTTTGTGAAGTTGTTGTTTGTTTGGCTCGGGGAATATCATTAGATTTTGGATTGCGGCTAATTGCAGATAGATTTTATCAGTGGATTTGCCACGTATATCACTTTGGGGTCTGGTATCGGGAGAGGTTTGTGTGTATGTTGGATTTATCAATTTCCTGTCCGAATTTTCACAATGCAAGGGGTCGAAAATGTTAATTTCAACACTAGTAGGTAGTGCTCGAAACTCGATTTTTTTTCAAACTCGAGTTCGAGTCGCAACCCCAAATTTTTTCCGGTTGAGTCGGCGAGTCGAGTCAGGCAAGACACTAAAAAGTCGAGTCGAGTCTGGCATAAATCTCGAGTCTCGAGTAGGGTTGGAAAAAAAAAACGTTTTTTTTAACTCGATGTTTAAAAAAAACGTTTTTAAAAAAACAACGTTTTTTAAATAAAAAACGTTTTTTTTAAAAGCTCCCAGATATGACCTTGTGTCAACATATATAGGTATAACAGACAGTGGCAATACTCTGTGATGTTATATATGACCATATAATGTCTGTGGAGCCATGGGATAGCATTATAAGTGGTGATTTGTGTCAAAAATATCCATTTTTCATCGACATATTGTTTGTATATCGCCTTATAGTCGAATGTTCGTGACTTCAGGTAAAGTTTGGCACGGAATAGTGATCAAACAAGGTTATAAAAGGAGGTTGTTACTTTGGGAGTGAAGTTACACACTGTGGAGGTACATGGAAGCACATTACCTCAATATTATATACTACAGCAACATATGACGGCTTATTAACCCATGATAGCACATAGAAATGGATATTTTGATACTAAAAATGCCACAAAAACAATGAAAACAACCACCAATGTCAATTTGTGTGTGAAATTGCGCGCTTGCGCGCAAAAATTTTGCAAAATACCTAGTGCTTAGTACTAAAAATTTCGGTCGATGTTTTTGAAGAAAAAAAACATTTCGGACGTCATGTTTTTTAAAAAAACAACGTTTTTTTTAAATAAAAAACGTTTAAAAAAACATCGGCCAACCCTAGTCTCGAGTCGAGTCGGATGCATTACTTTTTGGTATGACACTTGCAAAATTTTTTGATACTGGTTTCTCTTCCAATGTTTTCACATACACTTAATGAAGTCTAAATGCCAACAGTTCATTTAAATATCAAGATAAAGCAAAAATAGGACTTCGTATCACTCATGTTGCTACAAATAAAGTTGCAAAAATAAAATCAGCCTACGGATGGATAATTAACATCTTTTACAGCATTTTTTTGGATCAGTGCCAACATTGTGCAATGCATTTGAGGTGGTGTGTATATCATGGATGGTGTGTGTATTTCATTATGTAGAATTTTATGGTAACAAGAAATTTGAGTTTTAACACCATTCAATACATACGTCAAGCCAATCGACAATATATCACGCATGTGGTATGGGAATGCGCGCTTGCACGCAAAATTTTTGAAAAGTATGTTTAAAAGTTCATATCAAAATTGATGTTTTAGGACAGTATTCAATGGAAACCCCGATTCGAAATTTGCCAAAATTGCGAGTCAAGTCAGGCAAAAACCTCGAGTCTCGAGTTTGGGCCAAATTTTTCCGGTCGACTCAGATGAGTCGAGTCGGTACCCTCTTTTACCCTCGAGTCACAAGTCGAGTCGAGTTAAAGCCCTACTAGTAGGGCAGCACAATTTTGTGGGGAAATTTGTTGAATCACTTCTAGATCAATATCATTATTCTGAGCTAAAAATCCATTTTAGCCATTTATGAATTTCTGTAGTTTGGACGACGCCTCAATTATATTTCATCGCAGGTAATCACCGATCAAATCGCGTTGAAATACGGCAAGCCATACGTGGAAGCGTGCAGGGCGAATCAATTCCACAAGGTCAACCCCAAACTGGTGACAAAATTGAGTGTCGCCGCACCGCCAAAAGTGCTAGTCGAAAAGTTCGTAATTTTCTGGTGTTGTGTTAAAGTTGAAAATTGGTACTTCACTAGTTCACTACTGCTGAGAACTTTTTTGAAAATGTGGTAGCACAACTTTGCTTTGTGTTAAGTGCTTTGTTTTTAAAACAAATCATTTTTTGTTAAGGGCGTTTTTTGCATTAGCGATGCGAATTTTCAAATATGTGACATTTGAAATGCCACAAACCGGTGAAAACTATCTGCCCTTTGTCAATTTCTATCAATGTGAACATGTGTGCTCGAGCGCTGAGACTGAAACGCCTAAATATTAAATAGTGAATCAAAAGTCCAATTTATCCCTGTGATATTCTACCAAAAAAACACAAAGACGATACCCCAGTCAAATCTGAAACACACCAGGAAAGGAATGTAACTCCGAGCATTCACATGCCAGCTGCACCCGTCTCAGGTACATGGTTGCCATAGCGAAGTCGCACGACGTGCCCTTCGTTCCGGACCAGGGCGTAATGAGTCAGGACGAGGTCGCCTGCGCCGAACAGCAACTCATCGACTTTCGCAACACTGGACAGGTGAAGCACGCCACGCATCTACACCCGGCACGCATGTAATTATACCCAGTAGTTGAATCATATTGTTAGCCAGTCCACGCCAGCTTTATGTGGTAATATAATTATTGTAGACCTTTGGAAAAAGTTGGAAGTAGGTAATTTGCAAGTTTAAAACTAATTAATTACTTTGTTATATTTTGTTTAGTTTTGCAGGAATTGCATGTTCTTGCTGAGCATGTTCAGAGAATTGCATGTTCTTGCATATAAAGTGAACATGGATGCATTTGCATTGATTTTAGATATTAAAATTTGCATTGATTTGAAAATTTGAAAACACATGGTCTACATGCGTGACGGGTATACTTACATGCGTGCCGGGTCTATATGCGTAACCTCATGCGTAAGTAGGGTGTCAAATTTCCGTTTCCGTTTCCGCCTTTCCGCAGGAAAATTTTTTACCTTTCCGTTTTCCGTTTTCCGGCAGCTGAAAAATTTTTACCTTTCCGTTTTCCGTTTTCCGGCAGCCAAAAAAATTTTACCTTTCCGTTTTCCGTTTTCCGGCAGCTGAAATTTTTTTACCTTTCCGTTTCCGTTTTTCCGGCTGAAAATTTTTTACCTTTCCGTTTCCGTTTTACCAGGCCATTTTTCCATTTTCTGGCTCGATTTTCAGTTTTCTGGCATTTTTCCATTGTTTTTCCAATCTGTATTTATCTTCAATTGGCTCATCCCATTGTGTTGTTTTTGTCTCTTGAAGCAGCATTGACAACTGGGATTTCAGGGTCAGTGAAACAGGTGCTGTGAACCCAATTGGGTCATATGCTGACACCAATAATTTATTCAAGTTTCGTCTGGTTGGTGTTGTGATGCTGTCAATTTGCAATTTTGGTGTTGATATTGCCAGCATGTCCGTTTGGTGATTTTATTTCATGCCCATTACTGCGACAATTTTATTCACCTTTGGACTCCTGTCATTTTCTGCTATTTCATTCATGACTGATCTGGAGTTTGATAGCCATTCCCTTATGTTCATAGAACATTGGTTAAATAAAGCTTTGACTTTGTAATATAATTCTAAAGCTTCAACTTCATTTGTGACACTCATGATGAAGTTATCAACATAAATGTTGTTTATTATCATTGCCAACTGGTTTCGTTCCCCTTCATTTTCTTCATATTCATTCATGTTGTTTATTGTCACATTTAAATGGTATTTTATGACTGCTCCCAAAATTGCTGGGCTGCAGACAAGTCCAAACAGTACACATTTAAAACGAAGTACTATTAAGTTATCTTCAGTTACTGGTTCTGAGGCATCTTTCAGCCAGAAAAATTGTGTGTAATCTCTAGCTTGGTCATGCAATCCTATTTGCAAAAATGCTTTTTCAATATCGGCAATTAATGCTAGATTGCCTGCCCTGAACCTCAGGAGTAGGCCCAGTGCTAATGGTGCTGTAATTGGTCCTCTAAAAAAGCACTCGTTGAAACTGGGCTTACCTGCCGACCCATCGTACACGATTCTGCATGATGTCGATTTGCTTGGCGTGATTACTGGCTGGTGTGGCAGGTTATGAATCCCCTTGTTGTCTGTTTTGTCGTCACAGATCTCAATTATTCTCTTTTCTAGTTGGTTGTCCAAAACTTTCTGGTATTGTTTGAATAAGTTTGGATCTTTGTTGAATCTTCTTATCAGTTATTTGTAGGCTTCTGTAGGCTTCTATAGTAGGCTTCTGCTTTTCCTGTGGGCAGGTCACTGATACTCTCGTTATACGGCCAGTCAATATAGTATCGTTTGTTGTTGTCATTGAATTTTATGCTATTTATTATCATCTCCTCTGCAATGTCGTCATCAATTGCATAGGGGTCATCAGTGATTCCCACTGCTTCTAGACTGTGGAATTGTCGTAGTGTTTCCTTTCCTATGGCCACTATGGCTACTTTTTGATGATTTTTTGTTGGTTCAGTTAAGCTTGAACTACAAGTGAAGTTACAGGCATGATCCATAGTTGCAGAATGTACAGCTACCACAATCAAAGCCAAACAGGCAAACCTGCATGCAGGTTTTCCTTCTGCAAATTTGTCTATTACCGTGCTAATTTCACTTTATTTTTTCCGTTTCCGTGAAAATTTTGCTTTCCGTTTTCCGTTTTCCGGCATTTCATTTTTCCGTTTTCCGTTTTCCGGCCGACAATTTTTTTTTACCTTTCCGTTTTCCGTTTTCCGCTGAGTGAAATTTTTTTACCTTTCCGTTTTCCGTTTTCCGGCAGAAATTTTTTTTTTACCTTTCCGTTTTCCGTTTTCCGTAAAGTGAAAAAAATTTACCTTTCCGTTTTCCGTTTTCCGTAAAAATTTTTTTTTGACACCCTATGCGTAAGGCCTGATCCGTTTTCTCTGTATCGCACTCATCGAAGTAACCATCCCAATCCCCCCAGATGTACCCCAACCCCGATCCCAATTACCCGCCATACTCCGGCGCCGGTGCGAACCTCCCCCAACCCCCCGCGAACAACTTTGCCGCTCCATCCAATAATTCCGGCGACGGCAAGGGGGGCAATGGGAACGGTAATGGGGGAGGGGGCGGGGGAGGTTACAGCCTGCCCGTGCTGCCTGCGCCCTTGGGTTGGGCCCAGGCGCCGCAGATGCCTGATAAGGTTTGTTGGGTTGAGGGTTTTCTGGGATTTTGACCCCCCGGGGGTTGGATTGATAGGAAACTCCTCCGGAGGGATGGGTAGCTGAAATATTTGCTGGGGGATGGCGGGAGCAAATTATACAGTCTTGTTCGTGGTATAGATAGCAGAACGAGGAAAATCGCTTAAGGTAGTTTAAAAATAGTCCAAAACGTTAAAAATAACTAAAAATAGGTACATAAACATGTATAAGCTGAAAATATCGGGTTTTGACGTGTAAATTAGCAAAATTGAGCAAAATTAAGCGATTTTGAGAAAAATGGTAAAATGTGGAGAGAGAAAAATCTCTCAAAATTTGCTCCACAAAGATAGCACCCCTGCTAACTAACATAAATAGATCTCATTCCTTTTTCCCAAACATTTATCTATTTTACAGGTGCCACGGAATCCTTCGCCGGGTACCGCGTCGGCGCCGCCGCCGCCCGCGTATGAAAATGTCGGCTCAAATTTGCGAGATCCTCTGGGACAGCCGCCATCGGTACGGTTTTAGTCCTATCTGAATCGACTTCCATGTTTTACGAAATATGCGTTTTGCCATTTTTCGCTCGTTGCGTCTTTTGCGCTGTTTGTTTTACTTTTAATTAACAATCGTTACTTACAGAGAACGAGTATATTTTGGCAAACATTCACCATAGTCAAGGGCGTAGGCGGGGCGGGGGGGGGGGGGCGACCGACCCCTTCTTCCCGGGCCTGACATTAAAATATCCCATTGCCTGAATCACAAACCACAGTTTTGTCATGTACGTTCTCTGTACACTCAATTTGGGGGGGGGTATTTCGAGGGGGGCTAATAAATTCATAGTGGCCATTTTGAGGGGGTGTAGTTCGAGACGGGGGGTATTTAGAGGAAATACGGTAGTAGAGGCTGTCGCCAACGCTATTACTGTCGTGGCGCTGGTGCCTACAAATGGCGCCAGCGTCATGGCTAGGGTTAAATAAAACGTTTTTTTTAACGCCATGTTTTAAAAAAAAGATGCCCGAGTCGACGTCATTCTGTGTCATTTTGCCGCCAAACAGTTTTCACGGATGGCACTTTTCGATAATTGTAAACTAATTTTGTCCGCACGCAGGCTACCAATTTAAGCGAACTGAACCTGCCCGACCCGCCGTCCGGATTCGACGGGGATAATCAAACAGAGGGGCAAGGGAGCGCGTCGGGAAACAAGGACGACATTGATTTCGATGATTTGACGAAACGGTTTGAAAATTTAAAAAAGAAAAAGTGATCGACTATAGGTGGGTTGTATTTTTGGCCATTACTTTGTACGCTTATTTATAATGGCGCTACGCACACTGAAGCCGAAATATTCGGCATACGCACGTTTTCATCTGCCGAATCCGAACTAAAAAAATGCTGTTCGGACGGTTTTAGACCAGCATTTTTGGGTCCAGACATTCAGCAACCGTACGAATTCGGACAAATTCGGACGGATTTAGATGATTTTCCAGCATTTTTGGTCATATGCTGAATTTAACATTTCAGCATCTTGTGAAAAAATTGTATCCGGACACTTTCATTTCAGCAAACCAGTTCAGCAATTGGCAGAACATCTACTGCTGTGAAATGATCCAGATCTCATCTAGTTTTTCATACATCTTCATGAAACATTTTTTATGAACATGTATGAACATGATCTTCAAAAATGAAGACCATAAATTTTTTTTAAAAACTGCTCATTCTTGAGATATTGTAGTTCAGCACAGTTCAACAGTGTGTAAACAGAAAAAACGTACGAACCATTTTGGGAATTTGGGCAATGTGTGTACATGAGTAGGGTTCAAACGGGATTGACTTTTCGGGATCAGGATCGGGATCGGGATTCACTTTTTGAGATTTCGGGATCGGGATTGGCCGCGATTGGGGTCACGGGATCGGGATTGGGATAGGCATTTTTCCGGGATCGGGATTGGGTTCTAGGGATAGAAATTTTGGCCATTTTTCTGGCATTCACAGTTGTTCATAAAGGTCTCAAAACACTGTTGGATGCCAGAAAAGTGGCATAAAATTGACGCTGGGGGTTTGCATCCACTTTTTTGCATGCAAAAACGTCATTATTTCACTTTTTATAATTTCCACTAATTTTTCCGGGATCGGGATCCCGGACTTGGGAGTTTCTCGGGATCGGGATCGGGATTTGAAAACTTTCGGGATCGGGATTGGTATTTTTGAGATTTCGGGATCGGGATCAGGATTGGGGTTTCAGGATCGGGATCGGGACTGGTAAATCCCGGAATTTCACGGGATCGGGGATCGGGATCCCGTTTGAACCCTATACATGAGCGAATAGTAATGATAAACATTGGAACAGCGCGTGCCTAGGGTGTCAAAAAAATTTTGTTATGGAAAATGGAAACGGAAATTTTTTTGCACTTGCCAGAAAATGGAAATAAAATTTCAGCAACAAGGAAAACAAGGCCGGAAAACTGGAAATGGAAAAATGAAATTTTGCCAGAAAACAAAAAAAATTGTGGAAATTTCCTGGAAATGCTAAAAATTGCTGAAATTTTGATGGAAAATGGAAAAAGTCACATAATTGAAAACCTGCATGCATGTTTACCAGTTTGGCTGAAACAGAAAACAGACAATTGAGCCAGAAAAGGGGAATATGAGGCTGAAAAACTGAAAATTGAGCCTGAAAACGGAAAAAAGGCAGAAAAACTGAAAATTCAGCCGGAAAAACTGAAAATTCAGCCGGAAAAAGGCAGAAAAACTGTAAATTTGACCAGAAAAGGGATAATTAGCCAGAAAAACAGGAACGGAAATGGAAAAAAATTTTGTAGTCGGAAAACGGAACGGAAAACGGACAAATTAATTCAATTACCGGAAAACGGACTGGAAAATGGAAAAAATTTGCCTGCAGAAAACCGAAACGGAAATTTGTCACCCTAAGCATGCCTGCAAACCAGATTGTTGAAAGTAATCAATGTTTTCAAAGTTAATGTAAAATATTCATTTTTAGTCACTCCTGAGTGCAGAAAACGTATAGTAGAATTTTTTACTTTTATTTCCATGGGAAAATGTAAAAGTAAGTATTTTTGAAAACGATGACCATAATTTTCACTAGAAGTCACCCTTAACCCCAATTTTCATCCTTTTTGCCACTGCACACATGAAGTTGTGCATACACTGTAGCGTCTGCCAAGCAGGGTTGGTTTTAGTAAAATTATTTTTACTGAAGCTGCAGTAAAATTGTAAATAAATTATATTTTATTTTTATTTTTTCTTCAATTTTCCATTTTATTTTTATTTTTTTATTCTTCAATTTTCCATTTTATTATTATTTTATTTTTATTTTTTATTCTTTGTGACCAGGATTAGTTTTTGTGAAATTCTTTTTACTAAAATTGTAGTAAAATTGTATAAAAATTGTATTTGATTTTTTTTCTTCTGAGATTTTGCCAACCCTGCTGCCAAGTAAAACCAATAATTATCCAAAATTTAGTTGACACAATTTTTGATGTCAACTAGTGTCAGGGGTATTCTAGTTTTCGGCCCTCCTGGGTGTTGGATAGATAGCAAATCACTCCTCCGGAGGGATAGATAGCTGAAAATTTTTCTGGGGGGGGGGGTTCGCCGGGGCTCAATATATAGGCATAGAAGGGAGGAAAAGGAGAAAAATTGCTGAAAGTAGGTGAAAAATGGCTAAAAATGGGTATATAAGGACATATAGTACTAAAAATAGCTCAAAATAGGCAGTTAGATGCACGAACTAGTGATTTTGGAGGTGAAAATCTATATATAGGTATGAAAATAGCGATTTTGAGCGAAAATTAGGGTATAGTTTCCCAAAAATCGCTCCAGATAGGTAGATAGCTGGCTGATTGGGGGGAGGGGTTTGGGGGATAGTAGCCCAAAATTTTGCCTCCGGGATAGATAGATAGCTGAGCGGCCTCTGGAATAGATAGATAGCTGGGCGATTTGGGGGGGGAACCCCCCCTTTCCTACCCCTGACTAGTGTGTGTGACAAGATATAATTGATGACAATTTTTGATGTCAACTTTATGACAAGTTATAATTAGTTACATTCTCTGTACAGCATCAACTTCGGTCAATAGACAATAGTGATTATGTATATTGGATAGGGTTGGCACTAGGGTCGAAACGGAATCCCGATCCCGATCCCAAAACATTTCGGGATTTGGTGGTCCCGATCCCGATCCTGAAACCTCAATCCTGATCCCGATCCCGAAATCTCAAAAGCCAATCCCGATCCCGATCCAGAAACTTTCAAAATCACAATCCCGATCCCGAAAAAATTTATACAATCCCGATCCGTATCCCAGAAAATTTGGTCAACCTCATTAAATGCCCTTTTTGCATTAATAAATTTTAACCAATGTCCACTTTATGCCTCTTTTCTGGCATCCAGACGTGTTTTTGAGCCTGTTTTGTGAAAACATTGGCAAAAAACGTGTATATTAGAATGTTTTCAAAAATGCCATTACCGATCCCAAAAAATGCCAATCCCGATCCCGAAAGGTCAATCCCGATCCCGAAATCTCAAAAACCAATCCCGATCCCGATACCAAAAGGTCAATCCCGATCCGATCCCGAGATCTCAAAAACCAATCCTCGTTTATCTTTGCATTTCAGCATTTGAGATTTTATCCTATTGCTGAATGTTTCCGCATGAAAAAGTGTACGCATCTTTTGAATGCTGAAATACATGCTGAATTGACAAACCGCCTAATTTTCAAGAGTACGGACGATTTGAGTTCAGCAAGTTTTTTTCTATTCAGCATTTAATTCGGCATTTGTCAAAAACGTGCGTATGCCGAATATTTCGGCTTCAGTGTGCGTAGCGCCATTTAGTTTGCTTTTTCTATGAGCGTGATTATTTGTACTGACTGATTTGGTTTTGTTCTAATATTTATCTATTGCGATGGATCAGTTTCATTGAAGAAATAATCTGAGGTTACTGCGTAATGTACTTACACGTAATGTATTGAATGTCCATTTTTAATGTTCTTGTACCAGTGATACTTTACACGGATCTAAGTGATGCGTTTCATCGTGACAAGAAAGTGTGAAAGTGTGGTGTGGGTTGCATTGAATTGAAAAACTTTGTCATTGTTGTAAAGTATGACGTGTTTCAAGATCTACTTCGTGTGATAAATTTATATTCATCATATATGGTGTTAATTGATCATTGGCTGCTAGAAATGTTGAAAGTAACGCACTGGAAGTGATCAAATTAAACTGTTGACATTTTGACCAGACCAGAGTTGTTAAAGGTACTGTAAACTTTTATCAAAGTTGATGTAAACGTAACGTATTTTTTTTACTCATCCCCGAGTACATGTTCACCCCCTCCCCCAGACCCTGTGAAAACGTTCAGTTTTTTTTTCCTTTTACACTACGTAAATGATGAGTAGACGGAAATACACATTACTCGGGCTACGACAGAATTTTGTTGTTTTCTCGAATAATCTTCCAGTCCCAAGACAAGGAGGTCTGTAAGAAGGTGGTAATTTTATATGGCCAATCTGGCATATTGGGCCCACACAGGCTAGTTGACATTGACACCAAATGTCAACTGGTTCCATTCCCAATTCAAAGTTTGCGTTTGAACGTCGATCGTCGGCTAGTCAGCAAGCGTTTAATCGGGATCGGCACCAGTTGACATGTCAACTAGCGTGTGTGGGCCCATTAACTTTGAAGCTCAACTGTAGCTGAACTATGCTATTTCTGAGCCGATTTGAATCGTTCAACACATAAAATGATCGGGACAATCTGCAGATTCCATCTTTGTTGTATTAGTGACGCATGAACACTACCGATTTGACCAGTTTTTCCACGCGAAAAATAAATTTCCCTGAACATGCTATCACATACTCTAGACAGCTAGTATCCATATACCGCGAAAATGAGTTCAATATCCTTGTCCAATCAAAGTTCGTAGCACTTCAAACTTTCGCCTCCCATAATGAGCCGCATGAAGAAAGATGTGTGCAAATTGAAAACTCCATATTTCGACCACTCCTCAGCCGATTTTAACCAATGAACACTTGAAATGATCAGGATAACGAAAATTTCATTTGTTTTGATTGACACTTTATACGATATTTGACATTCGACTTAACACATTACAGGACCCGAGACTGCCCCTCTGAAGGTCCAAATCTTGGCAACCCAGCCTGGGTTAAACTCCCTTCAATGTTTCTTAGTATACTCCATCGACATCACACCTTTCAATGAAATCTACCATATCCCACCCGAATATAAGAGCCAATGAAAGACTTTTTTCATCATATTCATCACATTGCTTATACTTTGCGTGAATTTGGTGCAGTTTTCCACGTGCCCTTATTCATCAAAATATGGTATCATTCATTCTAAGGCGATCTGTCTGTCCAGTCCAGATTGTCATAAAGTTATCCATAGCTCCCTGGGCAGCTCGCTTCATGGGGTCGTTTTGAACTGGTCTGCCCTGTCGGTGTCTGCCCCTGTCTGCCCTTTCCTACCTGCGTGGTACGTGTTCGCTTTGAAAATGTGTCTTTATCAAAATTCTTATCACTTAATGTCGGCTTATTGTTTGCTAGTTCACTCATTATTTACCAAGTAGTTCGGTGTTTTCTCGATTCCGGTGTAGTGAAGTTGCGCCATGGCGCTAGCACCAAAGCAAAAAGCGCCATGGCGCCATGCTGTGGCGCCATTGGCGCTTGGCGCTATTCCCACGAAAAGCGCCATGGCGCTTGGCGCTATTTTTGCCCGGCGCCAAGAACAAAATGCCTGGCGCTGGCGCCATTGGCGCTTGGCGCTAGGGCTCGGAAAAGCGACATAACGCTTTTGGCACTCGGCGCCAAGTGGCTTTTTACATCACTATTCCGGTGTTTTAAAGATAAGCAGCGTGCGAAATACTGAAACTCAAGTTTCAGTGTTGGCGTGTCTTGGTACCTTTGCGTGATATTTGCGTGACATCCGTAGATTAATTGGATTAGTGATGTGAAAAGCGCCAGGAGTTTAGCGCCAAGTGCCAAAAGCGCCATGGCGCTTTTCAAAGCTGAGCGCCAAGCGCCAATGGCGCCACGGCAAAAAGGCGCCAAAAGCGCCATGGCGCTTTTTCAGACCACGGCGCCAAGCGCCAATGGCGCCAGAGGACAGTGGCGCCAAGCGCCAAAAGCGCCAGCGCCAAATTTTTTTCACTGTTTGTAAATGTATGCGGCTGTGCTCATGAAACACCTTGGAGTCAGTTCCTTGGATATTTATTACATTACCAGCGTGGTAAAGCTCTTTGGAGGGCTGAGATAAGTTTAGTTTTAATCATATCAGGTTAAACTCGGCGGAAATCACACTTAGTATGGAAACCTACCATAAACCATTTGAATATTGAACCAAAAATTTCATAAAATATTTCGTTTTTACTATGGAATAATTAATGACGAAATTTATCACAAGATTGTATTCATTAAATTATGGTAGGATATTCTTCGCATACTTTGCGGTCCGCCGAGTGTACATATAATTACCATATTTGCTTGAATAGTTCCCCCCCCCTTGAATAATTCCCCCCCCTGGAATAATTTTATACAATTTTACAAAAATATGAATTTTTATACAATTTTACAAGAAATTACAAATATACAAATTTTTGTACAATTGTTTTTTATTTGGAAATGTTTCATTTTATTTTATCTTAAATTTTCCATTTTATTTTTAGTTTATTTTTATTTTTTCTGAGATTTTGCCAACCCTGGTTGAAAGCACTAACCGATATTAGCATTGAAAAAAACAACCTATTTTGAGAAAATATAATTAAATATTATCTCAGAAAATCTCTCAAGAAAAAAATATAAATAAATCTCTTGCGTCGTTTTCGAAAATATAATTAAATCTCTGAGAAAATCTCTTGCAGTTAAAAAAATCTCATAAAATCTCTCAACTTAAAGTATGATTCAGTCAATATTTCAAGGTGTTTGAACCATTGAGAGTAGATATTAAGCACATTGTGTTGTTTAACTTTTTCATTCACAATTTTAAATGATAACAGCATATTGTCTACTGACAGCATGCTTTGTATTTACTACCATGTAACATCTGAATAATCAACAAAAATATGATTTTAGGTACATTTTTCCTCATAATAAAATACATTACATTCACGTGTGATGATCCCCACATATTTTATCAGATAACTTTATTCACCAAAATTTGGTCAGTATATTCATGCTTATCCGAAGCATGCAGTCAACTCTATAGTTGTCAAAACATATTTATGTTTACTCAAAAATACATGTACTTGTGTACTTCTTAAATACATTTAAATTCATCTGAAAAAAGTACCAGTACTCTCTTTTATGTACACGTTTTGAAAGTACTTGAGTACAGAAAATGTATTTCGGATAGACTTTTTTGGCGCTTTCATGCGATAGAACAGAAAAATGGGAGAACAAGACTAAAAATAGGGTGCAAATAGCCAAAAGTGTGCATATAAGCACATATATAGTTGAAAATTGACAAAAAAGCACATGAACTAGTGAATTTGAAGGTGAAAATGGGCAAATATAGAGAGATTTTCTCGAGAGATTTTCGCAATCAGAAGAACATATAATTAAATCTCTCTAGAAAATAATCGAAAAAATATAAATCTCAGAAAATCTTATATTTTCTGAGATTTTCTGAGATTTTTTAAATATAAATCTCCCAGAGAGTTTTTCAATGCTAACCAATATCTACATTGTGTCCAAAAATTATCCAAACAACTCCAGTGGTTCTTGATATATAAATCAAAATTAAAAATTTCTCTATTTGTCAGCAACATTACTTGTTGGAAATACCGACAAATAGTGAAATTTATTTTAAATTTATATTTTGAAAACTACTGGAACTTTTTGGATAATTTTTGGACACAATGCAGATATCGGTTAGTGTGGTTAGTGCCAATTTGGGGATGGATATCTCTGAGCATTCTTGAGTATTTGTAATTTGTTGACACTGAATTTGTCGCTTCAGATCCTATTTGTCGTTGTGCTGTAACTCCGGCTTAAAAGTGGTCGAATTTTTGGTGGTAAATAAATACGTTCTTACAGACTTTTTAAAATCGGTCAATTAAATTTCAACCACACACTACCGTATTTCCATTACAAGTCACCTTCACACTTCACGTTTCACACTTCACGTTTCACAGAAACATTTCCCATCATTCCGAACTAAATTCCCGGACAAAATGGCACTGTTTGTCACGATTATCATAGGGGCAGTGATTGCCCTTATATCTTCCTTTCTTTATTTCTCTTATCGACCAAAAGGATGGGGCAGAGTTGAGCATCTGAGTGGGCCACCGCTGACACCAATTTTGGGTGCAATTCCATTGATTTATGATTTGGATAATGTGGGTGTGTTACATTCTGTAGATATTCATTTAGCATAGACATTTTTGTACACATGTACCCCTAAATGTTATATTGAGAATTTTTTACCATATTTCTTCTACTAGAAAAACGGGTCTCCAACCTGCTTAACCGATTGGCGTAACCATATCCCTGCAGGTTTGACTCGATGCATTTTGAACTGGATTAAGACTTATGGTTCTCCCATCAAAGTGAAAGGTTTGTGGCAGTTTGCAGTTGCTATATCAAGCTGTGAAAATGTAGAGGTCAGTTTTTGTTATGCTTGCCAATGAAGTAATAATTCAATATTGTAGAGCTGAGTAGTAGTGTGAGTAAGTTGCGTGGTGTGTTTTGTGTAAGTTTTTCGGTTTTCCCCTGCAAACACTGTTCAATTGATTCATGTAACTTCAGATACCGTAAATCCTCGAATAAGCCACCCTCTCAAATAACACCCCCTAGAATAACCCACACTTAAATACTCCCCTCTTTTAGCTGCCTGAGGAAAAAATAACTCCCCTCGAATAACTCCACCTACTTTCTGGGTGTGAATGACGTACATGTATAACCACGCTTTAAATGTATGTGTACATTTAAAAAAGAATGTATTACTTTGCAGCTGATGTTCACCAGCATTGATTCCATTGCATTAAATATGGATTCATGCAGTGATTTAACCTCATAATCACAATTTATTGATTATGCAACTTTTTTAGTATTCTGACGCCAACATAACTCCTCCCCTCAAATAACTACCTCCTTGAATACGTCCCCCCTGGGATTTATTCGAGGATTTACAGTACATGAAACTTGTAGACTTTGTTGTGCCTTTCTCTTCTTTTATGATTATCTGAGATCATATAATTAGTTACCCCCAAGGAGTTGAGTAGTAGTGTAATGGGGCTGTTATTAAACCCATGATTGTTGTTTCATTTACACACTACCTATAACTTTCTGTGATGTATGTTCAGTTCAGCACTCTGCAATAAACGTGCTCTCCCAACTGTGTCTTGGGTAGTGGTGGAATAAGCCGAAAGCGCTGAGTGCCAAAACCTGGCTTTGGCGGTAGCACCAAGCGCCAGCCCAGGCATTTTGTTCCTGGTGCCATGCAAAAATAGTGCCAAGTGCCAGAAGCACCATGGCACTTTTTGCATTGGTGCTAGCTAGCACCAGGCGCCAGCACCATGAGGCTTTTCCATCACTAGTCTTGGGGTTGTGAGTAGTGATGTTAAAGGAACCGGGAAAAATGGCACCGCACCGCACCGGCACCTTTGCCAACGCATGAAAAGGGCACCTGGCACCCTGGGGCACCGGCCAGAAAATGGCACCGCACCGCACCGGCACCGGTGCCTTTTGGAAAAAATGGCACCAGCACCGAAGGGCACCGGCGGGTTGCCGGTGCTAGCACCGAAAGGCACCGCACCGGGCTGGAATTTCTGAAGTAAATATCGGGCAGTTTCTCAGTGGTCTCACCTTTGGAAGTGCATATTTCCATGAATTTTCACCCGATTTTGATGGTTGAGCACTTAAAATGATCAGAATGATGTGGCAATCACTTTTATGAAGCAATTAAAATGATTACAAATACAAGATAAAATATTTAATTCACTACAATGTCCATAGCCACTATTGTCTACTGATCGGAGTCGTTGCTGTACAGAGAATGGAACTATCTCTGTCATAAACTGACAACAAATTTTGAACAAACAAGTAAGATAAATATAAAATATAAAAATGATTTAAAATTCAACAAAATTTTAGATTCGCTCATCAGATCACGTATTGGGTATAATAGATTTCACAGTAGGTATATTTATTTGATCGGGAGGTTTACAAAATAGGCAAAAACGGTTGGGTAAATATATCGCTGTTTTTTGAAATATGAATAAGCACATACTATGCACAAAATTGCACAGCACATGAAGCCTTGGCCGGTGCCTTTCCCGGTGCCTTTTACTTTGCCCTGGTGCTAGCACCTTTGGCACCGGCAAAAAAATGGCACCGCACCGCACCGGCACCGGTGCTATTCTGAAAAAAATGGCACCGGCACCGGCATGGCACCCCTGAAGATTGCAATGGCACCGCACCAGCACCGGTGCTGGTGCCCTTCGGTGCCCAGCACCGGGCACCGGTGCCCCGGTGCCTTTACATCACTAGTTGTGAGCCCCTGCGTTGACCCACATCTCCTCCAACTGTAGTAAGTCAATCAAGTACTACACAAGGTTAGGTGTAGTAAGCAATTGAGGCATCTAGTTCCGAATGTCGTTAAGTCCATCATTTTGGGTTTTTTCAAAAATGCATTTGAAATTTCAAAGTTGGCCCGAGCAGACAACTTTAAAGTGACAAGTCTTGCCCAAAACTTTTTGAAAAGCTTATGAATTTGTCTACATTTTCCATATTTTAAACCCTCTGGCCGGAATATATACTCATAGTTATGATGAGTTTTTTGACATCACCTCAGCAGATTCAGTGGAGATAACGAGTTTTGGGTGAAATTTCACTCGAATGTCGGTATCTCCACTTCCTATTTATTACCTGTTCCACCTCATCATACCGTATCTATAAGGTGTTAAAATTCATATATTGATGCTGGCATACTACACAAAGGACTTGCTATGTATAGCATTAATGGTGGGGAAATTATGCCTTTTTCATGTAGTGGCTCCAAACTGCGCCATTTTTATGGAGTGGCGCCGTGGACTCGGAAACGGCGCCATTTTTATGGAGTGGCGCCGTGGACTCGGAAACGGCGCCATTTTTATGGAGTGGCGCAGTGGACTCGGAAACGTCGCCATTTTTATGGAGTGGCGCCGTGGACTCGGAAACGTCGCCATTTTTATGGAGTGGCGCCGTGGACTCGGAAACGGCGCCATTTTTATGGAGTGGCGCCGTGGACTCGGAAACGGCGCCATTTTTATGGAGTGGCGCCGTGGACTCGGAAACGGCGCCATTTTTATGGAGTGGCGCCGTGGACTCGGAAACGGCGCCATTTTTATGGAGTGGCGCCATGGACTCGGAAACGGCGCCATTTTTATGGAGTGGCGCCATGGACTCGGAAATGGCGCCATTTTTATGGAGTGGCGCCATGGACTCGGAAATGGTGCCATTTTTATGGAGTGGCGCCATGGACTCGGAAATGGCGCCATTTTGATGGAGTGGCGCCATGGACTCGGAAATGGCGCCATTTTGATGGAGTGGTGCCATGGACTCGGAAATGGTGCCATTTTTATGGAGTGGCGCCATGGACTCGGAAATGGCACCATTTTTATGGAGTGGTGCCATGGACTCGGAAATGGCACCATTTTTATGGAGTGGTGCCATGGACTCCAAAATGGCGCCATTTTTTGGAGTGGTGCCATGGACTCGGAAATGGCGCCATTTTTATGGAGTGGCGCCATGGACTCGGAAATGGCGCCATTTTAATGGAGTGGCGCCATGGACTCGGAAATGGCGCCATTTTAATGGAGTGGCGCCATGGACTTGGAAACGGTGCCATTCATATGGAGTGGCGCCATGGACTCGGAAACGGCGCCATTCATATGGAGTGGCAAAAAATACATTTTAAAATATATAAAAAACGAAACTTGTGTCCCACGCGGACGCTAGAAATTGAAAAAGAAAATCATATTAAAAGAAAAATGGACGTTTCGCTGCGTCCTTGCATGCCACACCCTAGTTATCTACATTTTCAATGTTGCTCATAAAGAATTTGACCGTTCAAACTACCGTTTGATCGTTCAAACTACCGTTTTACCGTTCAAACTACCGTTTTTGTTTTTATTTTATTTTCATTCGTTGGCTCCATTCCAACAGAAGAGAACTTGGCAGCCGGCCAAAATTTCGAAATCCGCTATTAATATGAATAAAATAGGCTCACAACAGTTATATAACCATGTATATAAACAAAAATAGCGATTATGAAGGTGGAAATTGGCAAAGTGAAGCAAATTCTAATGATTTTTAGATAGCTTTCAGTTTTCACTCTCATTTGTATAATATGCAACTGGTAACTGGGATAAGCGCCAAGTTTTCATACGTGACCCAATCTATTCCAATTGTTCAAATATTGCGTCACAATACCCAATGCTGTCATGCACTCTCCACTGGAGAGATTGACGCAAATGTTTGTATGGCAATATGTCTGCTGACTTTATGCAACAATTAATTTTGAAATAATTCACAAAATTGTATTCATTCAATAAGGTAGGATTCTGTTCATACTTTCCGGTCCGCTGAGTATACTGCTGTTTTGGCGTCAATGCCAACGCCAGTGGCGCCTACAAATGGCGCCTGCGCCATGGCGCCTGCGCCATGGCGCCATTCCCTTACTACAGAGGTAAAAAAATTTTTTTTGGGGGCCCCCCATTCGCCGGGCTCCGTATACAATCCGCCCCCCACTCAAAAATCCTGGCAAATGTTGAAAATGTTGAAAGTCATCTAAAAGACCATGCAAAATGTCATGTAAAAGACCCTGAAAAAACTCATAAGTCATGCAAAACATTGAAAACTGTAACAAATATAAAATAAAATAAGTGAAAGGATGAAATATGATGGAGATGGAGTCGGATAATCGCACTCACACCCATGATACGCTGGAAGATGATTCTAATGATACATCAATGTGAGTATTTAAATTCAGTCTTTATATGAGAATCAAAATGAACAAAATAAAAATGGCGCCATTTTCAAGTTCATGGCACCATTCCATAAAAATGGCGCAGTTTCCAAGTCCATGGCGCCACTATATGAAATTGCCACAGTTTCCAAATCCATGGCATTATTCCATCAAAATGGCGCCGTTTCCTAGTCCATGGTGCCACTCCATAAAAATGGCATTACTTTCAAGTCCATGGTGCCATTCCATAAAAATGGCACAATTTTGGAGTCCATGGCGGAAAAAAACTTGGAAAAAAAATCTGAAAAAAAACTTAAAAATTTTTTTTTTTAATCTGATAAAAAAATTGAAAAAAATTGAAAAAAATTTGAAAAAATTTGAAAAAAATTTGTAATTAAATTTAGAAAAATTGAGGAAAAAAATAAAAAAATAAAAAATTATAAAATGTAAAAAAAAATTGAAAAAAATTTGAAAAAAAATATTAAAAAAATAAAGTAATAATAAAAATGTAAAAAAAAATTAAAAAAATTGAAACTAAAAATTTGAAGAAAAAAATCATAAAAAATAATTATAAAAATTATAAAAAAATTTTGAAAATTTTTTTAAAAAAAATTTATAAACAAACTTTTAAAAAGACTATGGCGCCGCTTTCATAAAAATGGTACAGTTTCCAAGTCCATGGCGCCACTCCATAAAAATGGCATCATTTTGGAGTCCATGGTGCCACTCCATAAAAATGGTGCCGTTTTCGAGTCCATGGCACCACTCCATAAAAATGGTGCTGTTTTTGAGTCCATGGCGCCACTCCATAAAAATGGCGCCGTTTCCGAGTCCATGGCGCCACTCCATAAAAATGGCGCCGTTTCAGAGTCCACGGCGCCACTCCATAAAAATGGTGCTGTTTTCGAGTCCATGGCGCCACTCCATAAAAATGGCGCTGTTTCCGAGTCCATGGCGCCACTCCATAAAAATGACACCGTTTCCTAGTCCATGGCGCCACTCCATAAAAATGGTGCCGTTTTCGAGTCCATGGCGCCACTCCATAAAAACGGCGCTGTTTCCGAGTCCATGGCGCCACTCCATAAAAATGACACACGTTTCCTAGTCCATGGCGCCACTCCATAAAAATGGTGCCGTTTTCGAGTCCATGGCGCCACTCCATAAAAATGGCGCTGTTTCCGAGTCCAT
Organism: Sphaerolaimus hirsutus; assembly: GCA_964036195.1. NCBI lineage: Eukaryota > Metazoa > Nematoda > Chromadorea > Monhysterida > Sphaerolaimidae > Sphaerolaimus > Sphaerolaimus hirsutus. The sequence continues at coordinate 9,269,392 of OZ038455.1, read as the reverse complement.
GGCGCCACTCCATAAAAATGACACACGTTTCCTAGTCCATGGCGCCACTCCATAAAAATGACACCGTTTCCTAGTCCATGGCGCCACTCCATAAAAATGGTGCCGTTTTCGAGTCCATGGCGCCGCTCCATAAAAATGGCGCCGTTTCCTAGTCCATGGCGCCACTCCATAAAAATGGCGCCATTTCCGAATCCATGGCGCCACTCCATAAAAATGGCGCCATTTCCTAGTCCATGGCGCCACTCCATAAAAATGGCGCCATTTCCGAATCCATGGCGCCACTCCATAAAAATGGCGCCATTTCCTAGTCCATGGCGCCACTCCATAAAAATGGCGCCATTTCCGAATCCGTGGCGCCACTCCATAAAAATGGCGCCGTTTCCTAGTCCGTGGCGCCACTCCATAAGAAGTCACCCTATAAAAATGGTGTCATTTGAGAGTAAATCTATGAGTGGACATACCGACACAGCAAAAAATGGGTGTGTGGATGCGCGGTGAAGCGTCGGGAAGTGTCTTCACGCCAGACACTTCCCGACGCTTCACCAAGCATGCCGGTGCTTCAACACGCATCACGAAAATCTGCGTGAAGGCACTTCACGCCTCTTTATATGGCGCTCCCACACAAATGTGTGCATGGGAGAAGCGTGTGGAAGCGCTAGCGCGGTGAAGTGTCTTCCGCATTTTGGATGCGCGTGAAGCGCGCAGTGAAGCTAGGTGAAGCGTGTGGAAGACACTTCACCGAGATTTTCGTGATGTTGGTGGAAGCGTGTGGAAGCGCGCCGCTTCACGCGCATCCAGCCCGCTTCCACACGCTTCACAGATCCATTTTTTGCTGTGCGACATTCGGACAAAGATTTTTTGGAGATACCGACATTCGGAAAAAGTTTTTTTGGAGATAACGAGTTTCGAGTGATTTTTTCAAAAAACAGGTTCAGATTTCTATACTGTAAATCGGATGATTTTTCCAATTTTGTATGGGGTTTTAGACAAATCAGTGCAATTCTATACCGTAATTCGGAAATAGATTTCTGGCAGTGGAGATACCGAGTTTCGAGTGAAATAAATGTTGGCTTTTTGTGGACATACCGAGATTCGAGTGAAATTTCATCAATTTCAGGGTGGACATACCGACATTCGGATGATTTTTTCATTTTTTTCAAAAATTGGTGTCTCTGTATCTCGGGAACGGAGTGAGATATTGAGGAAAAAAAAATTCTATAATGAACAAATATATATGCATATATCAGATCTGCACCTAACTCATTTTTTGTCATTTTGGTCCTTACCGACATACGGAACTAGATGCCTCAATTGTGAACAGTATTCTTGAAAAACATGATCTTGGAGTAAAAAGGTATTCTGGCATTTAATTTTGTGGATCCTTTTTTTAGGTATCATGCCCTCTATCCAACCATTCTGAAGTTCTGCCTTTTTGAGAGCATTATTAAGCTTGGTTCTAGAATGGGTCATGAAATTATCATTAGTAAGATTGAAAAATGTTATTTTGCTTGCGTGTTATGAACAATTTTGGCATAAGGCCTATTTTTTGAATTTATGCTAGGGTTGGGACGATATGACTTTTTGATATCGATATTTGATATTTGATATTTTTTTCTGAAACTCGATATTTGATATCGATATGATATGGACCCTTGATATCATATTCGATATTTGATATGAAAAAATGGCAGATATTCGATATCGATATTTCATTATTTTCGATATTACGATATTTTGGTTTTGGTATAGCTGGGCACATCTCAATTGGCATATTGTATTTCCATTTGGTCACATACCCAATTGATCATCTCTACAGAGTTGTTAGAATTACTGAACTTTTTTAAAAAGTATATGTAAACATAAAGTATTTTTTTTTACTCACCACAAAGTATAGAAAACGTAAAATACTTTTTTTTTACTCGTACGTACGCGTAAATGTGGGTACTTTTTTGTGGGTGTAGAAACAACTACTTTTCTTCATAGAATGTGTAAAAGTGGGCACTTTTTCATACGTGTACAGCACAACGTATGTTTTTCTATAAGCAAATGACAGATTATATAGGATTCAAGGTCTCTTTTTTCTAGGAGATAAAAATCATCGTTCTCCCGACTCGTTTACCACATCCATTGTCTCCACAACCATTTTGATTTGGTTACGAATTTTGAAATTTTTAAAGGCACTACCCCCGCATATCTAAAATATTCAGTGGAACCACTTCTGTGAATACATAGCAGTGTAGTTACTTTATAAATATGTCCCACATTGAATTTGAATAAATACATTTTCCGTACGCGTACGCTTTGAAAGTGTACGCGTACAAGTGCGTACGGTATTTTTTTGAAAAGTATATGTAAATGTATTTACCGCGTACTCGCGTACGCGTATTTTTTGAGTAAAGCGGCGTTTACACTGCAAAATGTGCCGACAAATAAAAAAGTGAAAAAGTTCCATAAATCCGGAATAAAGTTCCATATCTGCGAGAAAAAACAGGTCAGTAAGCTCACTAGTTAGGTGCACTCACATGCCAAATTTCAGATAAATCGGTCTTTTCGTTTTATAGTTATAAGCATTTGAAAAATTTTGCGTTGTCGGTTTGCTTTTTTGGATCGTAAAATTTGTTGTTGTCGGCACAAGCTTTTCATTGGCGACAATGCGACAATGAGCGCTTGTCGTCACACGAGAAACAATGTTGTCATGGGAGCCTGATTTTTGTTGTCGATTGTCGCCACAAGCTGCGAACGTGTTTTTTTCATTTTTTTGTGACGATAATGAGTAAATTTTTCAAGAGGCACGAGTAAACCATAGTTGCTTATATAAGTGTGTGAGCAAGTAGTTTATAGTGGGTGATAGGGGGAATGCATTTACCGTATTACCTCGAATTACCCCCCCCCCCTCCTTGAATGGATCCTCCTCATAATAACCCCAGGGGGCAGTTCAAGACCATGTAAAATGCCCTGTAAAGTGTAAAATGTCATGTGTCATGAATTAGACCCTGTAAAATGCCAGGGTTTATACTAGCTACATAATTAAATATATTTTTAGGTCTATTGAGTCTTTTACATCGTGGTTTTGTGCATTTTTGTACATCTGAGTACATTTAAAACAATGAATTAAGTACTGGGAGTTTCTGGTGAAATAATAACCCCCCTCGAAATACCCCCTCGTTTAACCCTCCCCCTAAATTTCCATTCTGAAAATGAACACCTTGGGGGGTAATTCGGGGAAATACAGTGCTTTATCAAAGTATCAGACTCAACAATTTGTTTGTGATGCTAAATCACTTTTATGGTTTCTGTATTTCTTCTAATAGAATTGTGCGCTTCTATTTTGTGTCAACATTTTTCATTGTCAACAATAAATATTGTTTTGAATGCTGGAATCTAGGTAATATCTATTTGAACATTCTCACCATTCATTCTTTACGTTTTAGTTTTTTGTCACTCTTCCAATGTATTTGGGTGTAAACTAAGTTTCTTGTATTTTTTACGATTTCATAGAAATGTATGTATGTTGTATGTTGGGCGATTTTGATGACCTTCAAGTATGTTTTGGTTTGGGTTCTGGGCTATGACGAAAAAAAATTGTTTCCTCAAATAATCCCCCAGTCCCGAGATAAAGGGGGTCTATAAAAATGGCCATTTTACATGGCCAATCCGGTCGATCGAGTTTGAAGGTTAAGAACTTGGCCATTTCTGGGCCGATTTTGACTATTCAACACTTAAAATGATTGGCACAATCTGTAGATTCCATTTTTAAGGTCGGAAGTAGTGATGTCTAAAGTTCTTATGACCCGGTTTTTCAATGCAAAAAAATCCATATCTCGACCATTTCTCAGCCGATTTTCCTCAATGAACACTTAAAATTATCAGAATAACCTGAAGATTTCATTTTTATGCCCAGATTGTATACCGTATTTTCTTGAATAGTTCCCCCCTCTTGAATAGTTCCCCCCCCCCTTGAATAGTTCCCCCATGTTAGGCGAGTGAGCAAAAAACAATTCCCCCCCTCAAGTAGTTCCCCCCACTGACGCTCGAAAAATACCACATATACTTAAAAAATGATTGATGAAGCAAGCATAAGAGCTGCTGCGTATAGGCATTGAATGCATCATCAAATACAAATGCGTCCGATGTGCAAATGCGTCAGATGGAAATGCAAAATTGTGGTTGAATTTGAAGAAGAACAGCATGTTGTTTCATTCAACATCAATGTTGTGTGAAATAAATTGAAAGAACTGTGCTTAAAAATTTTGACATAAAAATAATTCCTCCTTGAATAGTTACCCCCTCAATAAGTTCCCCCCGCAAAAAAGTCTGAGGAAAAAATATTTCCCCGGGGGAACTATTTGAGAAAATATGGTATTCGCATTTTCATAATGATTATTTCATACAACAGTTTGCATTATTTTGTTTTTATGGGAAATCTAGTGAAATATACCGATAATGTTAGCATAAAAATGAAATCTGCAGGTTATTCTGATCATTTGAAGTGTTCATTTGTGAAAATCAATGAGAAAAGGTCGAGATATGGAGTTATGACATTGCACGCCACATTCTTCAAGTGGTTTTTTATGTGGATGGGAGGCATAAGTTTGAAGTGCTATAACTTGTTTTGGAAAGAGATATTTAAAAATTTTGCCCGGTATATGAATTCTCATTGTCAAAACTGTATGATAGCATGTTCAGAAATTTCTTTTTTTGCATTGAAAAACCTAGTCAAATCGGCATAAGGGATTTTGACATCACTGCAGGGCTTTTGTAGATTTGGACTCCTGCAGGGGTTCATATAGATAGCAAATCGCTCCTCCAGAGATATAGATAGCTGAACAATTTTCTGGGTGGGGGTTGGGGGAGGGGGGTTCACGGGGGTTCAAAATATAGGCATAGAAGGGAGGAAAAGGAGAAAAATTGCTAAAAGTAGGTGAGAAATAGCTAAAAATGGGTATATAAGGTCATATAGTACTAAAAATAGCTGAAAATAGGCAGTTGACACATGAACTAGTGATTTTGAAGGTTAAAATCTATATAATGGTATGAAAAATAGCGATTTTGAGTGAAAATTGGGGTATAGTTTCTCAAAAATCGCTCCAGACAGGTAGATAGCTGGCGGATTTGGGGGGGGGATTTAGGGGAGAGTAGCCCAAAATTTTGCCTCCGGGATAGATAGCTGTGCAGGCCTCCAGGATAGATAGATAGCTGGCGGATTTGGGGGGGGGGTAACCCCCCCAACCCCCCCTACTAAACCCCTGCATCAATGATAAGCTCTTGATAAGCCAACTACAAAAATGTAATCTAAAAGTTGTGCCGATGATTTTAAATGTTGAACGGTCCAAATCGGCTCCAAATCGGATCCAAATCCATTGGGAATATAGACATCACTAAGCTAACTATAAAAATGTAATCTACAGGTTGTCGCGATCATTTTATGTGTTGAATGGTCGAAATCGGCTCAGAAATGGCCGAGTTATTGAGCTCCAAAGTCGATCGGCCAGATCGGCCATGCAAAATGACCATGATGTTATTGACCCCCCCTTATCTCAGGACTGGGGGATTATTTGAGGAAAAAATTTTTTCCATCATAGCCCAGATATCAAAACCAAACATACTTGAAGGGCATCAAAATCGGTCAACGTACAACAGAATTGAATGTAGGAATGTGTATTTGTAACAGATTGCAAAAATATATAAGAAACTTAGTTTACACCCTAATAATATCTAGTACCTGCCATTCAATTGGAGGCTGCCTTTCTGTTGTTTTCGTGAGTGCAAAAATGTGCCAAAACATGCCATTCAATTGGAATACTAAATGTCGGCACAAAAAAATTAAAAAAACACGTTCGCAGCTTGTGACGGCAATGTGCCAACAAACTGACACAAGATGCACGCAACTGTCCGCGTTTTTGCTCGATTTGTCGGTTCGGGTCTCGTTAACGAGACCCAAACCGACAAAAATAAAAAATGGCAAAAATGTACCCAATGACGTAGAAATGACAGTTTTTACCCTGGTGGGTATGTATACACCGTCTTTCCTCAAAATACCCACCCTCGTCCCCCCCGTATGAGCCCATTGTGGCCGCGACTAGTGATGTAAAGGCACCGGGGCACCGGTGCCCCGGTGCTGGGCACCAAAGGGCACCAGCACCGGTGCTGGTGCGGTGCCATTGAAGTTTCCAGAGGTGCCCTGCCGGTGCCGGTGCCATTTTTTCACGATAGCACCGGTGCCGGTGCGGTGCGGTGCCATTTTTCGAGGATGCCTTTAGGTGCTGGCACCTGCCGGAAAAAGTGGGGCACCGGGATAGTGATGGAAAAAGCGCCAGGACTTTGGCGCCAAGCGCCAAAAGCGCCATGGCGCTTTTCCGAACCCCAGCGCCAAGCGCCAATGGCGCCAGAGCAAAATGGCGTCAAGCGCCAAAAGCGCCATGGCGCTTTTCTGGACCACGGCGCCAAGCGCCAATGGCGCCAGAGGATATTGGCGCCAAGCGCCAATAGCGCCAGCGCCAAAAATTTTTTGCTTCTCATATATGCAGCCATGCTGATGCACTGCTATTAATTTGTTTTTGGCGCAAGATACAAGTCAACTGCAGTCACTTTTGTTCGTTTTGTTATGATATTTTGCAGCCGGGTGTTTGGGGTAAGTATAGCACACCATCTGTAAAAAGTGCTAAGATATTTTAGGTGTTTTTTAAAATTACTTTTGGAATTTAGTTGTTTTTCCCCAAAAATAATTTTCAAATGTTTTCAATTTTTTTGGAATACTTTCGATTTTTCTACTAGGATATTGCAGTTTCGAGTTTTGCTAGTCACTTTTGAACACAGGATCAAATTTTGGATTGCCGTTGTTGGAATGTTTTCAGAAAGTGATTCCACACCCTGTAAAATCAAGTGTCAAATGTCAAGAAGTAAATGTGATTTAAAATGTCAATCAAAATAAAAAATAAAAATTTTAACTTTTGACATTTCACATGACACTTAACAAAATTGTATTTATGAGATATTGGATGATGTTTATTACTCAACTTTACACTTCAGGGTCCTTTGACCCTGGTCACACAAAACTGCAAGGAACCAGCTCAGTATAGTGATTGAGCTAAAACCTATGTGAAGAGTGTTATGAGTCCGATGAATAGTCACATAAAGTCTTACATAATTATGGTTTGATGGGACAAATGTTGAATACCCATGCAATATAAGTAATCAAGAATAGGGTATGTTGATCCGGGAATACACTGACAGTAGCACATATACTTATGTAAATTTTCCGGTCTTTCTGCATAAAAAAATGATGAATTTTGAGTACTTCTTGGCGCTTTTTTGGCGCTTTTCAAGACACTAGCGCCAAGCGCCAATGGCGCCACGGCGTCATAGCGCCAAGCGCCAAAAGTGCCATGCCGCTTTTCCAAACCCCAGCGCCAAGCGCCAATGGCGCCACAGCAAAAAGGCGCCAAGCGCCAAAAGCACCATGGCGCTTTTTGCTTTGGCGCTAGCGCCAGGCGCCAGCGCCATGGCGCTTTTCCATCACTACACCGGGAAAGGCACCGGCAGGATTTCAATGGTTCGCAATCTGTCACTTTTCAGGACGTGTGTGTGTACACTTAAAAAGTGACGCAATGTAATGCACGTTGGAATGTACCTGCGATAGCCTTTGTGCCATTTTTTTATACATTTACAAACTTATATCATGAATTGCGGGTCGCATATGAATAATTCCCCACTCCCAAGATAAGATGGGTCTAAAAAATGTTGTCATTTTACATGGCAGATCTGGCAGCTAGAATTTGTAGGTCAATCACACAGCCATTTTTGGATCGATTTGGACGACTGAACACGAAAATGACTAGATTCCAATGAATGAATGACACAAGGTCTAGATTCCATTTTGGAGGTTAATGATGTCTTTATTCATCATGCCGATTTGACCGCTTTTTCAGCATGAAAAACATTTTTTCTGAACATTATATCATATTTTCGCGTTGAAAGGTTGGGTTAAATCAGCATATGGAAGTTAGACATCCCTAACCTGATCTTAACGTTGGTATCTGCAGATTGTGTTGATCACTTCAAGTGTTCAACGGTCCAAATCACTAAAGATATCGCTGAGTTAGTGAGCTCCAAATTCGATTGGCCAGATCGGCTATGTAAAATGAACACGACCCCCCTTATCTCGGGACTGGGCAATTATTCAAGGAAGTAAAATAAATTGGGTTGTAGCCCTAACCCTAAACCTGAATAGCATCAAAAACAACCAAAGTACAACAGAATGGGATGTTTATATCTCAGCAGAATCTGGTTTATCACACAGAGCTGCCTACATTGCCGCTTTTTCATCACAGATTTTTTTGGAAAAATTTGACCCGGTGCGGTGCCAAAAATTTAGTTACCACACAAAAATACAATATGCCACTTGAAATATGCCTTGCTATACCAAGAGAAATTTTGATATCAAATATAGACCATTTTTTATATAGAATATTGACATCAAGGTTCCATATAGTATCGATATCAAATATCGAGTTTCAGAAAAAAATTAAATATTGAGTTTCAGAAAAAATACCAAATATCAAATATCGATATTGAAAAGTCATTTCATTTGAACCCTACATGTGGGGGGAAAGTTCCAGTAGGTAGGTAATCACCCACATTGGGGGCTAATTTGAGGAGGTAGGCGTACTTGGTGGACATAACACCTAGTATGGAAACTGACCATAACCCATCTGATTAATGATTAATGGGTAACTCACACAGGGGATAAGTCGAGGGGATGGGTAATTCACACAGGGGATAATTCATGGGGGATAATTCGAGGGGATGAGTAATTCATGCGGGGAGGGAGTAATTCGAGGGGATAGGTAATTTATGTGGGGGTGATTCAAAGGGATACATAATTCATGGGGGGGGGGGGGTAATTCAAGGAGGTAGGCATACTCGGTGGACATAACACTTAGTATGGAAACCTACCATTACCCATCTGAACAATGAATAAAAAATTGTACAGTTTTTCATCATCATATTGCATTTTTAACACACCTGGAGGACAGCACACTTAGTATGAAGCCTATCATAATTCAATGAATACAATCTTGTGATAAATTTTGTAATAATACATAATTAATTATTCCATAGTAAAAACTAAATATTATGATAAATAACTGTATGATTTTTGGTTCATTACTCCGATGTGTTATGGTAGGTTTTCATACTAAGTGTGATGTCTGCCAAGTATAATTCATTCACTTGGGGGGGGGGGGTTAATTCGAGGGGGTAGGTAATTCATCCACCTTGGGGGTTTACTACGAGGAGGTAGATGATTCATTCATGCAGGGAGGATAATTCAAGGGGTAGGTAATTCATGTGGGGGGTTTCTGCGAGGGGATGGGTAATTCACGCAGGGGGGGGGTAATTCAAGGGGATGGGTAATTCACACAGGTGGGATAACTCAAGGGGATGGTAATTCATGCAGGGGGATAATTTGAGGGAATGGGTAATTCACGTGGGGGGTAATTTGAGGGGATGGGTAACTCACACAGGGGATAAGTCGAGGGGATGGGTAATTCACACGGGGAATAGTTCAAGGAGATGGATAATTCATGGGGGGATAATTCGAGGGGATGAGTAATTCATGCGGTTAGGGAGTAATTCGAGGGGATAGGTAATTCATGCGGGGGGTGATTCAAAGGGATACATAATTCATGGGGGGGTAATTTGAGGAGGTAGGCATACTCGGTGGACATAACACTTAGTATGGAAACCTACCATTACCCATCTGAACAATGAATAAAAAATTAGACAGTTTTTCATCATCATATTGCGTTTTTAACACACCCGGCAGACAGCACACTTAGTATGAAGCCTACCATAATTCAATGAATACAATCTTGTGATAAATTTTGTAATAATACATAATTAATTATTCCATAGTAAAAACTCAATATTATGATAAAAACCTGTATAATTTTTGGTTCATTACTCCGATGTGTTATGGTAGGTTTTCATACTAAGTGTGATGTCTGCCAAGTATAATTCATTCACTTGGGGGGTAATTTGAGGGGGTAGGTAATTCACCCACCTCGGGGGTTTACGATGAGGAGGTAGATAATTCATTCAACCAGAGGGGGGATAATTCAAGGGGGTAATTCGGGGAGATGGGTAATTCACATGGGGGGGATAACTCAAGGGGATGGTAATTCATACAGGGGGGAAATTTGCAGGGGTGGGTAATTCACGCGGAGAGGTGATTCGACGGGATTACTTATTCATGGGGGGTGATAATTTGAGGGGTTAATTCACACAGGGGTAATCTGAGGGAACACATAATTAATGGGGGGGGGGATAATTCGAGGGGATAGGTAATTCAGGCGGGGGGGGGGTAATTCGAGGGGTTAGGTAATTCATGTGGGGGATAATTCAAGGTGGTAGGTAATTTACGTGGGGGGGATAATTCAAGGCGTTAGGTAATTCACGCGGGGGGGGGGATAATTCGAGGCGTTAGGTTATTCATGCGGGGGGATAATTCGAGGAGGTAGGTAATTCACGCGGGGGGATAATTTGAAGCGGTAGTGTCTTACGGGAGGCTGCCCTATATATACCTCATTCCAAAAATGATCACACTTGCCAATCGGTCCAAATGTTCGTTGTCGGTTCGGTTTCCGTTGAACGAGGCTTTTTCGTCATATTTTCGTTGTCGGTTCGCTTTCTGTTGAACGAGGCTTTTTTGTCGGCACAGGCGAGATTTCTGTAAAATTTGTGCGTTGTCGTGACAAAATGTCCATTGCCGACAGAAAAAAGTTTGCTGGCACAGCTCGCAGTGTAAACGCCGCTTAAACGTACGTACCTTTTAACAACTCTGCCTCTCTACTGAAAAGTAGATGATACAATTTTAAATGGCTCACAATGATCAAAATGAGAAAATGGTTCAAAAATGTGACAGATGTGGCAGGGTGCCAGCCCCATTTATAGGTGCCATGCCATGGCTCCATTGATGTTCCCATGGTGTAAATAGCTATTTAACATACATATACTCTTGTATGAACATCTGTGAGTGCATTTGCACAAGATTTGATGCCGTCGCAAGTGCTGAAACAAAAATTCCTGTCATGTGAGAACAAAGTGCCGCTTGCACGCAAAATTTGTTAAAATTGCTTATGAAATCGCATTCTAATAGTGCCATTCCTGGCTTATTTGAAGTCAGGCCCAGGGAGCATAGAATATCGAAAATATCGAGAGAAAAAAGGTTGATATTCGATATTTTTTCAAAATTTTTGATATCGACATTCGATATTTGATACAATATATCGTCCCAACCTAATTTATGCTTCTTTGCATTGGGACATCACCCGAACAATCACTGAATGTATTTTTCTTATGCAACTGAATTATGATTTGTTTACAGGCTATACTGAGGTCGACCAAAAACATTAAGAAAGGATTGGCATATAACTTTTTACATGCTTGGATGGGAGAAGGACTATTGACGAGGTACTTTACTTTCTTTCTCTTTTTATTATTTGTATCAACTTTTCCACTGCTTATAAAAAATACTACACGGGTATGATACCAGAATCCTGTGAACGTGCTTTTTCGTTTTCAGCACTGGTTCGAAGTGGCAGAAACAGCGCAGATATTTGACACCGGCAAGTAATTTTTGTAAATATCATTTTCATTCGTCATGGATTTTGTGGCTGGTCCTGGCGGACTGCATCTGTGTCCTGTGTTCAAAAGGGTGATGTTTTATTGAAATTTCTGTAGTACAATTTTTGTGCAGTTCTAAAAGTACTATAAATGTTATTTTCCATTTCCAACAGAGTTGTTAAAAGTACCGAACTTTTTTCAAAGTATACGTAAACGTAAAGTATTTATTTTTTACTCAGCCCTTGAGTACAGAAAACGTAAAGTAATTTTTTTTTACTTTTACTCATGAGTAAAAGTGAGTAAACGTACTTCTACCCGCAGAAAACGTAAATGTGAGTACTTTTGAAAAATGTTGCCAAAATTTTCGAGAAATGTCTCTCAAAATCACACATTTTCATAACTTTTTGCCTATTTTACGCAATTTTTGATTATATATTTGGTTCTATACCCATTTTCGACTAGGTAGTTTCCCATATTTTTAGAACATTTTCTCCCTTTTTCCCCTTTCTATGCCTTTCAAAACCTATATAAAATACGATCTAAATTACGTTTTCTGTACTCGAGTACTTTCAAATAGTATACGTAAAAGCGAGTACCAGAACTTTTTCCGGAGAAAACGTAAACGTATTTACTCTGTACTCGAGTATACGTATTCATCGAGTAAAAGTAAATACGTTTGAACAACTATGATTTCCAGACGATCTCCCATTTTAATTGGACGATTCTAGTGAGGTTTCAGCCATGGTAAGCCATTTATATAAGCTGGAATTACAGCTCAACGCAAAATGCAAGCATAAGATATTACCTCAAAATTGATTCTAAATACTAAAATTGCTTCACCCACTTCCACTTTTATGTAAATTTTTAACATTTTGAAGCATTTGCTTCACTTGAACTTTACTTTGAACAAATTACTTCATAGAGTAAAAAAGTGAAAAACACTTCATCTTATGTTGTCCTGTGAAAAGTGCTTTTACATTTTTTTCACGCTCTCCTGTGCAAGAATTGAGAAAAGTACTTTTTATCTTTATATGGCACTTGAAACCTAAATATAGACATTTTCAGGCATTTCATTTTGATATCCTGCAACAATATGTGCCCATATTCAATGAGCATGCAAGGGAACTAACAAAGTGGTTTGCAGGGAGATGCAAAGATTCGGAGAGGTGGACTGTACTGGACATTCGTAAGCCAATAACATTGGCTGCATTGGACATGATCTGTGGTCAGTTGAGGAAAAATCGCACAAAATTCACCACACATACCGTATTTCCTCGAAATACCTCCCCTCAAAATAGACACTATGGTATTATTACCCACCCCCTCGAAATACCCCCCCCCCCAAATTGTATGTGAAGGGAACATACGACTAAAGCTGCGGTTTGGTATCCGGGCAATGCAGAGCACATGTCAGAAACAATGACTGTGTTACGTTAGAACAGGTTTTGTACCATCTACCAGAGTTGCAAAAGTGTATTTACACTTACCCGAAATACCCGGGTAAATGGGTATTTATATTTACACTTACACTTACACTTTCAAAAAATACCCATACACTTTTTTTACACTTTCCTGAGCAAAATACCCGGGTACAGAAAGTGTATTTTTATTCTTTCAGATGTCCCTGTTTCATGCTATTGAGAAAGCATAGAACAGGGTCATGTACACAAAAAAACTGCACAGTGCACACATGCAGTTATGCATTGAATGTCGAAAATATGGCAAATGTACAAACTAGCCTTTCATCTCCAACCTTTAATCAGTACTCATGGTATATTCTACAGTTTCATCATACTTTTCTAAAAAGGACAAGATCAATGGAAATTCACCAGCTGGACACAAAGTTAACTGGCTTTTGCATTGACATTTGCTGCATGTTCATTCTTGCATTTAAACAGTGTTATCACATTGCTTAATCAGTAAAATATGAACACAGAAAAAGTGCCATTATTATGGAACTTCATACCACTACAGTATTTGTTACAGTTTCATAAAAGGCAGTAAAATGTGAAATAATGCATGAAAATGACAAATAAATTGATCTAAAGGTGAAAACAGTGGTGTTTTCTAATGCTCAACAGTGGGAGCTCTTTCAAAAATTTTTTTTTACACTTACACTTTTTTACTCTTTCCTAGGTATTTTTAAAATACCTTACACTTTTGGTATCCATACTCAAAATTTGGAAAGTGTATTTACGCTTACACTTACACTTTCCAAAAAAATACCGGTATTTTAACAACTCTGCTATCTACACACACTTTAATAAGTCTATAGACTCTTACATATGGTGGTTATTGTTGCATTTTTCTACGTCTGCGTACGTTACAAACAACAAATTGATAGGTGGAGTTCAAAAAATTTCTGGCGAAATATTAAGCCCCCCCCTCGAAATCCCCCCCCTCGTTTAACCCCCCTCCAAATTCTCACTCTGAAACAATCACCCCCCGGGGGGTATTTCGAGGAAATACGGTAGGTAGATAGATAAATAGCTTTGTTATTTGGGGGGTGGGTGCGCAGGGGATTGTAGTCAAATAAATTTTTGCTTCCGGATAGATAGATAGCTAGACGATATAGTGGGGGGCGGCCCCCCCCCCCCCATTGGACACCCCTGCAACAGGTTTACGTGTCTAGGGAGCCTAGGTGTACACAAATATCTATGTATTTACATAATTACAAAAATTCCAGAGACATCAATGGGCAAACAGTTGCATAGCTTAGAGTCCGGGTCAAATGATTATGCCAATGCTATCATTGAATTTGGAGACTCACTGGTATACAGATACACTAAACCCTGGTTGTACTCTGATTTCATTTACTATAATTTCTCCTCTGTGGGCAGACAGGTGTCAAAGGCAATCACGTTGATGAAAAACTTTACAAACAACGTAAATTTTCACACACTTTTTACAAAATCTTTATAAAATTGTTTTATTTAAAAAAACAATGCAAAAATTTAGGTTATAGATGAAAAAGAAGCACAAATGATAGAACAGCAGAATAATGGTTCCATGAGCACATTGGAGGAAAATTCTGCCACTGAGAGTGCAGATCAGTTTGTGTCATACAGGAAGAAAAGGTTATCCTTAATTGATCTGCTGTTACAATTGAAAGCTAACGGTGAAATAACCAGGGAGGAGGTGAGGGAGCAAGTGGACACATTCATGTTTGAGGTGGGTGCAACGTTTCACATATATTGCTGTAATCTGACAAGTAATGGTGTTATCATACAAAGGATATATTATTTGGAATATGTTTTTCAGATTTTCAGATATTTCAGTTTTTCAGAAAAGGTTACTGTATTACCTCGAAATACCCCCATGGGGGTTTATTATTTCACCAGCAAAATTTGAGGTGGGGTTTATTTGAGGTGGGTTCTCTTATTTCATCAGAAATTTTTGTAAGGATCGTAGTAAAAAGTAGGCATTTGCATACCCAAAACAGGTAAAAAATGTGTCCAAACGGGGTATATTTGGACATAAAAACGTAGATAGCTACACAAACTAGTCTTTGTGTAGCTGCAATGCAAATTAGCAGTAACATAAATACATCATGTACATCGCATCCCATATGTATTTGGCACAAACATGATGTACATCATTCCGAAGGGGGGGGGGGTATTTTGAGGGGGGGGGGTTATTATTTCCCCAGCCCTTTTTGAGGGGGGGGGGTAATTCGAGGTAATACGGTATATATCGATAATAACACAACAAAAGGTATATAATATTTATCAGTAATTGAAGTTTAGGTGTTTAGGATGTTCCAATATGTCTAATCATTGCTGAAAAACATACCGCTGGAAAAATCAATTGCTACTTCATTATGTGTCCTTGATAATGTTCTTCAAAATCTTATGTCATGTAAACAAATCAGGGACACGATACAACAGCTACTGGAATTATGTGGGTGCTTTATTGCATCGCAAAGGAGCCTGGACACCAGAAAGTTTTATGTGATGAAATTGATGGGGTTTTTGGTGCGTTGTTTTGAATTATGGCAGATTTGGAATGATCAGTTTGAAAAATGAAGCCCTCACTCCTTTCAAGGTGTCACTAAATTAAATAATTAATCAAGTAAATATTTAGTAAGCATGTGTGTGCAAACTAGGTATAACCCTGCCACATGGGATTGTATACATTTGGTGCTATGAAGCCACCGAAGTCAGTGTCTTCTACCACCGATTTCGGCAACTCCAAGACCGTAGTGAGTGACGGCCTCTAGAGTGGTTAGATTTCCCGTTGTAGCCAAACGTCCACTTGTTGACAGCCAAGTTGAGTTTATTTCATTGTTGCGTGTTGGAAAGGGGTTTCGAGATTGTTTCAGGTACTTTATTTCGATCAGATGCAGCAATGATTACAAGAGCGCAAGTTAACAAGCTTCCTAGTCGAAGTTTCTATTGTTAACTTATTTTGGGTCACAAGCTTGGGGTCAGAAGACTGAAGTAAAAACTTCCAAAGTTGCTGAGACACAGAATTGTGTATAAAAACATATCTACAATAATTTCCTAAATACAAATGCACAAATAAGACACAAATGCACTATTAAGACACATTTAGCCGAAACAGTTGGCTTATACTGCGCGTGTAAAAATTCAAATTAATATGGTAAAGAAATACCAGGTACAAATTGGGTGAATAGAAAAACTATAAATCTTGTGAGGTGCAAAGTCGGCAAACTCAGCTGATTTACTAATCTGTTTCAATTTGTCAGAAAACATTGAAGAACTTTGGAAGCTAATATGATAGAGTTGGAAATTGTAAATAGTAATGTAAATGTTCCTAATGACGTAAGTAGAGCAAGGTATATTCAACATAATAATAATCACTTCCTGAAAACGTATATTTGATAATTGACAATTTGGGACTTATTCGAGGTTAATAGGTATATTGATTGAGCAGGGTTAATAATATATTTGATATAATACGAGCAGGGTACGTCTACTAAGACTCTACTTGTCTACGAGCTAAGTACTCAGTGTCTGAAATTACTGCCTCAGGCTTTCCGCGCCTAGCAATGAATCTCCTGACTGTGTTCAGGAATTCTTGTGCTTTCATGTCCAGCACATTTTCTAGGTGAACTGCACGTGTCACCATGCATGTGAATAGACAAATCCACATTTTCTTTGTCTACTTTGTACCAAACTGGTCCCAAATAATCCAGGCCGGTGTACTGGAACGGCGTGGCTCTTCGCACTCTGGTCTCTGGCAAATCAGGCATTGGTGGAAGCTGGTATGGCTTTGCTCCCAATTTCTGACAGGTCGGGCAGGTCTTCGTTACATTATCAATTACACGTCTGCCCTGTGTAATCAAGTACTTTTGTCTGATCACTGCCAATGTGTGTTGCACTCCTGCGTGCATCAACTTTTCATGTTGATCTCTGACTATCAATTGAGTTACTGTGGCCGCTGCTGGCAACAGTATGAGTGACACTGTGACCTCCTGTGGGTCTGTATGCTCCATTCTACCGTGGCACTTCAGGATTCCATCCTGATGCATTTACATATTGAGCCATTTGATCAACTGCTGATCTGCAGCTGCTTTCTTGCCATTTTGGCTACCCTTGCTATGGCTTGTTGCCAAAATATTTGCCACACCTTTGTAATGATTCTTCTGTGTCACTTTGATCCAGTATTTCAGTGCCATCTCTCTTTCCTCAATACTGATAATTCCCTGTGGTTTCATTGTACCACAGATACTTTCCATGATTTCTGACAGCCCATTCTGACTGTCATTCTTGCTGCGCTTTACGTGCATTTGCCGCACAAATTTCATCACATATACTGTTGCATCCAGTAACTTTGTCAGTGATGAGAATCTCTGAATCTCAATTCCCAATGGATTGCTTTGTTTGCTTTCATCAGCTTGCACATTGCTGGCATCTAGGTCACTGGCCACTTGCTGTGTGGTGCCCAAGTAAATTGGACTAGCCTTTGGGAACTTGAGTTCTTCTTTCTTGATTTCTGCCATCACTTCTGGCGTGACTGGCTCCACTTTCGGCTCTGGCCACCCTCCAGTCATTAGCCATTCTGGTCCCTTCCACCACAGGTCACTGCCCTCCAACTCTGACATGCTCATGCCTCTCGTGGCCATGTCTGCTGGATTTTCCAGTCCTGCGATGTGTCTGATGTGCATGTTTTCTGTCTCACTCTGAATTTTCTTGATTTCATCCAATCTGTTCTTGACCAAACACGCTAGTGGCTTCGCGGTTGTCAGCCACTTCAGACAACAGGTTGAATCTGACCATACGACTGTCTGACTGAATTTGACGTCTTTGAGCTCTTTGTGAATGAACTTTGACATTCTGCTGCCAATCAACATTGCTAACAATTCCAGTCTTGGAATTGTAAGTTCTGGCTTCTTTGGAGCCAGCCTCAATCTGGAGTACAGCAGACTGGACGTGCCGCTGTCATTCTCTGTTTTCTGGCATATATATGCTACTTCGCTGTATGCCATTGCTGAAGCATCAACGACGATGTGCAACTGTGCGTCTGCATCACTTTGATACTTCAAATTTCTGTTGAATATGATCTGTCCAACTTTGAGCAATTCTGCCTCTAATTGCTGCCAAATTGCTGTCTGTTCCTCAGACAGGGGAGTGTCCCATTCTTTGGCACTTGGTCCTTTATGCCATAACATTTGCAAAAATATCTTTGCTGGCAGTAGGACGGGACCAACGAGTCCCATTGGATCAAAACATCCCGCATTCACCTTTGCAACTGTCCTTTTTGTAGGAAGTTTGATTTTCTGGTCAGTTTCTGATAATTGTGATTGCTGAACTGTCTTTGGTGTTTTCAGCCACATCTGGTCGCTCTCTGTGTCCCATTTCATTCCTAGGACTGTTGTGACAATTTTTTTGGCCACATCTGATTCTGCTAATTGCCAAGTAAAACTCTTGTTGTTGCTGTTCCACTCTCTCAAATTAATCTGTGCCTCTGTGAACAGCACCTTGGATTCCTGGTACAATTCAATTGTTTTCTGCTCTGTATCCACACTGAGGATCAGATTGTCCACATACAGATTTTCATCAATCAACTTTGCATTCTCTGTGCCAGTTTGGTTCAGGTGGTATCTTACAGTCAACGCCAGCAGCGCTGGACTGCAAATTATGCCAAATGGCACTCTGGCAAATCTGTAGATCTGAATATTATCCTCCATGGATGGTTTCATGGGATCCTTGTACCACAGAAATCTTGTCACATCTCTGTCACTGTCCTGCAGACTGATCTGCAGAAACGCTTTCTCTATGTCTGCGACCAGTGCAATTCCATGCAATCGGAATTGCATCAGCATTCCTACCAGGTGTGGTAGTATCACTGGGCCGCGGTACATGCACTCATTCAAGCTCGGCATGCCCGGCGGTTTCGCTGATGCATCATACACCTCTCTGACCTTTGTAGTAGTTTTCTCTGGTGTTATCACTGGTTGATGGGGCAGAATATGGAACTTTCTGCCATCCATAATATCTTCTTGAACTTTCTCTATCATGCCCTGTTCCTCTTGAGCTTTCATGATTACCTGAATTTTCTCCAATAATTCTGGGTCTCTCTTGAGCCTGTTGGTGAGGTACCTGAACCTCTTGAACGCCATTGCTTTGTTGTCTGGTAGTTCATGCAAATTTGGCTTGTACATGAACTTTACAGAGTACCTTCCATCTGGGTTTCTCTGTACACTTTCATTGAATTGCTTGATGGCCTCATCATCATCGACAAGGTCCAGCTGATCCATTATACCAATGGTATCCCGTCTATTCATGTCTTTGACATTCGGCACAGGAGCAATTGACAGTGGTGCCTCCTCATACCATTTCTCTCTCTGAATTTGATGCACAATTGTATTGACCACCACCGGATTTGCGCCATCCATGGTCCACTGATTTCTGTTGCTTGTCAGCTGTCCACCTCCCATCAGTAATCCCAACTCTGATGGAATTACATACAATCCTGACGGGAGTTTGGTGGTGCTGGTGTTTCTGGACATCAAGTCCCAGAAGTAATTCAAGCCCACTATGATATCCGGCTTGAATGTGCAATTGGCCCCTTTTTCCTTGGGAATTCTGTCTGCAAAGTAACTCTCATCTGGGAAGTACTTCTGCAGGTACTTTTCGTCCTGTTCTGACACAGGCACTTTAACTTGTTCTGTGGTCAGCGTTGGGACCACATCAGCTACCATATCAATTTTCTGGCCATTTCTGAGCCGCATTCTGAATTCCACTTGCTGTACTACTTTATAGTGCGGTTTCTCATTTCCGAATGTGTACACCTGGATGTGGTGTTCACCTGTACTCTTCAAATTGAGTTTCTTGGCCACTTTCTCGGACATATATGTTCCCTGGGATCCTGTGTCTAGGAACGCTTGAATCTGTAGTGGTGGCTGTTCAGGCTCCATTTATGTATCCATTTCTGAACCCTCAATCACTGTTCTGGCTGTCATCAACATTGACATATTCATGTTTACTGACAGGTTCACTGCTGTCCTCTGTTGCTCAGCATTTGGTTATGTAACCACTGTGCTGGATATGGTCTCTGTTTCCACCATTTCTGGTCCAGCTTCTTCCACATTGACACAATTCACAGTTGCTTTTCTCTGCTGGCTCTGTGCTGGTCGACTGACCGTCGACACAGATTTTCTGCCATTGTTTGCTGATTGCTGGCCACTCTGCTGACTATTTGCTCTGAATGCCAGAACTTGCCGTCCAGCGTTTCCATTGCCATTGTCTCCAAATTTCTCTGGGCACATTGCACTGTGGTGCCTATTGGACTTGCAATAGAAACAATTTCTCGTATATTGACACTGAGCCATGTAATGCCCTTTCTGCAGGCATCTCAGGCAATGCTCTGCCTTTGACAAAATTATTCTCCTCTCTCTGGCAGTTTTGAACTTTGGACACTTGTCATTGAAGTGTATTTGCTGTGTGTCATTGCAGAACACACACGGCCTCCCAGGATTCATGAATCCAGCCTGCAGCGCACTCTGACCATTCTGGATCACAGACATGCTTCCTGTGCTGGTCCTAGGGTTCTCTGGCCCTCTGAACCGATTCCCATTGCCCTGGAATCAATTATTGAATTGCTGTGCGCGTGGATTATTTCCGAATCACTGGCGCGATTGCTGTACTGGTGCCTCAGCTTGCTGTGCATGCTGTACAGCCTCACTGAGTGCTAGCTGCCTGCCAAACAGCTCTCTGAACCTTTTCACAGTCAGAGCCTTCTCAGTTCCCTGTTCCTTCTGGATTTCTCTGAGGATCTCTGGCGGAATTTTCTGTTGCAGCTGGCTCAGCAGCGCTGGATGTTCCACTGATTCACCCAGTGACTCCAACTGCTGGAGCAGCCTTTCAATTGCATCAAACAAAATTCTCATATCCTGACAGGTATTCCTTGTCTGTCGCAACTTCATGATATGCTTTACTGCACTGGCACCAGGTGTGTTCCTAAAGCCACTGGTGTGATCGTTCACACGCGTTGACTTCAACACACCAGCCAAATCCACCTTGACAATTCTCTGCCCAGCAGTGTGCGCCCACAGAGGGTCATACACACTAGTGTGCGCCCGAAGTGGGTCCGTACACACTTTGCTTTTGCAGAGCGCTCTGGCGCTCTTTTCTGTCATGCCTGTGTGCCCCGTGACCACACCGGTCACTTGCTTTCCTGAGCGGCTCCTGTGCCACTGTGCGCAGTGCGCTGCGCTTGCTGTGTCGCCTGTGACACGTCTCTGTGCACTCTGGTGCACTTTCTGACACTGGGCAGTGTTTCTGTACACTGCTCTGCGATTGCGCCTGTGCAATGCAGATTTTCTGGCACTTTTGTGCTGTCTGATCTGATGGTACCAAGCAGGCACAGCGTGTATATTTGATGGGAGCTCCGCAAAGCCCCTACATGCTACCAAGTATCCTAATACTTGGTTTTCAAATCCACTCTCTGTCAGCTACAGCCCTCTGTCGGCTACAGCCCTTTTTACACTGATACCCCTACTTGTGCACTTCCAAGGTATGAGTCCACCCTAACCCAGTGGAGCAAGGGACCTCCGCAAATGCCCAAAAAACAGCCCTTTGACTAGCATGGCTCTGTGGCGATCCTGTCTCCATCAGGTCACCCTCCCTTGGCATAGGAAGGACATGCTAGCGGTCACTGGCGTCCAGATGTCCAGGAGCATCCAGCGAAAGTTTGACACCTTGTCAAATGCCGGTGCTGCCCAGCCTCTAACACCTTGTCAGAGCACTGGTGAAAGCTGCCTGAAATCCTGACAGGTCTGTCAGAACTCCAGTGTCCTCCGCGCGTGAGCGTAGAACTGCTCCCAGGATGTAGACAGGAGTGCCGTGACTTTGGCACAATGCTGTCTGCAAATCAACAGCCAACGCTCAGCCAAGGCCAATTGATGTTCAGCAGGACTTTTGAAGTTCTGCCAGCTGCCACACAATGTTCGTTCCAGCTTGGTGATAGCACAATGTCATGCAATGACCCTGCTCGCTGCGCCATGTGATGAAGCCACCGAAGTCAGCGTCTTCTACCATCGATTTTGGCAACTCCAAGACCGTAGTGAGTGACGGCCTCTAGAGTGGTTAGATTTCCCATTGTAGCCAAACGTCCACTTGTCAACAGCCAAGTTGAGTTTATTTCATTGTTGCGTGTTGGAAAGGGGTTTCGAGATTGTTTCAGGTACTTTTTTTCGATCAGATGCAGCAATGATTACAAGAGCGCAAGTTAACAAGCTTCCTAGTTGAAGTTTCTATTGTTAACTTATTTTGGGTCACAAGCTTGGGGTCAGAAGACTGAAGTAAAAACTTCCAAAGTTGCCAAGACACAGAATTGTGTATAAAAACATAGCTACAATAATTTCCTAAATACAAATGCACAAATAAGACACAAATGCACTATTAAGACACATTTAGCCAAAACAGTTGGCTTATACTGCGCGTGTATACATTCAAATAAATATGGTAAAGAAATACCAGGTACAAATTGGGTGAATAGAAAAACTATTAATCTTGTGAGGCGCAAAGTCGGCAAAATCGGCCGATTTACTAATCTGTTTCAATTTGTCAGAAAACATTGACGCACTTTGGAAACTAATATGATAGAGTTGGAAATTGTAAATAGTAATGTAAATGTTCCTAATGACGTAAGTAGAGCAAGGTATATTCAACATTATAATAATCACTTCCTGAAAACGTATATTTGATAATTGACAATTTGGGACTTATTTGAGGTAAATAGGTATATTAATTGAGCAGGGTTAATAATATATTTGATATAATACGAGCAGGGTACGTCTACTATAAAGTATCAAAGCAACGTAAATACATAAAGCATTGCAAGACTATAATAAATATGCCTATGCGAAGGGCTTGGTAAATATGTGCTAGTCGCACACAGGGCACCATTTCTCTATTCGGACGCTGGCCTAGATAAATACATTGAATGTAAATATTACAGGATTTGAGTTTCCCAAATTGCAAGTAAACCATATGAATGTATATAAAATAATAATCAAAAAATTACGGCAATTTGAATAAGCCTAATTTTATGTTCATAAACCTAATTACCGTATTACCTCGAATTATCCCCCCCCTTGAATTAACCCCCCCCCCCTCGAATAAACCCCCCCTCAAAATCGGCTGGGGAAATAATAAACCCCCCCCCCTCGAAATACCCCCCCCTTCGGAATGATGTATGTCATGTACATAATAAATACGTCATGTATGCAATGTACATGATGTATATTACTGTTTATCTGTATTGCAGCTACACATGGACATGTTTTTGTAGCTAATCTACGTTTTTATGTCCAAATATATCTTGTTTGGACACATTTTTTACCTGTTTTGGGCATGCAAATGCCTACTATTTACTACGATCCTTACGAAAATTTCTGACGAAATAATAAGACCCCCCCTCGAATAAACCCCCCCCTCAAATTAACCCACCCTCAAATTTTGCTGGCGAAATAATAAACCCCCATGGGGGTATTTCGAGGTAATACGGTATAACTTATTTGACCTTTTAACTTAAACATTCCTCATAAACCTATCAATAACTTATAAGACACGTTCTCAATCAAATATTCTCCATGGATATATAATATAGTGCATGAATTATAATTTGTGTGGTAAAATTATATAGTGCATGAAATAGATAAAATGTGCGAATATAAATATTGGACAAAATGAACCTACCGTATTTCCTCGAAATACCCCCCGGGGGGTGATTGTTTCATAGTGGTCCCGAGAGGGGGGGGGGTTAAACGAGGGGGGGGGGTATTTCGAGGGGGGGGGTTATTGTTTCACAAGAAAATTTTTGAAAACCAAGTACGAAATTGTCGTCTGAAACGTACGCAGACGTCGAAAAATGCAACAAAAACCGCCATTTATAAGGTTCTGTAGACTAATATTAGTATGTAGATGGTATGTACACTGTTCTAACGTGACACCGACATTGTTTTAACGTGTGTTCTGCAGTACACTGAACACAAACTACAGTTATTGTCATGTACGTTCCCTTTACACTCAATTTGGGGGGGGGGTATTTCGAGGGGGGGGGTGATTGTTTCATAGTGGTCTCGAGAGGGGGGGGTCAAACGAGGGGGGGGGTATTTCAAGGGGGGGTATTTCGAGGAAATACGGTAATTATCAATTCTCTGTATTTTTTATCCATCCATTTTTCCACGGTCAACACGTTTGGTAACTTTATACTGCCCATGTAGAATTTTTTCGTGTCTGCCAATTTTCGCAGCATGCCAACTGGGGGGGGGGGGGGTTGGGTGTTTTAAATTTTTTTGAGTTTCGAATTTGTGTTAAATTTTTGCCTATTCCAGCAAAAGTTCTTTTTTTATTTTCCAGCGCAATTTTGGCAATTTTTTCCATTTTCCATTAATGTCATAAATGAATGGATATATACATGTACACTGCTTTCATAATAGTCGTGTTCATAACAGCGCCATTTTGACAGGTATGGAGCGCAGTGGGCCTCATGCACTTGAAGTGACACCTGACGATGTAGGCAAAATGTCGTATTTGGATCGATGCATCAAAGAGGGCCAGAGATTATTCCCCTCAGTGCCTGTTGTAATACGTTCCATTGTGGAAGATTTAAAAATTGGTCCGATTTGCTAAACGGATTTGGAATAATTTTTGAAACATTGTTTAATGTGTTGAAAATATGTTTATACGCAGACGAGAAAACTGTGCTACCAAAAGGCAGCATGTTGGAAATTTATTTTTACATGCTGCACAGGGATCCAAGGGTTTTCCCAGACCCTGAGAAATTTGACCCAGACAGATTTTTACCTGAAAATTCTGCAAAAAGAAACCCCTATGCCTATGCGCCGTTTTCTGCAGGCTCGAGGAATTGCATTGGTATGTCTCACACTTTTGAATGCATTTTGATTGTATGCATAATAAATATACCGTATTTCCTCGAATTTTCCCCCTTGAATTGACCCCCCTCAAAATACCTCCATTCTGGAATGTTGTACATCATGTATGCAAATTGCATCATAGCTACACAACGCCTAGGTGGCTTCTGTTTATATATTTATACTTAGTTATAGTTATATGTCCAAATATAGGTATCCTTATTTGTCACATTTTTTTACCAGTTTTGGTTATGTAAACGCCTATTTTTACTGTCATTCGTCACGAACATTTCCGACAAAATGGTAAAACCCCTCGAATAAGCCCCCCTCGAATTAATCCCACCACGTAATTTGCTGGTGAAATAAGAGACCCCCCTGGGGTATTTCGAGGAAATACGGTATGCATATAATTGAGTAACTGCAAACAGGTCAGAAGTTTGCGCTGCTCGAGATGAAGATTGTAATCTGCCACATTTTGCTCAATTTCACACTGGAATGTGATCAGACAGTGGACGAGATTCAACCAATAATGGCAATGGTCCTAAGACCCTCGAATGCACTTGAGATAAAATTTAAACCCAGGTACAGGGTGACTGAGTTATAGATTTACAGATTTAGTCTGACCAGTTTTATTCAAACCATTTTAAATAGCTTCCCCAAAAACTAAATTTAGAAGCTTCCGCATTCCTGTATTTGGTTCATCCTGAACTCGACTATATTTCCTCTTAGATCATCTAAGCCATGCCCAAAGTACACGCACATGCATCATGCATGCAACATTGTTGCCAGCATGTTGCTCATGGGCGGCTTCCATAAAGGGCTCGATGATTTGTGTTCTTGTTTCCACGGCAAGCGCACGCATTATGAGCGCTTTGAGCAACAGATTTATTTTTCATAGAGATAAGAGTACATTTTCCAATATATTTTACGCCTGTGTTTGGAATTTGTCGTGCGCACT
The DNA here is from genome assembly GCA_964036195.1 of Sphaerolaimus hirsutus. NCBI lineage: Eukaryota > Metazoa > Nematoda > Chromadorea > Monhysterida > Sphaerolaimidae > Sphaerolaimus > Sphaerolaimus hirsutus. Next base: position 9,243,464 of record OZ038455.1, on the reverse strand, counting down.
AGGGTTGGGAATTTTAAAATTTTCGGCTACGGTTCTCGGTTCTAAAAGATTTCGGTTCGGTTATCGGTTCTCGGTCCGCAAAATTTTTGGTTCCGGTTCTCAAAGTTTGGTTCCGCTTCGGTTCTTACGGTTCCAAAATGTCCAAAATTTCGGTTCCGGGTAAAAATAATCAGGTATCAGGTAATAAATGATTGAATAATGGTAAAACAGCAATGATGTATTTAGGCTTGAAACGATGTGCAAATGCAATTGCGAACGGAGCAGCCCTAAGCACAAATGAGCAGCAATCTTCATGGTGCAACTAGTGATGTAAGGGCACCGGGGCACCGGTGCCCCGGTGCTGGGCACCGAAGGGCACCAGCACCGGTGCTGGTGCGGTGCCATTGCAATCTTCAGGGGTGCCATGCCGGTGCCGGTGCCATTTTTTTCAGAATAGCACCGGTGCCGGTGCGGTGCGGTGCCATTTTTTTGCTGGTGCCAAAGGTGCTAGCACCAGGGCCAAAGTAAAAGGCACCGGGAAAGGCACCGGCCAAGGCTTCATGTGCTGTGCAATTTTGTCCATAGTATGTGCTTATTCATATTTCAAAAACAGCGATATATTTACCCAACCGTTTTTGCCTATTTTCTCCCATCAAATAAATATACCTACTGTGAAATCCATTATACCGATACGTGATCTGATGAGCGAATCTAAAATTTTGTTGAATTTTAAATCATTTTTATATTTTATATTCATCTTACTTGTTTGTTCAAAATTTGTTGTCAGTTTATGACAGAGATATTTCCATTCTCTGTACAGCAACGACTCCGATCAGTAGACAATAGTGGCTATGGACATTGCAGTGAATAAAATATTTTATCTTTCATTTGTAATCATTGTGATTGCTTCATAAAAGTGATTGCCACATCATTCTGATCATTTTAAGTGCTCAACCATCAAAATCGGTTGAAAATTCATGGAAATATGCATTTCCAAAGGTGAGACCACTGAGAAACTGCCCGATATTTACTTCAGAAATTCCAGCCCGGTGCGATGCCTTTCGGTGCTAGCACCGGCAACCCGCCGGTGCCCTTCAGTGCAGGTGCCATTTTTTCCAAAAGGCACCGGTGCCGGTGCGGTGCGGTGCCATTTTCTGGCCGGTGCGTCAGGGTGCCAGGTGCCCTTTTCATGCGTTGGCAAAGGTGCCGGTGCGGTGCGGTGCCATGTTTCCCGGTGCCTTTAACATCACTAGGTGCAACTGCTGCATCTATGATCAGTTACTTACACAGAAATTTCAGTTCTTTAGTGTATTTAGTTCGCTTCCTTGTCTAAGTGATGGTTCTCGGTTCCGGTTCGGGTTATTGCTTCGGTTCCGGGTCGCGATTGCAAAATATGCTTGGAACTGCGGTTCGGTTCGGTTCGGGTTCCCAACCCTAATGTACACCATGATGCATATGCAGTTTGGTATCCGTATATTTTACGTGTGCTTTGAAATCGTCATTTTGAGGTTGGAATTATTATTGCTTCAACGTGAAATGAAGCTTGCGAGCTTGCGAGAATAAGAATCCAGTTTCTAAATACGTTCATTGTCTTGCCCGACAACCGTATTTTATTGGTGCAGTTGCGTTCTAATGATTACAACTTGAATAATACATTGACTTGTCCATTGATGTTTTCTCAGTGAAATGAATAAAAAATGCATGGCGTTTTGTTTCCTCATTCTACACTATATTGCGCCCCATTTTTGCAGCATTCGTGCTGTAAAACCCTTTGTGCAAATAAATTTATTGGATTGCTTTTAAAAAACTGTTTGCATATTGTCGTTTACTGCCGTTTTCACTGTCATTGCATCATCCGCAAAAAAAGTTATCTACTGGATTCATGTGGCCCTGTGCCGCTTGGCACATAAACCCACTTGACATGTAGACACGGCGGGCCCGTATTTGTACCTGCAAGGAATGTGGACCCAGCAGGCATGTAACAGGGCGTACGTGTCAAGCGGGCAGGCTACATGCCAACCGGGAAGCGGTCTCCAAGATTTTGACCCTCGCGGTGCCTGGATAGATATCAAATCACTCCTCTGGAACGATATTTTGATATCTGAGAATTTTTCTGGGGGGGGGGCTCACAGAGGCAAAACATATAGGCTTTTTCATAGTATAGAATACAAGAAGTGGAAAAAAATCGCTAAAAGTTGGTTAGAAATAGATAAAATAGGTTAAAATAGCAAAAAAACAGGTATATAGCAACAGGGTAGAGGGAGTCAGGTGGGTCAAGTTTCATTTTTGTAACGATGGCAAACCCTCCGAAAAAAAGTATTTAAATTTTTAAGTGTTTTTTCCTAAATGAATTTTCCGATTTTTCCTCAAATTAATTTTCGAATTTCAAATTTCAAATGTTCGAATCTTTTTAGGCAGTTTTCGATTTTTTGGGGTAATTTTCGAATTTTTGGGGGAAAATATTGAATCAAGTGCTTTTAGCTGTTAAGTAGCTACCGTAAATTCTCGAATAAGTCCCCAGGGGAGTTTTTTTTGTCAGAAATTTATGAGGGGGGAGTTAATCGAGGGGGAGTTATTTGAGGGGGGAGTTATTTACTGTAAATCCTCCAATAAGTCCCCTTCGAATAAGTCTAGTGGACCCATCCCCTAAAATGCCATCCCCGACTCCAGCTATGGGTCTGCGGTGGATGCCATTTCAACGTTCTTGACGTTATTTTTCGTTTCGATAACTCTTTCAGGCTCAAAACTGAATCGGATCAATTGTCAATCGATTTAGCTAATTGAACTTAAGAATGTGTTATATTCCACAAATTTCTGAATTTTTGAATTTTTATGAAAACAATAGATTTTTAAGTGTTTTTTCAGTAGTGAAATAAAAATTCGAACATTCCGGAAAAAATTCGAAAGTTCGAAAATATTTTCGAATTTTTTTTGCCATCATTACATATTTGTCGAGCTAGTGTCCATTGTAAGTATTTTTTTCTGGTTTGTGTTATTTTTTACACCCGTGTGGCCTCCAAACTGAGGAGTCCTGGGCTAGGGGTGTACAACGGTCTTTGGGAAAGGACGAAACCGTTGCTTCCATGTATCAAAAAATATCATTTGTATTTAGCTGAAAATAGCGATTTTGATGGTGAAAATTGGCAAAATGGTGCAAAAAGTTTGGGTGGAAATTGGGTAAAAATCAAGCAAAATATGCTCTACCTTGATGAGCTGAGCGATTTTTGGGATAGATAGTTTTAAAAATTTTGTTTCGGGTAGATAGACTGCTGAGCGGCCTCCGGGATAATATAGATACCTAGCTGGCCGATTTTGGGGGGGGGGGGGGGGGGCAGCCCTTCGTTCCTGTAAACTCTAAATCCCCTTCTACATGCCTGCCGGGTCTACATGAATGGTGGGTGGAAATAAGTGCCCGCCAGGTCTACATGCCAAGCAAGACTACGTCATTCATGTAAGGTGCGAAAATTACTTATCCTGGATAGGTCATTGGATCGGGGCTTGTGATGTAAAAAGCGCCAGACTTTTGGCGCCAAGCGCCAAAAGCGCCATGGCGCTTTTGGGATGCGAGCGCCAAGCGCCAATGGCGCCACAACAAAATAGCGCCAAGCGCCAAAAGCGCCATGGCGCTTTTCTAGAACACGGCGCCAAGCGCCAATGGCGCCAGAGGATGTTGGCGCCAAGCGCCAATAGCGCCAGCGCCAAAAAAATTTGCTGCTCATAAAATGCAGCCATGCTAATGCAGTACTATTTATTTGCGTAAGACGCAAGATACCTATCAAATCGAGTCAAGTTTTGTTCTTTTTGTGATGTTATTTTACAGCTAAGACTTCGGGTTAACAATGGCAAGCCATCTCGGAAAAAAGTGCTTAGATTTTTATGTATAATTCATTTATCACTAGGGTTCAAACGATATGACTTTTCGATATCGATATTCGATATTCGATATTTTTTTCTGAAACTCATATCGATATTCGATATTTTTTCAAAATTTTCAATATCGATATTCGATATTTTTTCAAAATTTTCGATATCGATATTCGATATTAAAAAATGGTCGATATCCTATATTCGATATTCGATACGATATATCGTTTGAACCCTATTTATCACTTTAACATTTCCGATTTTTTTGTATCTGACTGTATAATGGGCCGGTCACTTGCGTCCCCCTCCCGATTCGCAGGGATACATTCATCTTCTGTGTGTGGTATTTACACAGATCCAAAGTCTGATTAGCCCCACACACACTAGTTGACAATGACAGCCAATGTCAACTGGTTCCCATTCCAATTCAATGGTTGTTAAGGAGTAGCTCGCTCTACCCAGTGTTGTATATGCATATACCTTCTTCATTCCGGCCTGGTACATTGCACATATTTACCAACAATACAACTTCATTTTCAACATAATGCAACACTATGCATTTGAACGTCGCTCGTGAGCAAGCTTTGAATTGGGATGGGAACCATTAGGCCCTTTATTTGGGAAAAGTTTTGAATATCCTTGCAATTGCATTGCATGGACATTAGTTTACAAAATTAGCAAATAGAGGGTTTGTTCCTTCGGGAATACAGTTACAGTAACACATTTTCTTATGTAAATTACGCACACAAGGTTTTTTACATAAAATAATAGTATATTTTTTGAACTCCTTGGCGCTTTTTTGGCGCTTTTTAAAATGCTAGCGCCAAGCGCCAATGGCGCCACGGCATCATAGCGCCAAGCGCCAAAAGCGCCATGGCGCTTTTCCGTAGCACAGCGCCAAGCGCCAATGGCGCCACAGCAAAAAGGCGCCAAGCGCCAAAAGCGCCATGGCGCCTTTTGCTTTGGCGCTAGCGCCAGGCGCCAGCGCCATGGCGCTTTTACATCACTAATCGGGGCAATAAAAACGTCTCGATCACATCTTCATGATTACGAGACGCTTGAGAAGGTTTTGCGTCGGATCTAGTGTCATATGAACCATCCGTCGCGAGCAAATGCATTGCAAAGCAGTTCAACACATTTTGGCAATTGGTGGAATATCGACAGAGTGACTGCCTGGATGTATTTCCATTTTCCGCACTAAGGCGGGACATTGGTTTGTTTTTCTGATGTATTTCAATATCTATCTACTGTAAAATCTACAAAGAAGCGCGCGTGATTATCGCTTCGCTGTTAAATCTAAAAAAGTTCCATGTGCAGTACGCAAATCCCCTTTAAACAATCCCCCCTTCAATCCATCATCATTGCCATTTTCCGCCACTGCAATCTCGTAAAACCGCCAGGAAGGGTCGAACCCATCTCCCGGCGCCGGCCGCGCGAGTGTGACATGATGCATGCGATGACAACTTAGCGGCAACTAGACAACTTGATGAGCGCCCGCATGCATTGTGCTCGCCGCCTGTCTCTGCATTCGTGATTAGGTAGGTCATGCGTTGATCTCATGCGCAGTTATTCATGCATGGTGTTTTGTCGCTCGTTTGTACCTTGATGTGGTCGAAGGAGGTGGTACCCACGCTCGATCATTGTGCGGCGGGTTTTAAGTGGAATTATGGAAGAGCAACAACGAAGTTTGTTTACAGTGCTCAATGTTTTGCAATCCAGCCGACAGCAGATACCGATATTGTTAAAATACCGGTCTTCTTGGAAGGCGAAGCATAAGCGTAAATACACGGGTAGTTTTGCCCGGGTATTTCTGCCAGGAAAGCGTAACACAGCGTAAGGGTATTTTATGAAACTGTAAGTGTAAGCATAAATATAAATACCCAAATGTATTTGTGGTAAGCGTAAATACTCTTTTGCAACTCTGGCCGACAGTCATACATGCGCTTCCATACCAACCTCAGAAAAAAACATAAGTGATTGTCTCGGTGAGAAGTAGTACAGTATTCAGGATAGGTCAGTGCCTGTCATATTGTTTATACTCGGCGGACAGCACACTTAGTATGGAAACCTACCATAATTAAATGAATAAATCACGTGAAAAATTTCGTAATTTATTATTCCATAGTAAAAATGAAATATTATGATGAAAAATCGTCATAATTTCTGGTTCATTATTCAGATGGGTTATAAAGGTAGGTTTTAGTAGGTATTCATACAAAGTGTGATGTCCGCAGAGTATACCCATCAAACACCAACATGAAGCTGCTCAAAATCTGTGCATTCCAAAAAAATTAAAAAGTTCTCAGCCCAGGCTCGCATGCATTTCACATGCGCGCCGGCCACAGCTGCAGGAATGAAGCATTATATCATGCCATGTGATGAGTGGTCGCGTCATCTGGGGGTTAAGGCTGCATTTTGCACTTTACTGCTTGATCCAGTCAACTGAATTTTGTGCCCATGATCATGTGTACACGTGGATGTGCTCGTGTATGCCGTGTACATGGACGTACACAACCCACGACTGAGGTCATAATATGATTTGCTCAACTTTTCCCTGTGTAGTGCGTGAGTACGTAGATAATATGTACCTGATGATTGGGTACATTTTTACGCATGCGCCGGTGACGATTTCAACACTGTTTTGCTCACTTCACCGCAATTGTCTATTTTCTTGGCATGCTTCCATCTTTGTTGGTTGGCATGAAATGGTATTTTTTCAAAGATAATCTCTCGCTTCTGACTGTAAGTGCGCGCGGGTTTTCACGATACTAAACCGTGTGTTTTGTGCCCTACATGCACCGTTGTCAATGCGTATTTACTTTTACCCAAAAAGTACGCATACTCGAGTACCGAGTAAATATACATACCTATGCATATTTTTTGAGAGTACTTGAGTACAGTAGAGTAATTTTTGCAAGTGCAGATAGAATATTTTTGCCATTTGAGACCCCTGCTTTTCATAAAGAATACTTATTAACAGAAACAAAACACTTTTTTGTTGTCCGGGCGAAACATTCATCATGTTTCCCCTACATTTTTCACAAAGTTTACTCGCTTTATGCTTTCTTGAGAAAAAATACTCACGTCTAAAAGTATTTTACATTCATTTACTCACAAGTAAAAGTAAAACAATTTCACTTTACGCTTTCTGTACTTGGAGGGTGAGTAAAACAAAATACTTTACTCATATGCATAGTTTAAAAAAGTTTGGTACTTTTAACAACTGTGCCTACATGCAGCGCTGCAGGGCGCCCTTGAATGACATAAAAGCACATAAAAAGATCATGTTGCACCCGCAAGCTGAATGAATCTGCTGGAATGTCAAGTACGGGTATACTGTTCGGTTTCTGATCTGTATATTTGGAAGTTAGGATATATTTAGTATTCTGAAGAGATTTACCAGTTTGTGAAGCCGGTTTGTTGTTACATTTATTATAATCATGTGTTTTATACATATGAATGTAGTACGCACCTGTGCAAATATCTTGAAACCTTAAGACAAAAAAAAAACAGATTTTTTTATTTGCTTGCTTCCAAATTTCAGGTTTTACATTCAATTGATTTTATATACTCCGTACACATAAAAATTAAACAGAACCAAATTATTATTTTTAAATAATTCATATTCTAAATACGCACTGTTATGAATCTACAATATAATTCTGCAAGCTTTCGAGCAAAACATTGATTCATTTCCTGGAGTGATATACAATGCCACTTCACTCCCGGTAATATGGTTGTTTTGCATTATGCTACCTATCTGGCTGCAGTTTCTGTTGACATTGGAGATACTCACAACAGCAAGGATATGTCACACGGCGCCGCTGGACACCTTGGCAGTGCATGTAGATAAAGGTAAACTTTTGATGTGTAGTGGGAGTGGAGACTACGCGCTTTGAAGTTGGCCGCAGACCGCAAGATCCGCAAGTGGCAAAGTAAAGAGTAAAGGGTAATGTAAAAAGTAAAGTAAAGAGTAACGTAAAGAATACGGTAAAAGTAAGGTAAAGAGTAATGTCGAATAATGTGTTGGAGTGCTAAAAATCCTGTTGTTTTGATAAAACAATCACCCAATGATGCCTACCTTTCTTCAGCATGCTTGTATGTAACAATAACAACACTATCTCACCCTTCAGCCATCATCCAGCCAGATAAAAGCAACTCCTTAATTGAACAGGACAAAAACAATGGTAAGCCGATTTATGTTCTATCATGACAAATTTTTAAGGTGGATTCACAGCGTAATGACAAATAAAAGGAGAAATGACAAATTACAAATACACAAGAACGGCTAGAGATGAAAGCTGTAACCAATATCTATATTGTGTCCAAAATTATCAAAGAACTTTCAGTATTTCAATGCGATATGAATTCTACTCAAGATTTTACAATTTGTCACAATAGATTGACTTTACACCTGGCACGCGTGGTTCACGCTGGAAACAAGCCAATGATATTTAATGCATGCGACTTGCAAAAAAAACATGAAAGAATTCATTGTTATAACGTTTTACATTGACATTTTCACAAGCAAAATTTTTTTTCATTTTGTTTTTCCATTTTCTGATTTCTGGCAGGCGCAAAGATTTTTCCATTTCTGTTTTTATTTTCTGAGAAGTGCAAATTTATTACTGTTTCTGTTTCCATGTTCCATAAATTTTTTTGTCACTGTAGTCATCAAGGTTTGTCACTGTAGTATTTATAACAGCAATTTTCATAAACATTGTCAAGAAATAGTGAGATTTTGATGTAAAACACATATCCAAAGAAGTGCCAGAGCATTGTGAATTATCTTTGGACACAATGAAGTTAGGTAGGTATTGCTTTCAAAATGTGAATTTCAGGGCTTGGTAGTTGGTATCTCTTTCTCTATGCATTCTTGTGTACTGGGCAAACCGCAAAGTATTTACAGAACCTACACTGATTAAAGTAATAAAATCTTGCAATGAATTTCGCAATTGATTATTCCATAGTAAAAATGGAACATTATGATGAAAGAACTGTAAAAATTTTGATTCATTATTCAATTGGTTATGGTAGGTTTTCATACAGGGTGTGATGTCCGCCTAGTATATTTGAGGCGTCTAATTCTAAAAGTCGACAAGTCCACAAAATGTGATTTTGAGTCAATCGCATTTTAAGTTTCAAACCCAATTCCGGGCCCGTGGTGCGTGTCCAATTTGGCTCTCTCATGCTTTTCATTAAGTTCCATATGTTGACAATAAAGTGTCAAATTTTCAGGCCCAAATCTCAACGTATATTGTGAAAAATGGGGTGTCCATAAAATTCCATTCGGTCAGAGCAAAACTGTTTTTGGGAGGGAAATGGACTTGTCGCCCTTCTGCACGCGAGAACATTTTTGTTCCCGCCCGCGTTGCGCCTCCCTTATGGGAAATTTTTGCGCTTCTCGACTTTTAGAAATCGGTGCCCATAGTGGACTTATCACATTTCTTGCGTTTTTTTCCCATAAAAAATGGATGCGCAGGATGGACTTGTCGACTTTTAGCCCAAAACTAAGTGGACTTGTCGACTTCTTGCCCAAATTTTTTTGCATTTTTCCCCAAAAATGTCGAATTTGGCACTATGCCATATGGGCATGTGAGGTCAAAAAATTTATGGAAAATTATGAAAAATGTGCGGAAGTAGCCCCAGATGACGTTTCCGGGCCTAACTCGAAATTTTCATATTTGGACTTGTCGACTTTTAGAATTGGACGCCTCATTTATAAGTTGTCAAGACTGAATTTCTCATTTGATCTATAATTTGTCATTATGCTGTAAATCCACCTTTATGTCCACTATCAACTGACCGACGACTCGGCATTGTCAATGTTCCAGCTGCGATAACCATAAACAAACCGAACGTGCAATCGGATGCCGGAAAAGTAGCCACAATCGGACCATCATTTTTCAACGATGAAAAGTTTGGTGAGAAACTAAAAATGGACACTTTGACATCGGCAGTGCCCGGCCACTATTGCGACTTGGAAGAAACAAAGAGATGTTTCAGACACGCGTTTTATGAGTTTGGACTGTTTCAAGCGAAGGATATGAATTGTCCGAAGTTAGTTCACCTTTAACGTTGTTAATCACTAGATTAGAGATGGCAATGCACCAGAAAAAATGACGCAATGGCGCCACGTATTTCTAACTAGTGATGTAAAAGCGCGATGGCGCTGGTGCGTGGCGTTAGCGCCAAAGGAAAAGCGCCATGGCGCTTTTGGCGCTAACGCCAAAAGTCTGGTGCGTTTTACATCAATAGTCGATTATTAGAATGATTATTAGAATATTAGACATACGATTATTAGAATGACGAATTTATTACCTCAACATTTGATCTTAAAATAGCACCAAATCAATGGACCAAAGCTACTAAATAACGGTGTTCCACTGAGACTTTTCATTCACTTGGCACAATACCAGCAGTTTTTGACCCTTCTATTGGAGACCGCCCTTCTATTTCGTGTCCCAAATAAAGTCAAAAAGTGTGCCTTGCCTTCTATTAGAGACCCGCCTTTCTATCAAAAGAAATGCAGTACTGACATCGACACGCACAAATGTAGTCGATGACGATTCGCACGCTAACCAAGCGCAGATACGCCACCTACTTGTACTGTTTCGACGCGATGCGGCACTGCGGCGACGACAAACTGGGCCAGACGGCCAGCGAGCTGTACTTGGAGAAGCACAGAGAGTACCACCCCAAGGAGATGTTCATCGCGCTTTACGGCGCCCTCTTCGAGCAGTGCAACAACCCATGCGCGGGGCAGCAGAACTGGAACTGCAGGTAGGGCAGCATTGCGCGTTTTCAGCTTTCATCAAAGAAAACCTAGATGTACAGTACTTTATTGTTACTTTACTACCATACCCCGAGTACAGAAAACGTTAAGTCATTGTTTCACTCTTTAAAGGTGATTTTACTCAGTATTTTTACTCAGGTAAATTGTAAAGTCTAGCATTTTTACTCAGGTAAATTGTAAAGTCTAGTATTTTTACTCAGATAAATTGTAAAGTCCAGTATTTTTACTCAGGTAAATTGTAAAATCTAGTATTTTTACTTGAAAAAACATAAAAGAGTACCTATTTTAGATCTTGTTCCCCACAAAACAAAAAAGTGTGTAAAAGTAAATAAGAGTTAGAGTCGTCAATTTCAGTACTCACTCTCAGTTCAGTTCGAGTTCGATCATTTCCGCTGCCATTTTGATTGATTTGCCACAGTCGCTTTCATCAACTCCAACGTTGATTTTTCTTACAAAGCCCACTAAAACCTGCACAAACTACTACTCTCTCAAATCTCTCTCACCGAACTCTCTCTCTTTACAGGAAGCGTATGTCGCCCAAGCAGCAGGACGACGACCAGGTTCCAGTCCCAGACCCTGTAAAATGCCCTGTAAAATGTCAAATGTCAAGCAAAGTGTCAAAAGTCATGGAAAATGCCCAGCGAAATGGCAGCTCGTGTGACACTTTGCTTGACTTTTGACACTTTGCTTGACATTTGACATTTTACAGGGCATTTTACAGGGTCCGGGAGTGCTCCCAGGCGATCTACATGGAGCTGAGCGGGCAGACGCGTCAGCTGGAACTCAAACTGGTCGGCTTGCACGACGGCTGCGAGAATTTGGGACGCACCCTGCACAGGTTAGGACACACTGACGATTTGTGCTTGTTGACCGCCGTTTGAAAATGGATGCAGATCGATGACAGATGACCTCGCTGCGTTTTAGTGTGTCGCTGTGTTCTGCATGTTAATTTGTAAAAAGTGGCACGCAAATGTCTCACTCGTCCCAGAGTAATCCTAGAACGAGTGAGACACTAACCTAAACAATGGTGAATTTGACCCCCAAATACCCCACTACGTCACCGCAGGTGGATTGCATTCCGATCGACCATATGCGCCGACTTGGTGGAGTGCTCGTGCAGCGAGCCCAGACTGGAAATCACCCTGAACATGTGCGATTTACATTGCAAGGAAATGATCACTACAAAACGATCGGCTAGCCCCTCTTCCAGGAGTGCCAGTATGAGCGCATTTTTTGTTAATGATGCCACTAGTTTGACAGTTTGCCTGATGAAAGTCCTCTCTTTTATTACCATATTTTTGTGTTTTGGTTTTTAAGGCTTATGTTGTTGTTTAAGTTTCTTTTCATTGCATTGTTACCGTATACCGTGTATACCGTATATCCTCGGGGAGTTATTTTCTCATCGGAGGTTTTTGCGGGGCATTCAAGCGGCGGTTATTCGAATGGAGGAGTTATTTTTCGTCAGAATATTTGGTCAAATTCATGATCAATATTTCGTACATATGAATCAGCTTACATTACTTCCATGGACCTGTAAGTCAGAAAAAAAAGCCGATAATCTAAGCAATGAAATCAATGCTAGTGAATTTTAGTTGCAAAATAATGCAGATGTAATGCACACAAAATGTTATTTATCATTCGGGGGGAATTATTTTTTTCATAAAAATTTTCAAGCATGTTTCTATCAACTGAGTCCATGAGATTTCGAGATTGGGATCGGAATCAGTATTGGGATTGGCTTTTTGATATTTTAAGATCAGGATGGGGATTGGAATTGTTTGGATAATGTTCTGGTATTGAAGGTTTTTCACTAAATTTGCGTAAAAGGAATAAAACACTAGGATGCCACATAAAAGGTAAAATATGCTTCACTGGATATTTCTCGGTGCAAAAAAGTCTTTTGGCAAATTCTCCAGGATAGAGATCGGGATTAGTTAAAGTTTTCAGGATCGGGATAAGGGTTTTAAAATGTTTTGGGATCGGGATTTAGATTGGGGTTTTGGGATCAGGATCAGGACAGCAAATCCTGAAGTTTCTAAGGATTCAGGATTGGGATCCTGTTTGAACCCTAGTTGCACAAGGCACAGCAAAAAATAGGTGTGTGGATGCGCGGTGAAGCTTCGTGAAGTGTCTTCACGCCGACGCTTCCCGACGCTTCACGCAGCTGCTCAGCGTGGACGACACTTCACCACAAGTTTCAGGATTCTTGGTGAAGCGTGCTGAAGCGTGTGGAAGCGCGCCGCTTCACGCGCGACCAGCCCGCTTCCCGACGCATCACACACGCATTTTTTGCTGTGAGGGGGAGTTATTCAAGGGGGGCTTTTTGAGGATATAGGTATTGTACATCATGTTTGTAGTCATTTGATAAATACAGAAACAATGTCAGTGAGATTATCACTCAAATTTGGAGAAACCTGTTTGTAAATATTTATCGATTAATATTTTTTCATACTTTTATTCAATATTTATTTGGGTGTATAGAATGCGTATTCCATAAAGTCTCACCTATTTACATAAGCAAATGTTGTTATTCTCAAGAACATAACTTGTAATATGAATCACCATATTTCTCCCAATAGAATGGTGGGTAAAAAGTTGCCGAAAAGATAGATGCGAGGTGAAAAAGAACGGGCTTTTATTAGAAGGAACAATTATAATGTTTATGACGCCATTCTATTATAATATAAGTTTTACAGTTCATCCATAAATTGTAAAACATAAAATAAAAACCGCTGACTTTGTGGATTTGTTAGAACTCAAATATGGTGATGAATGTAAATTTTTGCTAAATAGACACTGCAAAAATAGAAAGTCAAGGGAATGATTGTCCCTTGCCAGTAAAATCTTTTTTCCAATAAATATAACGACTGAACAGACAAGTACATAAATACATCACCGCCCTAAAATTTCTAGAGCTGAGAGATGCTCACCAGTGTTTTAACAACTCTGGTCTATACATGTTGTATTTAACTGGATGGTAAGATAATAATTAGTTGTAAATATAATCATAGGATAATCACAACTGGGGTTTTTAGACCAAGTAAGAAGAAGGTAAAATGTATCCCAAGGGATAAATTCTGTAAGTAAACATTTACAAGAAAAGTAAAGGTTTTTGTAAAGTTATGAGTAGAAAAGTAAAGGCTTAGCCACGTTACAAGGGAACTTGTAAGGGGCATACATTTCTGTTGAGAAATTTGCTTGTTGGTGGAGTTCACTTATCGCATAAATACCACTGTTCTTGTTTACTTCTCTACTTGCATGGACATCTACATGCAACTGACATGTAAATACAGGGGTGGGCATCTTCAGTTACCGCTGGAAAAACGCGATAGCTTGAGCTACGGTTGAGCTATCACAGTGAAATTATAACACAATGGAGTAGACTCCATAGGACACCTATTCTGGAGTTTGCAACCCAAACGGCCACATTTTGGGTGAGTAGTGGAACACACCGTTTTTAGTGTAATTTTGTGACTAGGCGTCACCCATAGGATAAATCGAGGGTGGCATTTGAGGGGGGGGTCACCGGTCTTTGGTGTTGTCCCATTCTGTCGTACATTGGCCGATTTGGATGCCCTTTGAGTATGTTGGGGTTTGGGGTCGGGGCTACAACCAAATTCTTTGTTTTTCTCGAATAGTCCCCCAGTCCTGAGATAACGGGGGTCAAGTCACAAAATTACACTAAAAACTGTGTGTTCCACAACTCACCCAAAATGTGGCCGTTTGGGTTGCAAACTTCAGAATAGGTGTCCTATGGAGTCTACTCTATTGTGCTAAAATTTCACTGCGATAGCTCAACCGTAGCTCAAGCTATCGCGTTTTTCCAGCGGTAACTGAAAATGCCCATCCCTGTACATGCATGGACATCTACATGCATCGGGTTCTATTTAAAAACACATGACCACTCTATTCTCACTTGTTATCTTCTACATAGCTGGAGTCTATTGCGGCTTCTTCCTGACCTTCTGCACAATTTTCTTCCCCAGTTCAACAACCTGTGAACAAAATGATGTAAACAAAACGATATCACATGAAATTGTCAACAAAACAACAAAACACAGTCACCTTTTTGTTGGAAACAGTATGGAATGCTCCGATGGACACACCCAAAACAATGTTGAGTGTGAAAGCGAGAGATATGTACTCTAGGCTCAATTTGTGCATGCCCAGGGCGCCGATAATGTAGCAGACCAGGTTCAGCGGTGCCAGCACTAGCAGCCCCACTCTGTTCGCCCTGTGATGTTGCAGTGTGAGAATGATTTATGTTGATTACATTGACTACATTGACAGCAAAAGAATTGGTTTATGAAGTGTGTGGAAACTGGCTGGATCTGGGCAGATGATGCAGATATTTGTGATGTGTGTGGAAGTCTCAGCATCCTTGGTGAAGCGTCAGGAAGTGTGGGCATGATAAGGCCGTGTTTACACGGATTTCGTGTGACGACAAAAAAGTTGTGTCGTCACAGACCTTTTTTCGATGAAAATGGCAAATTTTGCGTGTGTGACGACAAATCGGCCTCGATAACTGCGACAAAAATCAGCCTCGATACCTCCGACAAAGAAAAATTTGCATATTTAACCTAATTTTCACCCAAAAAAAAGATTTTTAATTTTATAATCATATGATATTGTTGGCACCGATTTTTTGCTTCATGTGCCACACATTGTTTGGCATTTTTGAGGGCTTCTTTGAAATAACTGGGGTGCATTGTCGTCACAAAAAAAACACGTTCACAGCTTGTGATGACAATGTCACCATGCACATGTTTGCAGAATTGGGATTTGTCGGACTTTTTGTCGGAACGCCTCGCTAGCGAGGCCTCCGACAAACAAATTTTGATGTGCTGTTTTGATGTCATTTTTCATCGGATTTTGAACATTCAGCACCATAGGCGGCGTAAGTGCTTGTGCGCTTGTGAATGTCACAAGCGGAATTTTCGGTGTCACAAGCAGAAATACCTATGTTTACCTAGTAAAAGGTGTCACAAAGTCAAATTTTGGTCAATGTGATTGTGAATGTCACAAGCACAAATTGGGACCTTGCGCCGCCTATGTTCAGCACTTAAATTTATCAGGCAAATGTAAGGATACCATTTTTATGTTCAGATTAGTGATACCTATCAATGGAAAAGTGGCAAAAATGGTGCCACTCAAAAGTGTCATTTTGCCATCTGAAAAACTTGAACTGGGGGGGGGGCAAGGAGTGCCTGAAACAATGCTTGAGGGAATGCATAACAACATTATTTTTGACAACCATGTCTTTTTAAAGCTGGTTATGAGTAGTGATGGAAAAGCATAATGGCGCTAGCACCTAAGCAAAAAGCGTCATGGTGCTTAGCGCCGCTATTGCTCAAAGTGCCATAGCACTTTTGGTGCTTGGGGCTACCACTTAAAAAAAGCGTGAAAAAAGCGCCAAACGGTGAAAAAAGCGCTAGCGGTATTTGACAAAAAAAGCGGTATAGGCAGTAAGACGCATTGAACTATTGATTTGAGAGGATAAAATCTATATAAAGGTATGAAAAATTGCGATTTTGAGCGAAAATTGGAGTATAGTTTCTCAAAAATTGCTCCAGATATGTAGATAGCTGGCCGATTTGGGAGGGGGGGGGGGGTTGGGGATAGTAGCCCAAAATTTTGCCTCTGGGATAGATAGATAGCTGAGTGGGCCTCCGGGATACCCCCCTACTAAACCCCTGTTAATTATTCAGATGGGCTGTTGTAGGTTTCCATACTAAGTGTGATGTTTGTAAATATATGCAAAAAGTAGCATATTTACCATTTCCTGCACTCCGAGTAGAAGTATTTATATATATATATATAAAAGTTCAGCAGTTTTAAAAACTCTGGTCATAAAGAGTGGTGCTTAGTATGTCTAAAAGGTGTAACTACTTAGTGTGGAAAAAAGGATAGGCTCTGTTCGGATTAGGGTTAGAAAAAACGTGTTTTTTTAACTCGATGTTTTTTTTTTGCATACCAATCAAATGTAAACCGAAAATGCAAACTAATCATAATTTGCATGGAAACCGAGAAAATTGCAAAAAAAAATTACCAGGAATGGGAAAAAATTGCAGCAATTTTGCAAGAAATGAAAAAAAATTGTTGAAATATCACCTGAAATGTAAAAAATTTGCAGAGGCCCTGCATGAGTAAAATACTTGTGTTTACCCAAAAACATACAAGTGAGTATTTTAAAGAAATTTGGTCTAATTTTGACTAAAAGACACACGAATTTTCATTGCTTTTTGCCTATATTCACCTTCAAATTCACTGGTTCATCAGATTTTTGCCAATTTTCAGTTATACTTGACTGTAGGTATGTGCTTATATATAAAATTTTCACTATTTTTCACTACTTTTAGCCTTTTCTTCCTTTTTTCCCCTTTATGCTATAAGGAGCAGGGTTGGTTTTATAAAAATCATTTGTGTATAAATTGTACAAAAATTGTATAAAAATGTATGTTATTTTTATTTTATTATTGTTTCATTTTTTTATATTTTATTGTCATATGTCAATACTGTTTATATGTCAATAAAATAATAAAATGAACCATTTTACAAAAATTTTACAAAAAATTGAATCTTGCATGCAAGGCCAGCAAAAATGTTATCATTATATCATGTTATCATCATTTTCAAGTGAAATTTTTTCATTACTTTGCAAAAGGTTGCATGCAGTAGGTATTGTTAGCTAGTTAAAAGTGTAAGGTTACAATTATTGATAACAATGGTTTGCATTTTTGGTACAATGACTACTGAAGTGTGCAGGGTGTAAAATGTCATGCAAAGTGTCAATTGTCATGACAAATGTAAAGTAAACTGTCAAATGTCAAGCAAAGTGTCAATTTTCATTACAAATGTCATGCAAGTGAAAATTGTTCATTCAAATCATCAAATCTTTTTGTATCAAAATTTTATGTTTTTGTATCCAAATCATTTTGTATCATTATCTGATGTTGACATAAGATTTGGATACAAACAAGATTTGGATACAAAACATAAGATTAGGATACAATGTGCAACTTACTTTAACTTATAATTGTCATGACAATTCACACTTTACTTTACATTGGTCATGACAATTGACACTTTGCATGACATTTTACATGACATTTAACACTTCGCAGGGCTTGGTACAGCCCCCAGTTTCTAAAACAGACAAGTAGAAACTCAAACAACACAATGAAAACTTTACCAAAAAATATGAATTTTTATACATTTTTACAAAAATTTGATTTTTATACAATTTTATAAAAATTCCAATTTTTACAATTCAACCAGAGAAATCAAGGCTAGTGAACTCCACATTCTTTGTAAATGTGAAATGTTGTGAAATGTTTCCGAAACATCAAAGTGGGGGAATTATTTGAGGGGGCCATTTTTTCCTCACTCACAAAAGGGGTACTTATTTGAGGATATACAGTACATATTTTTCGAGTAAATATAAATACGTTTTTACAACTATGGATATTAGGCAAAAAAAATTCCGCTTACAAGTTCAGTCATTTTGTACTGATGTACACATGGTGCTCTAGCTCAACGCTGCTTTAAGTTGAGATCATATATATTGCCATTACTGTCATTACTCCCACTGCCAAATTCATCATTCTGCCTCGACGGTTGGTCAATAGAGGTTTATACAGGATGCATTTTGCATGCACACTGCTGTTGTACAAATTAGTCACGAAACACAAATGAAATTTAATTGATATGATCATTTACTGCACATTTCAAAACAACATTAAAATCACTGCAATACAACATGATCTCAGATGATCACCAAAAACATCCATCACAGTTCCCACGTTTTTTGCACATCACCCTGATCTGCATATTAATTTTACCTTAATAGCAATGATGTTGATGAAAGTGTTGAATACTATCAGCACATCGCCAACACACTGGCTTACACTAGCCACAGTTTCATGATCACAACTTAAAGCAGCGTTGAGCTAGAGCACCATGTGTACATCAGTACAAAATGACCGAAATTGTAACCCCCACAGTTCCGCAGTGGGTGGAGCTAGAGGGGTGAAATTTTGGGTGAAAACTTAAAACACCTGATATATAAACGTGTTTAAATTTTGTGACCGTAGCTTACCCCTAGCGGAAATAGCGAGCACTGTCCAGGGACTTTTCAGCCCGCCCATGTATATTTACATACATAAACAGCGGTTCCTGACGCCAGTGTCAACGCCAACGGCGCCATGACCTGGCGCCTAAGAATGGCGCTGGCGCCGTTCCTTGGCCACAGGGGTGAAATTTTAGGGGTGGGGGGGCTGAGCCTGTAAACAAGCAAACCCCCCCCCCCCGGCTCAAAAATCCTAAATACGCCCCTGCCTGCTTTTTAGATTTTTCTTCCTTTTTGTCCTTCTACACCTCGAAAAAGCCTATATTGAAGCCCCATGAAACCCTCCCCCAACCCCCCCCCTCCCCAACCTAAATTTTTTCAGCTTATTATAATCATAGTTGATCGAGTGCTGTGTCCGTTTTAGATTGAAGACACAACAAGATCTTGTTGTCACAAAAAAAACACGTTCACAGCTTTTGACAAATTTCAACCACTTTGTTGTCCTGTCAGATTCTGCGTGTGACGACAATCTGTGATCGTCACACTGTCGCAGCGTGAAAATTAAGTTTTTTCAGATTTGTCGGAAAGCTGTCGGAAGGCCCGGCGGAATAAAAAAAATTCTACAGTCCATAACTATTAATTGACTAAGCCAATTGGACTGAAATTACACACACATATACACCTAAGTATGATATATACTCAACCATTTTTACTCGTGAATATGGAACTTTATTCCGGAGTTATGGAACTTTAAAAAAAGATTTGTCGTAGCCATGAAATCCGTGTAAACGCCGCCTAATACTTTCTGGACGTACACTGAACAGACCACTCCGATTTTTGCTGTGATTTGTGCTGCGCACACTACACTAGTTTGCGCAGCGCCAATCACAGCAAAAATTGGGGTTGGATAGGCAGTGAACTAATTTTGCTAGTTTACTGCCAGTAAACTCAGATTTTGGTAAACTCATAAATCAGCTTTGAACACATTTGAACTATATTTGGGCTTGACCAGAATAAGGTGTCTGTTAACTACATTCAACACAGATTTCAAACGAAGTCAACACAGATTTGCTGACACATTTAACGTGGCCCTGTGTTTCCTGGCCGTGCTGAGTGGAATCATGGGTTTCCTCTGGTCCATACCAGCTGCCTCCAGCAAGACGATGGTGGCCACGCAGGCGACACCGATGGCGCCCAAGGTGATGAATGTTATGTCAGAATTGAAGTTCAGCCAGCAGCTAGAGTGGAAGTTGAGGTTAGATTTAGATTGATTTTCCCTTGGGGAATTATGCTTTCATCAGACTTTTTTAAGCGAGCTTTTCAAGGGGGAGAGGTATCCAAATGGGGGAATTATCACTTTGTCAAAATTTTCAAGTATTTTCATCAAACTCTGATTAACTATTTTGAAAAACAGGAAGAAAAACACTGGAAGATTAAACCACTTCTAAGGAATAGTTTGCGATATTTACCTAGATATCACCAAACAGATTTTTACCGTACATCCTGGAAAAAGTCACCACTCTTGAAAAACTCCCCTTCAAATAACTACCCTATCTCTATGTAGCAGAATAATAGCTCCCCCGGGTATTATTCGAGGATATATCCCCTTTTCTATTTGAAAGACTCTCTGACCCTGAATCTCAGCGACATGAAAAGCTCACGTCCAATTCGAGGGCAGCTCGTCATGGAACAGTAGCGCAAATGGCGCAGTAAGCACTGCAGCCCCGGTGATCGCGATTATCTGATTCATAATCCTGGTGCCAATTCCAGACCCTGTAAAAAGCCCTGTAAAATGTCAAGTGCCAACCGAGTTGCCATTTTTCTGGGCATTTTCCATGACTTTTCACACTTTGCACGACATTTGACATTTTACAAGGTTTTTTACAGGGTCTGGGAGTGTCCCCTGCTCAAAAAGTAGCTCTCATAAACCACGTTGCACAGGGTCGAGTAAATGTGTATCGCCTCCAGGACTTGGTATAGAAATAGTGCGTTGATGAAGAATGTAATGCCGGATGCTGTTAATTTGCATAGCCACTGGAAGAGTTGAGTTGTAATGTAAATTTTCTGAAGTGTGAACAAAAACAAAGCTCCAGTTATTAACCTCAGTTTCAATGGAATCTCTTAGAAGAAATATGAGCAAATGTGCACAAAGCAGTGATACCTCTTCAGACATGTGGAGTATCCTCTCATAGGAAAAGTCCCTGTGCAGTATGTAAAGTGGAATTTATGTTTGACAGCAGTTTTTTAATGATTGAAATGCCACACCGACTTCAGTTTCAATTCGCATAATTTGCGGTTTGCCACGTAATGTTATGATACTTTGATTAAGTTTTCTGAAAATTATACACCCATAGCTATAGGTGTTGTCAGTTGTCACACATTTCACCATTTGGTTGTATAGACTTCATTTACTTATCTAGTATCTATATTGAATTAAAGTGAACTGACCTTATTATAATGTATGCAACAATGGTCACAATAAGTGCAATTATAAGGAATGTACATCCAAGTGCCTGTACGGCTCCAGCGACTGCCTCCAGCGTGGGTGACAAAGGTTTTGGTGGGAAAAGTGTAGTTGTCTGCATTTTGAGGAAATGAAATATACTGATCACAGAAAAAGTCCATCCATGGATAACGCCCCTCAAAAACCAACAAATCAGTTATGCCAGGAGGAAAACAATTTCTCCGAGATATGAAATGCCCATCTGAAACACATAATGGAAAAAGCACTCTAAGGAAAGAACCTCTTTTTCAAATGAATAATTCAAATAAATACAGCAAATACAAATTGGTGTTTACCTGTAGATAAGATGATGTTGTTACTTGTATTGTTGGGGTTGATGTCATGATTGTTGCTGATGCTGAGGTTGACTTAGATACTGTACTGGGTACAGGTTCTGTTGGAGACGTAAAAATTGATGTCGGCACTGTTGTAGATGTTGTGATTGGTGTAGAAGATGGTGTAGCGGATGTTGAAGTTGATATTGATGTTTTTGTGCTTATTGATGTTGGTGTCATTGTGGTTGCAGAAGTGGATGTGGGTGTTGTTGTGGATGTTGAGGTTGGTGTTGTGGATGTTGAAGTTGATGTGGGTGTTGAAGTTGGTGTAGGTGTTGTTGTGGATGTGGAGGTTGGTGTTGTGGGTGTTGAAGTTGATGTCGGTGTTGTTGTGAATGTTGAGGTTGGTGTTGTGGATGCTGAAGTTGATGTGGGTGTTGATGTTGATGTGGGTGTTGTTGTAGATGTTGAGGTTGGTGTTGTGGATGTTGAAGTTGATGTGGGTGTTGATGTTGATGTAGGTGTTGTTGTGGATGTGGAGGTTGGTGTTGTGGATGTTGAAGTTGATGTGGGTGTTGTTGTGGATGTGGAGGTTAGTGTAGTCGATGTTGCAGATGATGTAGGTGTTGTTGTGGATGTTGATGTGAGTGTTGTTGTAGATGTGGAGGTTGGTGTTGTGGGTATTGAAGTTGATGTGGGTGTTGACGTTGATGTAGGTGTTGTTGTGGATGTGGAGGTTGGTGTTGTGGATGTTGAAGTTGATGTGGGTGTTGTTGTGGATGTTGAGGTTGGTGTTGTGGATGTTGAAGTTGATGTGGGTGTTGACGTTGATGTAGGTGTTGTTGTGGAGGTGGATGTTGGTGTTGTGGATGTTGAAGATGATGTAGGTGTTGTTGCAGATGTTGAAGTTGATGTAGATGTTGTTGTTGATGTTGACGTTGATGTGGGCGTGGTTGTGGATGTGGAGGTTGGTGCAGTGGATGTTGAAGTTGATGTGGGTGTTGATGTTGATGTAGGTGTTGTTGTGGATGTGGAGGTTGGTGTTGTGGATGTTGAAGTTGATGTGGGTGTTGTTGTGGATGTGAAGGTTAGTGTAGTCGATGTTGCAGATGATGTAGGTGTTGTTGTGGATGTTGATGTGAGTGTTGTTGTAGATGTGGAGGTTGGTGTTGTGGGTATTGAAGTTGATGTGGGTGTTGACGTTGATGTAGGTGTTGTTGTGGATGTGGAGGTTGGTGTTGTGGATGTTGAAGTTGATGTGGGTGTTGTTGTGGATGTTGAGGTTGGTGTTGTGGATGTCGAAGTTGATGTGGGTGTTGACGTTGATGTAGGTGTTGTTGTGGAGGTGGATGTTGGTGTTGTGGATGTTGAAGATGATGTAGGTGTTGTTGCAGATGTTGAAGTTGATGTATATGTTGTTGTTGATGTTGACGTTGTTGTGGGCGTGGTTGTGGATGTGGAGGTTGGTGTTGTGGATGTTGAAGTTGATGTGGGTGTTGTTGTGGATGTGGATGTTGGTGTTGTGGATGTTGAAGATGATGTAGGTGTTGTTGTGGATGTGGTGATTGGTGTTGTGGATGTGGATGTTGATGTGGGTGTGGTTGTGGATGTGGATGTTGGTGTTGTGGATGTTGAAGATGATGTAGGTGTTGTTGTGGATGTTGAAGTTGATGTAGATGTTGTTGTCAATGTTGACGTTGATGTGGGTGTTGTGGATGTGGAGGTTGGTGTTGTGGATGTTGAAGTTGATGTGGGTGTTGTTGTGGATGTGGATGTTGGTGTTGTGGATGTTGAAGATGATGTAGGTGTTGTTGTGGATGTTGAAGTTGATGTAGGGGTTGTTGTGGAAGTGGATGTTGGTGTTGTGGATGTTGAAGTTGATGTGGGTGTTGTTGTTGATGTGGTAGGTGTTGTTGTGGATGTTGAAGTTGATGTAGATGTTGTTGTCAATGTTGATGTTGATGTGGGTGTTGTTGTGGATGTGGAGGTTGGTGTTGTGGATGTTGAAGATGATGTAGATGTTGTTGTGGATGTTGACGTTGATGTGGGTGTAGATGTGGTTGTTTGAGTGGAAGTACTAGTAGATGTGCTAGTACTGGTCGTTGTTGAAGTTGATGTGACTGTCTGTGTTATTGCATCTCCTCCAAATATAAAACAACTCTCCACATTTGTGACAGGATCAACATCACCACAATATTCAACCCCATCAGCTGTGTAAGGCAGTTAATAATGTGTATGTGAATGCATCCATGGTTCAAAAATGATGTTTTTGAATTGATGATTTATCTGTGAGCTTCTGATTTGATGAAAAATTAGCTAACCACCAGTTTGATAAGCTTCGAGTAGTGGTTCTATGTAACTGGATATGATGCTGGAATCCGTAAAAGAAATCAGGCAGGCTGCATTACCATCATAGGTATTTGATTTGCACAGGATATCAGCATCTGACCATTTTACCTGAGTTGAACATTTCATACAGGATGTTTGAATATACAGGTGAAAAGTCTACATGAAAAAAATATTTCTAAAAATGAATAAAACAATCAAATGAGGAGAGTATTGGACTCGCACAGGGATGTGTTGGGTGACAATCAAACCCACTACTCGCTTGGTCATTGAGTAAATATATGATTTACCATGATAAATCGAAAGTTGAGATTGTTGATAAAGCTCTATTCATTGAAAACGTTAGGCATGCTGGTCTACACACAGAAACGACAGAACTTGTCAATACCTGGCAGTAGTCAAGCGCATAGCAGTAATCGCCCATGAGTATAAACTCATCGCTGCAAAGTGCCCCTCCAGATGTGCTTGTTTCTGTGACGTGAGTGGGGGTGCTTATCAGAGTGTGGCCAAATATTGTGAGAACACTAATAAAAAATTTAAATCTGTTTAGCACTAACAACACTAAAAGAAGTGATACCACTCGAAAAGAATGTATACCCACTTTGATTTTGAAATCAGCGATGCGACCTACAACAGGCAATTAATTCATAAAAACAAACCCATCTGGCACAGGGGCAGATATTTGAGATTCTCATTTGCGGCAATGACTGACGTTTGCCCATTAGTCAGTTGAAATGTACCTGTCTGTTCTGCAGCTGGCGCCGCAATATGCAGTTCCAGTATTTTATTTTTCTATTTTTCATATTACTCATGGATGTAAGTCAGGTAAATAATGATCAAACGTTGGAATTTGACATTTACATGTTTTTTCAGGGTCTGGGACTGGTACCAGGGGGCACTCCCAGACCCTGTAAAAGACCATGTCAATTGTCAAATACCCTGTAAGGTGTCAACGATCCTGTAAAATGTTATATGTCATGTAAAAGACCATGTAAAGTGTCAAAGACACTGTACAATGTAATGTGTCATGTAAAAGACGCTGTAAAGTGTCATAGACCCTGTACAATTTCGTATGTCATGTAAAAGACCGTGTAAAGTGTCAAAGACCCTGTACAATGTCATGTGTCATGTAAAAGACCCTGTAAGGTGTCTAATGTCATGCAAAGTGTATCAGACCCTTTAAAAGACCCTGTAAGATGTTGTGTGTCATGCAAAAAAATTCTGTAAAGTGTCACATGTATCCAAATATTATTTTTCTTCATATCCAAATCTTATGTTCTTGTATCCAAATCGTACCTTTGAACATAAGATTTGGATACAAAAAAGTAAGATTTGGATATTATACAATACGATTTGAAAATAGATGACACTTTACAGTGTCTATTACATGACATTTGACACTTTACAGGGCCTTACATGACACATGCCATTTACAGGGTCGTTTACACTTTACAGGGTCTTTTACAGGGTCCAGGTGGTGACATGACTAGCATACAACATTGCCTTACTGCTCGACCAGATGCAGAACAAACCAGGTACCATAATCGGTGGGTGAAAATGGTCCAACGATTGAAGTGAGTCCAGCCTGATTTGAGGGTCAAAAATCTGTTGATGGAAATCAGAAAATGGCGAGGATATTGCAACAAATATTGTAGCACTTGTCGCCAAAACAGGAATAAAGGGGAAAATTGAATGCCAGAAGACCAGAATTCAGAAAGTGAAATTTCCGTATGAGTCACCACAATGTTGCGCAACGAGCTTGTATTACCTTATTTCCAGTGTTGTTAAAATACTGGTATTTTTGGAAAACGTTAACGTAAACGTAAATACCTTTAAACATTTTGGAGTATAAATACTAAAACGTAAGGTATTTTTAAAACACCTAGGAATATGTAAAATAAAACGTAAATGTAAAAATGTTGAAATAGAATTGAGCAATTGAAAAACCATGTTTTTTTACAATGCTATGCATGTCCCCACGATCTCCACCTACATTTTCTACATACATTTCATAACATTTGAATAACAATAGTTGATTTTAGGGCATCTATTCTAACATTTGCTGGGAACTTTTTGATGGCATTGGTGCTCTGGAAAACTCACAAGTCTGCGAACCCACACACCAGAACACTGAGAGGTTGTTTGTAAAGGTTTTTTGCATTGCAACAGTTTTGTCTGTCCACTATCAACCATAGTTGCGAAATTCAATAGCTGGACACAAAGTCAACTTTTGCATTGACATTTGCTGTATGTCCATTCTTGCATATAAACAATGTGTATTGCATTGCTTCATCAGTAAAATATCAACACTGAAAAAGTGCCATTATTAGGGAACTTCATACCACTACAGTATTTGTTACAGTCTGAAATGTTTCATAAAAGACCGTAAAATGTGAAATAATGCATGAAAATGATTATTAAATTAATCTAAAGGTGATAACAGCAGTGTTTTCTAATGCTCAACAGTGAGAGCTTTTTCTAAAATAAATTTTTACACTTACACTTTTTTTCACTTTCATAGCCGTATTTTTAAAATACCTTACACTTTTGGTATCCATACTCAAAATTTGGAAAGTGTATTTACACTTACACTTACACTTTCCAAAAATACCACTATTTTCACAACTCTGCTAGCAACAGCTACAGTCCATATTCAGGTAAATGTGTTTATATTCTTTTTTTATGTGAGTTTCAAAAATAAGTAGTGCTGACGTGGGTCATTGAGTTTGGGAGTTAAATCATTATGTACCGTATTACCTCGAATTGATCCCCCCGCTGAATTAACCCCCCCTCGAAATACCCCCCCTAAAATTCGGCTGAGGAAATAATACCCCCCCCCCTCGAAATACCCCCGGAATACGTAACAATATGTAATGGTATTTTTCGAAAACGTAAACATAACGTAAGTATAACTACCAAAATACCCGGGTATTTCGAGTAAATGTAAATCCGTTTTTGCAACACTGATTATTTCTTCTAATAGAACGAGATAAATACCATAGTTGTGAAAACGTATTTACGTTTACTCAATAAATACGGATACTCAAGTACTGCATAAATACGTTTACGTTTCCTCCTGAAAAAATACCGGTACTCACTTACTCGCAAACTTTTTGAAAGTAGGCGAGTACAGAAAACGTATTTCAATTGGGCTTTTTAATTGGCTTTTTCAAGGTAGAAATGAAACAAAAGAGAAAGAAAAGCTAAAAATGGGGACAAAATATCCAAAATACCAAAAAAAATAGCCAAAAACACATTAACTAGTGAATTTGGTGGTGAAAAAGCTAGAAAATTAGTTATTTTGAGCGAAAACTGGCACAAAATTACCAACAAATACCCGCTTTTACGTTTTCTGGGGACAAAAGTAATTTACCTACTCACGGTTACTCCTGAGTACCAATAATAATTCACGTTTTCTGTACGCACCTGTGAGTAAAAAATAAATACTTTACGTTTACGTTTACTTTCAAAAAGGTTCAGTACTTTTAACAACTCAGATAAATACCTTTAATATAATGACACTTCCAATACAACAACAGAGTTTGGCAGTCTTCCACAACGAAAAATAAAATGGCACCTCCAATAAAATGCCAGTTAGAAATCATCTATTCAAATCTGATGCAAATACACCATTATTCACCTCAGCCGCAGTTGTCTCCATCCCACTTGACAGCCATGTCACCGTGTCAACGCTGCTCCCCTGTGCGGCACCTGTCCAGAATGCTTGGTCCTGAGAACAGAAAGAAACACATTTTGAACTGCAGATTTTTTAGATCAAATGATGATGACAGCGTTTGTTAGTTGTGCGTTAGCTAAATGCGTATGATGGGTAGAATTAGATGTGCGATCGGGCTAGATGTGTGATGGGTTTAGATGGGGGCTGGTACGGGCCCCTTACGCGGCCTATGCTTATGTGTGAAAAATATCAGAACCTGAGATGAACTCACCTCTCCATACATGCCAGTGCATTGTGTGTCCACAAGGGATATTACAAATGCCAATATTGCAATTATTGTTGATAGTATAAATCCTCTAGACATCTTGTTATGCTTGTATATTTTCTTTATATGACAAGCGATTGTTCTTTTTATCACGTTCGCTGATACCTGTGTTTAATTGACCGTATTTCCTCTAAATAACCATTACCCACACGCGGTTTATTACCTTTCGCCAGCAAATTTTTAGGGTGGGTTACTGAAGGGGCTTCAATTTTTTCACCGGAAATTTTGTAAAATTCCATCAAGCAGCGGTCACATAGCTCCACGGCGACAAGAAAAAATGTGAAAAAGTTTCATATGTCAAGTGAAAAGTTCCATATTCGCGAGAAGAAGCAGTGTTTCAGCAACCACTTTGTGAACAAGCCGAGCGAGAATACATAGGTAGCCGCTTTTCCTCGCCAACATGGAACCTTTCACTTTACTCATGAAACGTTTTCACATTTTTATTGTCGTCACAGCGAAGCTGGCTAAAGTGAAGGCTGAAGGGGGGTGGGGGGGTTATTCAAGGGGGGGGGGGTATTTCGTGGACATAGGGTATGTAAATGACACTCGTTAGGTAAATTCTTGTTCAGAGTTTTATGAGTTGACTGATCGAACTGTGTTGGCCACAATACTTCACCATCCCCATTAGCCCCCCTTTACTGTCACAAAAGTTATTAACATCAATGAGCAAATACAATGATCGTACATTGTAAATGGAAATTTCCAATTTTCCATAAACATCAAATTATCGTTTAGCACATTAGTTTTTAATCCACAGCATTGCAATCCATGACAATACACGTTCGAACATTGGGAAATGCAATGCGTATTCCCCTCAAGCGTGATAATTGAAGACAGTCATGCGGAAAGTAAGCTTTCAATTGAAATTGTTATTCGTTATTACCTAGTCGTTTGTTATATCATAACCAGAGTTGTTAAAAGTACTGAACTTTTGTCAAAGTAAATGTAAACGTGAAGTATGTATTCTTTACTCATCAGTGAGTACAGAAAACGTAAAGTACAAATTTTCACTTTGAGTAAATGTAAGTAAAACAATTTTTTCATTAGAAAATGTAAAAGTGAGAATTTTTCAGAAATTTTCACACAAAATCACAAATTTTCATACCTTTTTACCAATTTTGACCCTCAAATTCCCTAGTTCATTTGCTTTTTGACAATTTTCAGCTATTTTTGGCTATATATGCACTTAATTACCAAATTTTGAATATTTCCCCCAATTTAGCTTCTTTCAAACTTTTTTTCCTTCTCTACCTTGAAAAAGCGCTATAAAAGCACCATAATGTTTCCAGTACTGGCGTACTTTCAAAAAGTACACAGGTATGTGAGTACCGGTATTTTTTACAACGAAATGTAGGCGTATTTATGCAATACTTGAGTATACGATCGAGTAAGTATTTATCGAGTAAGGGTAAATACGTTTTAACAACTATGATCATAAACGATTTTATTTCAAATAAAAATTATTGTCAGGTAGGTCATAGGTGTGTACGTGTTGTGCTACAAAAGTGCCATGGCGCTGGGGCGTGCTGTGATCAACGATGGGTAAGTTCTCCAAAAAAAAACACTTTCTGTGTTTTGAGTTTTTCAAAAATGAATACCTGTGTTTTGAGTTTTTTATCGAAAAAAACTTGAGTAACTCTGTTTTTATTTCTGTGTTTTTTGTTAAAACTCGAGTTTTTTTGAGTTTTTTTCCAAAAAACTTGAGTTTTTGTCCAAAAAACTCGAGTTTTTCCCACAAAAAATCTGATTTACAGCATTTTGATGTGGAAACAGCGGTTTTCATATAAAATATTGGTTTTGCACATGTTTTAACCCCACATAACATATGTGTATTCATTTAAGTGTCAAAAAGTCCATAACAATGTCCTCAATGAGGACATCCACCCACATCGCAACACCAGCATCAACAAAATGCTCACAAAGGACAATTTACGCAGTACTCCAAAATTCTTCAATGGATGTGCACTGTATGGAAGACTACAGAATTGATTTGAACTACAACTATATTTAAACATGTCCACCAGGAGATTTGCATGCCATCCTTAAATTATTTTTTGTTCCATCATAAAATTTGAATACATTATGTACATATTTACATGCTATACATGCATATCTTATCTTGTTTAGTTTAACTGAATTCATGTGCGTTCTGAAATTGTGTTCAACCACTTCGCTGAAAAAAACTCAAAAACTCAAAAAACTTTTCTGTGTTTCCGTGTTTCTGTGTTTCTGTGTTCTCCAAAAAAAAACTCATTTGAGTTTTGAGTTTTTCAGAATTTGTGAGTTTCCGTGTTTCTGTGTAAAACAAAAACACAGAAACTCAATGAGTTTCTGTGTTCAATTTCTGTGTTTTTTCCATCGTTGGCTGTGATGGCAATGACACACATATTAAACACAGCTACCGTATTTCCTCGAACAACCCCCCGGGGGTTTATTTTTTCAGAGTGAAAATTTTGAGAGAAAAACGTGAAAAATGCAACAATAACCACCATTTATAAGTTTTTACAGCCTTATATAAAGATGTAGATGCTATAAACAATGTTCTAACGTAACACAGTAAGTGTTTTGAACGCTTGTTATGCATTTCCCAGACCACAAATTCATAGTGCCCATTTTGAGGGGTGGGGGGAAGGTATTTTTGAGGGGGGGGGGTATTTCGAGGAAATACGGTACTTGGAAACTGAGAAATTTTGAAAAACTCGCAACTCAAATGGGTTTTGATTGGAAAACACAGAAACACAGAAAACACAGAAATGTTCTTAATAGTTTTTTTAAACGAAATTTGAAAACTGAATGTCTAAATGGACTGAATGCGTTCAAAATATCTAAAAAAACTTTTTTGCATTTTCAGTACAAGGACTACTGGAATGTGCCGGGCCCATTTGCGCTGAGCATCCTCAGCGTTCCGGCAAGCACTGCAGGTGCAGGTGCCAATTTCACAAATGGAGAGGTAAAAACGATTTCAGAAGTGCAAAGTTTTAATGTGTAGTCAACTTTCAACCATTCTTTCAACTTCTTACTTTTAAAATTTATTGGCTTTCAACTTTTTACGTTTCATTTTACTTATCACTTTATATTTTACTTCTCACTTCTCAAATTGTTTTTACTTCTCCCTTTGTGAATTGATGTTGTGTAGTGTGTGCCAATGAAACATTTCTTGATATTTTACCATGACATTTTTTTTGCACATTTGATTATTATAATTTTGCATTTTACAAATTTGTCACATCTCAGTATACTATGGGTTAGGGTGTCAAAAAATTTTTTTTACGGAAAACGGAAACGGAAAATTTTTTTCAGCGGCCGGAAAACGGAACGGAAAACGGAAAAAAAATTGTACTTGGCAGAAAACAGAAACGGAAACGGGAAAAAATTTCAGCGGCCGGAAAACGGAAAAAGAGGCCGGAAAAACGGAAACGGAAAAATCAAATTTGCGATAAATGGAAAAACTTGCTGAAATTTGCCGCAAAACGGATAAAAGTTGCTGAAATTCTGCTGGAAGTGGAAAAAATTTGCAGTAATTTTGTTGGAAACAGAAAAATTTTTACATCATGGACAATCTGCGTGAATTATATCAGTTTGGCTGATCAGAAAACAGAAAGTTGAGCCAGAAAAAGGTAAAATGAGGCGGAAAAATGTGAAATTGAGGCGGAAAATGGAAAAAAGGCGGAAAAACTGGAAATTGAGGCGGAAAACGGAAAAAAGGCGGAAAAACTGAAAATTTAGCCGGAAAACGGAAAATGAGCCAGAAAAACGGAAACGGAAAAAAAAGTTGCCGGAAAACGGAACGGAAAACGGAATAAAAATTTCAGCAGCCGGAAAACAGAACGGAAAACGGAAAAAATTTGCCTGCGGAAAACGGAAACGGAAAACGGAAATTTGACACCCTACTATGGGTACTTTTTGCCGCAGAGTTCTTTAAAGTATTGAACTTTCTCAAAAGTAAATGTAAATGTAAAGTATTTTTTTTTTACTCACAGGTGAGTACAGAAAACGTAAAGTATTTATTTTATTTATTTACTTTTACTCTTGAGTAAACATGAGTACCATATTTCTTCTAATAGAAGAGCGCCATTCTATTCTTTTCATCAACTTTTTTACCTGCCATTCTATTAGAGGTGCGGTTCTATTGGAGACTGTCACCAATTTTTTCACAGATTTCTCATTTCAAAATAGCTTTTTTTTGAATGAAGCTCAGCAATATTTGAATATCAGAGCATCATTTTGAGATTTAACACCTATTTGAATGCTTTGCATGTTCTCACCATCCATTTTTGATACATTTTTGTTTTGGAACACTGCCAACATAACCCCTACCTGCCGGTCTATTGGAGGTGCCGTTCAATTGGAGGCTGCCGTTTTATTGTTTTCGTGGCCGCCAAAATGTGCCAAAACCTGCCATTCTATTGGAAGTGCCATTCTATTGGAGGTATGCTGTTCTATTAGAAGAAATATGGTATATTACTTTTGTCTGCGGAAAATGTAAAAGTGGGTATTTTTGAGGAATTTTGCTCCAATTTTCACTCAAAATCACTAATTTGCATGATTTTTCACCATCAAATTCACTAGTTAATTTGAAAGGGCACCAAAGGGTGTTGTGCCATGGCACCACGTGTTCACAACATACTTTTTGTCACGCAGTTTTTTTCACAAGTTAAGTTGTTGTGCAGGAGACAATGCTGGTGATTAGAATGCCACAGTATCCCCAAATGGTGCCAGCACTATGGCACCATTCCATCACTACCTGTGCTACAAACCAGAGTTGCGAAAGTGTATTTACACTTACCCGAAATACCTGGGTAAATGGGTATTTATATTTACACTTACACTTTCATAAAATACCCATACACTTTTTTTACACTTTCCTGGGCAAAATAACCGGGTACAGAAAGTGTATTTTTTTCTTTCAGATGGCGCGGTTTTATGCTTTTGAGAAAGCATAAAATAGGGTCATATACAAAAAAAATGCATTGGATGTAGAAAATATGGCGAATGTACAAACTAGCCTTTGATCTACAACCTATGATCAGTACTCATAGTATTCTACAGTTTCATCATACTTTTGTAGAAAGGACAAGATCAATGGAAATTCACCAGCTGGACACAAAGTCAACTTTTGCATTGACATTTGCTGCATGGCCATTCTTGCATTTAAACAGTGTGTATCGCATTGCTTAATCAGTATGATATCAACACTGAAAAAGTGCCATTATTAGGGAACTTCATACAACTACAGTATTTGTTACAGTCTGAAATGTTTCATAAAAGGCTGTAAAATGTGAAATAATGCATGAAAATGATAAATAAATTGATCTAAATGTGAGAACAGCGGTGTTTTCTGATGCTCAACAGTGAGAGCTCTTTCTAAGAAAATTTTTACACTTACACTTTGTTTACACTTTCCTGGGTATTTTTAAAATACCTTACACTTTTGGTATCCATACTCAAAATTTGGAAAGTGTATTTACACTTACACTTACACTTTCCAAAAATACTGGTATTTTAACAACGGCAAAACTGCACAACACAAGTTTCTTGTGCATTGGAACATGTTCCGACCACTTCCAATCCACTAAAACCAATAAAAATCTTCTCGACAAAAATCTAGTTTTTCCTGAGATTTTGCCAACCCTGATCACAACTTTTAACTGCTTTCCAACTTGTACAGGTGTGAAATACAAAAAAAAAATATTTGTGAAATATTCGACGGATCGATTCCGGAGATACCCAGTATGACAAGTTGGCAGTGAGCCACTTATTTCGAAATCATTTAAATTGTAAATAAAATAGGCTCAAAATAGGCATATAACCGTGTATATACCGTATTTCCTCGAAATACCCCCCGGGGGGTATTTCAAGGAAATACGGTAGCTACTTGAGTGCTACT
This sequence comes from Sphaerolaimus hirsutus, assembly GCA_964036195.1. Lineage (NCBI taxonomy): Eukaryota > Metazoa > Nematoda > Chromadorea > Monhysterida > Sphaerolaimidae > Sphaerolaimus > Sphaerolaimus hirsutus. The sequence goes on along the minus strand of OZ038455.1, from coordinate 9,209,745 downwards.
TAAATACATTTAAATTCATCTGAAAAAAGTACCAGTACTCCCTTTTATGTATACTTTTTGAAAGTACTTGATTACAGAAAATGTATTTCAGATAGACTTTTTTGGCTCTTTCATGCAATAGAACAGAAAAAGTGGAGAAAAAAATAAAAATAGAGGAAAATAGCCAAAAATGTGCATATAAGCACATATATAGTTGAAAATTGATGAAAATTGACAAAAAAAGCACATTAACTAGTGAATTTGAAGGTGAAATAGGGCAAATATAGAGAGATTTTCTTGAGAGATTTTCTCAATCAGAAGAAAATATAATTAAATCTCTCTGGAAAATAATCGAAAAAATATAAATCTCAGAAAATCTTATATTTTCTGAGATTTTCTGAGATTTTTTAAATATAAATCTCTCAGAGATTTTTTCAATGCTAAACACCGATAAGTAACACAGTAGGGCTCGAACTCGACTCAACTCAACTCGACTCGACTCGTGACTCGAGGGTAAAATGGGGTGCCGACTCGACTCGACTGACTCGACCGGAAAATTATGGCCCAGACTCGAGACTCGAGGTTTTTGCCCGACTCGACTCGAAAATTCAGCAAATTTCGAGTCGGGGTTTCCCATTGAATCATATCAAAAATATAAATTTTAATATGACTTTTAAACATATTTTGCCAGCCTTTTAAACATATTTCGAGTCGGGGCCACCAGCCTCTGTAAACAAACACTCCCATTAAAATAAGTATAACTGGAAAAATCTCTGCCATTAAAAAATCAGGTCATTTAAAGGTGTTGTTTTCCATCTCCAGGCTGGCTTCATTTTTGTTTGTGGCAACATCAAGAAAGTGAACATGTGTGACAAAATGTTATATTTTTGCTTGATATTAAAATCAACCGATGGCATTAGAGTGTGTGTGGAAACATTGGTTGAAGAAACCGAACCAGTGCGGGGGCCCCCCTTCCCGGGGTGAGACAAGAAATGTTCAGGAAAATGTCACTTTCACTACAAATTTCCAAAGTTTTGTAAAAAAATGGCGCGCAAGCACGCAATTGCCACTCAGAAGGTCTTTTCTCTGGATACCTCCTGTATAGGCAAACCTATGTCAATACCCTCAATTTTCTGCCTGTCGCTGTGTAATGTATGAGTATTTACCTACAAATATGGCAGTTTTTGGCGCTAGTGCCAACGCCAATGGCGCCATGGCGTGGCGCCTACAAATGGCGCCATGGCGTGGCACCTACAAATGGCACCAGCGCCTAGCGCTATTTCTTTAGTCTGAGGGAAATTTTTAGGGGGGGGGGGGCTGAGCCCCCCTGTTCGCGGGGTTCCGTAAACAAACAGCCCCCCCGCTCCAAAATCCTGGATACGTCCCTGAGTATCTGAAATTTCTGCAAGTATCATGTGAAAAAGTAACGCATCCGACTCGACTCGAGACTCGAGATTTTTGCCTGACTCGACTCGACTTTTCACTGACTCGCCTGACTCGACTCGCCGACTCGACCGGAAAAATTTTGGGGTTGAGACTCGAACTCGAGTTTGAAAAAAATCGAGTTTCGAGCCCTATAACACAGATTAAATTTAAAAATATGTTTTCACGGATGTGTGTGTTCAAGTATAGTGTTCAAATCAATTCCCCAGTCTGTGTACCGTACGTACACTGATTGCATGTTATTGGACATCGGTTTTTGTTCATGCTGATCAAGACATGCTATAAACTTTTGTCATGTTTTTGTCATTTTAATGATAGGCATCAATGTAAAAACACAGTTCTTGTAAAAGTAGTAATTCATGTAATAAAACTAAATTTTTCAACAAATCACACAATTAAAAACAGAGTTACTAAGTTTTTGTAGTTTTTTGACATCTCAAGCCTCATCAGTATCTCTGTAAGTGCACATCATATCATTTTCCTGGCACTTTTCCATCACTAATCAAATTCAATTTCATTATATTAAAATACAAATCTGGTTTCTGTATAAACTCGACAGACATGATATTATACAGGTTTGGTCCACTTATGTTTCGCTTCGCTGAGCGTCAATGAAATTCAACATCTTACTGAACAGCGAAATGCGATACATCTTAAATACGGTAGAAAAACTGTGCACAGTGGGTCGTAAATATGTCAATATGTATAGTCGACGGACATATCATTCTACAAAATTGGAAAGTTATATTTTGTTCTTGTACGGAGCGAACGAAAAATGAAAATATTAAAAAATAAAATGGAAAGATAATAAAGAGGAAAATAAAAATGTGCGGTTCTTTACGCACTCCTTTATTCCAATTTTTGTGCCGATAGGTGCTGCAAATTTTTGATTATACGTTTACCTACGTTTAATCTAATTCATATTTAGAAAAGTTACAGGCTATCGATTCATTTGGAAGAAAACTTGTTACGTTCAAAATTTTGAATTCAGAAAACGTTCCCGCTTTGTATTTATTCAGATGCTGTCCATCCAGACGACGCTTGGATGGCATCATGCCAAATAACTCAACTACACTTCGACGGGGGGTTTGAATTGTGCAGGCACAATTGAATAGTTTCACTCCGTATATGCGTAAGCACCAGTCACCAAAACAGAGTTCTACGGGTTGGATACAGCGTGCAGGATATGACATCATGCAACTCATTGTATAGTATCATGTACGCCGAGTTATACCTACATTAAAACTTCCCTTACAGTACACAGTCCCTTGTGTGTTTTCTGCAGCAATTAGCAAGTACACTACCATGCAGAATAGTTGAGACTTTTCACACATAGAGAAACAGTAGGCTGGGGGTCCACCACATTTTTTTGCTTCCCAATTTCTTGTCCCTTGCCCAATTTTGATGCCGCTTAAGTATGTTGGGGTTTGATGGTGCGGCTACTAAGAAAAATTTTTATTTGCTCAAATAATCCCCCAGGCCCGAGATAAGGGGGTCTATAAAAAGATGGTCAATAAATATGCAAAAAATTGGCAATCTGGATGAGTGTCTTTGAAGCTTAATAACTCAACCATTTCTGGGCTGATTTGAATCATTCAACACTTAAAATGATCGGGACAACCTGCCGATTCTATTTTTGTGGTCAGTTCAATGATGTCTGAATTCCGTATGTCAATTTGACCCAGTTCTTGAACATGAGAAAAAAATTTTTTGAACATGCTATCATATACTTTAGACAACGAGGATTCATCTCAACTATTCTGAAACATGAACAAACTGAGTTAATATGTTTGTGCATTAGAAATATACGCAGATGTGAACTTGGGGGCGGTCATCCCGGGCATGTGTAGTCAACCCCCCAGGGGTCCCATGTATAGTATCCAAATGTTTCACATATCAACCATTTCAAAATTCTGGCAACATTAATCATGCAGCGCAAAAAGTCTCAACTATTCTGCACGGTAGTGTACTGCTCTTGATGTGGCAAATGATGAGTGAGTGAGTATAATGAGAATAAA